>CM038680.1:95898689-96528856 GCA_021605205.1 Aegilops longissima | reverse complement strand
TGGCCTAGGTGCGACAAGTATTGGAGTGGAGGAGGGTATCTCTTCAAGTCCTGCAGCGCCGCCTCCGCTTCAGAGTCCATTTCATTGACCTGCCTTTTTCAAAATCTTGAAAAATGGCAGGCGCGCCAGCAGAACTTAGAGATAAACCTGCTGAGAGCAGCCACGCAACCGGCAAGCCTTCTGACGTCCTTGACGCGCTTCGGTGCTTCAATCTGCTCAATGGCCTTAATCTTGTCGGGATTGGCTTCAATTCCCCGCTGAGACACAAAGAACCCGAGAAGCTTGCCGGAAGGGACTCCAAACACGCACTTCTCGGGATTGAGCTTGAGGTTGATCTTGCGCAGATTTGCAAAAGTCTCATCCAAATCTTGAACTAGAGTTGCTTTGTCTTTGCTCTTGACCACTATGTCATCCATGTAGGCTTCTACATTTCTGTGTATCTGTGGTTCAAAGGCATCATGGACTACTCTTGCAAAAGTTGAACCAGCATTCTTCAAACCGAAAGGCATCCGTATGAAACAGTACGTGCCACATGGTGAAATGAATGCAGTTTTTTCTTCATCCTCTTCTGCCATGAAGATCTGATGTGAAACGCCCTCGATGCGGCTATATCTCCCACGTGTCGAAGCACGACTTAGAGGCATAACCGCATTGAAAACAATGTCGCAAGTGAGGTAATCTTCACACAACCCATGTAATACATAAGGGAAAGAGATACATAGTTGGCTTACAATCGCCACTTCACACCATACATGAGTAAAACATTACATCATACAGATACAATCAAGGTCCGACTACGGAACCAAAATAAAAGAAGACTACCCCAAATGCTACACAGATCCCCGATCGTCCCAACTGGCTCCACTATCGATCACTGAAACGAAACAACACAATGAACAAGATCTTCATCGAGCTCCTCCTTGAGCTCAGTGCATCACCTGCACGGTTTCATCGGCACCGCAAACTGGTTTTGAAGTATCTGTGAGTCACGGGACTCAGCAATCTCACACCCGCGAGATCAAGACTATTTAAGCTTAAAGGTAGGACAGGGTAGTGAGGTGGAGCTGCAGCAAGCGACTAGCATATATGGTGGCTTCATACGCAAATGAGAGCGAGAAGAGAAGGCAAAAGCACGGTCGAACAACTATGATCAAGAAGTGATCCTAAAACTACTTACGCCAAACATAACTCCAACATCAGTGTTCACTTCCCGGACTCACGAGAAGAGACCATCACGGTTACACACGCGTTGGTGTATTTTAATTAAGATCAACTTCGGTTTTCTACAACCGACATTAACAAATTCCCATCTGCCACATAACCGCTGGCACGGCTTTCGAAAGTTCAAACCCTGCAGGGTGTCCCAACTTAGCCCATGATAAGCTCTCGCGATCAACGAAGGATATTCCTTCTCCCGGAAGACCCGATCAGTCTCGAATCCTGCCACAAGACATTTCACAGCAATAAAACAAGACCAGCAAAGCCGCCCGATGCGCCGACAATCCCGATAGGAGCTGCACATATCTCGCTCAGGCAACACCGGATGAGACATCCTACGAGTAAAACCAAACCTCGAGTTGCCACGAGGGGCCCCAGAGTCTACTGGTTCGGGCCAGCACTTAGAGAAGCACCGTCCGGGGGCTAATAAAGATGACCCTTGGGCTCCGAAACCCAAGGGAAAAGGGCATAGGTGAGGCAAATGGTAAAACCAATGTTGGGCCTTGCTGGAAAAGTCTTATTCAAAGCGAACTGTCAAGGGGTCCCATAAATCACCCGACCGTTAGGGACGCAAAAATCCGGGAACATAATACCGATATGACGGAAACTAGGGCGGCAAGAGTGGAACAAAACACTGCATAAGGCCGAGCCTTCCACCCTTTACCAAATATATAGATGCATTAATAATATAAGATATATTGTGATATCCCAACAAATAAACATGTTCCAACAAGGAACAACATCTCCATGTTCCAACAAGGAACAATCTTCATCTTCACCTGCAACTAACAACGCTATAAGAGGGGCTGAGCAAAGCGGTAACATAGCCAGACAACGGTTTGCTAGGAAAGGATGGTTAGGGGCTTGACATGGCAATGTGGGTGGCATGATATAACAAGTGGTAGGCATCGCAGCATAGGCATAGCAAAAGAGCGAGCATCTAGCAAGCAAAGATAGAAGTGATTTCGAGGGTATGGTCATCTTGCCTGAAATCCCGCAAGGAAGAAGAACGAATCCATGAAGAAGACAATCGGACGAAGTCGAATGAATCCTCACAACTCCGGAACGAAACCGAAGCTAACGAGAGAAGCAAACCGGAAAGAAGCAAACAACAAGGTAAACAACCATCACATAAACATGGCATGATGCACAAACAAGTATGATGCATGTCCGGTTTAAATAGCATGGCATGGCAATATGCACAAACAATCCTACAAATTATGGAGCTCAATATGCAACGAGTTGCATATTGACGGAACACCACATCAATTATTTAGTTCTTCCCGATTAGGTACTCAACAATATTAAATGTTGTTAAACATGGCAAGAGGTGAAGCAAAAAGAAACTACCTATCTAGGCAAGTTTAAATGAGGCCGAAACAACAACAACAATTCGGAAAAATCCTCATATGCATATTATGGATTTGGAACAGATCTGACCTAAAGCATATTTTAGAGTTGTTAAACATGCAAAGTAATGCTACCATGTTAAACTAGGCATTTTTCTACCCCATTTACATATATAATTTATTTAAAATGGAGCTACGGTTATTTAGTTATGAAATAAATCATTTTAGCATGGCATATTAGCAAATTAATGCAAACAACAATATTAAACATTTAAATGTTGTTATCATGATGCGGATGACATGAGCAAGTTTATGCAATATTATGAAAACGTTAACATGAGCATGTTATGAAGCATTATGTCACCGTGGTGGAAGAAAGGTGCCACGGCAACGAATCCGAAAATGATGCCACGCAACATATCGGTTCCGTAGCTCACGGAGATACCGGCGCAAAAGGAAGGTGACGGAAACGAGTCATGCAAGATGGTGGGTGATCCTGACACGGGTTCCCGCGAACGGTGGCATGGCAAAAGAGGGCATCGCAAGGATGATTCGATCACGGCGGTCGCCTCGGGTTATACCTCCGAACGCTCAAACGGGACGGGTCGAAGTTTCAGAGAGGGAAGTAGTGGTTCACGCTTCTTCGAGGGAAGTAGAGGAAGTAGTCGCTCGCGATGTAGTGGAAGTAGTGTTACACGGCGACGGTAGAGGAAGTAGCGCTTCACGCTCGATAGTAGTGGTACATCTCGCCATCGGAAGTAGTTGTTCGCGTCCCGTGGATGTTCGGGTCCACGGGTCTTCGAGGGTCGACGGTAGTGGTACACGGTCATCGGGTACTTGTCGCTTCCGGTTCGGTGGTCGCGGGTCGTAGTGGTACACACGCATCACGTAGTCGAACTTGGTACATTCCGAAGGGGTACTTGGCGTTTCCGGGTGTAGTCGAACTTGACGAAAACGGGTCTCCTCGAAGTAGTCGTGGTACTTGACGATTCCACGCTCGGTGACCGTTGTACTTGGCGAAAATCCTGCAACTGGCCCTGGCGTCCTGGTTCGGAGGTAGCGGAGGCAGCTCAGATGCATCACCTCCTGGGGGTCGCCGACGGCGGCGGGTGGCGATGGGCAGGACCTCCCGAGGCAGGGGCGCCGGAGTTGAAGATGCTCGGAGGCCGGAGAGGAGCACCGGTGGCGCGGGCGCGGCTCGGGACGGAAGCAGGGAGGCGACGAGGAGCCCCCGTGGTGTGGCAAAAACCGCAGCAGGAGGACCTGGGGAGGGAGAAGGCGGAGGACGGAGGTTGCGTGGACGGGAGGAGAAGGGATGGCGGCGAGCTACGGCCGGGCCAGGCGCGGGCAGCAGCGACGGGTCATGGTCTCGCTGGTCGGCGCGAGGGGGGCGGAGGCGCGAGGCGAAGGAGAGGTGGCCGGCGCGATGCCACAGGGAGGAGGCGACGAGGAGATGGATGGCGCGGGCGGCCATGGAGGAGAGGAAGGAGTACGAGGGGAGGAAGAGAGATGCGGCGAGGGAGATGGGATCGAGGGGAAGGACGAGGGGAGATGGGGAATCGGGCAGGGAGGCGACGGCGCTGCGGGAGGACGAGAGGAGGACGAGGGGAACGAGGAGGAGGAGAGAGCGCTCGGGCTAGGTTAGTTAGGGCACCGCCTGGGCCTTGGGGTTTGGTGGGCCGGCGCGGGGAGCCTTGGCCCATGCGGGACTGGGAAGCGGGCCGGCCTGAGGGAGGCGCTAGGTGGAGGGAGGCGAGCCTTAGAGGCCGGCTGGGCCTGCGGGAGGAGAAGGAGAGATGGTGGGCTGCCGAGGGAGGGCTGGCCTGCTGGGCTGGCTCTCCTCTCTCTCTCTCTAATATATATTTAGCAGAAAAAATAAATAGAGAGAGACAAAAGAACGAGAGGGTTAGGGAAAGAATTTGGACATGGGGATTATTTTCCCGGACTCACAAAAATATGAGGAATTTAACAAAAATGATCCAAGGATTTTTGGTGGAACTCCGGAAAAAAAGATAGAATAATAATGGCAAGGTTTGGGGACCAAACTTGAAGTAGAAAGGGCATTGGAATTTATTATGCAAGTGGGTTATGATGATTCCAAAACGAGGAATATTTTATATAGCTCCCTAATATTGGGAGGGTATGTTATAAAGAGAAGTCACCATGTGAATATCCCTCGATTTAAATGGATCGAAAAATCCATACAATTTATTTAGAAGAGTTGCAAAAATTAATGAGATGATGGCATGATGACATGATGCAATGCAAAACAAAACAAAACACATGGCAAAACTCGGAAACCCTGGAAGGCAACTGAAGCTCCGGTCTTGGGGCGTCACAACACTCCACCACTATTTAGAGGATCTCGCCCCAGATCTAGGATGGCACCGGAAAAAAAACGGAAGAGGAAGAGGTAAAACAAAGTTGCTTCTTTGACAAACGAATGAAACCAAAGAACCTTGAGAGGTTGAACAAAATGAAAGAAAGAAAACAACGAAGATGAACAAAGTTGAAAACACTCTGTTAGAAAAGAGGAACAAGGGATACGACGAAAACCAAGAGGTTTAGTGATAACATAGATATTGACACCACTCCGGTTAAAACTAGATCGAGAAGGAATAAGAATGATATAATTTGGGCAGCACTCCGACTAGAAGAAGAAGGAAAACTTGATAAGATGAAAAGAACTTGAAGAGATGACACAACACTCCTTAAAATGGACAATGCAAGAAAAGAACATGATCTTTGCAAAACGAGGTGATGGGTGAAGAGAGCAACATCACAATGCCTCCGGAAGAAAAATTGAAGATAGGTCATTGGAATAAAGGAATGGAGAAGAAAAAAGACAACTTCTACCAGAAATGAGTTTGGAAAGCACCGTTAAAAAGAAGGATAGAACGGAGTTGTTTGAAAAAAACAACAACGGTAAGGATAAGCTTGTAGTGGGCTTATGAAAACATCTCAAAATTATGAGGTGAGCTTCTGCCACCAACGGAAACAATTGATTGATTGAGATCAAAGAAGATAAGAGAAACTTCTTCACCGAGATGAGAAGAAGAAAATTGGATCATAGATACGCACCACAAATAGCAACAATCCTTAGGGAAGGCTTTAGGTGAAATATAGCCCAAGACAACTCCAATGAAGAGATTGATGGATTTAAAATACCTCATTCTTAACAACATGTGAATCATGAAACACGAACTCAAATTATCAAGAATGACATAATACCACCTCGAATATATGGTTTAAAGAATTGCACTTCGGAATGCAAGATGAAGAATACTTGAACTCCTCAAAACAAAACATGTGTTGAGCACCATGTTCAATTTTTGAGTATAGCTTGGCGGATCATAACTTCGAGAGAAAACTTGAAGGACAATTCGAGAAAGAAAAGAATCCTTGACGAACCACCATGTAGAGCCTCCATGAAGAACTCCGGTAATAAAAAGGATGATAGAAAGAAAGAGAAGTTGATAACACAAGGTGAAGCCTTGCAGTGATAAGATGAAGCTTTGAAATGATATAGCCGAGAAAACTTTGAACTCCGGAAAGAAAAATGAATAAATGAAATAAAGAATTTTGATGATCCTCCGGAATAAGGAATTGAATTAACTCGATGGAACAAGAATAAGAATTACATTATGCTGATCCTTCACCAATTAAATTGATGACAAGCAATGGATTTGGCATACTGCTTATTCTCGTAGAAAGGATTGAAGAGAGATATGGCGCAAACTTTGGAAGGTCTTGATGGAACCACCGGTGGGATTGAAACAACGAATAAATTGATATGATAACAAAGGAAGTGAAATCTTGAACAAACCACCGTAAGAATTGAGAATGAACGAAGAAAAAGAACGAATCGCCGTAAGGAATTAGAAATGAACGAAGATACTTGAGAGAATTTAGATACATGAGAACGGAGAGATCATGAACTGATTAGTGAATACTTGAATGATGCACCGGTGAGATTTGGAGAAACAAGAGTTGAACGCTTGAATGAATAATTCTGAGATGATGGCTCCGGAGAATCAAACTGAAAAGACTCCTGAATTGCTCCGGGTGGGTTAACAGAATTCTCACAATCAAAACAATTATGAGGATGGCACGAAGCTAGAACCATGAATCTTGAAGAGAAAGAAGCGAGATTTAAGAGAAACTCTTCTTCGGTCTTCAAAATTCGAGAATGACGACGAGAAGCATGACCATGAATTGTTGAGACACTCCGGAATGAAAATTAGGAAGGTTGAGCCAACGATGAAAATAATTTGGAAGATCTTGGAGAAAACCAAGACTGATGATAATCCATACTTACGTCAAACTTCGAAAAGAATTTGGGAATAGCGCCGGGAAAATTAGAAGAGTTAGGTAAGATCCTGGGAAAAGACCTGTGGGTTAGGGCCCACTCAAAAGAACCACCGTTGAACAGTTGCTTGAAATAGATATTGCACCGGTAGAAATAAATGGCTTGAATGAGATAACAACCTCGAAATAGCTTGAACGGATTAAGAATGGAAACACGAATCTTCTGAGATATCTTCAACACTCCGGAACAATAGAATAACAAGAAGTGAAAAATTAAGAGGTGCACCGGCATGAGAAAACATTTGAAACGATGAAAAGAATACGGTCAACACTGAAAGCTTGACTTAAATCCACCGGAGAAGAAAATTAGAATGGAACAATGATAAGGTTGAAGCTTCCTTAGTGTCTTCACGAGAAATCACCGGATAAAACAATAAAGGAAAAGAATGAAGAAACTTCACTCAATAAAATGGATACTTGATTAAGAAATCTGAGTCCTTGAAGAAAAAGGGTGGAGGGCGGAAATCAAAACAACTTGGGTCGGATGAAACGAACACCGTTGAGAAAAAGCTTAGAATTGATCTCGCAAATGTTGAAATGATCGAATCCACTTGAAGAGAAGCACGCCGTTGAGAAAAGAATTTACATGACAAGCTCAAGGATCAAGAAGGATTAGTATTCACATAGCAATATGAGAACACCATTTAGGAAAGGTATGGAATCAACACTTGACTTCGAAGCAACTCGAATACCACAAAACAAAACAAAAACAAAGGATTGGCTTGCGAGAATAAGCCGAAACAAACATATGATAGAACCCATATCGTATCATGTGTGTTGGAAAGATATCCTACGAGATACTTGAATTCCCACCTATAAACTCCCAAACTTTCTGGTTATGCAATCTGGTGTTGGGGATACAGGGACACAAAATATATCACCCAAACTAACAATACCTAGATCCAATTGTATCCATCCGTCAACACATAACCAAGAAATCCTCGGAAATCGTGTACCTCGACCTTCAAAAACATCCGTTATACAAGTCATGGCAATACTCCCGACTCGCCACAAGATCGGGCTATCGTGGTTATCTCACCAACAACTGCACAAAAGAGATTTCGATGTCGGTAAAACTCGTATTCCGAATCGCAACGATAAAATTGTGACGATAACACCTCGAGCTCAACTCCCGGACACCGCCACAACCCCTAAATGTCGAGGCACCAAGAACAATGTTCTCGCCAAAACCATCGAACGATTCCAAGATACCCGCGTGATCCTAAAAAAAATTTAGTGAAATTTGAGGAGAGAAAAGTCAAAACTCTACGCCAGATACCTCACCAGAGCGATTTAAGGGACCGAGGAGTAAAAAGAATCCTACTCTCCGATATATATAATCCTAAGACTCAAAACATTTTCCATTCTAGACTCAACAACGCCAAGAAACAATCAAGTAGGGGCTCCTAAGTCGGGAAGGCTCGATTACCAACTTGAACGCCTCGATGCGGCTATATCTCCCACGTGTCGCACGACTTAGAGGCATAACCGCATTGAAAGCAATGTCGCAAGTGAGGTAATCTTCACACAACCCATGTAATACATAAGGAAAGAGATACATAGTTGGCTTACAATCGCCACTTCACACCATACATGAGTAAAACATTACATCATACAGATACAATCAAGGTCCGACTACGGAACCAAAATAAAAGAAGACTACCCCAAATGCTACACAGATCCCCGATCGTCCCAACTGGCTCCACTCTTGATCAACTGAAACGAAACAACACAATGAACAAGATCTTCATCGAGCTCCTCCTTGAGCTCAGGTGCATCACCGCACGGTTTCATCGGCACCGCAAACTGGTTTTGAAGTATCCGTGAGTCACGGGACTCAGCAATCTCACACCCGCGAGATCAAGACTATTTAAGCTTAAAGGTAGGACAGGTAGTGAGGTGGAGCTGCAGCAAGCGACTAGCATATATGGTGGCTTCATACGCAAATGAGAGCGAGAAGAGAAGGCAAAAGCACGGTCGAACAACTATGATCAAGAAGTGATCCTAAAACTACTTACGCCAAACATAACTCCAACATCGTGTTCACTTCCCGGACTCACGAGAAGAGACCATCACGGTTACACACGCGTTGGTGTATTTTAATTAAGATCAACTTCGGTTTTCTACAACCGACATTAACAAATTCCCATCTGCCACATAACCGCAGGCACGGCTTTCAAAGTTCAAAACCCCGCAGGGTGTCCCAACTTAGCCCATGATAAGCTCTCGCGATCAACGAAGGATATTCCTTCTCCCGGAAGACCCGATCAGTCTCGAATCCTGCCACAAGACATTTCACAGCAATAAAACAAGACCAGCAAAGCCGCCCGATGCGCCGACAATCCTGATAGGAGCTGCACATATCTCGCTCGTGGCAACACCGGATGAGACATCCTACGAGTAAAACCAAACCTCGAGTTGCCACGAGGGGCCCCGAGTTCACTGGTTCGGGCCAGCACTTAGAGAAGCACCGGTCCGGGGGCTAATAAAGATGACCCTTGGGCTCCGAAACCCAAGGGAAAAAGGGCATAGGTGAGGCAAATGGTAAAACCAATGTTGGGCCTTGCTGAAAAGTCTTATTCAAAGCGAACTGTCAAGGGGTCCCATAAATCACCCGACCGCGTTAGGGACGCAAAAATCCGGGAACATAATACCGATATGACGGAAACTAGGGCGGCAAGAGTGGAACAAAACACCAGGCATAAGGCCGAGCCTTCCACCCTTTACCAAATATATAGATGCATTAATAATATAAGATATATTGTGATATCCCAACAAATAAACATGTTCCAACAAGGAACAACATCTCCATGTTCCAACAAGGAACAATCTTCATCTTCACCTGCAACTAACAACGCTATAAGAGGGGCTGAGCAAAGCGGTAACATAGCCAGACAACGGTTTGCTAGGAAAGGATGGTTAGGGGCTTGACATGGCAATGTGGGTGGCATGATATAACAAGTGGTAGGCATCGCAGCATAGGCATAGCAAAAGAGCGAGCATCTAGCAAGCAAAGATAGAAGTGATTTCGAGGGTATGGTCATCTTGCCTGAAATCCCGCAAGGAAGAAGAACGAATCCATGAAGAAGACAATCGGACGAAGTCGAATGAATCCTCACAACTCCGAACGAAACCGGCTAACGAGAGAAGCAAACCGAAAGAAGCAAACAACAAGGTAAACAACCATCACATAAACATGGCATGATGCACAAACAAGTATGATGCATGTCCGGTTTAAATAGCATGGCATGGCAATATGCACAAACAATCCTACAAATTAAGTGGAGCTCAATATGCAACGAGTTGCATATTGACGGAACACCACATCAATTATTTAGTTCTCTCCCGATTAGGTACTCAACAATATTAAATGTTGTTAAACATGGCAAGAGGTGAAGCAAAAAGAAACTACCTATCTAGGCAAGTTTAAATGAGGCCGGAAACAACAACAACAATTCCGGAAAAATCCTCATATGCATATTATGGATTTGGAACAGATCTGACCTAAAGCATATTTTAGAGTTGTTAAACATGCAAAGTAATGCTACCATGTTAAACTAGGCATTTTTCTACCCCATTTACATATATAATTTATTTAAAATGGAGCTACGGTTATTTAGTTATGAAATAAATCATTTTAGCATGGCATATTAGCAAATTAATGCAAACAACAATATTAAACATTTAAATGTTGTTATCATGATGCGGATGACATGAGCAAGTTTATGCAATATTATGAAAACGTTAACATGAGCATGTTATGAAGCATTATGTCACCGTGGTGGAAGAAAGGGGTGCCACGGCAACGAATCCGAAAATGATGCCACGCAACATATCGGTTCCGGTAGCTCACGGAGATACCGATGCAAAAGGAAGGGGTGACGGAAACGAGTCATGCAAGATGGTGGGGTGATCCCGATTACCGGGTTCCCGCGGAACGGTGGCATGGCAAAAGAGGGGCATCGCAAGGATGATTCGATCACGGCGGTCGTCTCGGGTTATACCTCCGGAACGTTCAAACGGGACGGGTCGAGTTTCGTAGAGGGAAGTAGTGGTTCACGTTCTTCGAGGGAAGTAGAGGAAGTAGTCGTTCTCGCGATGTAGTGGAAGTAGTGTTACACGGCGACGGTAGAGGAAGTAGCGTTCACGTTCGATAGTAGTGGTACATCTCGTCATCGGAAGTAGTTGTTCATGTCCCGTGGATGTTCGGGGTCCACGGGGTCTTCGAGGGTCGACGGTAGTGGTACACGTGTCATCGGGGTACTTGTCGTTTCCGGTTCGGTGGTCGTCGGGTCGTAGTGGTACACACGCATCACGTAGTCGAACTTGGTACATTCCGAAGGGGTACTTGGCGTTTCCGGGTGTAGTCGAACTTGACGAAAACGGGTCTCCTCGAAGTAGTCGTGGTACTTGACGATTCCACGCCGTGACCGCTGTACTTGGCGAAAATCCTGCAACTGGCCTCCGCGCGCCCTGGTTCGGAGGTAGCGGAGGCAGCTCGGATGCATCACCTCCGAAGGCCGCCGACGGCGGCGGTGGCGATGGGCAGGACCTCCCGAGGCAGGGGCGCGGAGTTGAAGATGCTCGGAGGCCGGAGAGGAGCACCGTGGCGCGGGCGCTGCTCGGGACGGAAGCGAGGAGGCGACGAGGAGCCCCTGGTGGTGTGGCAAAACCGCAGCAGGAGGACCTCATGGGAGGGAGAAGGCGGAGGACGGAGGTCGCGTGGACGGGAGGAGAAGGGATGGCGGCGAGCCACGGCCGGCCAAAGGCTGGCCCGCAGGAGCGACGGGTCATGGGTCTCGCTGGTCGGGCGCGAGGGGGGCGGAGGCGCGAGGCGAAGGAGAGGTGGCCGGCGCGATGCCACAGGAGGAGGCGACGAGGAGATGGATGGCGGGGCCATGGAGGAGAGGAAGGAGTACGAGGGGAGGAAGAGAGATGCGCGAGGGAGATGGGATCGAGGGAAGGACGAGGGAGATGGGGAATCGGGCAGGGAGGCGACGGGCGCAAGGGAGGACGAGAGGAGGACGAGGGAACGAGGAGGAGGAGAGAGCCTTCGGGCTAGGTTAGTTAGGGCACCGCCTGGGCCTTGGGGTTTGGTGGGCCGCTGGGAGCCTTGGCCCATGCGGGACTGGGAAGCGGGCCGGCCTGAGGGAGGCGCTAGGTGGAGGGAGGCGAGCCTTAGAGGCCGGCCTGGGCTGCGGGGAGGAGAAGGAGAGATGGTGGGCTGCCGAGGAGGGCTGGCCTGCTGGGCTGGTTTCCTCTCTCTCTCTCTAATATATATTTAGCAGAAAAAAATAAATAGAGAGAGACAAAAGAACGAGAGGGTTAGGGAAAGAATTTGGACATGGGGATTATTTTCCTGACTCACAAAAATATGAGGAATTTAACAAAATGATCCAAGGATTTTGGTGGAACTCCGAAAAAAGATAGAATAATAATGGCAAGGTTTGGGGACCAAACTTGAAGTAGAAAGGGCATTGGAATTTATTATGCAAGTGGGTTATGATGATTCCAAAACGAGGAATATTTTATATAGCTCCCTAATATTGGGAGGGTATGTTATAAAGAGAAGTCACCATGTGAATATCCCTCGATTTAAATGGATCGAAAAATCCATACAATTTATTTAGAAGAGTTGCAAAAATTAATGAGATGATGGCATGATGACATGATGCAATGCAAAACAAAACAAAACACATGGCAAAACTCGGAAACCCTGGAAGGCAACTGAAGCTCCGGTCTTGGGGCGTCACATGATGATACCCTGAATATGCATCAAGAAATGAAAGCAAATCACATCCAGCCGTGGAGTCAACAATCTGGTCAATACGTGGCAAAGGAAATGGGTCCTTGGGACAAGCTTTATTAACATCTGTGAAGTCAATACAAAGTCTCCATTTCCCATTTGCCTTGCGCGATAGCACCGGATTGGCCAACCACGGGGATGGAGGACTCTCCGACAAGGCCTGCTGCTTCCAACTTCTTGATTTCTTCGCTATGAATTCTTGGCGCCCACCGCTGCTTCCTAACTTTTGCTTGACGGGCCGCAAGGAGGACAGACAGCTAGGTGGTGCTCAATTACTTTCGAACACCGGGATGTCGATGGTTGCCATGCAAACACATCGACATTCGCCCGCAGAAAGCAACGAGCTCGCCTTCCTATTTAGGGTCAAGCGTGGCAATCGATGGTGAAGGTTCCACCAAAGGCCATCCTCCTTGGCGGCACCTTCTTAGTCTTCGGCGGAGCTGCCATCGCTTTTCTTGCACTTGCCGGTGGAGCTCGATGGTGCGCCCTCGACGGTAGCGCAGCACCCCGAAGAGGTGCGCTTGCCGGAGTGGGCATCATAGCTCTTGCCGGACTTGGTGGTCTTCTTCTTCCCCCCGGGAGCTTCAGCGGCAAGTGATTTGCTATCTGTCGCGGCTACTGCATCCCGGTAAATCTTGTCGGCGCAGATAAGCGCATCCTTCTTGTCACCATGGACAGAAATGATGCTTATCGGGCCGGGCATCTTGAGTAAGTTGTAGGCGTAATGAGAGGCTGCCATGAACTTGGCGAGTGCTGGACGGCCAAGTATGCCATTGTAGGGCAATGGGAAATCGGCAACGTCAAACGTGACCCTCTCAGTTCTGAAGTTGAGCTCGCTGCCAAATGTTACCGGCAACGTGATCTTCCCTTTGGGCTTGCTCCTTCATGGGTTGATTCCTTGGAAAGTACCAGTCTCTTCGAGCTCGCTATCAGGGATTTGAAGCTTCTGGAGTACTGCAGAGGAGATCAGGTTTAGGCCGGCCCCGCCGTCAACCAACATCTTTGTGACCTTGAGGTTGCGGATAGTTGGTGATACCAACATCGGCAAGCATCCGACCGCAGTGATGCGATCAGGGTGGTCCTCAATGTCAAAGATGATGGGCGTGCTGGACCACTTTAGAGGTTTGCGCGACTCTATGGATGGTTCTGCTGCATTAACGTCACGCATCCATTGCTTGAGTTGGCGGTGCGAGGTATGCAGGAAGCGCCACCGCCAACGCAGCGACCTCCGCTGCCTTCAAACTCCTGCTCATCAGCTTCATCATCTTCCATGTCTTCGCCATCTTCATCTTCGCCTTCTTCCTTGTCGCGCCGCTGGGAGGTCTGTCTCCTTGCCGCTGCTTGGCCTTGCCACAAGGCGCCCTCCCCGACCGGTCTCTTCTTACTTGTTGCACTGCACCTTCCTGGCCTTTCTCCTTGTCTCGCCGCAGATTCAGCTCTCTCTTGCTCAACAAGCTGCTCGACTTTTTGCAGCTCGAGATCGTGGCCCTTGGTGCGGTGGATCTTACAAGATCGCTTGTTGAGCTGTCGTTTGTCGGCGTCCGCCACAGCTTGGCGGTCGGTATCAGCGGCAACCTCATTGCTGGAGCCGCTAGCCTTAGCCTTGCCGGCGCCACCTCCGCTGCCGGACTGCTCGACAACTAGTACTTCTTGATTTTTCTTCTTTCTGTTGTTTCGCCGCCGGCTCTTCCTTGCCGGGGCGGTCTCCTCACTATCGCACTCGCTCCCACATTCTCTCCGGGAGTCTTCTTCCTTCTTCAGCGATGCACACTTGTCGGCCGTATGAGAGCTCACGACGCCTTTCACCTTGCACATCGCCATCTCCTCACTCATCCTGCGGTTTCGCACATTCTGATGAAATGCACTGATCACCGCGGCAGGGTGGACATCTGGGATGTTGTAATGCACACGGCTGAATCTCTGGATGAATTTGCGCAGGGACTCTCCTTCCTTCTGGGCGAGTAGGTGAAGGTCACACTCTTGGCCATGAGGCTTGTGGCCGCCTGTGAAGGCGCCGACAAACTGGTGGCACAAATCCGCCCAAGAAGAAATAGAGTTGTCCGGCAAGTGCATGAGCCAAGATCTGACGTTTGGCTTGAGTACCAAAGGGAAATAGTTGGCGAGGATCTTGTCGTCTCGTCCTCCCGCAGCCTGCACCGCGATGGTGTAGATGCTGAGGAACTCCGATGGGTGTGTCCTACCATCATACTTCTCCGGCACATCTGGCTTGAAGTTTTTCTTGTCGGGCCACCGGACTTGCCGCAGCTCACGAGTGAACGCAGGGCAACCTACCACGACGGCAAGTCGCCTGTTCCCTCGCCTCATGCATATCGACAGGGCCCGCGCGCTGGTCGGATTGACGACATGCTTTCTTCGCGCCGATACGGGTTCGAAGCGCCTTCTTCTTGCCGCTCAAGAACTTGGCGCTGGTCGCGACGAGCTCGCGGATCCGGACGACGCCGTGGAGTCGCTGTCGAGGTGGATCCGCGAGTCGGCGATCTTGGCCTTCGGAAGGGGAGTGTACAGTGGCTGCACCCCGAAGTCTCGCCGCCATCAGCTCGTGCCTTGTCGCCTTGCGCGCCGCGAGGCGCTTGGTTGCCGCGACGCCGCCGCTGGCAAAGCCGGCGAGGCTCGATCGTGGCCCTCCATTCGCCGACCTTTGTCGGCCGCTGGAGGGTAGTCTAGAAGTAGCTGAGTTCTCGCCAAGGCTTCGCTGGTGTGGTGGGCGCAATGGCGCACGTAGCAAGGAACGGATGTGCTCGACTCCTAACCAAGTTACGAGGAGAAGCATCCCGCCCAAGCGACCGCATTCCACTCGCACCGCATGCCGGTGTGCATGCGGATCTCCGTGGCTCTCGATCCCCAGCTTGGCCTTTGATCCAACGAGCGATGGTGCCGCGAGCATCATGACGCTGCCGGTCCCGCGCCTCCCGAGAAGGACGCGTGCGGATTCGATGCCGACGCCGCGCTGCCTTGTCCTTGACCTGGCGGCGCTAGGGCTTTCTCGATGACGCCTGCCTTCGCCAGTAGTTCCCCACCACCGACAGCCCGTGGTGGTGGGTTCGACGCGACGGCTCGCTGCTGCCAAGACTTCTTCTTCGCGCCATGTTGACGAAGATGTTGATGAAGAACTGCTCGTGAACGCCGGATCGGTTCACACAGCCTCGACGCCCCTACCCGGCGTACAAAGATGTCGGGAAGCTGATCGAGGCCCATTAACACCCACGGACCTGGGTCCCTTGTGGTTCGGAGGGGGGCGGAGATTGCACAAAGAGCGGATCGAGGCGATGCACACGAGCAGATTTACCCAGCTTCGGAGCTCTCCAGAGAGATAACACTCCTACTGCTGCTTTGTGGATTATCTTGTGTTCTTGCTAGGGAGCAATGGGAGCTACAAAACCTAGCCTGAGTGTGTGTCTCGTATGAGTAGGATGAACTAAGCCGGAGCTGAACCGAACCCTTTCTATGTTGCACTCGGGCCTCCTTTTATAGGCACAAGGGGTCACCACATGTGGCAAGTAGACAAGGGTAAGATAGTAAAAACAGAGGTTGGTACACCGCTTTGTACAAAGGTACAAGATCTATACCTAACTCGACGGCAAGGGAACAAGAGTCATAAATGCCCGCCTCGGCCGCAACAAAGGTAACAGGACCGCTGGCGCGCCCGCTTGCCACGATGGTAGCTTGTCACGCCGCTATCGCTGCTCCCGCTGGCTGCACAGCCCGCTGACACGCATGCTTGGGAAAGTCCCATGGCGACACGTTAGCGGATGAGCTGGAGCGGAGATGAAGAGAGGTCGCCAGCACGGTGAGCGCTTTGCCGCGCAAGGTTCTTGTCGCGCTGGAGCTTGTCGCCACAGCCTTCCCTGCAAGCTCCTCTGCCGGGCCTTGTTTCTTCGTGCCTTGAGTGGCCTTCCGCAAGCTCCTTGCCGGGTCTTGATTGCTTTGTTCTCGAATGGCTCCAAAGGAGCTGCTAAGGATCTTGGCGGTCACTGCTTAACCTTGCCGCTGGGTGCTGCAACTATCCGCGGCACGAAGTTCGGGATACTAGGGTACCCCTACTCTAGTACAATCGACACAGAGTGATATTGATTGCACCTTCCATATGGTGTCTTGCAGTGTTTCTAATTTGTTGAAGTGCCTTCGCTTAGTTACCACATCATAGGTGTGAATATGTCAAGTCAGCCCATTTTTTCATACATGTTCCATCCTCGTATCATGACTTTGCCTTTCATCGAGTAGTGTTCACAAGATCATGCATGAATGAGTTCAAGAGCTAATGATATTCCTTTTCTTGTCGGTATGACCTCACAATGCAAAATCAATAAAGCTGAAGGAAATTGGCAAGTCATTGGATGATGGTGGTCCTTCCGAGCAACTGAAATGGAGGTTCTCTACAGATTCTACTCCACCATCCTCCCAACAAGATTCGCAAGACAACGCAAGGCTAGATAAATAACGAGCTGTGTAGATGATGAGCACATCTCCCTACTCCACCATCACAGTGTGCTTGCTCTAACTTGGCACTATTATATGTGGTTGCATGTTGCATATGATGTCTAGCTTGTATTGCTTCTAACTTTGTTGAATTGCATCTGCCATTTTACACATAATGCTTGTGAATATAACATGTGTTCCTGTTTCTACATCGACTACTATTCTTGCATATCCCGCATCACCACTTATGATAAGGCACCTTTAAGTCACCACTGTGATATTGGTTGTGTCTTGCATATGATTTTTAGCATGTACGCTTCTAATTTGTTGAAACGCCATACAGTTTGAACTTGGCAGAGTGATATTGGTTGCATCTTTCATATGGTGTCTAGCTTGCAAAGGTTTCTAATTTGTTGAAATGCCTTCGCTTAGTTGTTACATCATAGGTGTGAATATGTCACACCATCCTGTTTTTCATACATATTCCATCCTCGCATCATGTGTTTGCCTTTCATCCGAGTAGTGTTCACAAGATCATGCATGAATGAGTTCTGAAGAGAGAATTTTATTCCTTTTTCTTATCGGTTTGACTTCACAATGCAAAATCATTACAACTGAAGGAAATTAGTCCTGCAGTGGATGATGGTGGTCCTTCGGAGCAACTCAAACAGGGGGTCTCTACAGATTCTACTCCGCCATCCTCCCAACAAGATTCGCAAGACAACACAAGGCTGGACAGTCAACGTAGCTGTGTAGATGATGAGCACATCTCCCCTACTCCACCATCACAGGTGCTTGCTCTAACTTGACACTATTATATGTTGTTGCATGTTGTGTATGATGTGTAGCTTGTATTGCTTCTAACTTGAATTGCATTTGCTTACTTTACACATAATGCCTGGGAATATGACATGTGTTCCTGTTTCTAGAACATACATGTACATGATGAGCACATCTCCCTACTCCACCATCACAGTGCTTGCTCTTACTTGGAACTGTATATACGTGGTTGCATTTTCCGATGATGTCTAGTTTGTATTGCTTCGATTATGTTGAATCGCATCTCATGTAGCTTATAACTTATACCTGCAACGATCACTTACCCATAAGACACGTTTAACTTGGGACTGTGATGTATGTTGCATCTTGCATTGTCTTCTAGCTTGTACTGCTTCTAATTTCTTGAAATGGCACTTACGACGAGACACTTTTTACCAGATAGAGTGATATTGGTTGCATGTTCATATGGTTGTGAGATCACCCTTTCGGTCTTCGTCTTTCCCGGCAGTTCAGCGCTGCTCCGGCGGCTTCGTGGGGAGGGCAGATCAGGAGGGGATGTGGCTATGGTTGACTGATCAGCGATGCCTCCGGTCAGATCTGACCTGGCGGGTGCCTGTGGTAGTGGTGGTCATCTCCTTCGTTGGAGGTGGTTGGCCCAAGGCTGGATGGTGAGATCTCGAGATCCTCATCTAGTTTCGGCTATGAGTCGGGAAGACATAGTTGCCGGTGAAAACCGAGCTGTTGGTAGGCGATGGTGGCGTTCTGTGTTGTTACCTTAATGAAGGCATCGTCGTGTAACTACTGTCGACCCACTCATGCTGCTCCGGGGGAAACCCTAGGATATGGTCTTCCAGATAGGACGATGGCGGTACTGCGATGTCGTTTTCTCTCTTGGGAGCATCGCTTGTGGAGCAGAGCTGGAAGGCAGAAGCAGGAGGTGGAGCGGCTTCGTCTTGCACGGAGCTTTCAGTGGAGATGTCAAGTCATGCCTGGCCGATAGGTGCTACGATGTGTCATGCCTGGTCGGCAGGTGCTACGCACGACAGATCTTTCAAAATCTTCGCTTCTGGACGGACGAGCGCGAGGCAGTGGCGCCGTTGGGCGCCGTGGTGGCGTCGGCGGATGGACGAACTAGCAAGGATGATGCAAATCTGTCTCTTGAAGATGGGTCAGCGTTTCAATTATGATAGCGGTGTCTAAAACGTGTGCATGTGGTATACGCTTTAGGTCTGCTGCACCAGCTGTGTGTTCTGATATGTTATGTGGATGGATCGGCAACAACACCGGTTTTAGATATGGGGAGTGAGAGCACTCCACATTATCGAGTTTTGTAGGTGTGAGTGGTGGCTTCGGGTGGATTGGTGTATGTTCTTGTTAGACCTATGTTGAATAATTAATAAATAAATAAAGATGGTCGTTGATGTAGTCCGTCAAACTGTTCACACGACCTCTCTAGGGATTACAGGTGTACGGGCTTCACAATCCTGTAGTGCTTCGCTTGTGACGCCCGGATAATTAAGCTACAGTAAACTCCTGCTAATGACTGCCAAGTCATCACAATTATTTTGCTAACCATCATTTTGTTCCAAATCAAACTCCAATTCAAATTCAAATTGCATGTCAAATTATTTTCTTCAAAAACTAAAAGACAAAAAATGTTCGTTTGGTTGCAAATATTCACTAACTAATTATCATGTAGAAACCAACATTAATTGACTCACCATTTAATCCCTAGGAAAATATAAAGTGGTCCAACGACATATTAATTGGCTTATTCAATATCCAAAATGCTTGAACAATTCCATTGGCTCTAAAACTTTTTATGCAACACCACAATGTTGTTCTTGAATTGGGTGCTAGATTTCAAGATTAACTAAATTCATTTTTTTGTCACTCAAATTAATGCGAAATAGTAGGTAACTTAAATACATAAAAGGGAAAAATGCCTAACCAGCTACTCTGGTGGTGCGCTGTATGGAGCTACAGTGAATTTGGCCCAGCCCAACAGGTGGCCCAGTCCACCGAATCAAGAGTGGCCCAGCCCACCTCTCCTCATCTCCCTCCTCTCGCTACAGGAGAAGGGGGAGGGCGTCGCAGCCATCCCACGGCCGTGGTCGCCCCCCAACCACGTGCAATCATCGCCCCGGTTCTCTCGTGGATAAGAGCATCCCCAGAGCACCGTCAACCGAACCCTAGGCCATTCTTCCCCTTCCCCTTATCGTTTTCTTCCATCCCGATGTCACCCACGTGCATCCATGGCCGTGCCGCCATCGTGTCCATCGAGCTTCCCGTGCCACCGGAGGATGTCTAGGAGAGCCGCAGCTTCCACCTTCATCGTCTTCATCGCTGTATCGGAGCCGAGATGTGCGAACGACGACGCCATGACCGCCTTCCTCGCCATGACCACCGGAGCTCACGCCGATCCATCACCGTTCGACCTTCCACGACCATGCCGAGTCCTCCCAAGCTCCACTATAAGCCCCGCATCTTTCCCTCTCCCGTGGCTCGGTTTCAGGCCTCTAGATAACCCAGCCGTCACTCTTGTACTTGTCGCGTAGCTATGGTCGAGTTCTTGCCACCGCCTGCAAGCCGCACACTGCCACCAAGGCCGCCTGTCTCTTAGCCGCCTCGCCAGAAGCCCCGGCGTGCCTCCTGACCGACTAAGGTTCGCACCAAGAGCCTCCCGCGCCTCCGCCTGCTCTGCTTTTCTGCTTGCTTGCGCTGCCATCATTGCCGCTGCTTATTGCTGCTTTTGCTGCTATGTGCCAGTTGCTGCTCGCTAGCTGCTGCTTGGCACTACTGATGTTGGTTGCTTTAGGTGCTGCTGGTATAGGCTAAAGCTAGCCATGGCCAAGTGCCTCGCCATGGCGTGTGTGAGCACAACCATGAGGCGTTGTGCCTCTGGCACTTGCCCTTTTTAATTAGCAGTAGGCTTAGTTTAGGAGTATTTTAGTGCTAAGTTAGTCTAATAGAATATGACATGTGGATCCATTATTAATTTAAGAAGATAAAACAAACATACAAATGTCTAAGTCAATGACATGTGGGCCCCAGTTGCGCTATTCCTATGTTGACCAGTCATCCATTGATTGGGTCAACCCAACCCCACTGGCCCCACTGGCTTACACACGGGTTAGAGTAGCACTTGGTGACAAAAGTATAATCTGCTTTTAATTTGAATTAATATTAGTCCAGAAAATGTTTTAAAACTTTGCAAATTGATATAAATTAATCTGCAATTTGGATGGAAATGTTTTCTACATGAAAGTTGCTCAGAATGACGAGACGAACCCGAATACATGGCCCGTTCGTCCGCCACACATCCCTAGCATAGCAAACATCGAACTTTTCCCCTTCGGTTCGTTTGTCTAAAAATGCCAAACTTCGGGAAAGCATTTCCGGATGTTACGCCCCTTCGCCGGTAGCGTGTAGCACCGCGTTAGAACATGTCTAGCTCTGCCTGTTGTCCTGTTATGCTCTTGCTTGCTTTATATTTATTGTTTCTTCCCCCTCTTCTCTCGGGTAGACCCCGAGATCGATGTCGCCCCTGTGATCGACTACGTCACTGACGACCCCTCCTTGCCAGAGCAACCAGGCAAGCCCCCCCTTTGATCATCCCGATATCGCCCATTCCATTCTATCATGCTTGCATTAGATTTTGCTACTGTTATTGTTTGCTCCTATTCTGATGCATAGCCTGCTTTTGTAACCTGCTTATTGTTACCTACCTGCTTATCCTAAACTGTTTAGTATAGGTTGGTTAGTGATCCATCAGTGACTCCCACCTTGTCCATGTTGCCCCTGCTTCATCATCGAAGACCCGATCAATGGGATCAAAGACCAGGCCCCAGCACCGCACATCACTTTCCCCTTTGTTGCTCGACACTACTGGGTTACTATCGAGTACCGAGGGTGAGACCTCATCAGCATTTCTGATGTTAACCCTGTAGTGTAGCTATTCAGTCGTGGTCATCGAGGGTGATTTCCGCCTTAACCACTTCCGATACGGCTCTGTCGTGCAACCTCAAGTGTGAACCTCGAGGGTGGATCCTCTTACGTTCACCTTGATGATTACATTGAGTGGAATTCACCAGGGGTGATTCCTCGGGTTTTTCCCTTGATGTTTGAACACACGGGTACTTTAAAACTGTTACTTGGAAAGGCGGGTTGACCCTGAGGGGTACCCGCGAGTGATGTGGAGACGGGTTGACCTGGAGGGTACTCGAGAGTTGAATACGAGGCGTGGTCGGGCATTCTTAGCCCTTGCCGCAAGTCCTCGAGACGGGGCGACGGGGTCACATCTTTCGTGAGTCTCGCCGGACCGCACTACCAACACACTAATGGTTTGATATTTCATCCGAGGGGCCTCGCCCGATAGCACTAACCATCACGTGGGCATAGTATGGGCGCTCGTCGATACATCACCGAAGCTTAATAAACGCTCACGAATCGAGCGCGCGCGCTACGGGTTGGACTGGTAAGCTCCTGCCTTTTTAGGGAGGTAGCTAGGTCTGCTCACCAGCCGCGTATGCAACGTGCAGGAGTTCCCGGGGCGATGGCCCATGACCCCTGGGGGCATAGGTTTAGTCCGGTGTGCTGGCCTCTCTATTAAGCCTAGGTCAGGTTGCGGCGTATTGTTTGGCCGAGGCCGGGCATGACCCAGGAAAGTGTGTCCGGCCGGAGTTAATCGAGCGTGGTGGGTAAGTTGGTGCACCCCTGCAGGGAAGAAAACATCTATAGATAGCCTGTCCTACGGTAATGGACACTTGGAGTTGTATCCCGATCGATACAATTAGAACTGGATACTTGAGATGAGACTTGGATATGAGGTGACAAATGGATAGTATGGCTCTGGGATTGCTTTCTCGCAGGGAGTCGAGAAAGGATCTCTGGCCGAGGTTGATAACACTTCTACTACTTTACCTATTGCTACTCTACTCCCTCCTATTGCTGCAAGATGGTGGTTTCTAGAAGATGCTAGTCTTTGATAGGCCAGGCTTTCCCCTTCTCTTCTGGCATTCTGCAGTCCAGTCCACAGATACACCCCTTTTTCATTGATACCAATGCATATGTAGTGTAGATCCTTGCTTGCGAGTACTTTGGATGAGTACTCATGGTTGCTTTGCTCCCCCTTTTCCCCCTTTCTTCTTCTTTCCGGTTGATGCAACCAGATGTCGGAGCCCAGGAGCCAAATGCCATCGCCGATGCCTACTACTACATGGAGACCGTCGACGACCAGGAGTAGTTAGGAGGCTCCCAGGCAGGAGGCCTTGCCTTTTTGATTGTAGATGCTTTTGTGCTGGCCTTCTTAAGGCAAACTTGTCTAACTTATGTCTGTACTCGGATATTGTTTCTTCCGCTGACTCTTGTGTTTTCAAGCTTATGTATTCGAGCCCTCAAGGCCCCTGGCTTGTAATATAAAGCTTGTATTATTTTAATTTGTGTCTAGAGTTGTGTTGTGATATCTTCTCGTGAGTCCTTGATTTTGATCGTACATATTTGCGTGTATGATTAGTGTACGATTGAATTGAGGGCGTCACATCGCTGTCCAAAAGTTTGCATCGCTGGAGAACTAGAGGAGGGAGAAAAGAACCTCACGAGGCTTCTCTATTATGAGACTAGGGAAAACTAACACTAGATCGAGTCTATGTCAAGAGAGAAACAGAGGGGGCGCCCGAGACCACGGGAGAAATCTTGTGTCTCATGGTGGGGGAGGGGGGGTTGTGTGTCTATATATATATATATATATATATATATATATATATATATATATATATATATATATATATATATATATATATATATATATATATATATATATATATATATATTCTGATAATGCTTACAAACTGCACGCTCAACGCAAGGGCACTGCTCTTTCTGTAACAAAGGTACTGCAATACCGAGACTAGTGAACTTCGCGTTGGAAAAAACTGCATGCGGTGTTTTTTCGGTACCTTTTTCGCTCTAGTTTTTTAACCGCTCATCATAGCGATGTGTGTAATATAGGATTGGAAAGCTATGGATTAGCCGCAACTTCATCATGTTGAACACTTTTCGAGATTCATCATGGTTTAAGAGCAGTTTCGAAAACGTTGCAGCACACGACGAGTGGCAGCGAGCATTTTTCACGTTTTTTCTAAACCGCTCGTGAGAATGAGGCAAATGATACGCTGTTGGAAAGATATCGTCGAGGCACAACCTTTTCATATGTATTATTTTTTCTAAGTCGTTACGGTTTAAGAGCAGTTTCAAATTTACTAAATCATAGAATTCTTTTTTTTAATTCTTGCAATTTTTTGTACTGTTTTTGCCCCAGTTTTTGAACCATTTGTTGAAATGAGGTGTGTGATATATCGTTGGAAACCTATGGACAAGGTGCAATTTTCATATGTAGAAATGTTTTTGAGATTCCTTACGGTTTTAATTTAATTTTAAAAATTGTGCACATATATCAAAGTGGACCGCATTACTATTTTGTTGTTTCGCTAAAGTTTTTGCACTTTCATGTTGCGCGCAAATGATGAACATCACTCTCAAAAGTGAACCACATCCGAGGACCAAACGCACTTTAGGTGTTGCATTGATATAGTGAACCACTGAGGAGTTTTATAGCTAACCAAGTGAGATAACAAAGTGAGCTTCACATCTATTGATGAAGGGCCGAACCTCGTGGCGAGATTCGATCTGTTGTTGCGGCCCAACCTTTCACGACACTCCACCTTTAGCACTAGTAGCCTCTCGCCCATGCACGCGATGTACGCAAAGTAGAGGGACTGAACCTTACGGTCCAGCACGATAAAACCAATCTCGACGACGGTACTCACGCACAAAATAATTTCCACGAAGAGAAATCGCAACACAGAGGTTTTCTAAAGCTTCCTCCAAAACTTAGGGATTTTTAGATAGCTTCCCCCAAAACTCGATACGGGTATTTACCCTAAAAACAAATTGTGTCTATTCATCAAAATATCACCTCCTGTTTACAACGACGCACACCTAGGCTTTATAGAAGTAGCCAACTTAAAACACAGGCACACCTAAAAGTTTTCCAAAAGACACACGTACACATATTTCCTAATCTGTAGACTCTTTCTTAGTTTAAACTAACTCCGGGATCGGCAAGCTTGGTGGTCCCCATCCAATCTCCTTTTCTGGTGTAAAAATCCACGTGAGTAACTTCCTGATGCTTTTCTGGTGGTCGACCCCAACAGAAGTAGTAGTAATTCCGGTCTCTATTTTTAACAGACGATGCAATCTTTGATTTCCTTCTGATTAATATATATGTGTTTGCTTCCTAAATTTCTTGACGCAATATCTGTGCTCGTGCTCTCGGGATCTCAGAAAAAGAATTAGCTTCATCACTTAATGATTCATACTCGTAGGAGTCCCATGTATATTGCCTTCCTAGTAATTTGTTTCCCTGGAAAACTGGCATGCATGCATGTAGCCGACCTTTCTTTGCTTGATCCGTACCATGCAACCAACTAGAATGCATGCACATGACTTCAACTAGGCATGCAACCTTCTCCCGGTAGTTCTGACCAAAACTATTGTATTTTGGTACGTATAAATCTCTGCACTCTAATTCATTGACCGGTGGAAAACTTTTATAAACATTGAGAACACCGACATTAATCGTGGCCGCATCATCTCCTCCTTGAAGCGAAACCGTCCTCGGTTTCGAGTCAACCTCTTCAGTAACATCTTCATGTGCAGATTGCACGATGACCATCAAATTTTTAGCACCTTCGACCTTCTTCTCTTCTTCTTCTTTTTGCTCTTTTATCTTCTCAAGATGTTCTCCCTTCCAAGCAATAAAACGATCCAGACCCATGGGCACGAGGTCGTACTTCTTACCCTTCTTGACGGTATATATGTGTGTTTGACAATCATACACAACATCATGCTCTTTGTACCATGGCTTGCCCAACAATAAGTGACATGAAACCATTGGTGTCGGAATCACGCCACATAAAACCGCAAAAAAATATTTTCCTAGCAAAACGGTACCTTTGTTTGATGTGTGACACTGAGCTCTTCATGACCCCAACGAAACAAGTATGGTTGTGCTCGTGGTGTCATTGGTAGATCTAGCTTCTCCACCATCTCGATGCTTGCAGCGTTGATCAAACTCATGTGGTCAATTGTCATGGCACATGATCTCTCCTGTACCACGACACGAGTATGAAAAAGCCCATCCTATCGACCTTCCTCCTCCAACTGAAACCCATAGCTTAACTTACTGAATAACGATGCGCTCGCCATCTTCTCCATAGTGTCGTGAACAACCTGATGCTCTGAATACCACCTGATGTAAACCGAACCTCGTGGCGAGATTCGATCTGTTGTTGCGGCCCGACCTTTCACGACACTCCACCTTCAGCACTAGTAGCCTCTCGCCCGCGCATGCGATGTACGCGAAGTAGATGGATTGAACCTTACGGTCCAGCACGAGAAAACCAATCTCGACGAAGGTACTCACGCACAAAATAATTTCCACGAAGAGAAATCGCAACACAGAGGTTTTCTAAAGCTTCCTCCAAAACTTAGGGATTTTTAGACAGCTTCCCCCAAAACTCGATATGGGTATTTACCCTACAAACACATTGTGTCTATTCATCAAAATATCACCTCCTGTTTACAACGACACACACCTAGGCTTTATAGAAGTAGCCAACTTAAAACACACGCACACCTAAAAGTTTTCGAAAAGACACACGTACACATATTTCCTAATCTGTAGACTCTTTCTTAGTTTAAACTAACTCCAGGATCGGCAAGATTGGTCGGCCCCATCCAATCTCCTTTAAACATGTAAAAATCCACGTGATTAACTGCCTGATACTTTTCTGGTGGTCGACCCCAACAGAAGTAGTAGTAATTCCGGTCTCTATTTTTAACAACCGATGCAATCTTTGATTTCCTTCTGATTAATATATATATGTGTTTGCTTCCCAAATTTCTTGATGCAATATCTGTGCTCGTGCTCTCGGGATCTTAGAAAAAGAATTAGCTTCATCACTTAATGATTCATACTCGTAGGAGTCCCGTGTATATTGCCTTCCTAGTAATTTGTTTCCGGCAAACCGGCATGCATGCATGTAGTCAATTTTCTTTGCTTGATCCGCACTGCAACCAACTAGAATGCATGGACATGACTTCAACTAGGCATGCAACCTTCTCCCGGTAGTTCTCACCAAAACTATTGTATTTTGGTACGTATAAATCTCTGCACTCTAATTCATTGACTGGTGGAAAACTTTTATAAACATTGAGAACTCCGACATTAATCATGGCTGCATCATCTATCTGATTGTTTTACACAGACACACACACATACAAAATTTGTACTCTCCACCAGTTGAACTACAAAAAGTTCTATGGGCTACACTTTGCACTAAGACAAAACTGCAGCCTCCGCGAAGGCGAACCACACCATCAGCCTCCGCGAAGGCGAACCACACCATCGTGATAATGAACTTCAATTTTTCACACTGAAGTGCAGATCTCAGCAACAACAAAATTGAGTTACTGGGCATCCAACCGAACTGCATCACTTCATCTTCCCTGCAAAGAGAAAAGTAAAATGAACCTTGAGAGCAAAAGAACAGTAGACTGCAATTATCACCCGATTTCTCTTCAAAGAAAACACACAATGAACTTCATCCACGTATCTATGTTTTTTCAACAATTGCATCCCAGGCAGACTCGTGGATCTGACAAAATAATGAATAGCTTGGACTGCACTGCAAATCTGAAAACTCAAATAAACTGAACCCCGTGCTACCCCTAGCCAAACTACAGCACGGGGCACCCTGTTTTTCTAGCGGACTTGCTGACGATAGTACTACCAGTGAGTCGTGGTGGTGCAGCCTGTGCATGGACCACACGGAGAGGAGCAGCGAACTGCATGTGGCGTGTTGCCGAGCTGCACAGAAAAGGAGGTGGAGGTCAGTAGGATGTGCAACTCGTTAGGGAGGAGCAGCGAAAGTGGTGGCCGGGTCAACGCGGGAATTAGGAGGGGAGGGGAGGGAGGCAGGGTACCAACGCAGTTCCACCACGGGCCGGAGTCGGAGTACCACGCGAGCACCATCGACAGATACAGCCGCCTGAGGAGCCGTGGCGAGGTGGGGCTCGATGGGTAGGGCGTTGTGGATGGTAGCAGCTGCCCGTGCTGGTACCCCATGGTGGTGGCACGGGGTGATACGTCCATTTTGCATCATACTTTTATATTGATGTTTATTTCATTATGGGTTGTTATTACATAATTTGGTACAATACTTTTGCCTTTTCTCTCTTATTTTACAAGGTTTACATGGAGAGGGAGAATGCCGGCAGCTGGAATTCTGGACGGGAAAAGGAGCAAATCTGAGAGACCTATTCTGCACAACTCCAAAATTCCTAAATTTTACACCGAATTATTTTGGAATATATAAAAAATATTGGGCGAAGAAAATACCAGAGGGGACCCACCAGGAGGCCACAAGCCTGGGGGGCATGTCCTACCCCCTGGGCGCGCCCCTGTCGCTTGTGGGCCCCCTGGCAGGCCTCCGGTGTCCATCGGGAAATCAACAAGAAGCTTTCGGGATGAAGCACCGCTGTCTCGAGGCAGAAGCAATCTAGGGTTCCGGCGGAGCTGTTCTACCTGGGAAATTTCCCTCCCGGAGGGGGAAATCATCGTCATCGTCGTCACCAACGGTCCTCTAATTGAGAGGGGGTCAATCTCCATCAACATCTTCACCAGCTCCATGTCCTCCCAAACCCTAGTTCATCTCTTGTATTCGATCTTTGTCTCAAAACCTCACATTGGTACCTGTGGGTTGCTAGTAGTGTTGATTACACCTTGTTGTTGATGCTAGTTGGTTTATTTGGTGCAAGACCATATGTTCAGATCCTTAATGATAATTATTACTCCCTGATTATGAACATGAATATGCTTTCTGAGTAGTTACGTTTGTTCCTGAGGACACGGGAGAAGTCTTGTTATAAGTAATCATGTGAATTTTTTATTCGTTTGATATTTTGATAAGATGTATGTTGTCTTTCCTCTAGTGGTGTTACGTGAACGTTAACTACATGACACTTCACAAATGTTTGGGCCTAGGGGAAGGCATTGGGAAGTAATAAGTAGATGATGGGTTGCTAGAGTGACAGAAGCTCAAACCCTAGTTTATGTGTGGCTTCGTAAGGGGCTGATTTGGATCCATATGTTTCATGCTATGGTTAGATTTATCTTAATTCTTCTTTCGTAGTTGCTGTCAGTGTCAAAACCGGCGGATCTCGGGTAGGGGGTCCCGAACTGTGCGTCTAGGATCGATGGTAACAGGAGACGGGGGACACAATGTTTACCCAGGTTCGGGCCCTCTCTATGGAGGTAATACCCTATTTCCTATTTGATTGATCTTGATGAATATGAGTGTTACAAGAGTTGATCTACCACGAGATTGTAATGGCTAAACCCTAGAAGTCTAGCCTATGTGAATATGGTAATGAGTATGTCTCCATCCGGACTACGCTCTTCGGTTTATATAGACACCAGAGAGATCTAGGGTTACACGGAGTCGGTTACATAAATGGGAATCTACATAGTCAGTCGCCAAGCTTGCCTTCCACGCTAAGTAGAGTCCAATCCAGACACGGGTGCACTCTTCGGTCTTCATGTCGTCACAACCCATCAGTCCGGCCCAGTAAATAACCGGCCAGACGCCCGAGGACCCCTTAGTCCAGGACTCCCTCAGTAGCCCCCGAACCAGGCTTCAATGACGAGGTGTTCGGCGTGTAGATAGTCTTCGGTGTTGCAAGGCGGGTTCCCTCTCCAAGTAATATATTCGGCCATTGATCCAATGTCGCCTCCTTGGCTTCTGCACGTTAAATAATATTCACCCTCCACGTGTAGAGAGAATGTGGAAAGTTAGGGTATTTTGTGAATAACACCCCGTCTATGCGAGGAAGAGCGCCTATTTAGAGAGATTGGATCCTAGATCCATTCAGCACCACGCAGAAGAAATCCCCAGAGACTGCTTAGGAGAAACCATTCCAGCATAGCTAGTGTTCCCAGCTCCTCCGCCATCCCGCCCGTAGAAAGGCGAGTGAGAGGTGTTCGTGTCTCATAGCCAATTGATAAAGTTGCAAACGAGGGATTCTTCCCCGCGATCTAATCCTCGCTTGAACGGGCTAGCTTCCTTCAATGAGGGACTCGTAGAGGACTTCCCAATCCGTCCGGGGAGAGCGAGTGTGTTTTGTCCCCTTTCTTCTAAGAGGCATTGGATTTCCAATCCATCCGTTCCTCCGAGGGCTTCTGGAGTATTACGGCCTCCAGCTGCACAACTTCACTCTGGCCTCTATTCTGCACATTGCGGATTACGTCGCTTTATGCGAATTATTTTTGGGCGTCGAGGCTCATTTCGAGTTGTGGAGGAAGTTGTTCTGTCTCATCCCGCGCAATCACAAAGGGTCGATATTTGAAGTGGGCGGAGCCGAACTATGGCGCGTCGCCAATACCGGATATCTATCCAGCACTCCAAGGAAGGCGTCTGATGAATGGCCCTCTGAATGGTTCTATATTAAGGATGTCGCGCTTCCCAACCCGGTTTGAAAGGTTCTTCCTGAATTTGCGTGCGTCCCGCTGAAGAAACGCCACAGTTGGCGTCCCCGGAGCCCTGAAGAGGAGGACGGCGCGGAGGTTTTTCAGCTGATGAGCAAGATGAAAGAGCTCGCTCAATCTGGGCTCACAGTTATTGAGGTTATGGCGATCTCCATAGCGCGAGGGGTCCAGCCGCTCCAATACAGAGGGCCTCCAATGTGGCACTACAATGGGGAGGATGACGCCTCTCGCTGCAACCGGAAAGGTCCGGACACCCCTGCCGCTTTGGCTAAGATATTAGTCGAACTGTTCAAAGGGGAGGAAAAGGAATTTCTTCGCATCAAACTCAGAGATGGGTACTGTCGGTGTCAAAACCGGCGGATCTCGGGTAGGGGGTCCCGAACTGTGCGTCTAGGATCGATGGTAACAGGAGACGGGGGACACAATGTTTACCCAGGTTCGGGCCCTCTCTATGGAGGTAATACCCTATTTCCTATTTGATTGATCTTGATGAATATGAGTGTTACAAAAGTTGATCTACCACGAGATTGTAATGGCTAAACCCTAGAAGTCTAGCCTATGTGAATATGGTAATGAGTATGTCTCCATCCGGACTACGCTCTTCGGTTTATATAGACACCAGAGAGATCTAGGGTTACACGGAGTCGGTTACATAAATGGGAATCTACATAGTCGGTCGCCAAGCTTGCCTTCCACGCTAAGTAGAGTCCAATCCAGACACGGGTGCACTCTTCGGTCTTCATGTCGTCACAACCCATCAGTCCGGCCCAGTAAATAACAGGCCAGACGCCCGAGGACCCCTTAGTCCAGGACTCCCTCAGTAGCCCCCGAACCAGGCTTCAATGACGAGGTGTTCGGCGTGTAGATAGTCTTCGGTGTTGCAAGGCGGGTTCCCTCTCCAAGTAATATATTCGGCCATTGATCCAATGTCGCCTCCTTGGCTTCTGCACGTTAAATAATATTCACCCTCCACGTGTCGAGAGAATGTGGAAAGTTAGGGTATTTTGTGAATAACACCCCGTCTATGCGAGGAAGAGCGTCTATTTAAGAGATTGGATCCTAGATCCATTCAGCACCACACAGAAGAAATCCCCAGAGACTGCTTAGGAGAAACCATTCCAGCATGGCTAGTGTTCCCAGCTCCTCCGCTCATCCCGGCCCAGAGAAAGGCGAGTGGGAGAGGTGTTCTGTGTCTCATAGCCAATTGATAAAGTTGCAAACGTAGGGATTCCTTCCCCCTGCGGATCTAATCCCTGTTTGAACGGGGCTAGCTTCCTTCAATGAGGGGACTCAGGTAGAGGACTTCCCCAATCCGTCCGGGGAGAGCGAGTGTGTTTTGGCCCCTTTCTTCTAAGAGGCGTCGGATTTCCAATCCATCCGTTCCTCCGAGGGCTTCTGGAGTATTACGGCCTCTAGCTGCACAACTTCACTCTGGCCTCTATTCTGCACATTGCGGATTACGTCGCTTTATGCGAATTATTTTTGGGCGTCGAGGCTCATTTCGAGTTGTGGAGGAAGTTGTTCTGTCTCATCCCGCGCAATCACAAAGGGTCGATATTTGAAGTGGGCGGAGCCGAACTATGGCGCGTCGCCAATACCGGATATCTATCCAGCACTCCAAGGAAGGCGTCTGATGAATGGCCCTCTGAATGGTTCTATACTAAGGATGTCGCGCTTCCCAACCCGGTTCGAAAGGTTCTTCCTGAATTTGCGTGCGTCCCGCTGAAGAAACGCCACAGTTGGCGTCCCCGGAGCCCTGAAGAGGAGGACGGCGCGGAGGTTTTTCAGCTGATGAGCAAGATGAAAGAGCTCGCTCAACTGGGCTCACAGCTATTGAGGTTATGGCGATCTCCATAGCGCGAGGGGTCCAGCCGCTCCAATACAGAGGGCCTCCAATGTGGCACTACAATGGGGAGGATGACGCCTCTCGCTGCAACCGGAAAGGTCCGGACACCCCTGCCGCTTTGGCTAAGATATTAGTCGAACTGTTCAAAGGGGGGGAAAAGGAATTTCTTCGCATCAAACTCAGAGATGGGTACTGTCGGTGTCAAAACCGGCGGATCTCGGGTAGGGGGTCCCGAACTGTGCGTCTAGGATCGATGGTAACAGGAGACGGGGGACACAATGTTTACCCAGGTTCGGGCCCTCTCTATGGAGGTAATACCCTATTTCCTATTTGATTGATCTTGATGAATATGAGTGTTATGAGAGTTGATCTACCACGAGATTGTAATGGCTAAACCCTAGAAGTCTAGCCTATGTGAATATGGTAATGAGTATGTCTCCATCCGGACTACGCTCTTCGGTTTATATAGACACCAGAGAGATCTAGGGTTACACGGAGTCGGTTACATAAATGGGAATCTACATAGTCGGTCGCCAAGCTTGCCTTCCACGCTAAGTAGAGTCCAATCCGCACACGGTGCACTCTTCGGTCTTCATGTCGTCACAACCCATCATCCGCCCAAGAATAACAGGCCAGACGCCCGAGGACCCCTTAGTCCAGGACTCCCTCAGTAGCCCCCGAACCAGGCTTCAATGATGAGGTGTTCGGCGTGTAGATAGTCTTCGGTGTTGCAAGGCGGGTTCCCTCTCCAAGTAATATATTCGCCATTGATCCAATGTCGCCTCCTTGGCTTCTCAGACGTTAAATAATATTCACCTCCGTGTGTCGAGAGAATGTGGAAAGTTAGGGTATTTTGTGAATAACACCCCGTCTATGCGAGGAAGAGCGCCTATTTAGAGAGATTGGATCCTAGATCCATTCAGCACCACACAGAAGAAATCCCTAGAGACTGCTTAGGAGAAACTATTCCAGCATGGCTAGTGTTCCCAGCTCCTCCGCCATCCCGCCCGCAGAAAGGCGAGGGGAGAGGTGTTCTGTGTCTCATAGCCAATTGATAAAGTTGCAAACGATTCTTCCCCTGCGGATCTAATCCCTGTTTGAACGGGCTAGCTTCCTTCAATGAGGGGACTCGTGTAGAGGACTTCCCAATCCGTCCGGGAGAGCGAGTGTGTTTGTCCCTTTCTTCTAAGAGGCGCCGGATTTAATCCATCCGCTCCTCCGAGGGCTTCGAGTATTACGGCCTCCACCGCACAACTTCCTCCGCCTCTATTCTGCACATTGCGGATTACGCCGCTTATGCGAATTATTTTTGGGCCGAGGCTCATTTCGAGTTGTGGAGGAAGTTGTTCGCCTCATCCCGCGCAATCACAAAGGGTCGATATTTGAAGTGGGCGGAGCGAACTATGGCGTCCGCCAATACCGGATATCTATCCAGCACTCCAAGGAAGGCGCCGATGAATGGCCCTCTGAATGGTTCTATACTAAGGATGTCACGCTTCCCAACCCGGTTCGAAAGGTTCTTCCTGAATTTGCGTGCGTCCCGCTGAAGAAACGCCACAGTTGGCGTCCCCGGAGCCCTGAAGAGGAGGACGGCGCGGAGGTTTTTCAGCTGATGAGCAAGATGAAAGAGCTCGCTCAATCTGGGCTCACAGTTATTGAGGTTATGGCGATCTCCATAGCGCGAGGGGTCCAGCCGCCCAATACGTAGGGCCTCCAATGTGGCACTACAATGGGAGGATGACGCCTCTCGCTGCAACCGAAAGGTCCGGACACCCCGCCTTTGGCTAAGATATTAGTCGAACTGTTCAAAGGGGAGGAAAAGGAATTTCTTCGCATCAAACTCGAGATGGGTACTGTCGGTGTCAAACCGCGGATCTCGGTAGGGGGTCCCGAATCGTGCGCCTAGGATCGATGGTAACAGGAGACGGGGACACAATGTTTACCTGTGTTCGGCCCTCTCTATGGAGGTAATACCCTATTTCCTATTTGATTGATCTTGATGAATATGAGTGTTACGAGAGTTGATCTACCACGAGATTGTAATGGCTAAACCCTAGAAGTCTAGCCTATGTGAATATGGTAATGAGTATGTCTCCATCCGGACTACGCTCTCGGTTTATATAGACACCGAGAGATCTAGGGTTACACGGAGTCGGTTACATAAATGGGAATCTACATAGTCGGTCGCCAAGCTTGCCTTCCACGCTAAGTAGAGTCCAATCCGCACACGGTGCACTCTTCGGTCTTCATGTCGTCACAACCCATCAGTCCGCCCAAGAATAACAACAGGCGACGCCGAGGACCCTTAGTCCAGACTCCTCAAGAGCTCCCGAACCAGGCTTCAATGATGAGGTGTTCGGCGTGTAGATAGTCTTCGGTGTTGCAAGGCGGGTTCCCTCTCCAAGTAATATATTCGGCCATTGATCCAATGTCGCCTCCTTGGCTTCTGCACGTTAAATAATATTCACCCTCCAGGTGTCGAGAGAATGTGGAAAGTTAGGGTATTTTGTGAATAACACCCCGTCTATGCGAGGAAGAGCGCCTATTTAGAGAGATTGGATCCTAGATCCATTCAGCACCACACAGAAGAAATCCCTAGAGACTGCTTAGGAGAAACCATTCCAGCATGGCTTGTGTTCCCAGCTCCTCCGCTCATCCCGGCCCAGGGAAAGGCGAGTGGGAGAGGTGTTCTGTGTCTCATAGCCAATTGATAAAGTTGCAAACGTAGGGATTCCTTCCCCCTGCGGATCTAATCCCTGTTTGAACGGGGCTAGCTTCCTTCAATGAGGGGACTCAGGTAGAGGACTTCCCCAATCCGTCCGGGGAGAGCGAGTGTGTTTTGTCCCCTTTCTTCTAAGAGGCGTTGGATTTCCAATCCATCCGTTCCTCCGAGGGCTTCTGGAGTATTACGGCCTCCAGCTGCACAACTTCACTCTGGCCTCTATTCTGCACATTGCAGATTACGTCGCTTTATGCGAATTATTTTTGGGCGTCGAGGCTCATTTCGAGTTGTGGAGGAAGTTGTTCTGTCTCATCCCGCGCAATCACAAAGGGTCGATATTTGAAGTGGGCGGAGCCGAACTATGGCGCGTCGCCAATACCGGATATCTATCCAGCACTCCAAGGAAGGCGTCTGATGAATGGCCCTCTGAATGGTTCTATACTAAGGATGTCGCGCTTCCCAACCCGGTTCGAAAGGTTCTTCCTGAATTTGCGTGCGTCCCGCTGAAGAAACGCCACAGTTGGCGTCCCCGGAGCCCTGAAGAGGAGGACGGCGCGGAGGTTTTTCAGCTGATGAGCAAGATGAAAGAGCTCGCTCAATCTGGGCTCACAGTTATTGAGGTTATGGCGATCTCCATAGCGCGAGGGGTCCAGCCGCTCCAATACAGAGGGCCTCCAATGTGGCACTACAATGGGGAGGATGACGCCTCTCGCTGCAACCGAAAGGTCCGGACACCCCGCCGCCTTTGGCTAAGATATTAGTCTAACTGTTCAAAGGGAGGAAAAGGAATTTCTTCGATCAAACTCAGAGATGGGTACTGCGGTGTCAAACCGCGGATCTCGGTAGGGGGTCCCGAACTGTGCGCCTAGGCGGATGGTAACAGGAGCCAAGGGACACGATCATTTTACCCAGTGTTCGCCCTCTCGATGGAGGTAATACCCTACTCCCCGCTTGATTAATATTGATGATATGGGTAGTACAAGAGTAGATCTACCACGAGATCGTAGAGGCTAAACCCTAGAAGCTAGCCTATGGTACGATTGTTGTTCGTCCCCACGGACTAAAACCTCCGGTTTATATAGACACCGGATAGGGTTAGGGTTACACAGAGTCGGTTACAATGGTAGGAGATCCACATATACGTATCGCCAAGCTTGCCTTCCACGCCAAGGAAAGTCCCATCCGGACACGGGACGAAGTCTTCAATCTTGTATCTTCATAGTCTAGGAGTCCGCCAAAGATGATAGTTCGCTATCCGGACACCCCTAGTCCAGACTCCTCAAGAGCCTCTGAACCAGGCTTCAATGACGAAGAGTCCGGTAGCGATATTGTCTTCGCATTGCAAGGCGGGTTCCTCCTCCGAATACTTCATAGAAGGTTTTGAACACAAGGATAGTGTCCGGCTCTGCAAAACAAGTTCCACATACCACCGTAGAGAGAATAATTTTTGCACAGATCTGCTGATGTATTCTGCGCGTGACATCACACCACGGCCAAGCCTTTATTCGAATAGTTTTTTACTGTCCACCTCAGCGCGTTTAGCGAGGCGGTTTCCTTGGCACATCTTATCAAAGCGTAGATTGTGCCCCCTTATTCCGGGATTCTCATCAATACGGACGTGGGTAACCCGACCCTGCCCGTTGGCACGCCTCCTCTATCGAAGGCGAGTCCCAATCGACCACTGGGAGGGCTCTTGGTATTCAACCTCTTTATAGTGAGACCAAGGCCCTCTTCTTTTCTCCACCCTCCATCGAGTTCGCCTCGCGCTCCGAGTTCTAACACCCAAAGCTTCAGATTTAGGCGCTTCGGACCTTCGACGATGTCCGGCTCCGACCAGCACGGCCGATGGATGTCTTCTTCCGTCACGAAGAAGATGTGCTAAAGCTGCGAGACGCCTGTATCTAACCGCGAGATTTCGTGATAGGCTGCCTGCTCCAGGGCAGGTCATTCCCACTCCCGAGCCCGGCGAGAGCGTGGTGTTCGTGTCTCACTTACTTCGGGGTTTAGGCCTCCCGACGGATCCCTTTGTGTGGGGGCTCATGTTTTATTATGGGCTGGATTTCCATGAATTGAATCGGGAGTCCATCCTCCATATCTCGTCATTCATTGTCGTATGTGAAGCCTTCCTCCATATTACCCCTCACTTTGGATTGTGGCTCAAGACCTTCAAGGTGGAGTCAAAGATGATCGAGGGGCAACAAGCAGAGTGCGGAGTGGCGGTCATAAGCAAGTGTGTTGATGCTCCATGGCCCGAGGGCTCTTTTCAAGAGGAGCTTGGTTTGTGGCAACGGGAGTGGTTTTATATCACCCGCTCCCAGGGGCACCAAATGGGTGGCGCCACCCGCCTTTCGCCAGTCCACCACAGCGGTGGCATCATGGGTCAACCGGGGCTCGACTGGGGCCGCCCAAGGACGCTCCTCATTGCAGGGCCATATTCGGGATCTCCAAGAAAGAGAGATCAATCTGGTCGTAGCGGCGCAGGTTATGCTGATTCGGCGCCTTCTGCCCTGCAAACGTCGCCCCCTCCGTCTGTGGGAGTTTAATCCGAAGGACCACGAGCTCTCCAACATTTTATGGGCGCGACACCCAAGGAGATGTATAAACTGTTCTTCGTATCACAAGAGAAGTGTCCGGACCTGACCGAGGACGCAGGTCTAAGCTGCCATCACCCAGATACTCAAGTAAGTAACCCTGTAACCGGATAGGCTGTTCATTCATTTATAATATATATGCCCTTTAAGGGAGTTGTTTCCTGGACAGGAGTGGATAGCCACGGCAAAGTTGATAAGGTGTCCGGCTCCCCTCCCAGAGACCATGCCGGATCCCATGATGACCAAGATGTTGAAGGCCGTGCCTTTTAAAGAAGGCGAAGGGGGGAGTAGGGAAGCAACTGCCTCCACGAAGGAGCCTTTCAAGGAAGGAGTGATCAAAAGTCCCACCCTCCCAGGAGAGAAGAGGACCGCTTCGGAAGATCCGGAGGTCAAGGCCTCAAAGAGGGGAAAGAAATTCGTCAGGAGTCCGCGCCGGGAAGTATCCCAGCCGCACTATTTCCCAAAGGGGATCAGCCCTCAATGAGCCGTAAGTAAAAAAGAAGGGTCTTGTAATAAGGACATCCTCAGATTTATTTCAAGATAACCAAATTATACCTTGTAGTTCGGGTCTCAGCCCTTCTCAGCAGAGCTCGCTTCGGGGATCTTCTTCCGAGATGATGGAGAGCGAACGCCCCACCTGTCGCACCTTCAGGCGAGGCGACGAACCCGAGGTGTCGCCGCGAGGGTTTTCCGGTCCGCGGGCCGAAGGTCCGACGCCACCGGGCGTCGGTCGGAGGAGTCAAGGATCTGCTGGGCGAAGCGGTTATCTCGTAAGATCACCGAGCGCTAATGGGTGCGGTGATTGAAAGAATTGCATCCGCTGAGAGCGGATTGCATGAAGCCGTCAGAAGCTTGCTGATGGGGTTCGAGGTACGCAAAAAATGATGTACCTTCTAACAGTTATGCATATAGAATGCACCCTGTATAGATAGTAGCCCCTGAGACTCAGTATGTTGTCAAAATTGACAGCGTGCCAAGGATCATAATCTCAGTTATAACATATCGCAGCTCCTAAATAGGTGGTGGGGCGTCCGGTGGCCAGCCGGACTGATGAATTTGCCGAACTAAAGCGGCAACTTGACGAGGCAGATGCGGACATCGCGCTGGTCAATAAACGGTTTGACGAGTCACAAGGTATCGATTTCTCGCGGACACCGGTAAGGGAGCTTGACGCCCGTGCCTTACTACTTGTATGCTTAATGCAAGTGGTGCCGCTGTGGGAGGAGCTGCGGCGGAACTCGCCCGATCTAAAGAGCAAGCCGAAATAGTAATGCGTTGCTTTAAGGGCGGCCAAGAGCTAAAAGTCGAACGGGCTGCTCATCGCCGAAGCAAAGAGGAAATGGCCGATATGGCCGTAAAGTTGAAGAATGCTACCGACCGCTGCGGGTTCTTGAAAAGAACGCCAAGCGGGCAAGAGGACTGAAAAGGGCCACCGCCGGGCCAAGGATGCCCGCTCCGCAATGAGAGCTGCAAAGGAGGAGCTGCGCAGCTGTGGATGTTGCTGCTGGAAAGCCTTTTCTGCTGCGGAGGAAGTTCACGGATCCGAAGTATGCTCAGTTGGACAAGCTGTGGAGTTCGGAGGATGCTTATCTGGACTTAGCGGCGAGCGCTGCAGACGCGGTTGATCACTTCCGAGGCCAGAAGGGGCATAGGAGGGAAGAGCTATTTTGGTCGCAGTTCCATAGTCCAGAGCGTCCTCTTCCGTTAGCCAATCGGTTGGCCGAATGGGCCGAGCTGAATAGGTTGTCCGGACTTGCCATGAAGGCTGTCGTGACTCATTTGTGGCCGAAAAGCCCCAAGCCGAAGAGTTATTTTGGCTTGATGCAACAGTTCCTTGGTGCGGTGCCGCGTATCGACGCAATGAAGCGGTTGGCATGCATAGAGGGTGCGCGGATGGCTCTTGCCCGTGTCAAGACATACTGGGCGGAGATGAAGGCCACCGAAGTTGCATCCCAAGATTCGGACAAAAGCCGAGTACCTGCCGAGCACTATTTTGATGAAGTCCTGCAGGGCGCTTGTGTAATAGAGACGCAGTGCTCGAAGGATGTTATGCTTTAATGGCATGTATGATTTGTGAAAACAATGTTTCAATTTAATAGATGAGATTTTTATACTTGTGCCTTCAAGTAGTAAACTACCTCCTGTGCGGCCGTTGATGTATATATGTATATAACTTGAAAGATGGCAGTCTTGACTCAGCCCCACGCACATAGTGCGGGGGTGTTTGCAAAGAAGTCGCGTTTTCACACTTAATCCAACGTCTTGGTCCTATAAAGGAGGTGGTAGCGTAGAAAACTAGGCAACCGGACTATAATGCTTTATCACTTTCACTTAGCCATAGGGGTTTGGGGGTGGGGCTACTATATAGCCCCTGGGGGCACCGCACTCTCCCGAATTCGGGGTGCGTATGTGCCTGACCGAAAAACGGTCCTTCGTTAATGCGGAGGAATTCTAAACATTCCGGTGAGTCATCGAGTGGTTGACCAGTCTCTCGCTATATCATGACAGATCGGCCGCTTTCTCTCGAGGTGCTCGCCGGCGAACCGGGCACAATCGCAGTAGTTCTCCTAGTGTCGCGTTAGCCGATAGAACGGAACGTAAGGCAGCAAAACACAGGAGCCGGGCAAAAACAACATTTGACCAAAGACATGATTCGGAGCTGATGCATATAAGGCCTAACTCGAGACGCCGAACACTCCCTAAGGTATTCGGTCTTTTATAAAGTGGGCCGAACAATGCCCTTGGTAACAAGCCCCTGGTGTCCAGTTACGTGCAAAATTCTGATGCGGCCGATGCCAAAACGTCAGCCTCCTCCTCGGTTATAGTAAGAAACCGGAGGATGTGTATCAACAAGAGACAGTAAAAAAGGTTTACGCAGGGTCTTAATCTGAAAAGAATCCTTGCGACGGGTCCCTGCTGCACGTCTGCGCCTGTGTCTCCGTTGTGCCGTATCCTGGACGGGTATAGCATGGCGTTCATCTGTAAAAGAGAGGAACTTAGTTTGAAAAAGAAAAAATATCGTGCGAGAAAAAATGTACTTTATATTAAATAAACAGAGTACGGTTCGGAAGGTAAATAAAATTGAGCTTTATTGTCTCTTGTTGTACGTGTGTGCAGCCCCTTGTATGGGGGTATGCCGCTAGTATGCGCCGGACTCGTCTAGCCGTGTACGGGGTTTAAAGGACCTATTCAGGTGCTTTGATTAGCGGAGCCGGATTGGTGTGGGGCTGTCAAGGCAGTCTCACGTTCTTCCGTGCTCGAGTAACACTTAACACTCCCTTTTAATGAGATGATGTCGCGTGGACCGGGCATTTTAAGTGTAAGAGATGCATAATGCGGTATTGCGTTAAAGCGGGCGAAAGCTTCACGCCCCAGTAGTGCTTGATGGCTACTTTCGAATGGGGCGATGTGGAAGGTTAACTTTTCACGGCGGAAGTTGTCGGATGAACCGAACACAACTTCTAGCAGTAGGGAGCCCATGCAATGGGCATATGGGCCTGCCATTACCCCTTTAAAGGAGGTGTTGCTATGGCGAATTTTGGTTGGGTCTATCCCCATTTTGCGAATTGTGTCCTGATATAGCAGGTTTAGATCGCTACCTCCGTCCATTAGGACTTGAGTAAATTGGAGTCCGTCGATTATAGGATCTAATATCAAGGCAGTCCATCCTGCGCTCCGGATACTTCTGGAATAGTCCTGATGATCGAAGGTGATTGGTTTTGACAACCATCGTTGGGACTCTGCTGGGATAGACCGTGCGGCACGTGTTTCTATGGGTGCCGCTCTGTTTTTCCCTGTTGTCACTTGAAGTGAGTTCACTGTTTTGACTTCTTGTGGGAAATTCTTTTGTTTTCCGGGGCTTTGCTTGTGGTGCTCGTCATCATCCTCGCTTGGTGTGTCGAGCTCCTTGTGTTCGGCGTTGAGTCTGCCGGACTGCTTGAAGACCCAACAATCTCTGTGGCTATGGTTTGCAAGCTTCCCGGGAGTACTGTGGTTTTGGCATATCTTGTCCAAGATTTTGTTTAAGTTGGATAGCTCATCGCTATTGTCCTTAAGGGGCAGTTTTTTATTGTTCTGTCGTGAGCTTTTGAATCCGGCGTTGACTGCCGCGCTCTTTGGACCGTTCCCCTTAATCCGGCGCTTGGTCCTTCCTGCGTCGTGGTTTCCCATTTCCATCCCTGACTTCGGATGCACTTGGGTCGCTGGTACTGCATCTTGCTAGCCAGCTATCCTCTCCCGCGCAAAAGCGGGTCATGAGGCTTGTTATGCAGCCATGGTTCTCGGCTTCTCCTGGCCGAGGTGTCTGGCGAGCCATTCGTCTCGGACGTTGTGTTTGAAAGCTGCTATGGCTTCGGCGTCCGGACAGTCGACTATTTGGTTCTTTTTGGTTAGGAACATGTTCCAGAATTTGCGGGCTGACTCTCCGGGTTGCTGAGTTATATGACTTAAATCGTCTGCATCCGGAGGACGGACATAAGTCCCTTGAAAATTTTCCCGAAAAGCATCCTCGAGCTCTTCCCAACTTCCAATGGTGTTTTCAGGGAGGCTTTTGAGCCAATGCCGGGCTGGCCCTTTGAGCTTGAGGGGTAAGTATTTTATGGCGTGGAGATCGTCTCCTCTAGCCATGTGTATGTGGAGGATGTAATCCTCAATCCAGACTCCAGGGTCTGTTGTTCCGTCGTATGCCTCTATGTTTACGGGTTTGAATCCCGCTGGGAATTCGTGATCCAGCACCTCATCGGTGAAACACAGGGGGTGTGCGGAACCCCCTATATTTGGGTGTGCCGTGATGTTCGGATATTTGGCATGTTGCATTGCTTTGAAGAGCTTGCTTTCTCGGCCCATAGATGAACCTAACTGGGCCATCCTTTTTATGCGAATCCTTATGCGGATCGCGTACCGGCTTGTGTGCGGCGCCATTTGCCGCTCTCTGTTTGCCGTGGGGTCGTCCATCCGACCGGGTGGCCTTCTTGCTTTTTGATTGTGGGGGCTCTACGGCCTCCTCATCAAATTCGGGCAGTAGTTTTCTCTTTGGGTAGCTCTTTGTTCAGCGACTGTCGCCGTATTTGTCTGCGGTGTTGAGTACTTTGCTCCATCTGGTTCTGAGTGCATCTTCCGCTTTTTTGAGCTTCCGCTTCTGCTTTTTCAGGCTACGCGCAGTGGCGACGAGCCTTTTGTGGAGGTTCTTCTGCTCCAACAATTTGTCCGGCGTGAGATCGTCCGGACTGTTATCTTCGCCGGGGACGGGTTGTTTATCCAAGTTTTCCTGTTCGGACGGTTGCTCGATGGCATGTTCGTCGTCCACCGGTTCGCCCTATTCTATGGCTGGGTCTTTGTCGAGGCGGGACTTGGTGCGGCGTTTACGTTGCCGTTTTGACTGCTTTTCAAGGGATTTATCCTTTGTAGTGTCCCATTGCACCTCGTCGTCACTTCCTTTAGGTGTATCCACCATGTATACGTCATGGGATGAGGTGGCTGTCCAGTATCCTATAGGTGCTGGTTCCTGGTTGTCTCCTACATCGTCGTCCATACTGTCGATGTCTTCGGAGTCGAAATTGAGCATGTCGTTTAAGCTTTCGACAGTGGCTACAAAGTGGGTGGTGGGTGGGCGTTAAATTTCTTCGGCGTCCGTATCCCAACCTTCCTAACCGTAGTCCGGCCAGGGCTCTCCTGATAAAGAGAGAGACTTTAGTGAATTCAGGATGCCGCCAAAGGGCGAATGCTGAAAGATGTCCGCGGCAGTGAACTCCATGACCAGCGCCCAATCGGATTCGATTGGCGGGCGCGGAGGGTTCGAGTCCGGAGAGGAGTCCGCGCCTTGAGTCACGGTCTTCGCAGCGACAGGGATGGTGTTCGCTCAATCGCCGTAAAGATTTCAGCCCCGAGGTGGTGTCCAACCAACCATCCTCGATCGGCGAGATCGGCTCGAATCAATGGTCGGAGCGGACACTAGTCTGCGCCTCCAGACACTGCTCGGGCGGCAGAGTTAGATCATGCCCATCGAGATAGTGCGGCGCGCTTGGCTGCGGCTTGAATCCGTCGAAGATCAAGTCTCCGCGGATGTCGGTCGTGTAGTTTAAACTTCCAAATCTGACCTGATGGCCAGGGGCGTAGCTTTCGATCTGCTCCAGATGGCCTAGCGAATTGGCCCAGCGATGCAAAGCCGCCGAATCGAAGATCTGTCCGGGAGAAAAGTCTCACCGGACTGCGTCGTTCTTGATGATTGAAGGAGCCATCGGGCCTATCGGTGGCGACACATAGGAACTCTCAAAGAAAGCACCAATGTCGGTGTCAAAACCGGCGGATCTCGGTAGGGGGTCCCGACTGTGCGTCTAGGCGGATGGTAACAGGAGACAAGGGACACGATGTTTTACCCAGGTTCGGGCCCTCTCGATGGAGGTAATACCCTACTCCGCTTGATTAATATTGATGATATGGGTAGTACAAGAGTAGATCTACCACGAGATCAGAGAGGCTAAACCCTAGAAGCTAGCCTATGGTATGATTGTTGTTCGTCCTATGGACTAAAATCCTCCGGTTTATATAGACACCAGATAGGGTTAGGGTTACACAGAGTCGGTTACAATGGTAGGAGATCTACATATCCGTATCGCCAAGCTTGCCTTCCACGCCAAGGAAAGTCCCATCCGGACACGAGACGAAGTCTTCAATCTTGTATCTTCATAGTCTAGGAGTCCGGCCAAAGATGATAGTTCCGCTATCCCGACACCCCCTAGTCCAGGACTCCCTCAGGTACTCTATGTATAATCCTCCCAGTTGGGTAAGGCCCAACCCCTCTATTTTTGCTCCTTCCATCTCCGAATTGCCTTTGATAAATTTCTAGCCTGTTTGCTTATGACAGCACTGGCGAAAGGTCACCGAGGGATTTCATAGTCCCGCCTCGCAGCCGGAGGATCACAAACGGGAGCTTGATCCCGGGTTTGAAGAGGATCCGGATATATTTGTGGTGCTCGCGGAGGGGGTGTTTTACCAGACGCGCTATGATGGCACAAAAGTGGCCATCATCGCTGACTACCCTGGTCTTCTTCCTGCTTCACAGGTAAGTAATCAAGAAACACCTTCTCTGAAAGGGTGCTCTTACTCCGCCTCACCCACCGCATTGTCGCGCGTTCTACAGGGGAGGCGTTCGGTGATACCGAGGAAATCGGTTCCTACGCCGGACAGACCTTCGAAGAGGAGGGCCGTTGAAGGCACCGCCAGGCCTTCATCGAGGAGGTACGGATAAATATACTTTTCAGTGGCCGTATCCAACTGTGACCTATGCGCCTGTTTGATTACAGGAAAAAGGTTCGCCGAACTGTGTCCGGGGGTCCGGCTGGCCGCGTTCCCAACAACCAAGATTTAGATCCGGTCGGGGAGACGGGGGCCGATGTAGGAACAAAGCCGGATTGCCCTTCGGCCGAGGGTTCGAACAATATGTCCGTTACCAACTCGGAAGTAGAGAGCGCCATGAATCATCGGCGCTGCAGGGCTGTTTTACGAGACCCGAAGTTCTCGGATGAGGCATTTAATGCCTTTAGCTCGGGCAACGCATACATCCGAGCTGCTCGAGACGGGCTTAGAAAAGCCACGAGGCAATATCTAACAGATGTGCAGGTAAGGTTGCTTTGTCAAAAAAGGATAGCCTATGCCAGTAGCCCCCGGGACTGAAAGCAGTTGGTACAACTGATTTAAGGACCATTGTATGACCAGGTTCTTACAAAGAAGAACAACCTGCTATCCCAAGAGCTGGAACAATGTCGGACACAGCTAAATGCTGCTACCGCCGAACTAGAAGAGTTCAAGAAGGCGTCACCTGGTAATATTCCCCTCCAACGAGAAAATATACTTATATTCCCTGAATACTAACGATCTTGCTTATACCATGACATAATGGTCCGGGGGACTCAAAGAGGCATTGGAAGTCGCGCAAGCGAATGAGCAAGAAGCCAAAAGGCTACAAGCTACAGGCGATCATGTGCTGAAGCAGGCCATTATTGAGAAAAACCAGCTCCAGGATTGCAAGATCCAGCTAGGCGAAGAGCTGAAGGATGTGCAGTCCCAGCTAGCTGATTCCGTAAAGGAGAACTAGAAGCTGCGGGGCGGCATATTCAGTATGTATCTGAACTATTTTGAAAGTAGTACGGAGATAAGAGAAACTGATATGGCTATGATTGCAGGTATATTAATGGGCCGTCCTGAAGAGCAGGTGTCCGGATCATCGAGTGATCTACTGCAAAAGCTGTCGCAAGTGCACGAACAGGCGCGGCTGGTGATGCGGAGTGTTGCCAAGGCTCTATGGCCATCCGCCTCCCCTCCAGGAAGTATGGAGGAGCTTGTAGAGCTGTTTAAAGGAGCGCGGTGACGTATCCGGCTATGGAAGATATCGGCCTGCCGAGAGGGTGCGCGAGAGGCTTGGGCCACGGTGAAAACTCGGTACACCAAGCTTGATCCTAATCACATGGTGTGGGTCGGACCGGTAGGGTCAAATGGGGAAGAAATTCCCGTTAGTTTAGTATATGACCAAGTAGAGGTGGCCGCCAAATATTCCCAACAGGATTGTAAAATAAACTGCCTGTTAGATGGTATAGAGGCAGAAGTGTTTGAGTCCAAGTGACTATGTACTTTCCTCACCATGTGAAATTTCTAGCCAAATTGTATATCATTTGTCATGGCAGACCTTTTCGCTTCAACCTCCGGACCCGAAGGTGCGGAGTGTTTCCGAATACCGTCACGGCCGATTAGGCTGGGGTATGCGTGGAAAACTAAGCGTAGGGGTCATAGTTGCTTGAACAGACAAGTTGTATCCGGCTAGTTATGTTATATTACATTGAGATTGTAAGAAACATCTTCCAGGGAGAATAGTTCTGTAAAGGGTTCCTTTCCCTAGGCGTGCATGCATCAGTAGACTTGTCCGAATTGTGATGTGAAAATCATAGTGTGTATAACTTCTGGGGGTTCACAATAGAGTGAGTGCAAAAAATATTTTTCATCCACCGACCGAATGTTCCCTTAAGAATGCTAGCTTTCAGCTTCACCCAGTCTGAGGTACACATCCGGATGACCCGGCAGTAACAATCACAGAGGTGCTCCCTTTACCACTGATACGTCTCCGTCGTATCTACTTTTCCAAACACTTTTGCCCCTGTTTTGGACTCTAACTTGCATGATTTGAATGGAACTAACCCGGACTGACGCTGTTTTCAGCAGAATTGCCATGGTGTTATTTATGTGCAGAAACAAAAGTTCTCGGAATGACCTGAAACTCCACGGAACGTCTTTTCAGAAATAATAAAAAATCCTTGCCAAAGAAGAAGACCAGGGGGCCCACACCCTGTCCACGAGGGTGGGGGCGCGCCCTAGAGGGTGCGCCCCCTACCTCATGGGCCCCTTGGAGCTCCTCCGACGCCAACTCCAACTCTATATATTTGCTTTCGGGGAGAAAAAAATCAAGGAGAAGGATCATCGCGTTTTACGATACGGAGCCGCCGCCAAGCCCTAAAACCTCTCGGGAGGGCTGATCTAGAGTCTGTTCGGGGCTCCGGAGAGGGGGATTCGTCACCGTCGTCATCATCAACCATCCTCCATCACCAATTTCATGATGCTCACCGCCGTGCGTGAGTAATTCCATCATAGGCTTGCTGGACGGTGATGGGTTGGATGAGATCTTTCATGTAATCGAGTTAGTTTTGTTAGGGTTTGATCCCTAGTATCCACTATGTTCTGAGATTGATGTTGCTATGACTTTGCTATGCTTAATGCTTGTCACTATAGCCCGAGTGCCATGATTTCAGATCTGAACCTATTATGTTTTCATGAATATATGTGTGTTCTTGATCCTATCTTGCAAGTCTATAGTCACCTACTATGTGTTATGATCCGGCAACCCCGAAGTGACAATAATCGGGACCACTCCCGGTGATGACCATAGTTCTAGGAGTTCATGTATTCACTATGTGCTAATGCTTTGTTCTGGTACTCTATTAAAAGGTGGCCTTAATATCCCTTAGTTTCCATTAGGACCCCACTGCCACGGGAGGGTAGGACAAAAGATGTCATGCAAGTTCTTTTCCATAAGCACGTATGACTATATTCGGAATACATGCCTACATTACATTGATGAATTGGAGCTAGTTCTGTGTCACCCTATGTTATGACTGTTACATGATGAATCGCATCCGGCATAATTCTCCATCACCGATCCAATGCCTACGAGCTTTTCCATATATTGTTCTTCCCTTATTAACTTTTCCGCTGCAATTGTTACAATCACTACAAAACACCAAAATTATTACTTTTGCTACGTTACTTTTGTTACCGTTACCACTACTATCATATTACTTTGCTACTAGATACTTTGCTGCATATATTAAGCTATCCAGGTGTGGTTGAATTGACAACTCAACTGCTAATACTTGAGAATATTCTTTGGCTCCCCTTGTGTCGAATCAATAAATTTGGGTTGAATAATCTACCCTAGAAAACTGTTGCAATCCCCTATACTTGTGGGTTATCAAGACTATTTTCTGGCCCCGTTGCCGGGGAGCATAGCTCTATTCTTTGAGTCACTTGGGATTTATATCTGCTGGTCACTATGAAGAACTTGAAAGACGCTAAGACTACAATTTATCCCTCCACTACGAGGGGGAGGAAAGGAACTGCCATCTAGCTCTGCACTTAATTCACCTTAGCTTGCGACACCTAAACATGCTTCTGCTATTCGTTCTGATATGTCGCATGCTATTGATGATGCCATTTCTGCTATGCATGATATTATGATGAAACTACTTCTATGCTTGATACTACTGTGTCCCTTAGTGAATTTCTTGACGAACAAATTGCTAGGGCTAGAGAGAAAGAAATTATTGAAACTGATTGTATTGATGAAAGTGATGATGAAGATGTGCCTGTTATTCCTGAGGGTTATATTTTTGATAAAGAAGCTTCTGCAGCTATTTTAGCTTGCAAAGATAGATCTGAGCTCAAGAGGCTATTAGTTAAATGGAATAAGCAATCGCTAATGATAGAATGAGGCTGACCACCTTTTGCTACTTCACCTATTTGTGTTGCCGATAAGGATTATGAATTCTCTGTTGATTCTGATATAATTACTTTGGTTGAATCTGATCCTTTTCATGGCTATGAATCTGAAACAATTGTGGCACATCTTACTAAATTAAATTATATAGCCATCCTGTTCACTAATGATGAGAGATCTCGCTACTTTTATATCCTTAAAATATTCCATTCTCATTAAAGGGTGATGCTAAGATATGGTTTAATTCTCTTGATCCTGGTTGTGTGCGTAGTCCCCAAGATATGATTTATTATTTCTCTCCTAAATATTTCCCTGCTCATAAGAAATAAGCTGCTTTGAGGGAAATATACAACTTTGTGCAAATTGAAGAAGAGAGTCTCCCACAAGCTCGGGGGAGGCTTCTCAGGTTACTTAATGCTTTGCCTGATCATCCTCTTAATAAAAATGAAATACTTGATATCTTTTATAATGGACTAATCGATGCTTCCAGAGATTACCTGGATAGTTGTGCTGGTTCTGTTTTCAGGGAAAGAACACCGGATGAAGCTGAAATTCTATTGAATAAAATGTTGGCAAATGAAAATAATTGGACACTTCCTGTTGGGGATATAACTATTCTTATAAGCCGCCCAGGAGGGGCCGGGTTACGCAAAGGTGATTCATTGTATGAAGCCCAAGATCAAGCATGAAAATAGCGGTTCAATAAAGGGTCTAAAGCCCACGGGCGACTTAAGGCCCGTAGTGATAAACTGTTGTAATGGCATGACTTGTATTATAAGGCAGGATTAACTAGTCACCGAGCCAGACACTGTTTATGAGCCGACCGGGACTCTGTAGGCCGCAGGGCGTCAACCCGTGTATATAAGGAGACGAACCGCTGAAGGCTTAGGGCAAGTAACATGTGATCGAGAGCCGGGCATAGCGTATCTCGCTCCCTGGTCATCAAAACCCTAGCAATACCAACCCAACTAGATGTAGGATTTTCCTTCACCGCAAGGGGCCGAACTAGTATAAAACCTCTCTCGTGTCCCTTGTCCCGATTAACCCCTTTAAGCTTCCTAGTTGCGATGGCTCCATGACTAAGTCCTTGCAAGAGGACATCTGCCGTGACAAAACCATGATAGTTGGCGCCCGCCGTGGGGCCAGCGTACGGTGGATTTGAGTTCTTGAAGGGCAACTTCGAAGGGCTCAAGGGATACGTTGTGGGCCAGATGACCAAGAGTCATCACGGCAAGATCTACATCAACGATGAAGGCTAGGGCCCCGACGCCGGCTCAATTGAGTACGGGTACCGGGTTCCCTTTGGCGGAATCCATGTTTTCATCGGCCGGATCAGTGAGCCGGGCCCTGAGCCGGACAACTGCACCGACCTCGTCGAGACAGCTCAGCGTGCGAGACCCGCCCATGCTCGACCCGTCGTGAAACTTGCCTTCGTGGGTTGCCTCCATGGAGGAGAACTTTCTGAGGGATCTGTTGATGGCGGTGAGACGGCCGTCCACTCTGATGGTGATTCGTCCACTGGTGAAACAGATTCGTTGTATCAAGCGCACGATGGCAGGCTTGGGGCTGTTCGATGGCAGCGATATTCCGGACCTTTGAGCCGCCAAGCTGGGTAGGGGTCTTCATGGCTGGCACTCAACCCGGCGAACTCTCTGCTCGGCAGCAATAACGTCGGGTCGAGGGCAGCGGGCGGGAGGCCCTCGCGCCGCCGCTCGAGTCTTGCTTGATCTCATGGATAAGGTACGCGGCCTGTTAACCGCCACAGTTATTCCTGCAAATCAAGAGGAACGTGATGCAGAGGTGGCACAGGTGCGTGAGGAAATAGCTCGGGCCAAGGAGGTCTGAGCAGCAGAGGACACCAAGTTGGCCGCAGAACGGGCGACTTTGGATGCACGGGCCCAACAGCTCGGTCGAGGCTTTCCGACTTCGATGAATCTAAGCGCGTCTAACGAGGTGATGAGGAGGAGACACCAGAAAACTCAATCCCGTTTGCCTGCAGTTTATGATCCTCGGAGCCTTTTTACCACACCCAGAGCCGACCCTAGTAACCCGCCAGAAGCAAACCAGTTCATAACACCTGGACCGGGGGCGATTCAGCCTCGGTGATGGCACCTCCTCATGGGAATATGGCCCGCCGCGCTCGTACCAACGCCTTCGGGTCATTTTCTAACCCCATGGAGAACCTGATCGCAACATCAGCACGTTTGGCAGCTCTCCCAGTGGACGGCGACGATCCAACAGCGGTGGAGACGCGAAGGATCAGAGAACTCGTCCAGACGGCTCTGGCTCAACAAGAAGTTTATTCCTATAGTCGAGACAGGATTCATTCGACTCCTCGCCTAAGCCGGAGTCCGAGTTATAGCAGGCACATGGAGTCGGAAGCTTTGTCAAGCAACGCCCAGTGCCATAACCAACCTGGCGGTTATAACCGGTGCGAGACCGGATCGTCGGGGAGGACGGCAGCGGCTCAAGCGGCGGCGAGCAGGCGGCTCATCAAGCTTTCTCGGATTTTCCGACAACTTCTGTTGAGGCAGGAGTGACCACCAGAACCGGCGGTGTTCCTTGTTTGGTGCCGGCTTTACGTAATGTGCGTCTGCCTAAGGATTTCAAGGGACCCCGGAAGGTGCCAAATTATACGGCCGACTTACAGCCCGGGCCGTGGATCGAAAGCTATGAGATGGCCATGGAGATGTTGGAGGTCAGTGATGTGGCAATGGCTAAGTACTTCACCATGATGTTGGATGGAACGGCCCGGACTTGGTTAAAAGGCTTGTCGGCCAATTCCATCGGCTCATGGGCAGAATTGAAGGCCCGGTTTATTCAGAACTTCAAAGATACCTGCAAGCAGTCCATGTCAATTTTGGATTTAACTAATTGTAAACAAGAGGAGGGTGAATCTACCACTCATTGGGTGTGTCGGGTCAAGGAGATAATACATTCGTCTGACAAGATGGATGCCGGTTCTGCAGTCCTCATGCTGGAGAAAAATTGTCGATTTGTACCGCTGAGACAGAAGCTGGGGCGCCTCAAGCGTGATTGTAATGATATGGGTCAGCTGATGGCGGCTCTAGTAAAATACGCCGATTCTGATAATACCGCGGATCCTGCATCTGACGAGGAAAAGGCGGGAAGGGAAAGAAGAACGGCAATGGAAAGGGCCAGCAACATAACCCGGCAAATCAAGGAGGCAATAAGCGTAAAGCCGATGGTAATCTGGAGTTTGTGGCCAATGCTAATACGCAAGGTAATGATCAGAGACGCAAGGGGAGGCGGCCCCCTCGATCTGGCAGGTCAGGTCCATCTCTTGAGAAGCTACTCAATGAACCCTGCCCGAGACACGGTACCCGGGAAAAGCCGGCCACTCACTTATGGAAGGATTGCGCGATCATGAAGGCTTTCAAGAATTCCAACACATTCGACGACAATCATGGGCCGGGTGGCGGCTCAGGTGCTGGCGGCTTTCATGGCCCGGGTGGCGGTTCAAATTCCGGCTTTCAGGGAAAACAAGGTGGCTATAATCACCAGCCGATCAGTCGGGGAGGTCGGCAGACAGCGATGCGATCAGTTATCAAAGCAATCCAAAGCAGCTGAATAGTGGACAGTATCATGTGATCACAACTAGCTTATGCAAGCGGGACCAGAAGCTTCATAAAAGGGCTGTGAACGCTGTTGAGCCAGCGGTTCCCCGTTATTTGAGGTGGTCAGAGCAGCCTATTGTATGGAGTAGAGAGGATCACCCTCCCCGGGTTGACAATCCGGGTCAGTTAGCCTTGGTGGTAGCACCTCAAGTCGGTGGATATAAGTTTACTAAGGTACTCATGGATGGAGGTAGTAGCATCAACATCCTCTATTATGAGACCTTTCGGCGTATGGGGCTGACTGACAAAAATTTGAAGATGTCCAACACCGTTTTCCACGGAGTGGTGCCTGGTAAGTCGGCATACCCAGTTGGAATAATTGAGCTGGAGATGGCCTTTGGAGACGAATATGATTCTAGGACTGAGAAATTAACCTTTGAGGTGGTCAAAATCAAAAGTCCATATCACGCTCTGTTTGGTCGGCCGGCTTACGCCAAGTTCATGGCGCGGCCATGTTATGTTTACTTGCAGCTCAAGATGTCGGGTCACAAAGGCACCATCACTGTGCATGGGAGTCGAAAGATAGCCCTGGAATGTGAGGAGGGCGATGCGGCTTATGCCGAATCAGTTTGCGCAGCTGAGGAGTTAAAAATTTACCAAGATAACGTTGACCCGGCGGATATGACACCCCTGAAGAAGCCGACTACAGATCATGACCCGGCGATGAAGTTTAAGTCGGCTGATGAAACCAAGCTTGTTGATTTTACTCTAGGCGACTCATCTAAACAATTCAGCATCAGTGCCAATCTGGATCCTAAATAGGAAAGCGCGCTCATCGAGTTCATCCGTGAGAATCGGGACATCTTTGCGTGGAAACCTTCTGACATGCCGGGTGTACCGAGAGGGAACTCGCTGAGCACACTCTTAATATTGATCCGAAGTTTAAGCCGGTCAGGCAGTTTCTTCGGCGGTTCAACGAAGAGAGACGGAAAGCCATTGGTGAGGAGGTAGCCCGGCTCTTGGCGGCCGGATTTATTGTTGAAGTTTTTCACCCTGAGTGGTTGGCTAACCCGGTGCTTGTACTTAAGAAGAATGGCACCTGGCGGATGTGTGTGGATTACACGAACTTAAATAAGTCTTGTCCGGCTGATCCTTTTGCTCTCCCCCGTATTGATCAAATCATTGATGCTACGGCGGGTTGTGAGCGTTTGAGCTTTTTGGATGCTTACTCTGGTTACCATCAGATCAAGATGGCAGTTAAGGACCAGGAGAAGACGACCTTCATTACTCTGTTTGGAGCCTTCTGCTATGTATCTATGCCTTTTGGGCTCAAGGGTGCCCAGGCGACTTATCAGCGGTGTGTACAGAACTGTCTCCACAATCAGATTGGGTGCAATGTTCATGCTTATGTCGATGATATAGTGATGAAGTCCAGAGAGAAGGAAACCTTGATAGATGATCTGAAGGAAACCTTTGATAATCTCCGGGTCTACAAGATGATGCTTAACCCGGCCAAATGTGTGTTCGGGGTGCCAGCAGGCAAATTTCTGGGTTTTTTAGTCTCTAACAGAGGTATTGAAGCTAATCTGGAGAAAATCAAGGTTATCACCTCTTTGGATAAACCGGCGTGCATCAATGATGTTCAGCGACTGGCGGGTCGTATCGCTGCTTTAAGCGGTTCATAAGCGGTTAGTGAGAAGGCTATACCGCAGATGTCGGTGATGAAAAAAGCAGAGATTTATCGGAGTGGCGCTGCTAATGCTGCCTTTGAAGATTTAAAGAGATGGTTATGCGAACGCCCGATACTTGCGGCTCCCATTGATAAAGAGCTGCTATTATCGTGGCTGGCGAGGAGCATCCGGTTCAACGACGGTTTACTACATCGATGAGGTGCTCATTGAGTCTAAGCAAAGATATCCGCCTGGCGAAGCTTGTTTATGGGGATTCATGGCAAGCGAAGCTTAGCGATACTTCGGGTCACCCTATCAACGTGGTAGCTCTGCTCCTTTGGGAGACATCATCCATAATAGAGAGCCCGCAGATCGAGTCGCCAAGTGGGCCATTGAGCTTGGGCCTCATGATTTGAAGTATGTGCCACGCACTGCTATTAAATCTCGCACTGGTGGATTTCATCAATGATTGGACAGAGCTCCTGACGCCGGAGGAGAAGCCGGATAACACATATTGGACTATTCATTTTGATGGATCCAGGCGGTTGGAAGGCTCGGGCGCTGGAATCGTTTTAACTTCCCCTCGAGGTGACAAATTTTGCTATGTGCTCCAGCTCATGTTTCCTTGTACTAATAATGCAGCTGAATATGAGGCTTTACTCCATGGTCTTCGGATGGCCAAAGAGATGAATTTGAGTCGGGTAAGGTGTTTGGGCGATTCAAATCTTGTGGCTCAACAGGTGTCAGGCAAATGGGACTCCAAGGACCCCCTCATGGCAGCTTATCATCGCGAAGTTGATGTGGTAGCAGGGCACTTCAAGGGTTATCAAGTGGAGCACATTGATCGAAGGAAGAATGAGGCGACTGATGCTTTAAGCCGGATGGGATCTCAACGTAAGCCTGTACCGCCTAACACCTTTTTGGATGTTTTGCATAATCCTTCTGTCAAGTTACCCACAGAGGAGGACTTAGTTGTTCCAGACCCGGAAGCACAGTTGGTGGCAGCTCTTCACTTCATCCCGGATTAGACAGTGCCATATTTGGCTTACATGACCCGGGGAGAGTTGCCCGAGGATGAGACCTTAGCGAGACAAATCACCCGGCGGTCTAAGTCCATGACAATTGTTCATGGTGAGCTGCATCATCGCAGTGTCACTAGGGCGTTTCAATGTTGTGTATCGCCTGCGGAAGGTCAGGAAATACTTCGGGAGATCCATGAAGGCGATTGTGGTCATCATGCCGGCTCAAAATCTCATGTGGCCAAAGCTTTCCGTCATGGTTTTTACTGGCTGACAGCTCATGCTGATGCGGAAGATCTGGTCAATAAATGTGACGGTTGTCAAAAATTCTCACGACGAGCTCATGTACCGGCTCAAGAATTGAGGATGATTCCAATTACTTGGCCGTTTGCAGTCTGGGGGCTTGATATGGTCGGGCCTTTCAAAAGGTCTAAGGATAAAAAGACACACCTTCTGGTGGCGGTCGATAAATTTACAAAGTGGGTTGAGGCAGAGCCGGTCAGTAAGTGTGATGCAGCCACGACGGTTTAGTTCATGAAAAAGGTGATTTTTCGCTTTGGTTTTCCACACAGCATCATAACTGATAATGGCATTAATCTCTCCAAAGGTGCTATGGAAGAGTTCTATCAACGAGAACATATCCGGATTGATGTTTCCGCGGTAGCTCATCCTCACTCCAGTGGTCAAGCAGAAAGAGCCAATCAGGAGATCCTGAGAGGTATAAAACCCCGGCTCTTGGTCCCCTTACAGCGGACGCCGGGTTGTTCGGTGGAGGAATTACCCTCAGTGATTTGGAGCATCAACACTACACCTAACAGATCTACGGGTTATACACCTTTCTTCATGGTGTATGGAGCAGAGGCGGTCCTGCTAAGTGATATCCTTCATGACTCGCCCCGTGAGGCGACTTACATTGAAGATGACAATGAACGAGCTCGTCAGGATGCACTTGACTTACTGGATGAAGAGCGAGACTTGGCAATAGCCCGCTCGGCAATTTACCAGCAAGACCTGCACCGCTACCACAGCCGCCGGATTAGGTCCAGAATCTTTCAGGAAGGCGATTTGGTGCTCCGGATCATCCAGGATCAATCCGATATGCACAAGCTATCTCCCCCTTGGGAAGGGCCCTTTGTGGTCAGCAAGAACCTGAACAACGGGTCATATTACCTCATCAATGTTCGAGATCACAAAGATTCACGTAAGTCGGAGGAGGAGACCCGTCGGCCGTGGAATATCGCTCATCTTCGGCCTTACTATACTTGAGCCACCGGCTCTCAGGATGTACATATATTTTGAGATGTATATATTATGAAAAGCAATAAAGCAGGACCTCTGTCCTTTTCATCCTCAAATGTTTACATGTCTTCCTTATTATTTTGAAACAACCAATAGGGAGCGGGTCATATTTGAATCCGGCTTTCCCTCTGGTGCGGCTTATGATCATATTTGAATCTAGCCATGGTCACTAGGGGGCTTCCTGTTCAAACATAGGTTGTATTCGAACCAAAGAGAACATAGCTATCGATACCCTCTTGATCGGCATACTGCCAAACCCACTAGGGGGCTTCTTGATCATATCTGAATCATACCTTAACCCCTTTGGGTCTGACGTGGATCGTATTCGAATCAGCGTCATTAAACAACTCTTATGGTCACTTGGGGGTTTCCTGTTCAAACATAGGTCGTATTCGAACCAAAGAGAACATAGCTGTCGATACCCACTTGATCGGCATCGCCAGAGCCACTGGGGGCTATATGATCGTATCCTCAATCTTAGCTTAACCCCTTTGGAACGGTTTACTGATCATATTCGAATCAGTAGCCTTTGAATTTTGTCTATAAATCATAGAACTTTGCGAATCACAACTTTTTGACGGTTTGCATATCTTTTTTCTGAAAGCATTTATGAGGTTTAAAAAAACTTACCCTCATTGGGTCGCACAAGCCGGCAAGGTAATCAAAGGATCACATGTATGTTGTTGCGGTTATGTCTTAAAAGATACAATTGAGAACCGGCTTTTTTATGATTTTTGATTCATACACCGGGTTATCTGTAAAAAATATGGCTCGCTATGCGGTAAACCGCCAAGGGACTTGCTTTTTTGTTCTGTATGCAAGGCAACTAAAGCAGAAGATCAATATAAACCGGAAGAATATAACGATGGTGGCTTGAACAAGTGTTGAGCGCCTCAAACGTGCGCGATGGCATGAAAAAATCAAGTTTTTCTTCTATCCTATTACAAGACTCCCCGAGTCTAAATAAGGAATCATTGTTTCTACAAGGCAGAAAAATAAGACGCCCGATGGATCATTCATTTTGTTGGCCTGAAGCTGCTGGGTCATCCCTTTCCGCTCCTCCGTCGGCTGCCTTGTCCTGGAAGGTTGATGATGACCAGTCAATGCCACTCAAAGCTTCAAATTCAGCTTCATCATCAATTAACCCGGCCGGACGACTTCGGGGGCGAAGGTATGCTTACGAATTGGAGGAGTCAAGCTGACGTTATCATAATGTGGCGTGGCGATCCTCTGATTATGGCTGTCATAACCCGGCTGGTACTTGGTGAGATCTGTATCATTCCCGATCAGAGTGGCCACAGGCGTATTTCTTTCATGCAGGCGGTGAAATCCTTCTCCTCAAAGGGGGTGCCATCCTCCTTAAAGCTCGGATATCCAAGGGAGATGTCGGCCGGGTCCAGCTCGGGTAACCATGCCTTAGCCCGGCTTAAGGCGGCTATGGCTCCGGCTCTTGCAGAAGCACGCCTCAATTCTTTGACCCGCTGAGGAAGCACAGCAAGTCGCTTCAGCACGTCATCCAGGCGAGTGGGAACATCGTTTGACAAAGCCACAACGGCTAAAGCGCGTTGTGACCCGGTGTACAGTTGTTCCACCAATGTGTAAACCGCCTTCAGCTTTGTTAACATATTCTGGTTCAGATTGGAGCTCCTGGGGCCTGTAGTAACAAACATCAGGTGAGCCGGGGATGACAGACAAGATACTTGTCGAAAATATTACAATATTTAAACTTGCAGAATAAGCTTACCAAAGATTGCTGAGGTCATCTGAGATATATGGCGTTTTAAGCCGGTCAACTCAGCCGTTGTGTCTACGAGAGCCGCTTATGCTTTCTCGGCCCGGGTGACCAAGGAGGCCTTTTCATCAGCCCATGCCTTTTTATCAGCTGCAAAGCTTTTCTTCAGTTTCTCCTGCTCAGACACGCTGAACTCAAATTTGGAGTTGGCCTTTTGGATTTCGGTATCTTGCACTGTCAGGCGACTCTTCAAATCAGCAATCTCCGACTCAAATTGACTTATGGTGGCCTGAATCAAGCCGGACTACAGTCAGCATTGTTATAATACAACATTAAGTCCCAAGCACTTTGCAAGTAAAGGTACCTGACACTTGGGGGCTAATGTATGTTGAAGCACTCTAAATTACTGTGGGGGTTCATGGAAATTAAGTCCCAAGCACTTTGCAAGCAAAAGATACTTGGCACTTGGGGGGTAATGCATATTGCAGTTAAAAGTATTGTACGATGCCGGTTCAAATATCTTCTTTTCAAGTTGGTCTTCGATTGTTACAATATAAGCCGGACGTCTGACAAGCAGTGCTAAGCACATTCTAAGTCTACAGCATATTATTTCTCATAAGCAATAGACTTGGGGGCTGGTACAGTAAGGAGAAATAAGGAATATCAACAAGAGTTATACCTCAGATTTTTGATGGATTTGCTTCACCATATCAACTTCCAGATCACGGCTGCTGTGCACTTGACTTATATAGCCAGAAACAATGTCTCCCATGGTGAGATGAGTATAATCAGTGACGTCCAGCTTGGCTTTTCGGCGCTCTGAAAGTTCTTCCTTGGTAGAACACTTAGCAAGAATAGTGGGTCTTCCCGGTTCAACAAATTGAGTCTTAAGAATCTCAACTTCCGGATCATCTGTTCTTGCCGGGTTGGGAACCTCCGGGTTATCAAAACTGTTAAGAGTCCTGTTCAGCAGTGGAGTCGAGAGGTTGGTGCTGGAATATCATGGGCGGTTCGGGTGGCGGCTCATGTGTGGAGGTCTCGAGAACGGTTGTTCGACCTCAAGATCGATCCTGGCTGGCTCTTTGGCCGGCTTATTTTTCTTCTCCCTTTTGCCGGGCTTCACTTGTACGCTATGTGCAAAACATAAAGGTTAAGTACAAAGACATGAGTAAGATAAGCATGAAAATGAATACATTGACATTACCCTGGAGCAGTTTTGAAAGACGGCATGTTGGATTGCATAGATTCGCCGGAAGAAGGTGAAGTATCCTGATAGTTTGAGTCAGATTTGAGGGGTTGACGAATGAAACCCGCCAAAGGAAAAAAGGAACGTAATTCGGAGATAACCTCAGCCTGGCGCTTCCTTGTCACGTCAGGGAAGCCGAACGAGAATTCCGTGTCTTTGCTAGTCCGGGTCTGCCTCCGGCTCTCATGAGCCAGTTGCTTCAAAAGAAATTGAGGATCTTGGTAAGCTAAAGGATGTGAAAATCTTACTTTTCGGGTCACTCTTCGGACTTTCTGCCTTGGCAAAGACTCGGAGTCGGAGGAAATTATAGTTACCTCTTCCTCAACTGCTTGACTATTTCCCGTGTCCCCCTGAAGGAAATTATTGTCAATAAGATAATGGTAAAGGAAATAGGGGAGTTAAGGATTACCTCTTCTTCATCGTCAGAAGAGTCATCTAGTTTGAGAAAATCTGAAGCACTTGGCTTCTTTTTCCTCTGAGCTCCAGCCTTGGCGGTTTTCCTTTCAGCTCTCTTGGCTGCTCTGGCTTGTTTGGCAGCTTCATGATCATATTCGACCTTCCAGAAATTGTCCTTTGCCTGTGAATAATGAGAAAAGGTTATGAGTAAAAGTAAGGCATTCCATAAAAAAGAGTAAATTCTTAGATTGATAACTTACTGCAGGAGCCGGATTCTTCGTGCAGAAGGGAAGTAAGCCGAAGGTGTTATTGACCACTGAGCCTTCTTTCAAAAGAGATTGGGTCGTGGCTTCAATCATGTCATCAGGCAAGTCATCAGGACAATGACGCAGCGGGTCATCTTTTTCGCCTGTGTAAGTACACATCCAGCTGGGGCGGCGGCTTAACGGTATCACCCGCCATGAGATCCAGACACGAACCAAATCAATGCCATCTAAGCCGTTCCCCAAGAGAGCTTTGATTTTCTTTATGGTGGGAGCAATCTGTAGGCGTTCAGCGGCAGATATCTTATCCGGCAGTGGATGGTTGGATTCAAAGCGCAGCCTTGCTGAGCAGCGGGTTCTCATCAGCCGGAGAAGTGTCCTAGCAATAGAACCACGTCTGGTTCCAATCCTTAGGGTGGCTTGGCAGTTCAGCATATGGGAAAAGGCAATCTCTCCATCGCTGAATGGAGATACCACCAAGCTCCAGGCTGGGCCCGTTGGCACGTTCATTCTGCCAGTTTAAATAAAACAATTCTCTGAAAAGCAGTAGGTTGGGTTCTTCTCCAAGATATACCTCGCAAAAGACTTGGAAGTTGCAAATGTTTGACACGGAGTTGGGCCCGATATCTTGAGGTCTAAGGTCAAAAAAGTGTAAAACATCTCTGAAGAATTTTGAGCCGGGTGGAGAAAAGCCACGGTTCATATGATCAGTAAAAATGATCACTTCCCCCTCCTTGGGCTGAGGCTTTTCCTCTGACGGGTTAGGAGCACGATAAGACATAACTTCTTTCTTAGGCAAATAGCCGGTCTTCACGAAATCAGATAAGGTGTTCTCAGTAACGATGGACCTGACCCAGTTACAAGTCACAGGTGCTTTGGGAGCTTTGGGTGCCATTATGCAGATGAAAGCCTATGACAGAATAAAAAAATTCCGGTTCAGTTTAACCCGGAGAAAAAACATTTCAACTTCTATTCAATACGGCGGCTTATGAAGGGGCCTAATGACATATGGCTAATTATATCTGGTTATCTAAGACGCCATGGGAATCAGAAACAGTTAAGTTATTTTAAGCCGCCAGGAGCTGGCAAGGCTGTCGATTAACATTGTCTATTTTAAACCGGCAATGAGAGCCGCCAGAGTTAAATGGGTCTGACAGAAACAGATTTTTTCTAAATGTCACACAAACAAGTTTCGCAACTGGTAGATATTATTTTGGATCAAACAGGTGTACAGAAAAGGAAACATTTCTAGACCTAGAAACCAGTACAGATGAGTTCATAAGCTTGAATGAGGCCTATATGCAAGCGAAAAGGGATCTATTTGCATTCGAAATGGGTGCGAAACAACTACCGCGGCAGTTTTATATTATCTTAAGATCAGAAAAAGGGCGGCGGAGGTGAAATATATCAAGGGTTCATGACGAGCAGCGACGAACACCGACGAACTCGAAATTCTTAATGCAGATCTGAGGAACAGGGAGGAAGAAACTTACAGATGCAGAGTTGCTGCGGAGGTTCGTTGCGTTTTTCTGGTCAGAGCAGGTCAATGCAGCGGCCAAGGTCGATGAAGATGCGGAGCTCTGCTATGGCGGCGGCAGCAGTGGAGCTCGAGCAAGAAGAAGAATAGCGAGAGGAAGAGGACGACAGAAAGGGAAGAATGGAAAAGACCTTGGGGTTGTGTCTATTTATAAGGAAGGGCCGACTGAGAAGGCGCGAGAAACGAGGAGGCCGGGCGTCATTATCCAACGACTCCGACGCCTTGATTTTCGGAATGATCATTAAAGATAAAGATCCGTTTAGATATGATGGAATAAAATATGAATTTAATGGAAGATGACGTCACGACGGGTTATCACGGATCCAGAAGACGACGTCACGGCGGGTTATAACCTTTGCACTGACAGAAGGCTTTTTCTTAAGGCATTTCAAGATTGACATGAACCGGTTCTAATCAATCTGGGGCCTAATGTTGGGGATATAACTATTCTTGTAAGCCGCCCAGGAGGGGCCGGGTTACGCAAAGGTGATTCATCGTATGAAGCCCAAGATAAAGCATGAAGATAGCGGTTCAATAAAGGGTCTAAAGCCCACGGGCGACTTAAGGCCCGTAGTGATAAACCATTGTAATGGCATGACTTGTATTATAAGGCAGGATTAACTAGTCACCGAGCCGGACACTGTTTATGAGCCGGACGGGACTCTGTAGGCTGCAGGGCGTCAACCCGTGTATATAAGGGGACGACCCGCTGACGGCTTAGGGCAAGTAACATCTGATCGAGAGCCGGGCATAGCGTATCTCGCTCCCTGGTCATCGAAACCCTAGCAATACCAACCCAACTAGACGTAGGATTTTCCTTCACCGCAAGGGGCCGAACTAGTATAAAACCTCTCTCATGTCCCTTGTCCCGATTAACCCCTTTAAGCTTCCTAGTTGCGATGGCTCCACGACTAAGTCCTTGCAAGAGGACATCTGCCGTGACAAAACCACGACACTTCCTGAGCCAGCTCCCGAGCCAATTCCTGAGCCTATTCCTAAACCAACTCCGAAGAAGAGAGGTGTTCTATTTCTCAGTCCCGAAGATATGCAAGAGGCAAAGAAATCTATGAAATAAAAAGGTATTAAAGGTGAAGATGTTAAGACTTTACCTCCTATTGAAGAAATACATGGTCTTAATTTACCGTCTGCTGAAGAAATATATGATCTCAATCCATTACCTATTGAAGAACCTCATGGTCTTGATAACCCGACACAGGTAGTAAAGGTAAATTCTCCCTATAGATTTGATGAAGGTGATATTCCTCACTATAAGTATGCTAGACAATGCTTGGATGAGTTTGATAATTTTATTGTCAAACAAGAAAATTTTAATGCTTATTTTGGTAGACAATTGAAATACAATTCCGATATGATTAAACACTTGGGTAATTACATGGCTGATGTTAGAGGTGAACTTAAACTCATTACTAAACATGCTTCTATGGTTACCACTCAAGTAGAACAAGTACTTAAAGCTCAAAATGATGTGCTCAATGAAATGAAGAGGAAGAAAAATGATTATGCTGTTAGAGTGGCTACTAGAACTGGTAGAATGACTCAGGAACCTTTGTATCCTGAAGGCCATCATAAGAGAATTGAGCAAGATTCTCAGAGAAATAATATTGATGTACCTAGTTCTTCTAAAAGGAAGCAAAAGAAAAATGATAGGACTTTGCAAACTTCTAGTGAACCTATTGCTGAACCACCTGAGAATCCAAATGATATATCTATTTCTGATGCTGAAACACAATCTGGTAATGAACATGAACCTAGTGAAAATGTTAATGATGATGTTCATGATGATGCTCAACCTAGTAATAATAATGATGTAGAAATTGAACCTGCTATTGATCTTGATAACCCACATCAAAGAATCACAGTTATGATAAGAGAGACTTTGTTGCTAGGAAACATGGTAAAGAATGGGAACCATGGGTTCAGAAACCCATGCCTTTTCCTCCCAAACCATCCAAGAAAAAGGATGATGAGGATTTTGAGTGCTTTGCTGAAATGATTAGACCTATCTTTTTGCATATGCGATTAACTGATATGCTCAAAATGAATCCTTATGCTAAGTATATGAAAGATATTGTTACAAATAAGAGAAAGATACCGGAAGCTGAAATTTCCACCATGCTCACTAATTATATTTTTAAGGGTGGAATACCAAAGAAACTTGGAGATCTAGGAGTACCTACTATACCATGCTCCATTAAAAGAAACTATGTTAAAACTGCTTTATGTGATCTTGGAGCCGGTGTTAGTGTTATGCCTCTCTCTTTATATCGTAGACTTGACTTGAATAAGTTGACACCTACTGAAATATCTTTGCAAATGGCTGATAAATCAACTGCTATACCTGTCGGTATTTGTGAGGATGTGCCTGTTGTGGTTGCAAACATTACTATTTTAACGGACTTTGTTATTCTTGATATTCCCGAGGACGATAGTATGTTTATTATTCTTGGAAGACCTTTTTTGAATACTGAAGGGGCTATTATTGATTGCAACAAGGGCAATGCCACTTTTCATGTTAATGGTAATGAGCATACGGTACACTTTCCGAGGAAACAACCTCAAGTTCATAGTATCAACTCTATTGGAAAAATTCCATCAATTATATTTGGAGGTTTTGAATTTCCTCTTCCTACTGTCAAGAAGAAATATGATATTCTTATTATTGGGGATGTGCATATCCCCGTTGAGGTAACATAGTGTTATTCGAAATTTCTTCGATTCCATGTTATTCGGAATGAGTTTGTTAACAAGACCTGATCAACCTTGTTAGTGGATTCCTTTTGATGAGCATGAGACGGATGAAACTAGAAGGCACAACCTTCTGTACCCTCTTTCTACTTTCTGTTATTTAGTTGAAATAAAGTAGAAAATAGTATTTTTTCTGTCTGTTTCCTGATTTGTCCGTGCAATATAAAAATACCCCGAAAATAAAAGTTCTCCAAATGCCCTAAAAATGAAATATGATTTTTTCTAGAATATTTGAGGATTTATGGAACTGAGAACACAGCAGGGGGGTCAACCACCTGGCCCGAAGGTGGAGGGCGCGCCCTACCCCCCTAGGCGCGCCCCCTGCCTTGTGGGCCCACGGTGGCCCTCCTCCACTTATTCCTGCACCCATACAGTTCTTCTTCCTCCCACAAACACCAATATCCAGCTCAAGAACGAGTTCTAGCTCACTTTGCTGTGATTTTCGATCTCCTTGCTCAAAGCACCTCTCACAAAACTGCTTGGGGAGATTGTTCCTTGGTATGTGACTCCTCCATTGGTCCAATTAGTTTTTGCTCTAGTGCTTTATTCATTGCAATTTTGTGCTCCCTAGGTGACCATGTTCTTGAGCTTGCATGTCAAATTTAGATGGTTCCAAGTAGTTCTAATGCTTGATATAGGCTCTATGCACTTGTAGGAGTAGTTGCTATAAATTTTATTGAGTTTGGTTCACTTTTGTTTGAAGTTACTAAAAATTTCAGAAAATTTTCAGAGGAAGAAATATGTTTAGGAAAATGTTCCAAGGTGGTTCTTCAAGGAAGCAAGGACCCAGGCTTGCAATCCGTGATGCTGATGAGGAGCCACCAAGAGACGCTCCAGTGCGGCCTTGTGAGTGGCCTTCAGAAAATTTTATGGATCGAGCGGGAATCAAGGAAGAATTCAATGCATATTTGCGTAACGCGGATCTTGTGAGCTTTGAGGCAGACAAATGCCCCCAGTACCATCATCTCACTAGTTCATTTGTGAGGAGGTTTGAATTTTCATCTTCACGTAATTCTCCAACTGTCCTGTTTGATCTTTATGAGAAATCGTATACCATGGACTTAGAGGATTTTACTTCTGCTTGCAAACTTCCACAATGGGGCAGTATTAGTGATCCCCGTAAATCTGAATTTAGAGACTTTCTTGCTGGTATAACCGTGGGTGAATCTAGAGATATAGCACAAGCTACCATAGGGAGCATTCACTTTCCTGCTATACATTATTTTGCTCTCTTCATAGGTAGGTGCATAAATGGTAAAAATGAAGCATGTCATATGTGTGTGCCTGATCTCAGTATTCTTATGAGTGCTGTGTTAGGAGACCAATCTTATAATTTGGGAGCCACTGTTGCACGTAGGTTGCATCATAATAAATTTAATGGAGATTTCTTTGGAGGAATTTATGCAACCCGCTTAGCTGATTTTCTTGATGTGGACGTTCGTGAGGATGATATGGAGTTGCCTCCTACTTATTTAGACTATAATGCTATGGTCCACCACCAGTTTATCGAGAGGAATGAATCACCTCTCCAGTATCGACTAATCTTTGACAGACGGCGTGCTGTCCGTATTACTCTCCCTGCTCCTGACTTCTTTGATTATCAGGCAAAAGGAAGATATATTATTACCAGAGAGGAGGCAGATGAGTACGAGATAAGGGCGGAGGCAGCTCGACGCCACGCTGCAGCTCAGGAGGCGATAGCCGCTGCATCGCTGTACGACCCCAGCTACACCTACGGATATCCGCCAGGCCATCCCTGGCAATGAACCAAGTTAGGCCAAGAGCCTAAGCTTGGGGGAGTACATATTTCCCACCGACATTACATTTATGTTCACACACTCATTGCTAGATGTCGGTGCTCATACTTTTTCACTGTAATATCCATGCTAGTTTATTTTCTTTTTCTTGCTTTCTTCCTGTGTGTTTGTTAAACTTTAAGAAAAACCAAAAAAAATTAGTGATAGCTTTTAGTTAGTTACTTTTCTTGCTGTAGTAGTAATAATTAAAAGAAAACCCAAAAAAATATTTCCCGTTCTTCTTTTGCTTGTTGGGAGCTTTCCCATGTAAATAGTTTTATTTCTTTTCTTTGGGGGTCGATGGGAGAAGACCATGGTTAAATTGTTATGCATTACTGTTGATTTAACCAAGAGCCCATATTGCCTTGTCTTCTCTTGTTTATTGAATGCTCACAGATTCTAGCTTAGTCCAATGCACGTGCACTCTTATTATTTTTACATCGTTCGGACGTGCAAATGAAAGGCAATTATGATGATATATGATCGACTGACTGAGATGAGAAAAACTGGTATGAACTCGACCTCTCTTGTTTTTGTAAATATGATAAGTTCATCGTTCCTGATTCAGCCTATTATGAATAAACATGTTTGCAATGACAATTAGAGATCATAGTTGCTCGTGCCATGCTTGATTAGCTATGAGTTATAATGGTTTACCTTGCGTGCCAACATGCTATTAAAATGGTTGTGATGTGGTATGATGGGGTGGTATCCTCCTTTGAATGATTTAAGTGACTTGACTTGGCACATGTTCACGCATGTAATTGAAACAAATCAACATAGCCTTCACGATATTTATGTTCATGGTGGATTATATCCTACTCATGCTTGCATCCAATGTTTATTAATTTTAATGCATGTTCATGACAGTTGTCGCTCTCTAGTTGGTCGCTTCCCAGTCTTTTGCTAGCCTTCACTTGTACTAAGCGGGAATACTGCTTGTGCATCCAATCCCTTAAACCCCAAAGTTATTCCATAGGAGTCCACTATACCTTCCTATATGCGGTATCTACCTCCCGTTCCAAGTAAATTTGTATGTGCCTAACTCTAAACCTTCAAATAAACATTCTATTTTGTATGCTCAAATAGCTCATGTATCAACTAGGGCTGCCCTTATCTTCCATGTTAGGCGGGTTATTCTCAAGAGGAGTCGACTCTGCTCCTCACTCACGAGAAAATGGCTGGTCACCGGGATGCCCAGTCCCATGCTTTATGCAAACTAAATCAAAATAATTTCAAACAAAACTCCCCCTGGGACTATTGCTAGTTGGAGACACTCGTTGTTTCGAGCAAGTCATGGATTGATGCTTGTTGGTGGAGGGGGAGTATAAACTTTACCATTCTGTTTGGGAACCGCCTATAATGTGTGTAGCATGGAAGATATCGCCATCTCTTAGTTGTTATGTTGACAATGAAAGTATGTCGCTCAAAATATTATTTATCTCTATTTCAAAACCGAGCTCTAGCACCTCTACAAATCTCTGCTTCCCTCAGCGAAGGGCCTATCTATTTACTTTTATGTTGAGTCATCACCCTCTTATTAAAAGCACTAGCTGGAGAGCACAGCTGTCATTTGCATTCATTACTATTAATTTATATTGGGTATGACTATGATTGGATCTCTTTTACCATGAATAACAATGTCTAGTCAGTCCTTGATCTTTAAAGGTGCTCTGCATTTATGTTTTGCGGTCTCGGAAAGGGCTAGCGAGATACCATCTTGTTATATTATATCATGATTGTTTTGAGAAAGTGTTGTCATCCGAGATTTATTATTATGACTCGCTAGTTGATTATGCTATTGATATGAGTAAACATGAGACCTGAGAGTTATTGCGAATGTGGTTAGTCATAATATTTGCTGAAAACTTGAATGCTGGCTTTACATATTTACAACAACAAGAGCAAACAGAGTTTGTAAAAGTTTTTTTTTATCACTTTTAGTTTATCAACTGAATTGCTTGAGGACAAGCAAAGGTTTAAGCTTGGGGGAGTTGATACGTCTCCGTCGTAACTAACCCGGACTGACGCTGTTTTCAGGAGAATTGCCATGGTGTTATTTATGTGCAGAAACAAAAGTTCTCGGAATGACCGGAAACTCCACGGAACGGCTTTTCAGAAATAATAAAAAATCCTTGCCAAAGATGAAGACCAGGGGGGCCACACCCTGTCCATGAGGGTGGGCCCCCCCTAGGGCGCGCCCACCTACCTCGTGGGACCCCTGGAGCTCCTCCGACGCCAACTCCAACTCTATATATTTGCTTTCCGGGAGAAAAAAATCAAGGAGAAGGATTCATCGCGTTTTACGATACAGAGCCGCCGCCAAGCCCTAAAACCTCTCGGGAGGGCTGATCTGGAGTCCGTTCGGGGCTCCGGAGAGGGGGATTCGTCGCCGTCATCATCATCACCAATTTCATGATGCTCACCGCCGTGCGAGAGTAATTCCATCGTAGGCTTGCTGGACAGTGATGGGTTGGATGAGATCTATCATGTAATCGAGTTAGTTTTGTTAGGGTTTGATCCCTAGTATCCACTATGTTCTGAGATTGATGTTGCTATGACTTTTCTATGCTTAATGCTTGTCACTAGGGCCCGAGCGCCATGATTTCAGATCTGAACCTATTATGTTTTCATGAATATATGTGTGTTCTTGATCCTATCTTGCAAGTCTATAGTCACCTACTATGTGTTATGATTCGGCAACCACGAAGTGACAATAATCGGGACCACTCTCGGTGATGATCATAGTTTGAGGAGTTCATGTATTCACTATGTTATAATGCTTTGTTCCGGTACTCTATTAAAAGGAGGCCTTAATATCCCTTAGTTTCCATTAGGACCCCGCTGCCACAGGAGGGTAGGACAATGTAACATCCCAAAATTCTAAAATTTGGAATGTTATATTAAATAGATAGATTTGAATTTTTTTTGTTTGATTGTTGTGTGATTGATTGACTGAAAGTGAGTGAATTCGAAAATGTTTAAAGTTAAATGAGAGGGAATAAAAGGACTTTCCCAAACTTTCATTTTGGATTTTGATCTCCATGAATTCAAATTCTTTTGATCGCAAAACCCTGGAGAGAAGATGACATGACTTCTTCCATTTATTTAAATGACAAGGGTTTTTGAAAACATTGGAATTTCATTTGAAAATATTTCAAATTCAGAAACTTTAAGCAACTCAATGATTTTCACGAGAGAAGATAATATGACTTCTTCAAAATATATGAAATATTAGTTGGAATTTTTAAAAGAATTAAATTCAAAGTCTTTTTGAAATTATTTTCAATTTGGAGTTATTTGGATTTTATTCAAATTATTTTTCTCGAAAATAAAAATATACGGAACATAGGGTAACATGATTCCCTACATCAGAAAATTGGAGAGAAATAAATTTGAATTAATTTTGGTATTTTTAAAATGATTTTTACTGGATTTTACTAGAGCAGTAGCACTCTTTGCTTTACTCAAATTTCTGCGATTTTTATTTGACTCTAGAAAAATGTTCAGCTTGTAGGAAATCTTTTTCTGAAACTTTTGATATATAATATGCCTATATAAAATTTTACTTTATTTCCTTTATTCGGTTTTCCTTCTATTTTTTTTAAAAAAACTGTACGTGCAGCCCACATTTATTTATCGCCTACACGCGTAGCATAGTGGCAGCAGGCGCCTCATCTTTTTTTTCCTATATGGGCCAGACCCAGCCAGCCTTTTCTTTTTTTTTCTTACGCCGGATTTGTTTAAAACAAAAAAAAACTACAGCTGCGCGGCCGGCCGAATCGCCTTACGCGTTTAGGCCTATGCGACCCGCCTTCTTTGTTCCGCTTTCTTTCCATCTATGTACGTATATGTTTATTCCTAAATTGCCTAGTCTTTGACCTCTAAGCCTCTTTTCCACTAATAAATATAGACCCATAGAGCCTTCAAAAATCATCCGATTCGGGTTAAATCAATATTTTGGTTTGACTAGATTCACTAAAAAAAATATTTCTCCTCTCCGGCGGGACTTTTGGAAATTGTCTCCTCACTTCGAAGTCGTCTCTTTTATACCTTTAAGGTATATTTATTCGTTCTCTGTATTTATACGTTAAATCTAGAATTCTTTTAGCCGTAGCTATTTTGATTTTGTAAAACAGCTTGGCCCTAATTTTTCAAATAGCCATAATTTTTTACTCGTTCATCGAAATTAGATGAAACCAGCGCCTATAATGTCGTCCTGTTCTCACCTATCCATTTAACATGTCACGTCAAATTTTTGAAATTTTCAAATTTCGAAATTTGTTTAGATTCATATTCAAACTTGTTTTGTTCATAACTTAAGTTCCGTAACTCCGTTTGAGTTGATTCTTTTTGCAAAGCGAAGCTCTTGACCTAAAATTTCTGATAAGGCCAAATTCACCTAATTTTGGTACTGTTAGAAATTGTTTTCTGTTGCAAGAGTTATTTTCTTGGTTTTGATGTTTTTCGAATTGTTTTCTTTTTTCTTTCCGATCTTTTGAGTGATTGCTTATGTGTAGTTACTATTGCTTGCTTACGGTAGATTGACCGGAGTGTGACGAGTAGAACTATCAAGAGTTTTGAGTGTGAATCATCTTCATCAACAGTACAGGCAAGTTCACACTTTGATCATATCCCTCTTACTACCCAGTTTTTTATGCATTAGTTTCACCCTCCAATATTGCATGAGTAGGATTGATAACATGTGGGTATTGGGAAGTAGTTGATGAGGTAGGAACCTATTGCCATGCATTCAAACCTTGGGAGTTACTATTACGTTATGCTTATATTGCCATGCTATGCTCGTAGACGTGGATTGGGTATGAGTGTATTCATGACAGATGTGAGTATTGTTAATTAATGGTTCAACTTAAGGTGGCAACTTTAATACACATCTAGGTGGATTGAGGCACCTGGGGTATCCAGTGATTGCCTGTATTTTTGGAAATCCCGGGGTACCGTGTGATTCTCCTATGGATTGCCACCCAGGCTCAAAGGGATCATAATATTATTCATGCTAGAAACTTCCCTGTGCAGCCACAAGCTATTATGGGCTCTAGCATAGTTGATTAAGTTGTGTGAACTCTTACAGTGGTAGACTAGCAGATGTAGGGGATGTAGGTGTACCGGTCTACCCATCGTAAGGTGCTAACGCTTCTGAAAGACTGTGTCTCGGTCATCTGTTTCTCAAACATCATGCGGTGCGAGAAATTCAACGGAGGAGATCGAGTCTTGTGGGGAAAAGTGCACAAACCTCTGCAGAGTGTACAAACTAATCATGATTAGCCGTGTCCCCGGTTATGGACATCTTGAGTATCTGGTTCTTGGATTATCATATTGATCTCATCACGTTACTTAAATAATTTGTTGGGTTATTAACTTGTTAATTGGGATTGAGAGGGAGTTTACCTTCTCAATGTTTTCAACAAACTTTGTAGTTAAATAAAATATATTCCTTTGCAGTAGGGAAAAATTGGCTTTTCGCAAAAACATTACAACCATAGAGCTTTTCCACCAGCCATATATGCATGTAGTGATAGCCATTATTCATCATTGCTCTATAGTGTGAATTTGCCAGTACATTCAATGTACTGAACCTTTGTGGCTGCAATGTCTCATGTTGCAGGATTATCTTACGACGAGTAAGTGATACGTTAGGGTTACGATTTCTACACTCAACTTTGCCGTTGGTGTTGATGGGAATCCACAACCTTGTTGTTACTTCCGCTATTTGGATTGAGGTAATAATATTTTACATTACTTTATACATGTGATTTACCTGTGTTATAAATCCTCGAGTACTGCGTGTGTCGACATACCGATCCGTGGATGACACTTAAGCCACGAGACTTGACCGTCTCGAGGTCGGGTCGCTACTAAGATGGTATCGAGCACATGTTGGTGTGGGGCGTGACCCTAAAACCGGCAAACCCATAGGAAGGATTTTCTCTAAAACTTTCTTTTCCAAAAGATCTTTTACCTCTCTTCTCTTCTGAGCTTATTCAAATATTCCCTTTTAGTGAGACCATACCCCTTTTCCCCTCTTGACCATGAAGATTCGACGGATGAGACCACTCCAAGAAGGATACGATATCGGACAAGTAAGACCACTTCGGACCATGCAAACTACAACGGTTGGAGACTCCAAAGACTAGGAGAATTTGAAGGCTCTGAAGAATTCTCAGATTTTTATGACCTAGGAAGGCTACCCTTATGGAACTTGGCAGACTATGGAAGCTGTCAATACCCGAGATCCAGGTGTATCGGAGAAAGACCGGAACATGGAGCATCAGAACTCAAAGTTTTGTCAAGGAAACCTCAATGCAGGAGATATAGAGAGATAGCTCATGGAAATGACAAGAGCAGAAACACGGCTATCCATGATGTTATCGCCCATTTATGCTATTATCACCGTGCTGAGTTAAGCATGCATATGCATGGAAGGATTGGATGGTAGAAGGCTGATGGAGCACCTATCAGCAAGATGAAGTTTTAACCTTAGTCGGTGTATCACCAGGATCTGGAGTGTTACATCAAGAAGTTAAGATGGACCTACAAGAAGCAATATTTGATAAGGAAGCGTTTCATGAAGAACTCAGGACCCAGAAGCTGAAAGTAGCCAAGCTAGAGGAGCCAAACCTTGAGACATCAAAGATTCGTCAGGAACTGAAGGACAGTAGGATCATGGTTCATGTCGAGGTTGATGAAATCCAGAAGTTGGAACGTAACTCCAAAAATATTGAAGGACGCCACGAGAGACTTTGCGTCAATAGAGATGCACTGGCAAAAGAACTTGAGAAGGACAAGCATGATCGGAAGAAGCCATCGGAGACATGAACAAGACCTGAAGAGTTTTACGACATTGAAGATTTATTAACCTTTAGAAGACCAAACCCCTGTTATATACTTACGTTAGATGCGACGTTTGTGAGTTGTCATTTGTTTGATGTTTTCCTGATAGCCACAAATAAAAATCTGTCTTTTCAAAACTGTTGTTTGTATTGTGTGTATCCGTCTCTATCTCTCTTATCCCACCCAAAACCCTTGGACCCAATAGAGGATGAATGGAGATGAGCTTATATTTTCTGGACCGATGACTCAATTGGAGACGAGCCGATGGATTCAGAACATGGAGGATCAAATGGAGAATAACCCTACAGCCGGAAAGGATATGACCCAGCATGCTCTTCAGTGCTTTGAAAGAGGTTCTGCTACTTGGTGGAGGATGTACCAAACCATCAATGGATGGCAAGGAGTAACCACTTGGGAAGAATTTAAGTTGACTCTGCAAAGATCTCGTCTTGTGTCCCAGAAGTTGAGGCCTTATGGAAAGGATATGAAGAAATCTTGTGCATACAAGCTTTGTGGAGAAATAGGACACAACCATTAAGAAAAAAAGGACGAATACCCTCATAAGCGGAGGATTACCAAAGGAGTTAGCCGAGGATCTCAGGGAACTTCGGTTGGAGATTGTTCCCAAAGGTTTTGTTGCAGCAATGGAAGTTCAGTCTACATTATTTGGAAAGATCCGTGAAGCTCAGAAGGATGACAAAGAGATTGCTGAGGTAAAAGAGAGGATGAGCAAAGGAAAGGCCAAAGGTTTTCGTAAGGATGGGCATGACACCTTATGGTTCGAGGACCGTGTATATGTGCCCAATAATGCAAAGATCAGGAAGTTAATACTTCAGGAGGCTCATGACTCACCATACTCGATTCGCCCTGGAAACACCAAGATGTATTTGGATTTGAAGGAGCGTTTCTGGTGGACTGGTATGAAGAAGGATATTGCGGAGTATGTAGTCGTAGGTGATGTATGCCAGAGAGAGTAAGAGCAGAGCATTAGAAGCCAGCAGGATTACTACAGCCTATGTCGATACCCGAATGGAAGTGGGATAAGCTTGGCATGGATTTCATTACCGGATTTCCCAGAACCCGATCGGGATATGATTCTATCTGGGTAGTAGTTGATTCGCTTGACCAAAGTGGCTCACTTTATCCCAGTGAAAACCACCTATACAAGTGCGAAGTTGGCCAAGATATATTTGACCAGGATCGTATGTCTGCATGGAGTTCCGAGGACCATCGTATCAGATAGACGAACAAAGTTTACCTCAAAGTTTTGGAATCAGCTGCACCAGACTTTGGGTACTAGGCTATAGTTCAGTACAACCTTTCATCCGCAGACAGATGGATAGACTGAGAGAGTCAATGTAACACCCCCAGTGTCAAGCTACAGTGATCTCCCCCTAATGGTGGTCGTGTCATCATAATTACTTTGCAAATTGCCACTTGTCAGAGATCACATTCATAATTCACTCAGAAATGCAAGTCAAATTTTACATTTTCATAAGTGCAACCAAAATAGTTCATAATTTTACAAATAATCCTAAGTAATTATCATGTATAAGCCAACCTCATTTGGATTCCCAAAATGTCCACAGGAATTATTTTGATGGACCAACGGCCAATTATTTGACCTTTACCATTTCTAAAAATAGTTGAACACTCCAATGCTTTGAAACTTTTGTGCCAACCCATAATATTGCCAAGTAATTATGGGTCAAGTTTCTGTAAATAAAATTAAAGTGTGGCCAAAATAAAATACAAACAGCAGAGAAATAATTATCAAGGGGTAAATAAGATAAAATGGAAAATAAGGCAGCCCACTGCGCACATGGGCCATGTGTGCATAGTGTGCAGGTCCAGCCCACCTCCCCATCTCCTTCATCCTCTGTTCATAGAAGCCCCCGTGGACGCCGGGCGCACGTTCACGCCACCGATGGCCACGAGGAAGCCATCCGTCGGTGCCCCAAGAGGATAAGAGACCGGCCCCTCCTCCCCGAAACCCTAGCTCACTTTCCCCTTTCCCTCGCTCTCTCTCTTCTCTCCATGTGAAATCGCCGCTGCCGTCGCCATGGCCGTGGCCACCGTCCTCCCCGCGCCTCGAGACCCTGCTTAGAAGACGCGCCGTCGTCCGCTACTTCCTCTACGCCCAGGAACGCGAGCCGGGGAGCACTCCGTCGCCGGATCGCCTTCGTCTTCCTCCCCGGCACCGACGAACTCCGTCGCCCCGATTCGCCGCCCTCCTGCGCTCCTAAGCCCATCGCCGGCCACCGTGTGCCTCACTGTGAGCCCTGCACCTTTTTCCCCTCTCCTCGTTGCCCCGTGCGTCGTAGCCACTTCCCCTGCTCGAGGCGGACGCCGCCGTCCGCCATGTGGCCGACGAGCACGTCGCTGCCGTGCCTCTTAGCGTTGTCTGAGGATGCGTGCATGCTCTAGGAGATGCGTAGATGCCTCCTACCACCTCCGTTTGGTCGATCCGTGGCCATTTTTCTCAGACTCGTCATGTCCGAGCCGCCACCGTCATGAGCATTCGTCGCTGCCGTTGTCCCCGTGCCCCCAGTCACCTTAGCTCGATGCGCGGCTTCGTCCACATCCCTCGCCGCGCCCCTGCTCGTGTCGCCGAGCCCCTGCCTGTGCGCCCTCGCGCCCACGGCCGCGTTCGGCTGTGCCCTGCCACGCCTCCGTGTGCACTGGCCTGCGCGTGGCCTCACCCACCTGCTCCTGGCCGCGCCCCTATGCCTACCCACGCTCGCGCGCCCGCCCGCTGCCTGTACCTGATGCTCTTGTGCTACTGCTGCTGGTTGTTGCTACCTTGCTGATGATACTATGCTTCATTCGTTGGTGCTTGCCGTCGCTGCTGCTCCTAGATGCAGCTGCTTGCCGCTGCTGCTTCCTCCTGCTACCGCTGCTAGCGGATGCTCCAAGACGCTGGCTGCTGCTACTAATGGCCTTGGCTGAGGCCATGGCCGAGCACAAGCTTTGTGCTTTGTGCGTGCACAGGCACCACTGGTCGGCCCTTGCAAATTAGCTTGGGGGCTAAATACTAGTTAGTTTAGCTACTAGCCAATGACAGTAGCCCCCACTATTAGTTAATACAATTTAACCAAAAGTCTAAATGACCATAGTCAATGACACATGGAACCCGCTTACACTATTCACTCTTTGACTATTCAACCTTTGACTGGGTCAACCCAAACCCATGGCCCCACTGTCATACTCATAGGCTAGAGTAATACTAGGTGACTAAAGTATTTTTGCTGTTTTATTTTCGAATTAAAATAAATCCTTAAATTTTTAGAAAATCTTTTAAACTTCGATTAATCATAGAAAACAAACCGTAGCTCGGATCGAAAAGCTTTATACATGAAAGTTGCTCAGAAAAATCCAACGAATCCGAATGCCCGGTCTGTTCATCTGTCAGATGCCTCTAACTATCTGAACATGGAACTTTTCCCCTCCGGTCATCTGTCTAACACAGGTCCGGAATCGGGAAAACATTCCCGGATGTTTTCCCCCTTTGTCGGTTTCGTGTAGTACCGTGTTAGAACACGTCTAGCTCTGCCTGCTGTCCTGTTATGCACCGCTTGCTATGTATTTACTGTTTCTTCCCCCCTCTTCTCTTGGCGGGCCCGTGGCTGCCGATACCGTTGTGATCGACTATGTCGACGACGACGACCCCTCTTCACTTTCAGCGGAGCTTCCAGGCAAGTCCCCCCTTTCATCATCCCGATATCGCCCATTCCATTCTCTCATGCTTGCATTAGATTTTGCTATTGTTATTGATTGCTCCTATTCTGATGCATAGTCTATTTTTGTATCTGTTGTTGTACCTTACCTGCTTATCCTAAACTGCTTAGTATAGGTTGGCTAGAGATCCATCAGTGACCCCCACTTTGTCCCGACTGCCCCGCTGGATTATCAGAAGACCTGATCAACGGGATCGAAGACCAGACCCCGACACCTCACGTCACATCACGCCCCTTCGTTGCTCGACTCTGCAGAGTTACCATCGAGTTCCGAGGGTGGAACCTCATACATCACTCCTGATGAGATCTCTATAGAGTATTTATTCGGTCGTGGTCATCAAGGGTGATTTCCTCCTTAACCACTTCCGATACGACTCTGTCGTGCAACCCCTCAAGTGTGGACCTCGAGGGTGATTCCTCTTACGTTCACCTTGATGATTACATCTAGTGGAATTCATCGGGGGTGATTCCTCGGGTTTTCCCCTTGATGTTTGGACACACGGATACTTGGACTTTACCACTGTTACTAGGAAATACGGGTCGACCCTGAGGGGTACCCGCGCGAGCTTAATTGCGAGTGATGTGGAGACGGGTTGACCTGGAGGGTGCCCGCGAGATAATTACGAGGCGTGGCCGGGCATTCCTAGCCCTTGCCACAAGTCCTCGAGGCGGGCAACGGGTCACATCTTTCGTGAGTCTCTTGCTTGTTACCGCGCGTTCCTAATCCACTATGATTTGGATATTTGATCCAAGGGCCTCGGCCGATAGCACTAACCATCACGTGGGCATAGTATGGGCGTTCTGCGTCGTATACATCAGCCGAAGCTTAATAGGCGTCGGCGGCGAAGGCGCGCCGGGTTGGACTGCGTGGCGTCTGCCTTGTTGAAGGAGGTAGCTAGGTCTGCTCACGGCCGCCCTACATAGCGTCAGGAGTTCGGGGAGATGGCCCATGACCCACAGGGGCATAGGTTTAGTCTGGCGTCTGGCCTCTCTATTAAGCCTAGGTCGGGTTGCGGCGTATTGTTTGGCCGAGGCGGGCATGACCCAGAAAGTGTGTCCGGCCGAGTTAATCGGCGTGGTGGGTAAGTTGGTGCACCCTACGGGGAAGAAAACATCTATCGATAGCCTGTCATCTGATAGCGGACACTTGGAGTTGTATCCCGATCGATACAACTAGAACTGGATACTTGAGATGAGGCATGGATATGAGCAATGGATTGCGATCAGAATTGGATTGTGATGATAACTGGATAGTATGGCTCTGGGATGCCTTTCTCGCAGGGAGTCGAGAAAGGATCTCTGGCCGAGGTTGATAACACTTCAACTACTTTATTTTTATGCTACTCTACTCCCTCCGGATGCTGCAAGATGGTGGTTTACAACAGATGCTAGTCTTCGATAGGACAAGGCCTTCTCTTTATTCTGGCATTTCTGTAGCCCAGTCCACATATACAACCTTCCTTTGATGATGTTGCATATGTAGTGTAGATTCTTGCTTGCGAGTACTTTGGATGAGTACTCACGGTTGCTTTGCTCCCCCTTTTCCACCTTTCTTCTTCTTTCCGGTTGATGCAACCAGATGTCGGAGCCCAGGAGCCAGATGCCACCTTTGACGACTGCTACTACTATTGGGGAACGTTGCAGAAAATTAAAATTTTTCCTACGGTTTCACCAAGATCCATCTATGAGTTCATCTAAGCAACGAGTCATGGGAGAGAGATTTCATCTACATACCACATGTAGATCGCGTGCGGAAGCGTTCACTGGAACGTGGATGATGGAGTCGTACTCGCCGTGATCCAAATCACCGATGACCTGAGTGTCGAACGGACGGCACCTCCATGTTCAACACACGTATGGAGCGGATGACGTCTCCTCCTTCTTGATCCAGCAAGGGGAAAGGAGAGGTTGAGGAAGATGGCTCCAGCAGCAGCACGACGGCGTGGTGTTGGTGGAGAAGCAGCACTCCGGCAGGGCTTCGCTAAGCTCGTGACGGAGGAGGAAGAGGTGTAGCGGGGAGGAGGCGCGCAGAGCTTGGTGCGGCTGCCCTCCTCCTCCCCCTTTATATAGGCCCCAGGGGCGCCGGCCTGGAGATCCAATCTCCCAAGGGGCGGCGGCCAGGGGGTGGAGTGCCCCAAGGCAAGTGGGCGCCCCCCCCCTAGGGTTTCAACCCTAGGCGCAGGGGGTGGGCCAAGGGGGGCGCACCAGCCCACTATGGGCTGGTTCCCCTCCCCACTTCAGCCCATGGGGCCTTCCGGGATGGGTGGCCCCACCGGTGGACCCCGGGACCCTTCCGGTGGTCCCAGACAATCTGGGTGACCCAAACTTTCCCGATGGCGAAACAATACTTCCTATATATAATTCTTTACCTCCGGACCATTCCGGAACTCCTCGTGACATCCGGGATCTCATCCTGGACTCCGAACAACATTCGGTTTACTGCATACTCATATTCATACAACCCTAGCGTCACCGAACCTTAAGTGTGTAGACCCTACGGGTTCGGGAGATACGTAGACATGACCGAGACGGCTCTCCCACATGCTCCTCGATGATCTCATCGGATGAACCACGATGTCGAGGATTCAAACAACCCCGTATACAGTTCCCTTTGTCAATCGGTATGTTACTTGCCCGAGATTCGATCGTCGGTATCCCAATACCTCGTTCAATCTCGTTACCGGCAAGTCACTTTACTCGCATCCGTAATGCATGATCCGTGACCAGACACTTGGTCACTTTGAGCTCATTATGATGATGCACTACCGAGTGGGCCCGGTGATACCTCTCCGTAACACGGGTGACAAATCCCATCTCGATCCGTGTCAACCCAATGACACTTTCGGAGATACCTGTAGTGCACCTTTATAGTCACCCGATTCGTTGTGGCGTTTGGTACACCAAAGCACTCCTACGGTATCCGAGAGTTACGATCTCATGGTCTAAGGAAGAGATACTTGACATTGGAAAAGCTCTAGCAAAGCGAACTACGATCTTGTGCTATGCTTAGGATTGGGTCTTGTCCATCACATCATTCTCCTAATGATGTGATCCGTTATCATTGACATCCAATGTCCATAGTCGAAAACCATGACTATCTATTGATCAACGAGCTAGTCAACTAGAGGCTCACTAGGGACATATTGTGGTCTATTTATTCACACGTGTATTATGATTTCGGATAATACAATTATAGCATGAATAAAAGACAATTATCATGAACAAGGAAATATAATAATAATCCTTTTATTATTGCCTCTAGGGCATATTTCCAACAGTCTCCCACTTGCACTAGAGTCAATAATCTAGTTACATTGTGATGAATCGAACACCCATAGAGTTACGGTGTTGATCATGTTTTGCCCATGGAAGAGGTTTAGTCAGCGGATCTGCGACATTCAGATCCGTATGCACTTTGCAAATTTCTATGTCTCCATCTTGAACATTTTCACGGATGGAGTTGAGCGGCGCTTGATGTGCCTGGTCTTCTTGTGAAACCTGGCTCCTTGGCAAGTGCAATAGCTCCAGTGTTGTCACAGAAGAGTTTGATCGGCCCCGACGCATTGGGTATGACTCCTAGGTCGGTGATGAACTCCTTCACCCAAATTGCTTCATCGCTGCCTCGAGGCCGCCATGTACTCCGCTTCACATGTAGATCCCGCCACGACGCTCGCTTGCAGCTGCACCAGCTTCTTGCTCCACCATTCAACGTATACACGTATCCGGTTTGTGACTTAGAGTCATCGGATCTGTGTCGAAGCTAAGCGTCGGCGTAACCCTTCTGACGAGCTCTTCGTCACCTCCATAAACGAAACATGTCCTTTGTCCTTTTCGGTACTTCAGGATATTCTTGACCGCTGTCCGGTGTTCCTTGCGGGATTACTTTGGTACCTTCCTACCAAACTTACGGCAAGGTTTACATCAGATCTGGTACACAGCATGGCATACATAATAGATCCTATGGCGAGGCATAGGGATGGCGCTCATCTCTTCTTTATCTTTTGCCGTGGTGGGGCATTGAGCCGAGCTCAATCTCACACCTTGCAAAGAGGCAAGAACCCTTTCTTGGACTGATCCATTTTGAACTTCTTCAAAATCTTATCAAGGTATGTGCTTTGTGAAAGACCTATGAGGCGTCTCGATCTATCTCTATAGATCTTTATGCCTAATATATAAGCAGCTTCTCCAAGGTCCTTCATTGAAAAACTCTTATTCAAGTAGGCCTTAATGCTGTCCAAAAGTTCTATATCATTTCCCATCAAAAGTATGTCATCTACATATAATATGAGAAATGCTACTGAGCTCCCACTCACTTTCTTGTAAACGCAGGCTTCTCCATAAGTCTCGCATAAACTAAACGCTTTGATCATCTCATCAAAGCGAATGTTCCAACTCGAGATGCTTGCACCAGCCCATAAATGGATCATTGGAGCTTGCATACCTTGTTAGCATTCTTGGGATCGACAAAACCTTCCGGCTGCATCATATACAACTCTTCCTTAAGATAACCATTAAGGAATGCCGTTTTGACGTCCATCTGCCATATCTCATAATCATAGTATGCAGCAATTGCTAACATGATTCAGACGGACTTAAGCTTTGCTACGGGAGAGAAAGTCTCATCATAGTCAATCCCTTGAACTTGTCGATAACCCTTAGCGACAAGTCGAGCTTTATAGATGGTAACATTACCATCCGCATCCGTCTTCTTCTTAAAGATCCATTTGTTTTCTATCGCTCGCCGATCATCGGGCAAGTCTGTCAAAGTCCATACTTTGTTTTCATACATGGATCCTATCTCGGATTGCATGGCTTCAAGCCATTTGTTGGAATCTGGGCCCGCCATCGCTTCTTCATAGTTCGAAGGTTCACCGTTGTCTAACAACATAATTTCCAGGACAGGGTTGCCGTACCACTCAGTGCGGAACGTGTCCTAGTGGACCTCTGAAGTTCAGAGCAACTTGATCCGAAGTACCTTGATCATCATCATTAATTTCCTCTCCGGTCGGTGTAGGCACCACAGAACATTTTCTGAGCTGCACTACTTTCCGGTTCAAGAGGTAGTACTTCATCGAGTTCTACTTTCCTCCCACTTACTCCTTTCGAGAGAAACTCTTTTTCCAGAAAGGATCCGTTCTTGGCAACAAAGATCTTGCCTTCGGATCTAAGGTAGAAGGTATACCCAATGGTTTCCTTAGGGTATCCTATGAAGACGCATTTTCCGACTTGGGTTCGAGCTTTTCGGGTTGAAGTTTCTTGACATAAGCATCGCATCCCCAAACTTTTAGAAACGACAGCTTAGGTTTCTTCCCAAACCATAATTCATACGGTGTCGTCTCAACGGACTTAGACGGTGCCCTATTTAAAGTGAATGTAGCTGTCTCTAGTGCGTATCCCCAAAATGATAGCGGTAAATCGGTAAGAGACATCATAGATCGCACCATATCCAATAGAGTGCGATTCGACGTTCGGACACACCGTTCGCTGAGGTGTTCGAGCGGCGTGAGTTGTGAAACGATTCCACATTTCCTTAAGTGTGTACCAAATTCATGACTTAAATATTCTCCTCCACGATCTGATCGTAAGAACTTTATTTTTTGGTCACGTTGATTCTCTACCTCATTCTGAAATTCCTTGAACTTTTCAAAGGTCTCAGACTTGTGTTTCATCAAGTAGACATACCCATATCTACTCAAGTCATCAGTGAGAGTGAGAACATAACGATATCCTCCGCGAGCCTCAACGCTCATTGGACCGCACACATCGGTATGTATGATTTCCAATAAGTTGGTTGCTCGCTCCAGTGTCCCGGAGAACGGAGTCTTGGTCATTTTGCCCATAAGGCATGGTTCGCATGTGCCAAATGATTCATAATCGAGAGACTCTAAAAGTCCATCAGAATGGAGCTTCTTCATGCGCTTGACACCAATGTGACCAAGGCGGCAGTGCCACAAGTATGTGGGACTATCGTTATCAACTTTACATCTTTTGGTGTTCACACTATGAATATGTGTAATATTACGTTCGAGATTCATTAAGAATAAACCATTGACAATCGGAGCATGACCATAAAACATATCTCTCATATAAATAGAACAACCATTATTCTCGGATTTAAATGAGTAGCCATCTCGCATTAAACGAGATCCTGATACAATGTTCATGCTCAAACTTGGCACCAAATAACAATTATTGAGGTTTAAAACTAATCCGTAGGTAAATGTAGAGGCAGCGTGCGACGGCGATCACATCGACCTTGGAACCATTCCCGACGCGCGCCGTCACCTCGTCCTAAGCCGGTCTCCGTTTATTCCGCAGCTCCTGCTGTGAGTTACAAATATGAGCAACGTCACGGTATCAAATACCGGGAGTTACTACGAGTCTTGGTAAGGTACACATCAATTACATGTATATCAAATATACCTTTAGTGTTGCTGGCCTTCTTGTGCGCTAAGTATTTGGGGCGGTTCCGCTTCGGTGGCCCTTCCTTTGCAATAAAAGTACTCTGTCTCGGGCTTGGGTCCATTCTTTGACTTCTTCCGGCAACTTGCTTACGGGCGGCAACATCCTTGCCGTCCTTCTTGAAGTTCTTCTTACCCTTGCCCTTTTGAACTTAGTGGTTTTATTGACCATCAACACTTGATGTTCTTTCTTGATTTCAACCTCTGCGACTTCAGCATTGAGAATACTTCGGAATGGTCTTCACCATCCCCGCATATTGTAGTTCATCACGAAGCTCTTGTAGCTTGGTGGGAGCGATGAAGGATTCTGTCAATGACCGCCTCGTCAGGAGGTTAATGTCCAGTGACAACGGCGGTTGTGCAACCTGGACATTTTGAGTATGTGCTCACCGATGTAACTGTTTTCCTCCATCTTACAACTATAGAACTTGTCGGAGACTTCATATCTCTCGACCGGGCATGAGCTTGGAAAACCATTTTCAGCTCCTCGAACATCTCATATGCTCCGTGTTGCTCAAAATGCTTTTGGAGCCCGGTTCAAAGCAGTAAAGCATGCCGCACTGAACGAGGGAGTAATCATCAGCACAAGACTGCCAAGCATTCATAATGTCTTGGTTCTCTGGGATGGGTGCATCACCTAGCGGTGCTTCTAGGACATATTGTTTCTTGGCTGCTATGAGGATGATCCTCAGGTTCCGGACCCAGTCCGTATAGTTGTTGCCATCATCTTTCAGCTTGGTTTTCTCTAGGAACGCGTTGAAGTTCATATTGACATGAGCGTTGGCCATTTGATCTACAAGACATATTTGCAAAGGTTTTAGACTAAGTTCATGATAATTAAGTTCATCTAATCAAATTATGTTAATGAACTCCCACTCAGATTAGACATCCCTCTAGTCATCTAAGTGTTACACGATCCGAGTCGACTAGGCCGTGTCCGATCATCACGTGAGACGGACTAGTCATCGTCGGTGAACATCTTCATGTTGATCGTATCTTCCATCGACTCGTGTTCGACCTTTCGTCTCCGTGTTTGAGGCCATGTCTGTACATGCTAGGCTCGTCAAGTTAACCCTAAGTGTTTTGCATGTGTAAAACTGTCTTACACCGTTGTATGTGAGCGTAAGGATCTATCACACCCGATCATCACGTGGTGCTTGAAACATTTAACTTTAGCAACGGCGCAGTTAGGGAGAACACTTCTTGATATTGTTGTAAGGATCATCTTATTTACTACCGTCGTTCTAAGTAAACAAGATGCATAAACATAATAAACATCACATGCAATTATATATTAGTGACATGATATGGCCAATATCATATAGCTCCATTGATCTCCATCTTCGGGGCTCCATGATCATCTTGTCACCGGCATGACACCATGATCTCCATCATCATGATCTCCATCATCGTGTCTTCATGAAGTTGTCACGCCAACGACTACTTCTACTTCTATGGCTAACGCGTTTAGCAATAAAGTAAAGTAATTTACATGGCGTTCTTCAATGACTCGCAGGTCATGCAAAAAATAAGGACAACTCCTATTGCTCCTGCCGGTTGTCATACTCATCGACATGCAAGTCGTGATTCCTATTACAAGAACATGATCTCATACATCACAATATGTCATTCATCACAACTTCTGGCCATATCACATCACATGACAATTGCTGCAAAAACAAGTTAGACGTCCTCTAATTGTTGTTGCATCTTTTACGTGGCTGCAATTGGGTTCTAGCAAGAACGTTTTCTTACCTACGAATAACCACAACGTGATATTGTCAACTTCTATTTACCCTTCATAAGGACCCTTTTCATCGAATCCGCTCCAACTAAAGTGGGAGAGACAGACACCCCAGCCACCTTATGCAACTAGTGCATGTCGATCGGTGGAACCGATCTCACGTAAGCGTCACGTAAGGTTGGTCGGGCGCTTCATCCCACAATACCGCTGAAGCAAGATAAGACTAGTAGCGGCAAGCAAGTTGACAAGATCTCGCCCACAACAAAATTGTGTTCTACTCGTGCAATAGAGAACTACGCATAGACCTAGCTCATGATGCCACCGTTGGGGAGCGTTGCAGAAAATTAAAATTTTTCCTACGGTTTCACCAAGATCCATCTATGAGTTCATCTAAGCGAGTCATGGGAGAGAGATTGCATCTACATACCACTTGTAGATCGCGTGCGGAAGCGTTCAACGGAACGTGGATGATGGAGTCGTACTCGCCGTGATCCAAATCACCGATGACCTGAGTGCGAGCGGATGGCACCTCCGCGTTCAACACACGTGCGGAGCGGATGGCGTCTCCTACTTCTTGATCCAGCAAGGGAAAGGAGAGGTTGAGGAAGATGGCTCCAGCAGCAACACGACGGCGTGGTGTTGGTGGAGAAGCAAGCACTCGGCAGGCCTTCGCCAAGCTCGTGGCGGAGGAGGAAGAGGTGTAGCAGGAGGGGGCGCCAGAGCTTCAGGTGCGGCTGCCCCTCCCCCTTTATATGGGCCCCAGGCGCCCGCCCTGGAGATCCAATCTCCCAAGGGCGCGGCAAGGGGGTGGAGTGCCCCCAAGGCAGTGGGCGCCCCCAACCCTAGGGTTTCAACCCTAGGCGCAGGGTGGGCCAAGGGGCGCACCAGGCCACTATGGGCTGGTTCCTCCCACTTCAGCCCATGGGGCCCTCCGGGATGGGTGGCCCCACCGGTGGACCCCAGGACCCTTCCGGTGGTCCCAGACAATCTGGTGACCGAAACTTTCCCGATGGCCGAAACAATACTTCCTATATATAATTCTTTACCTCCGGACCATTCCGGAACTCCTCGTGACGTCCGGGATCTCATCCGGGACTCCGAACAACATTCGGTTTACTGCATACTCATATTCATACAACCCTAGCGTCACCGAACCTTAAGTGTGTAGACCCTACGGGTTCGGGAGGTACGTAGACATGACCGAGACGGCTCTCGGGCAATAACCAACAGCGGGATCTGGATACCCATGTTGGCTCCCACATGCTCCTCGATGATCTCATCGGATGAACCACGATGTCGAGGATTCAAACAACCCCATATACAATTCCCTTTGTCAATCGGTATGTTACTTGCCCGAGATTTGATCGTCGGTATCCCAATACCTCGTTCAATATCGTTACCGCAAGTCACTTTACTAAATCCGTAATGCATGATCCCGTGACGCACACTTGGTCACTTTGAGCTCATTATGATGATGCACTACCGAGTGGGCCCAGTGATACCTCTCCGTAACACGGAGTGACAAATCCCATCTCGATCCGTGTCAACCCAATGACACATTCGGAGATACCAGTAGTGCACCTTTATAGTCACCCGATTCGTTGTGACGTTTGGTACACCCAAAGCACTCCTACGGTATCCAGGAGTTACACGATCTCATGGTCTAAGGAAGAGATACTTGACATTGGAAAAGCTCTAGCAAAACGAACTACACGATCTTGTGCTATGCTTAGGATTGGGTCTTGTCCATCACATCATTCTCCTAATGATGTGATCCCGTTATCATTGACATCCAATGTCCATAGTCAGGAAACCATGACTATCTATTGATCAACGAGCTAGTCAACTAGAGGCTCACTAGGGACATATTGTGGTCTATTTGTTCACACGTGTATTATGATTTCCGGATAATACAATTATAGCATGAATAAAAGAAAATTATCATGAACAAGGAAATATAATAATAATCCTTTTATTATTGCCTCTAGGGCATATTTCCAACAACTACCCCGAGGGTGCCTACTACTACGTGGAGACCGTCGACGACCAAGAGTAGTTAGGAGGCTCCCAGGCAGGAGGCCTTGCCTTTTCGATCGTTGCTGCTTTTTGGTGCTAGCCTTCTTAAGGCAAAACTTGTCTAACTCATGTCTGTACTCAGATATTGTTGCTTCCGCTGACTCTTGTGTATTCGAGCTTATGTATTCGAGCCCTCGAGGCCCCTGGCTTGTAATATAAAGCTTGTATTTTTTTTAATTTGTGTCTAGAGTTGTGTTGTGATATCTTCCCGCGAGTCCTTGATCTTGACCGTACACATTTGCGTGCATGATTAGTGTACGATTGAATCGAGGGCGTCATAGTCAATCAGATTCTGGCGGACACGTTGAGAGCGTGTGCGCTAGATTATGGATCTAGTAGGGATGATAATCTACCTTACGCTGAGTTCTCATACAACAACAGTTACCAAGCTAGTTTGAAGATGGCCCCTTTTGAAGCTTTCTATGGGAGAAGGAGCCAGACACCGTTGATGTGGGATGAAGTTGGAGACCGTGAGTTGTTTGGACCAAATGTGATCAAGGAGTCAGAAGAGAATGTTAAGTTGATTCGAGATAGACTGAAGGTAGCTCGACCAGCGTAAGAGTTATGCAGACTCAAAAACGCAAGGAGGTAGTCTATGAAATTGGAGACAGAGCATGTCTTCGTGTGTCCCCTCTGCGAAGAGTTAAATGATATGGAGTTAAGGGAAAGTTAGCCCCGAGATTTGTAGGACCATACCGAGTTTTGGAGCGTATGGGCGAAGTGGCCAACAAGTTGGAGTCACCCGAAGGACTGTCAGGAGTTCATGATGTGTTTCACGTTTCCCAGTGAAGTGCCATGCAGAGATGGCCAATATTCCCCTGTAAGCACACTTGATCCTGGAAAGGATAATGATGTTCCACGAAGTGGAGTATGGACTTCATAAGTATAAGTTTTTATCTCGGTATGTGGGATACCCCACGAGGATGAAGAGATGAATTACTATTGGATATAAAGGAGGTATGATGTTGGAAATATGGATCAATGGAAATTCCATGATGAGTCTGAGTAATCATGTCCTAGTTTGGTGCCAATAGAAGGAAGGAAGAAAGTACAATTGGATGGATTTAAGAATACTAGGAAGTTGGAAGTTGGAATAATGATCAGATGCCTGAGGATAAGTTCAAGGACTACAAGTGATGAGATGGGCCATAACCCACAGGCCCCAGGACCTGCCAAGAAGCAAGCACATTCTTGCCGATGGAAAAACCCTGGAAGAAGTTACGATTTTATCGATAGAAGATCTTATAGGAGTAACGCTAAACCTGAGAGTTGTGAAGGAACGGTAGATGTTTGTTTGGTTTGCCGAATCTATGGATTTGTCTAAACTTGGTTCATTGATAAGAGAAATTCTGCAATGCTTGTGAGGATGACCGAGTGTTAGAATGTGAGATTCACTAAACCATATACAGGGTAATGATTTGGGTGCAGGATGGATTGATCACCATACCGACTTACTCTTATTATTCGCCTTTGCTATATGGGATGGTAACTCTGAGTGACTTGCCTATAGTAGAGAGACGACGATATTAAACCTTGTTTAAACCTTAGAATGGTATAAGCATTTTCCCTGGTACAAGGCAGTTGTTGCCAATCGTAGGTTATACGTGAGAATGAAGCCCAGACCCATTTCCTGCAGGAGAAACCATAAATTGTTGACCACCATGAGATATCGATAGTTGTTTAGTATTGGTGCTAGACCTGTCAGAAAAGAAGACCCAGTCACAGAATAACCGTAACAGAATTGAGGAAAAAGGTTATGCCGCTATCGGAAGAGCCCAGAGAAGGAATTTTCCCGAGAATTTGAGAAGACCGGCACTGTCGAGAATAAGGATGGAGTATATGAGTTTTGATGGAACCGTAACCATGCTTCTAAGGGTTGTAGCACCCGAGACCACCGGAGACGATCGATGGATTTTTGAGAAGACCCCGAACCTAACCTATTTCTTTCTAGCCTCTCCGAATCTCGAGGACAAGATTCATTTTAAGGGTGGTAGGTTTGTAACATCCCAAAATTCTAAATTTTGGAATGTTATATTAAATATATAGATTTGATTGTTTGTTTGAATGTTGTGTGATTGATTAACTGAAAGTGAGTGAATTCGAAACTGTTTGAAAGTTAAATGAGAGGGAATAAAAGGACTTTCCCAAACTTTCATTTTGCATTTTGATCTCCATGAATTCAAATTCTTTTCATCGCAAAACCCTGGAGAGAAGATGACATGACTTCTTCCATTTATTTAAATGATAACGGTTTTCGAAAACATTTGAATTTCATTTGAAAATATTTCAAATTCAGAAACTTTAAGGAACTCAATGATTTTCACGAGAGAAGATAATATGACTTCTTCAAAATATATGAAATATGAGTTGGAAGTTTTAAAAGTATTAAATTCAAAGTCCTTTTGAAATTATTTTCAATTTGGAGTTATTTGGATTTTATTCAAATTATTTTCTCCAAAATAAAAATATATGGAAAATAGGGTAACATGATTCCCTACATCAGAAAATTGGAGAGAAATAAATTTGAATTAACTTTGGTATTTTTAAAATGATTTTTACTGGATTTTACTAGAGCAGTAGCACTCTTTGCTTTATTCAAATTTCTGCGGTTTTTATTTGACTCTAGAAAAATGTTCAGCTTGTAGGAAATCTTTTTCTGAAACTTTTTATATATAATATGTCTATATAAAATTTCACTTTATTTCCTTTATTCGGTTTTCCTTATGTTTCTTTAAAAAAACTATACGTGCGGCCCATATTTACTTATCGCCTACACGCGTAGCATAGTGGCAGCAGGCGCCTCATCTATTTTTTTCCCTATATGGGCCAGGCCCAGCCAGCCTTTTCAATTTTTTTCTTAGGCCGAATTTTGTTTAAAACAAAAAAAACTGCAGCTGCGCGGCCGGCCGAACCGCCTTACGCGTTTAGCCCATGCGACTCGTTTCGCTTTCTTTTCATCTACGTACGTATATGTTTAGTCCCACATTGCCTAGTCTTTAACCTCTAAGCCTCTTTTTCACCAATAAATATAGACCCATAGAGCCTTCAAAAATCATCCGATTCGGGTTAAATCAATATTTTAGTTTGACTAGATTCACTAAAGAAAATATATCTCCTCTCCGGCGGGACTTTTGGAAATTGTCTCCTCACTCTGAAGTCGTCTTTTCTATACCTTTAAGGTATATTTATTCGTTCTCTGGATTTATACTTTAGACCTAGAATTCTTTTAACCGTAGCTATTTTCCTTCTGTAAAACAGCTTGACCCTCATTTTTCAAATAGCCATTACTTTTTACTCGTTCATCCAAATTAGATGAAACCAGCGCATATAATTTCGTCTTGTTTTCACCTATCCAGTTAACCTGTCACGTCAACTTTTTGAAATTTTCAAATTTCGAAATTTGTTCAGATTCATATTCAAACTTGTTTTGTTCATAACTTAAGTTCCGTAACTCCGTTTGAGTTGATTCTTTTTTGCAACGCGAAGCTCTTGACCTAAACTTTCTGATAAGGCCAAATTCACTTAATTTTGGTACTGTTAGAAATTGTTTTCTGTTGCAAGAGTTATTTGCTTGGTTTTGAAGTTTTTCGAATTGTTTTCTTCGTTCGTTCCGATCTTTTGAGTGATTGCTTATGTGTAGTTACTATTGCTTGCTTATGGTAGATTGACCGGAGTGTGACGAGTAGAACTATCAAGAATTTTGAGTGTGAATCATCTTCATCAACAGTACAGGCAAGTTCACACTTTGATCATATCCCTCTTACTACCCAGTTGTTTATGCATTAGTTTCACCCTCCAATATTGCATGAGTAGGATTGATAACATGTGGGTATTGGGAAGTAGTTGATGAGGTAGGAACCTATTTCCATGCATTCAAACCTTGGGAGTTACTATTACGTTATGCTTATATTGCCATGCTATGCTCGTAGACGTGGATTGGGTTTGAGTGTATTCATGACATATGTGAGTATTGTTAATTAATGGTTCAACTTAAGGTGGCAACTTTAATACACATCTGGGTGGATTGAGGCACCTGGGGTATCCAGTGATTGCCTGTATTTTTGGAAATCCCGGGGTACCGTGTGATTCTCCTATAGACTGTCACCCAGGCTCAAAGGGATCATAAGATTATACATGCTAGAAACTTCCCTGTGCAGCCACAAGCTATTATGGGCTCTAGCATAGTTGATTAAGTTGTGTGAACTCTTACAGTGGTAGACTAGCAGATGTAGGGGATGTAGGTGTACCGGTCTACCCATCGTAAGGTGCTAACGCTTCTGAAAGAATGTGTCTCGGTCATCCGTTTCTCAAACATCATGCAGTGCGAGAAATTCAACGGAGGAGATCGAGTCTTGTGGGGAAAAGTGCACAAACCTCTGCAGAGTGTACAAACTAATCATGATTAGCCGTGTCCCCGGTTATGGACATCTTGAGTATCTGGTTCTTGGATTATCATATTGATCTCATCACGTTACTTAAATAATTTTTTGGGTTATTAACTTGTTAATTGGGATTGAGAGGGGTTTACCTTCTCAATGTTTTCAACAAACTTTGTAGTTAAATAAAATATATTCCTTTGCAGTAGGGAAATATTGGCTTTTCGCAAAAACATTATAACCATAGAGCTTTTCCACCAGTCATATATGCATGTAGTGATAGCCATTATTCATCATTGCTCTATAGTATGAATTTGCCAGTACATTCAATGTACTGACCCTTTGTGGCTGCAACGTCTCATGTTGCAGGATTATATTACGACGAGTAAGTGATACGTTAGGGTTACAATTTCTACACTCAACTTTGCCGTTGGTGTTGATGGGAATCCACAAACTTGTTGTTACTTCCGCTATTTGGATTGAGGTAATAATAATTTACGTTACTTTATATATGTGATTTACCTCTGTTATAAACCCTCGAGTACTGTGTGTGTCAGCATACCGATCCAGGGATGACACTTAAGCACAGAGACTTGACCGTCTGAGGTCGGGTCGCTACAGACAAAAGATGTCATGCAAGTTCTTTTCCATAAGCACGTATGACTATATTCGGAATACATGCCTACATTACATTGATGAATTGGAGCTAGTTCTGTGTCACCCTATGTTATGACTGTTACATGATGAACCGCATCCGACATAATTCTCCATCACTGATCCAGTGCCTACGAGCTTTTCCATATATTGTTCTTCGCTTATTTATTTTTCCGCTGCTATTGTTACAATCACTACAAAACACCAAAAATATTACTTTTGCTACCGTTACCACTACTATCATATTACTTTGCTACTAAATACTTTGCTGCAGATATTAAGTTATCCAGGTGTGGTTGAATTGACAACTCAACTGCTAATACTTGAGAATATTCTTTGGCTCCCCTTGTGTCGAATCAATAAATTTGGGTTGAATACTATACCCTCGAAAACTGTTGCGATCCCCTATACTTGTGGGTTATCAACCACCTAGCCGAACAATCGGGAATGTAGGGGTAAGCACAGGAGCCAGGCAACCCAGCTTGGCCAAAACTTAAGTCATACGATGCATATAATGGTGAAGAAAAGACATACGGGAAAGACGTGTATGTGTGATGAGCTTAATGCTCGGCAAGTAATATTAACAAGCTTCTGTTAAAAGAAGCCCCCAGGTATAATGGGCATACGTTTGTAAAAATGTGTACGTCAGCAGTATTCGGTCAAGCCGAATGAGAGCTTTAAAGCGAAAAAAATTGTGTAAAAGGGGGAAAGAGTTATGGAAATTGTAAGGGAGAAGGAGATTAACAAAGGGTTCGGCTCTAGGCATAGAACCTTCGGAGTCTGGCCACATTCCAGGGGTTCGGCTCTAGGCGGTTGTCTGATGCGTCACGAAGACTGTACGCTCCTCCGGTAAGAACTTCGTCAATTATGAAGGGACCCTCCCATTTGGGCTTGAGTTTGTCCTTTTTCTTCTCCGGCAAGCGTAGAACGAGTTCGCCAACGTTGTAAGTCTTGGCTCGTACTTCTCTACTTTGATATCTTCGAGCCTTCTGTTGATAGAATGCTGAACGGGCTTTAGCGACGTCGTGCTCCTCCTCCGGGGCATCTAGGCTGTCCTGCCGATCCAACTCGGCCTCCTTCTCTTCGTACATACACACTCAAGGTGAGTCATGTATAATATCGCAGGGCAATACAGCCTCTGCACCGTACACCATGAAGAAAGGTGTGTATCTGGTAGTACGGTTGGGCGTGGTCCGCAGCTCCCAGAGTACGGAGTAGAGCTCCTCGACCCAGTGCTTGTCTGATTGTTTCAAAGACCGCACTAGTCTGGGTTTGATGCCGCTCATAATAAGACCATTAGGTTGCTCGACTTGACCGTTTGTTTGCGGGTGGTAGATAGAGGCGTAATCGAGCTTAATGCCCAGATTAGCACACCAGGTTTTCACCTCATCAGCTGTGAAATTCGAACCGTTATCGGTAATGATGCTGTGTGGTACACCGTAACGGTGTACCACATCGGATTTAAATGCAATCACCGATCTGGACTCGGCCGTTTTAACTGGTCTAGCCTCTATCCAGTTGGTGAATTTGTCCACCATGACCAACAAATATTTTTTCTTATGGCTTCCCCATTTAAGGGGTCCGACCATGTCCAAGCCCCAGACTGCAAAGGGCCATGTAATGGGGATTGTTTGTAGAGCGGTTGGGGCATATGGCTTTGGTTGGCGAAGAGTTGGCATCCGACACAGCGCTGGACGAGGTCATGTGCGTCTGCCCGGGCCGTAGGCCAGTAAAATCCTGTACGGAAGGCCTTGCTGACAAGTGCCCGGGTTGTGGCATGGTGCCCACCGAGACCGGCATGAATTTCTGCCAAGAGTTGCCGCCCCTCCTCCTCGGAGATACACCTTTGAAAGACTCTGGTAGTGCTTTTCTTGTAGAGCTCTCCTTTGTGAACTTTATAGGCCTTCGAACGCCGGACTATGCGACGAGCCTCGTTTTGATCTTCTGGGAGCTCCTTCCTATTAAAGTAGGCCAAGAATGGTTCTGTCCACGGGGCAATTACTGCCATGATGAGGTGGGCCGATGGTGTTACTTCGGTGGTTGAGCCTTTGATGATATCGGCGTGTTCGTTATCTGTGTTTGTGTTCGGAACGGGACTGTCGTTGCCATCTCTCCCTTGCCATACCACGGATGGCTTAAAGAGCCTTTCGAGGAAGATGTTAGGTGGGACGGGGTCACACTTAGCGCTGATGCGAGCAAGGACGTCTGCTGCCTGGTTACTTTCGCGGGCGATGTGATGAAATTCGAGTCCCTCGAACCGAGCCGACATCTTCAAAACGGCATTGTGATAAGCTGCCATCTTTGGATCTTTGGCATCAAAGTCTCCATTAATTTGGGATATTGCGAGGTTTGAGTCCCCGCGCACCTCCAGGCGTTGTATACCCATTGATACGGCCATCCGGAGGCCATGTAGCAAGGCCTCATATTCGGTTGCGTTGTTGGAGTCTGTGTATAATATTTGGAGTACGTACTGGACGATATCTCCTGTGGGGGACGTTAATACGACGCCCGCCCCTAGCCCTGGCAACATCTTGGAGCCGTCAAAATGCATCACCCAGTTGGAATACGCGCCGTACTCTTTAGGGAGTTCGGCTTCTGTCCATTCGGCGACGAAGTCAGCCAGTACCTGGGATTTGATGGCTCGACGTGGTTTGTACGTGATGTCGAATGGCAGGAGCTCAATGGCCCATTTGGCAATTTGACCCGTTGCATCCCGGTTGTTAATTATATCATTGAGGGGCACTTCGGAGGCCACCATGATAGAGCACTCCTGAAAGTAGTGTCGCAATTTTTGAGATGCCATGAAGACTGCATATGCTATTTTTTGATAATGAGGGTACCGGGATTTGCATGGTGTGAGGACGGTGGATACATAGTATACCGGCTTCTGGAGTGGAAATTTGTGTCCATCTTGTTCTCGTTCGACGACGAGTACGGTGCTCATCACCTGGTGTGTTGCCGATATGTATAAGAGCATTGGTTCACTGGCGTTTGGCGCGGCCAGGATTGGGTTGCTTGCCAGAAGGGCTTTTATTTCTTACAGTCCGGTCGTCGCTGCATCTGTCCACTTGAAGTTATCGGTGCACCATAGAAGGCGATAGAGCGGCAGCGCCTTTTCTCCCAACCTGGAGATAAAGCGGCTTAAAGCTGCCACGCACCTAGCGAGTTTTTGGACCTGCTTGAGTTCGGTTGGCGTAGCCAGTTGTGACAGAGCTCGGATTTTGGCTGGATTTGCTTCAATTCCTCTATTGGAAACGATGAAGCCCAATAGTTTACCGGCGGGGACGCTAAGGACGCACTTTTCTGGGTTAAGCTTGATGTCGTATGTGCAGAGGTTGTCGAATGTGAGATGCAAGTCGTCTATTAGTGTTTCAACGTGTCTAGTTTTGATGACGACGTCGTCCATGTAGGCCTCCACTGTTTTGTCGATCTGTTTCTCGAGGCATGTTCGGATCATGCGCTGGTAGGTGGCACCGGCGTTCTTGAGCCTGAAAGGCATGGTGTTGAAGCAAAACGGCCCGTATGGTGTAATGAATGTTGTTGCGGCTTGATCGGACTCCTTCATTTTGATTTGATTGTATCCAGAATATGCATCAAGGAAGCACAACGAGTCGTGACCTGCGGTAGCGTCAATGATATGATCAATGCGGGGAAGAGGGAAGGGATCCTTAGGGCAAGCCTTGTTAAGGTCTTTGAAATTGACGCATAGGCGCCAGGATTTATCCTTCTCTGGTACAATTACCAAGTTTGCCAGCCAGTCCGGATGTTTAATGTCTTTGATGAATCCGGCCTCGATGAGTGTGGCTAGCTCCTCCCCCATAGCTTGTCGTTTGGGTTCGGAAAAGCGCCGCAGAGTTTGCTTGACCGGCTTATATCCCTTTAGTATGTTGAGGCTATGTTCGGCCAACTTGCATGGGATTCCTGGCATATCGGAAGGGTGCCAGGCGAATATATCCCAGTTTTCGCGCAGGAAGTCTCATAGTGCGACGGCGACTGCAGGGCTGAGTTGCGCTCCAATAGACGTTGTCTTCTTCGGGTCTGTTGGATGGACCTGAAATTTGACTATTTCTTCTGCTGGCTTGAAGGAAGTGGATTTGGGTCGTTTGTCCAGGATCACATCGTCCTTATCCACGGTGGAGCATAGTGCGGTTAGTTCTTCGGTCGCAAGGGCCTCAGACAATGCCTCGATGGCCAAGGATGCGGTTTTATTCTCGGCGCGGATTGCTATGTCTGGATCGCTGATGAGGGTGATTATTCCATTAGGCCCGGGCATTTTTAGCTTCATATACCCATAATGAGGTATGGCTTGAAAGCGCATGAAGGCCTCTCGCCCTAACAGGGCATGGTACCCACTATTGAAAGGGGCCACCTGGAAAGTTATTTCTTCGGACCGATAATTCTCTGGCGTGCCGAACACCACATCAAGTGTAATTTTTCCTACACACCGAGCTTCCCGGCTGGGAATGATACCTCGAAAGGTTATGCTGCTTTTCTCGATGAGACTCCTATCTATTTCCATCTTGTGGAGCATGTCCTCATAAATGAGGTTTAGTCCGCTGCCACCGTCCATGAGGACTTTTGTAAGTCGAAAGCCGTCCACGATGGGACTGAGGACTAGGGCAGCTAGCGCTCAGACTGTTCTGTATTTAGGTTCGTCACTGGCGTTGAAGGTTATGGCGGTGTCGTTCCAGGGGTCAATTGCAGTGACCTGGCAAACTTCGGCGAGATCGCGCGGGGCCCTTTTATGCTTGTTGTTTGAAGCGAATGTCTCGAAGACTGCCAATACTCTATTGTCGTCGTTTGCTGGAGGGTGTTGTTCTGGGGTGTCCTTGATAAGGATGTCCTCGCCGCTCTTGGCTACCTTCCGAAGTATCCAACATGCTCTAAGGCTGTGGGTTGCCATGGTATCCGGCGTCGTGTGTATTTTGCATCGGCCATTGAGCCATCCCTCCAGAACGGTGCCGTGCAATGTAATGGGTTTATGTTTTTTGACTGTTAGGCTGGGCGTGCCATGGGGCGCATCCTTTTCGCCTGTAGGGGGAGCCGGGATGGTTCCCAGCAAGCTGCCTGAGTTTTCCAGGCGCTTTCCATCGTGTTGTACTGTTGTACGATAGTTGCTAGGTCAGTGAACTTTGTTATGCGGTGGCGATTGATGGCGTTAAGGATACCTTCGTCCGCGCAGTTGTTGCAGAATGTTGCTATCGCGTCTTCGTTGCGACAGTCTTTTACCTTGTTTTTAACAAGGAGGAATCTGGCCCAGAAGTGGTGGAGCGTGTCCTGAGACTGTTGTTTGATGCTCCTGGGAGCGTCTATGTCCGGGTGGGTGGGTGGAATTGAATCCGAACCTTGACCCGATTTTGGATCCGGAGTTTGGGGGTCTACCGGGCCGGACAGTTCGGGCTCCGGGATATCGACTGATTTTTTAGGCTCGTCATCCGACTGTATGTTCGAAGGAAGAGACATGCTTTTCTGCTGGAAAATATCCGGCTCTTCAAGATCGACGATCCGAACATAGTTCGTCTTCAATATAGTGGAAGAGTTGCTCCGCTCCTCGACTACCGCTATCTAATGGGTGATCGATGGAGTTTTAATTTCTCTTTGGTCGGGTTTAAGCCCGACCCGATCATAGTCTGTAGTGACCCCCAAGGCGGCCATGTGATCCAGGAGTTCGTTCAACGACGATAACTCCATTGGATCCATGCGGGCGGAGTATTCGGGATCAATGCAGAGGCAATTTTTGATGACTTGAGAGGTCATCGTCGGCTTAAGGGCTGAGCCAGCGTTCATGACGAAGCCGCCGAGCCAGAGGGTCTGGCCTGGGGCCAGGGCTCCTCCGGAGATGATATTATCCTTGACGACAAGGCGAGCCATCAACCCTCTTGGCGACGGCACAGTGGAACTCTCAATGGAAGCACCAATGTCAGTGTCAAAACCGGAGGATCTCGGGTAGGGAGTCCCGAACTATGCGTCTAGGATCGACGGTAATAGGAGACGGGGGACACAATGTTTACCCAGGTTTGGGCCCCCTCTATGGAGGTAATACCCTACTTCCTACTTGATTGATCTTGATGAATATGAGTGTTACAAGAGTTGATCTACCACGAGATTGTAATGGCTAAACCCTAGAAGTCTAGCCTATGTGAATATGGTAATGAGTATGTCTCCATCCAGACTACGCTCTCCGGTTTATATAGACACCGGAGAGATCTAGGGTTACACGGAGTTGGTTACATCAATGGGAATCTACATAGTCGATCGCCAAGCTTGCCTTCCACGCTAAGTAGAGTCCAATCCGGACACGGGTGCAGTCTTCGGTCTTCATGTCTTCACAGCCCATCAGTCCGGCCCAGTATATAACAGGTCGGATGCCTGAGGACCCCTTAGTCCAGAACTCCCTCAGTTGCGGATTATTGCGAGAGAGGTTAATCATAAGTGGGAGGCTTGTCCAAGTAAGGACAACACCCAAGCACCGGTCCACCCACATAGCAAATTATCAAAGTAACAAATGCGAACCATATGAGCATGATGAAAACTAACTTGACAACAATTCCCATGTGTCCTCGGGAGCGCTTTCCTTTATATAAGAGTTCGTCTAGGATTGTCCTTTGCTACAAAAAGGATTGGGCCACCTTTTTGCACCTTTGTTACACTTGTTACTTGTTACCCGTTACGAATTATCTTATCACAAAACTATCTGTTACCGATAATTTCAGTGCTTGTAGAGAATACCTTGCTGAAAACCGCTTGTCATTTCCTTCTGCTACTCATTGGGTTCGACACTCTTACTTAATGAAAGGACTATTATAGATCCCCTATAGTTGTGGGTCATTGAGACTCTTTTGTGGTGCCGTTGCCGCGGAGTGAAGCGCCTTTGGTAAGGAAACATTTATATACTGTGCTGAAATTTATTGTCACTTGTTGCTATGGAAAATAATCCTTTGAGGGGTTTGTTCGGGGCATCTTCACCATGACTGGAAGAGCAAAGAGTTGCCCCTAAACCTACTGAAAATATTTATTATGAAATTCCTTCGGGTATGATAGAGAAACAGGTAGCTAATCCTTATGTAGGAGATAGAACATTACATCCTGATATGCACCTAATCTATGTGGATGAAGTTTGTGGATTATTTAAACTTGCAGGTTTGCCCAAGGATGAAGTCAAGAAGAAGGTCTTTCCTTTATTATTGAAGGATAATGCATTGACATGGTATAGGCTATACGATGATATTGGGACTTGGAACTACAACCGATTGAAATTGGAATTTCATCAGAAGTTTTATCCTGTGCTTCTAGTTCATCGTGATCGGAGTTATATTTATAATTTTTGGCCTTGTGAAGGAGAAAGTATCGCTCAAGCTTGGGGGAGGCTTAAGTCAATGTTATATTCATGCCCCAATCATGAGCTCTCAAGAGAAACTATTATTCAGAATTTTTATGCTCGACTTTCTTGTAATGATCAATCCATGCTCGATACTTCTTGTATTGATTCTTTTATGAAGAAGACTATTGAATTCAAATGGGATTTATTGGAAAGAATTAAACGCAACTCTGAAGATTGGGAACTCGACGAAGGTAATGAGTCAGGTATAAACCTTAAGTCTGATTGTGTTAAATCTTTTATGGATACTGATGCTTTTCGTGAATTTAGCACTAAATATGGACTTGACTCTGAGATAGTAGCGTCCTTCTGTGAATCATTTGCTACTCATGTTGATCTCCCTAAGGATAAGTGGTTTAAATATCATTATACCATTGAAGTGAAAATAGTAGAACCTATTAAAGTTGATGAAGAAACCGCTATTTATAATGTTGATCCTATTGTTCCTACTTATTTTGAGAAACCACCTTTCCCTATTAGGATAAAGGATCATGCTTAAGCTTCAACTATGGTTCGTAAGAGTACTAGAACACCTACACCCCCTGAACAAATTAAAGTTGAACCTAGTATTGCTATGGTTAAAGATCTCTTGGTTGATAATATTGATGGGCATGTTATTTATTTTTGTGATGAAGCTGCTAGAATTGCCAAACCCGATGATAAAGATAAACATAGACCTGTTGTTGGCATGCCTGTTGTTTCTATTAAAATAGGAGATCATTGTTATCATGGCTTATGTGATGTGGGTGCTAGTGTGAGTACAATTCCTTTTACTTTATATCAAGAAATTATGAATGATATTGCACCTACACAGATAGAAGATATTGATGTTACTATTAAGCTTGCCAATAGAGATACTATATCACCAATTGGAATTGTTAGAGATGTTGAAGTATTGTGTGGGAAAATAAAATACCCTACTGATTTTCTTGTTCTTGGTTCCCCACAAGATGATTTTTGTCCCATTATCTTTGGCAGACCTTTCTTTAACATTGTCAATGCTAAGATAGACTGCGAGAAAAAAATTGTTATTGTAAGTTTTGGGGATGTGTCTCATATGATTTTAATTTCTCTAAATTTCGTAGACAAACCCATGATAAAGAATTGCCTAGTAAGGATGAAATTATTGGTATTGCTTCTATCGCCGTCCCTCCTACCGATCCTTTAGAACAATATTTGCTAGACCATGAAAATGATATGTTTATCAATGAAAGGAAAGAATTAGATGAAATATTCTTTAACCAAATGCATGTTTTGAAACACAACCTACATGTTGAAATTCTTAGGGATCCTCCTCCACCCAAGGGTGATCCCGTGTTTGAGCTTAAGCAATTACCTGATACTTTTAAATATGCTTATCTTGATGAAAATAAGATATATCATGTTATTATTAGTGCTAACCTTTTAGACCATGAAGAAAAGAAATTATTGAAAACTCTGAAGAAGCATCATGCCGCTATTGGATATACTCTTGATGATTTTAAGGGAATTAGTCCCACTCTATGTTAGCATAAAATTAATATGGAACCTGATGCTAAACCAGTTGTTGATCACCAACGACGGTTAAATCCCAACATGAAAGAAGTGGTAAGAAATGAAATAATAAAGCTTCTGGAGGCATGTATAATTTATCCTATTGCTGATAGTAGATGGGTAAGTCCCGTTCATTGTGTCCCTAAGAAGGGAGGTATTACTGTTGTTCCTAATGATAAGAATGAATTGATCCCACAAAGAATTGTTACAGGTTATAGGATGGTAATTGATTTTCATAAATTAAACAAAGCTACTAGGAAAGATCATTACCCTCTACCTTTTATTGATCAAATGCTATAAATACTATCCAAACATACACACTTTTGCTTTCTAGATGGCTATTCAGATTTTTCTCAAATACATGTGTCAAAAGATGATCAAGAAAAAACTACTTTTACTTGCCCTTTCGGTACTTTTTCTTATAGACGTATGCCTTTTGGTTTATGCAATGCACCTGCTTCCTTTCAAAGATGTATGACTGCTATATTCTCTGACTTTTGTGAGAAGATTGTTGAGGTTTTCATGGATGATTTCTCCGTTTACGGAACTTCTTTTGATGATTGCTTAAGCAACCTTGATCGAGTTTTGCAGATATGTGAAGAAACTAATCTTGTTGTGAATTGGGAGAAGTGCCACTTTATGGTTAATGAAGGTATTGTCTTGGCGCATAAATTTTCTGAAAGAGGTATTGAAGTTGATAAAGCTAAAGTAGATGTTATTGAAAAGATGCCATGTCCTAAAGATATCAAAGGTATAAGAAATTTCCTTGGTCTTGCTGGTTTCTATAGGAGGTTTATTAAAGACTTCTGTAAAATTTCTAGGCCTCTCACTAATCTCTTGCAGAGATGTCCCATTTGTTTTTGATGATGATTGTGTCGAAGCCTTTGAAATACTTAAGAAAGCCTTAATTTCTGCACCTATTGTTCAACCACCTAATTGGAATTTACCCTTTGAAATTAAGTGTGATGCTAGTGATTATGCTATTGGTGTTGTTCTAGGACAAAGATTTGATAAGAAATTGAATGTTATCCATTATGCTAGTAAAACTCTAGACAGTGCTCAAAGAAATTATGCTACTACTGAGAAAGAATTTTTAGCAGTTGTCTTTGCCTGTGATAAGTTCAGATCTTATATTGTTGATTCCAAAGTGACTGTTCACACTGATCATGCTGCTATTAAATATCTCATGGAAAAGAAAGATGCTAAACCTAGACTTATTAGATGGTTTATCTTGTTACAAGAATTTGATTTGCATATTATTGATAGAAAGGGTGTTGAGAACCCTATAGGAGATAACTTGTCTAGGTTAGAGAATGTTCTTGATGACCCACTACCTATTGATGATAGTTTTCCTGATGAACAATTAGATGTCATAAATGCTTCTGTAACGATCCATGGTATGTTGATTATGCTAACTACATTGTTGCTAAATTTATACCACCTAGCTTCACATACCAACAAAAGAAAAGGTTTTTGTATGATTTAATACATTCCTTTGGGATGACCCACACCTTTATAAAGAAGGAGTAGATGGTGTTATTAGACATTGTGTACCTTAGCATGAACATGAACAGATCCTACTCAAATGTCACTCCGAGGACTACGGAGGACACCATGCTGGAGATAGAACTACACACAAGGTATTACAATTTGGTTTTTATTGGCCTACTCTCTTCAAGGATGCTTGTAAGTATGTTTTGTCTTGTGATGAATGTCAAAGAATTGGTAATATTAGTAGACGTCAGGAAATGCCTATGAATTATTCACTTGTTATTGAACTATTTGATGTTTGGGGCTTTGATTATAAGGGACCTTTTCCTTCCTCTAATGAGTATACACATATTCTAGTTGCTATTGATTACATTACTAAGTGGGTAGAAGCTATTCCAACTAGTAGTGCTGATCATAACACTTCTATTAAAATGCTTAAAGAAGTTATTTTTCCGAGGTTTGGAGTCCCTAGATATTTGATGACTGATGGTGGTTCACACTTTATTCATGGTGTTTTCCATAAAATGCTTGCTAAATATGATGTCAACCACAGAATTGCATCTCCTTATCATCCTCAGTCTAGCGTTCAAGTAGAATTGAGCAATAGAGAAATTAAATTGATCTTGCAGAAGACTGTTAATAGATATAGAAAGAATTGGTCTAAGAAACTTGATGATGCATTATGGGCTTATAGAACTGCATATAAGAACCCCATGGGTATGTCTCCATATAAAATGGTTTATGGAAAAGCATGTCACTGACCTCTTGAGCTAGAACATAAAGCTTATTGTGCAATTATTTCAAACTTGCTGGTGAAAAGAGGTTATTTGACATTAGCTCACTGGATGAATGGAGAACTCAAGCCTATGAAAATGCCAAGTTGTTTAAACAAAAAGTTAAAAGGTGGCATGAAAAAAGGATACAAAAGCGTGAATTTAATGTAGGTGACCATGTCTTGCTATACAACTCTTGTTTAAGATTTTTTATAGGAAAGCTTCTCTCTAAATGGGAAGGTCCTTACATTATCGAGGAGGTCTATCATTCTAGTGCCATCAAAATCAACAACGCCGAAGGCACTAATCTGAAAATGGTAAACGGCCAAAGAATCCAACATTATATCTCAAGTACTCCCATAAATGTTGAGACCAATATAATTAATACCATAACACCAGAGAGGTACACAAGGGAGACTTTCCAGAACGTTTCAGACCCCGAAAAGGAATAGGTATGTGGTACGGTAAGTAAAACAACTCCAAAATGTTTCCAATGGCAATTTTTCTCTGTTTTGGAATATTTAAAAAAAATAAGAAAATTAAAAGTAGTCCGAAGAGTGCACAAGGAGGCGACAAGCCTGGGGGGCTCACCCCACACCCCTGGGTGCGCCCCTGTGGCTTGTGGCTACCTAGTGTGCCCTCGGGACTCCGTTTTCTTGTGGAACACTCCTTTTGGTTGGTAAAAATTCTTTATATAATCTCCCAAAGGTTGACCACCGTACCACGACAAAATCCTATGTTTTTGTGCTTAGCTAATTCTGCAGCAAATTCGGAGCAAGATGTTGATACGTCTCCAACGTATCTATAAATTTTTATTGTTCCATGCTATTATATTATCTGCTTTGGATGTTTTATATGCATTAATATGCTATTTTATATTATTTTTGGGACTAACCTATTAACCTAGAGCCTAGTGCTAGTTTCTGTTTTTTTCCTTGTGTTAGAGTTTCACCGAAAAGGAATACCAAAAGGAGTCCAAACAGAATAAAACTGGACCAGAAGACATCTAGAGGACTTGGAGTGCAAGTCAGAGAAGCCATGAGGCGGCCACAAGGACGGAGGGCGCGCCCGGGGGGTAGGGCGCGCGCCCCACCCTTGTGGGCCCCTCGTGACTCCACCGACCTAGTTTCTTCGCCTATATATACTCATATATCCCAAAACCAATAGAGAGAGCCATGAAAACACTTTTCCACTGCTGCAACCTTCTGTACCCGTGAGATCCCATCTAGGGGCCTTTTTCGGCGTCCTACCGGAGGGGGATTCGATCACGAAGTGCTTCTACATCAACACCATTACCCTTCCGATGAAGCGTGAGTAGTTTACCTCAGACCTAAGGGTCCAAATCTATTAGCTATATGGCTTCTTCTCTCTCTTTAATTCTCAATACCATGTTCTCCTCGATGTTCTTGGAGATCTATACGATGTAATACTTTTTTTGCGGTGTGTTTGCCGAGATCCAATGAATTGTGGATTTATGATAAGCTTATGTATGAATATTATGTGAATCTTCTCTGAATTCTTATATGCATGATTTGATAAAAGTGGGATTGGAGAGGTCAAAACTTTAAGTAGCAATGAACCCACTCTTTTGGATTTCAAAAAATTTAATTATGATAGTTGTTCTTTAATATATTGTATTTCCTTGTTGCAATCCATGTTGAATTCTCCTCATGTTTATAATCAAAACAAAGCTTTTACTAAACATATCGTTGATGCTATGATGCAATCTTTTGAAGAAAAGCTTGAATTGGAAGTTTCTATCCCTAGAAAACTTTATGATGAGTGGTAACCTACTATTAAGATTAAGATTAAATATTATGAGTGCCATGCTTTGTGTGATTTGGGTGCTAGTGTTTCCATGATTCCAAAAACTTTATGTGATGTGTTAGGTTTCCATGAATTTGATGATTCTTTAAATTTGCATCTTGCGGATTCCACCATTAAGACACCTATGGGAAGGATTAATGATGTTCTTATTGTTGCAAATAGGAATTATGTGCCCGTAGATTTCATTATTCTTGATATAGATTGCAGTCCTACATGTTCTATTATTCTTGGTAGACCTTTCCTTAGAACGATTGGTGCAATTATTGATATGAAAGAAGGAAACATTAGATTTCAATTTACATTAAGGAAAGGCACGGAACACTTTCCAAGAAAGAAAATTAAATTGTACTATGAATCTATTATGAGAGCCACTTATGGATTGCCTGCCAAAGATGATAATACTTAGATCTATTCGTGTTTTATGCCTAGATAAGGGCGTTAAACAATAGCGCTTGTTGGGAGGCAACCCAATTTTATTTTTGTTTTTTGCTTTTTAGGTCCTGTTTTGCAATAAATAATTCATCTAGCCTCTGGTTAGATGTGGTTATATGTTTTAATTAGTGTTTTTGCCAAGTAAGACCTTTGGGATAGCTTACGGTGATAGTTGATTTGATCTTGCTGAAAAACAGAAACTTTTGCGCTCAGGAAAACAATTCTCATTGTTAACAGAAGCGTGATAAAATATTGATTATTTTTGAAGAAGATTAATAAACAAATTTCTTAGGTTTTCCTAATTTTTCAGAATTTTTGGAGATACATAAGTATTCGAAATATCCAGATTGCTATAGATTGTTCTGTTTCTGACAGATTCTGTTTTCTATGTGTTGTTTGCTTATTTTGATGAATCTATGGCTAGTATCGGGGGTTATGAACCACGGAAAAGTTAGAATACAGTAGATATTACGCCAATATAAATAAAGAATGAGTTCACAATAGTACCAAAAGTGGTGATTTATTTTCTTATACTAACGGAGCTTATGAGATTTTTTGTTGAGTTTTGTGTTGTGAAGTTTTCAAGTTTTGGGTAAGGATTTGATGGACTATGGAATAAGGAGTGGCAAGAGCCTAAGCTTGGGGATGCCCAAGCACCCCAAGGTAATATTCAGGGACAACCAAGAGCCTAAGCTTGGGGATGCCCCGGAAGGCATCCCCTCATTCGTCTTCGTCTATTTGTAACTTTACTTGAGGCTATATTTTTATTCACCACAAGATATGTGTTTTGCTTGGAGCGTCTTGTATGATTTGAGTATTTGATTTTTAGTTTGCCACAATCATCCTTGCTGTACACACCTTTTGAGCGATACACGAATGAATCGTGATTTATTAGAATACTCTATGTGCTTCACTTATATCTTTTGAGCTAGGCAATATTGCTCTAGTGCTTCACTTATATCTTTTTAGAGCACGGTGGTGGTTTTATTTTATAGAAATTGATGAACTCTCGTGCTTTACTTATATTATTTTGAGAGTCTCTAAACAACATGGTAATTTTCTTTGGTTATAAATTTAGTCCTAGTATGATAGGTATCCAAGAGGGATATAATAAAAACTTTCATATAAAGTGCATTGAATACTATGAGAGGTTTGATTCCTCATGATTGTTTTGAGATATGAAGCTGGTGATATTAGAGTCATGCTAGTAAGTAATTGTGAATTTGAGGAATACTTGTGTTAAAGTTTGTGATTCCCGTAGCATGCACGTATGGTGAACTGTTATGTGATGAAGTCGGAGCATGATTTATTTATTGATTGTCTTCCTTATGAGTGGCGGTCGGGGACTAATGTCTACTACGCAACTTTATTCTTGTAGACATGTGTTGGGTCTCCAAGCGCAGAGTTTTGTAGGACAGTACCAATTTTCCCTCAAGTGGATGACCTAAGGTTTATCAATCCGTGAGAGGTGTAGGATGAAGATGGTCTCTCTCATACGACCCTGCAACCAAATGGAAGAAATCTCTTGTGTCCCCAACACACCCAATACAATGGCAAATTGTATAGGTGCACTAGTTCGGCGAAGACATGGTGATAAAAGTGTAATATGGATGGTATATATATATTTTTATAATCTGAATAAATAAAAACAGTAAGGTAGCAAATACTAAACGGGCACAAAAACAGTATTGCAATGCTTGGAAACAAGGCCTAGGGTCCGTACTTTCGCTAGTGCAATCTCTCAACAGTGCTAATATAATTGGATCATATAACCACCCCTCAAAGTCCGATGAAGAATCACTCCAGAGTTCATATCTAGCGGAGAACATAAGAATAAATTGTTTGTAGGGTATGAAGCCACCTTGATGCGGCTCGAAGCTATGTCGGTATTTCCCCAAAGAGGAAGGGATGATGCAGCACAGCAGCGGTAGGTATTTCCCTCAGATGTGAAACCAAGGTTATCGAATCAGTAGGAGAACCAAGCAACACAACGTAAACATCACCTGCACACAGATAACAAATCCTCGCAACCCGGCGTGTAAAAGGGGTTGTCAATCCCTTTCGGGTACGGCGCCTCAAGATAGGCAAACGGACATGAGATAAATTGTAGTAGATTGATAGATCAAACTCCAAGTAAAATAAATGAGAATAAATTGCAGCAAGGTATTTTTGTATTTTTAATTTAATAGATCTGAAAATAAAAGCAAAGGAAAATAGATCGCAAAGGCAAATAATATGAGAAAGAGACCCGGGGGCCGTAGGTTTCACTAGTGGCTTCTCTCAAGAAAAAATAGCAAACGATGGGTGAACAAATTACTGGACAATTGATAGAACTTCAATTAATCATGACAATATCCAGGCAATGATCATTACATAGGCATCATGTCCAAGATTAGTAGACCGACTCATGCCTGCATCAACTACTATTACTCCACACATCGACCGCTATCCAGCATGCATCTAGTGTATTAAGTTCATGGAGAAACGGAGTAATGCAATAAGAACGATGACATGATGTAGACAAGATCTATCAATGTAGAGATAGACCCCATAGTTTTATCCTTAGTAGCAACGATACATACGTGTCAGTTCCCTTTCTGTCACTGGGCTCAAGCACCGTAAGGTCGAACCCACTACAAAGCACCTCTTCCCATTGCAAGATAAATAGATCAAGTTGGCCAAACAAAACCCAAATATTGGAGTAGAAATACGAGGCTATAAGCAATCATGCATAAAAGAGAACAAAGAAACTCAACTACTTTCATGGATATAAAAAGATAGATCTGATCATAAACTCAAAGTTCATCGATCCCAACAAACACACCGCAAAAAGAGTTACATCATATGGATCTCCAAAAGACCACTGTATTGAGAATTCAGAGAGAGAGAGAGAGAGGAAGCCATCTAGCTACTAACTACGGACCCGAAGGTCTACAAAGAACTACTCAAGCATCATCGGAGAGGCACCAATGGAGGTGGTGAACCCCATCCGAGATGGTGTCTAGATTGGATCTGGTGGTTCTGGACTTTGCGGCGGCTGGATGAATATTTCGTCGACTCCCTAGGGTTTTGGGAATATTGGGGGTATTTATAGAGCAAAGAGGTGGTCCGGGGGGCACCCAAGGTGGGCAAAACCCACCAGGGCGCGTCTGGGCCTCCTGGCGCGCCCTGGTGGGTTGTGCTCTCCTCGGAGCACCCCTAGGCGCAGCCAGGGCCCATTAGGTGGCTTCTGGTCCAAAAAAAATCTTTGTGAAGTTTCGTTGCATTTGGACTCCATTTGGTATTGATTTCCTGCGATGTAAAAAATAGGAAGAAAATAACAACTGGCACTTGGCACTATGCCAATAGGTTAGTACCCAAAAAATGATATAAAATGACTATAGAATGATTATAAAACATCCAAGATTGATAATATAACAGCATGGAACAATCAAAAATTATAGATACATTGGAGACGTATCAGCATCCCCAAGCTTAACTCCTACTCGTCCTCGAGTAGGTAAGTGATAAGTACAAATTTTTGATGTGGAATGTTGCCTATCATGGCATATCATATTTATTTTCTTTGTAGCATGGACATTTGGACTTTTATATTGTTCAAAGCAATAGTCTAGTTTTGACATGACAATTTAAATACTCAAGCATATCAACAAGCAATCATGCCTTTCAAAATATCAATGCTAAAATAAGTTATCCCTAGCCCATTATGCTCAATTATCGATCCATTCATGAAACACACTCACATATTAACTACACCCAATACTCAAGTACGATTATATTGCCTCCTAGTTGATGCTTTTATAAGAGAGGGTGGAGACTCAAATTCAAAATAAAAATTGCATAAAATAAAAGAAAGGCCCTTCGTAAAGGGAAGTAGGGATTTGTAGAGGTGCCAGAGCTCAAAGCGAAAAACTTAGAGATAAAAACATTTTGCGAGGTGTATCCTTCCCACCAACGAAAACGACTTAGAGTTCCCAAAACTTTCCATGTTAGATATATCATAGGAGATTCCCAAACAGAAAATAAATTTTATTCCTTTTTTCAACCATACTTTCACTTTCCATGGCTAACTGTATATATCCATGGGTTCCTTCCATACCAACACTTTCCAAGGAATTTATTATTTGACAACATAAAGTAAATTCATTTTTCATTTCGGGACTAGGCATCCCTAATACCTTTGCCTTACTCTCGTGCAATGACAAGTGAATTGCTACCTCTTGAGCACTGCGTTGGTTTTCCCTTGAAGAGGAAAGGGTGATGCAGTAAAGTACCGTAAGTATTTCCCTCAGTTTTTGAGAACCAAGGTATCAATCTAGTAGGAGGCCACGCACGAGTCCCTCGCACCTACACAAACAAATAAATCCTCGCAACCAACGCAATAAAGGGGTTGTCAATCCCTTCACGGTCACTTACGAGAGTGAGATCTGATAGATATGATAGGATAATATTTTTGGTATTTTTATGATAAAGATGCAAAGTAAAATAAAAGGTAATAAAAATAGCTAAGTGTTGGAAGATTAATATGATAGAAAATAGACCCAGGGGCCATAGGTTTCACTAGAGGCCTCTCGAGAGCATAAGTATTACGGTGGGTGAACAAATTACTGTTGAGCAATTGACAGAATTGAGCATATTATGAGAATATCTAGGTATGATCATGTATATAGGCATCACGTCCGAGACAAGTAGACCGACTCCTGCCTGCATCTACTACTATTACTCCACACATCGACCAATATCCAGCATGCATCTAGAGTATTAAGTTCATAAGAACAGAGTAAAGCTTTAACAAGATGACATGATGTAGATGGATAAACTCATGCAATATGATATAAACCCCATCTTGTTATCCTCGATGGCCACAATACAATCGTGCCTTGCTGCCCCTCATCCTTTGGGAAAGGACACATAAGATTGAACCCAAAGCTAAGCACTTCTCCCATTGCAAGAAAGATCAATCTAATAGGCCAAACCAAACTGATAATTTGAAGAGACATGCAAAGATAACCAATCATACATAAAAGAATTCAGAGAAGATTCAAATATTGTTCATAGATAAACTTGATCATAAACCCACAATTCATCGGTCCCAACAAACACACTGCAAAAGAAGATTACATCGAATAGATCTCCACGGGAGAGGGGGAGAACATTGTATTGAGATCCAAAAAGAGAGAAGAAGCCATCTAGCTAATAACTATGGACCCGAAGGTCTGATGTAAACTACTCACACATCATCGGAGAGGCTATGGTGTTGATGTAGAAGCCCTCCATGATCGATGCCCCCTCGTGAGCTCCTAAAAGGCCCCAAGATGGGATCTCACGGGTACAGAAGGTTGCGGCGGTGGAATTAGGTTTTTGGCTCCGTATCTGGTAGTTTGGGTGTACGTAGGTATATATAGGAGGAAGAAGGACGTCGGTGGAGCAACATGGGGCCCACGAGGGTGGAGGGCGCGCCCAGGGGGTAGGCGCGCCCCCCTACCTCGTGCCCTCCTGGTTGATGTTTTGATGTAGGGTCCAAGTCCTCTGGATCACGTTCGTTCCGAAAATCATGTTCCCGAAGGTTTCATTACGTTTGGACTCCGTTTGATATTCTTTTTCTGTGAAACTCTGAAATAGGCAAAAAAAATAGCAATTCTGGGCTGGGCCTCTGGTTAATAGGTTAGTCCCAAAAATAATATAGAAGTGTATAATAAAGCCCATTAATGTCCAAAACAGAATATAATAGAGCATGGAACAATCAAAAATTATAGATACGTTGGAGACGTATCAAGCATCCCCAAGCTTAATTCCTGCTCGTCCTCGAGTAGGTAAATGATAAAAACAGATTTTTTTATGTGGAATGCTACTTGGCATAATTTCAATGTAATTATCTTAATTATGGTATGAATTATTCAGACCCGAAAGATTCAAGACAAAAGTTTAACATTGACATAAAAATAAAAATACTTCCAGCATACTAACTAAGCAATTATGTCTTCTCAAAATGGCCAAAGAAAGTTATCCCTACAAAATCATATAGTCTGGCTATGCTCTATCTTCACCACACAAAATATTTAAATCATGCACAACCCCGATGACAAGCCAAGCAATTGTTTCATACATTTAGTGTTCTCAAACTTTTTCAACTTTCACGCAATACATGAGCGTGAGCCATGGACATAACACTATATGTGGAATAGAATGGTGGTTGTGGAGAAGACAAAAAAGGGAGAAGATAGTCTCACATCAACTAGGCGTATCAATGAGCTATGGAGATGCCCATTAATAGATATCAATGTGAGTGAGTAGGGATTGCCATGCAACGGATGCACTAGAGCTATAAGTTTATGAAAGCTCAACAAAAGAAACTAAGTGGGTGTGCATCCAACTCGCTTGTTCACGAAGACCTAGGGCATTTTGAGGAAGCCCATCATTGGAATATACAAGCCAAGTTCTATAATGAAAATTTCCCACTAGTATATGAAAGTGATATCATAGGAGACTCTCTATCATGAAGATCATGGTGCTACTTTGAAGCACAAGTGCGGTAAAAGGATAGTAACATTGTCCCTTCTCTCTTTTTCTCTCATTTTTTTATTTATTTGGGCCTTTTCTTTTTTTTGGCATCTTTTGTTTCGTCCGGAGTCTCATCCCGACTTGTGGGGGAATCATAGTCTCCATCATCCTTTCCTCACTTGGGACAATGCTCTAAAAATGATGATCATCACACTTTTATTTACTTACAACTCAACAATTACAACTCAATACTTAGAACAAAATATGACTCTGTGAATGCCTCCGGCGGTATACCGAGATATGCAGTGAATCAAGAGTGACATGTATGAAAGAATTATGAATGGTGGCTTTGCCACAAATACAATGTCAACTACATGATCATGCAAGGCAATATGACAATGATGGAGCGTGTCATAGTAAACGAAACTGTGGTAAGTTGCATCGCAATATATCTCGGAATGGCTATGGAAATGCCATGATAGGTAGTTATGGTGGCTGTTTTGAGGAAGGTATATGGTGGGTGTATGATACCGGCGAAAAGTGCGTGGTATTAGAGAGGCTAGCAATGGTAGAACGAATAAAAGTGCGTATAATCCATGGACTCAACATTGGTCATAAAGAACTCATATACTTATTGAAAAAAATCTACAAGTTATCAAATAAAAGTATTACACGCATGCTCCTAGGGGGATAGATTGGTAGAAAAAGATCATCGCTCGTCCCCGACCGCCACTCATAAGGAAGACAATCAATAAATAAATCATGCTCCGACTTCATCACATAACGGTTCACCATACGTGCATGCTACGGGAATCACAAACTTTAACACAAGTATTTCTCAAATTCAAGACTACTCAACTAGCATGACTCTAATATCACCATCTCCATATCTCAAAACAATTATCCAGTATCAAACTTCTCATAATATTCAACATTCTCATAATAATAATTTTTAATCTTGAATGCCTATCATTGTTAAAGCAAACTACCATGGTGTTTTGTAGGACTCTCAAAATAATATAAGTGAAGCATGAGAGAACAATAGTTTCTATAAAACAAATCCACATACATGCTCTAAAAGATATAAGTGAAGCACTAGAGCAAAACTATATAACTCAAAAGATATAAGTGAAGCACATAGAGTATTCTAATAATTTCCGAATCAAGTGTGTCTCTCTCAAAAGGTGTGTACAACAAGGATGATTGTGGTAAACTAAAAAACAAAGAATCACATAATAAAATACGCTCCAAGCAAAACACATATCATGTGGTGAATAAAAATATAGCTCCAAATAAAGTTACCGATGGAAGTAGGCGAAAGAGGGATGCCTTCCGGGCATCCCCAAGCTTTAACTTTAGGTGTCCTTAGATTATCTTGGGGTGCCATGGGCATCCCCAAGCTTAAGCTCTTGCCACTCCTTGTTCCATAATCCATCAAATCTTTCACCCAAAACTTGAAAACTTCCCAACACAAAACTTAACAGAAAATCTCGTGAGCTCCGTAGCGAAAGAAAACAAAACACCTGTCGGTGTCAAAACCGGCGGATCTCGGGTAGGGGGTCCCGAACTGTGCGTCTAGGCGGATGGTAACAGGAGACAAGGGACACGATGTTTTTACCCAGGTTCGGGCCCTCTCGATGGAGGTAAAACCCTACTCCTGCTTGATTAATATTGATGATATGGGTAGTACAAGAGTGGATCTACCACGAGATCGAGAGGCTAAACCCTAGAAGCTAGCCTATGGTATGATTGTTGTTAGTCCTCACGGACTAAAACCCTCCGGTTTATATAGACACGGATAGGGTTAGGGTTACAGTCGGTTACAACGGTAGGAGATCTACATATCCGTATCGCCAAGCTTGCCTTCCACGCCAAGGAAAGTCCCATCCGGACACGGGACGAAGTCTTCAATCTTGTATCTTCATAGTCCAGGAGTCCGGCCAACGGTGATAGTTCGGCTATCCGGACACCCTAATCCAGGACTCCTCGGTAGCCCACGAACCAGGCTTCAATGACGACGAATCTGGCGCGCATATTGTCTTCGGCATTGCAAGGCGGGTTCCTCCTCCGAATACTTCGTAGAAGATTTTGAACACAAGGATAGTGTCCGGCTCTGCAAAACAAGTTCCACATACCACCGTAGAGAGAATAACCTTTGCACAGATCTGCTGACATATTCCGCGGCGTGACATCACACCACGGCCAGGCCTTTATACGAATCGTTTTTACTGTCCCACCTCAGCGCGTTTAGTGAGGCGGTTTCTTCGCCCGTCTTATCAGAGCAGAGATCGTGCCCCCCCTTATTCCGGGATCCTCATCAACATGGGCGTGGGTAACCCAGTCGTGCCCGTTGGCACGCCTCCTCCATCGAAGGCGAGCCCCGAACGGTCACGGGGAGGGCTCTTGGTATTCAACCTCTTTATAACGAGACCAAGGCCCGCTCCTTTCTTTCAATCTCAGTCGAATCCGCCCCTCGCCTCGAGTTCCAACACCCAATGCTCCAGATTAAGGCGCTTCGGACCTTCAACGATGTCCGGCTCTGACCTGCATGGCCGGTGGATGTCTTCCTCCGTCACAGAAGAAGATGAGCTAAAGCTGAGAGACGCCAGGTATCTAACCGGCGAAATTTTGCATAGGCTGCCTGCCCAAGGGCAGGTTATTCCCACTCCCGAGCCTGGTGAGAGCGTGGTGTTCGTGTCTCACTTCCTTCGGGGTTTAGGCTTCCCGACGGACCCCTTCGTGAGGGGGCTCATGTTTTATTATGGGCTGGAATTCCATGACTTGGATCCGGAGTCCATCCTCCACATCTCGTCGTTCATTGTTGTATGTGAAGCCTTCCTCCGCATTACCCCTCACTTCAGATTGTGGCTCAAGACCTTCAAAGTGGAGCCGAAGATGATCAAGGGGCATCGAGCAGAGTCTTGAGGGGCTGTTATAAGCAAGAATGCTTGACGCTCCATGGCCCGAGGCTCTTTTCAAGAGGAGCTCAATTTATAGCAGCGGGGCGGTTTTATATCACCGCTCCTGGGGAACCAAATGGGCTGCGCCACCTGCCTTCCGCTCGGGTCCTCCACTGCGGCGGGCGTCATGGGTCAATAAAGGGCTCGACCGGGGACCGTCCAAGGACGTACCTCTGTTGCAGGGCCGCATTCGAGACCTCCTAGAGAGAGAGATCAATCTGGTCGTAGTACCGCAGGTCATGCTGATTCGTCGCACCTTTCCCTGCAAACATCGCCCCCTCCTCCTGTGGGAGTTTAATCCGGAGGGACCACGAGCTCTCCAAAATTTTATGGGCGCAACACCCGTGGAGATGTACCAACTGTTCTTCGGATCAGAAGCAATGTGTCCGGACTTAACCAAGGACGCAGGTCTGAGCTGCAATCGCCCGGATACTCAAGTAAGTAGTCCTGTACCCGGACATGCTATCCGCATATTTATCATAAACTTGCCCTTAAAAGAGCTATCCTTTAAACAGGAGTGGATAGCAAAAGCAAAACTGATCAGGTGTCCGGCCCCCCTCCCTGAGACCACGTCGGATCCTGTATTAACCAAGATGCTAGAGGCTGTGCCTTTTGAAGAAAGCGAAGGGGAACAAGGAACTACTACCTCCGTGAAGGAGGCTATCAAGAAAGGCGATCGAGAATCCCTCCCTCCAAGGGAGAAGAGGACCGCTTCTGAAGATCCGGAGACCAAAGCCTCGAAGCGGGGGAAGAAATCTTCGCCAGAGGATCCTGCGGCGGGAGATGCCTCGGCCGCACTATTTCCCCAAGGAGATCAGCCCTCCAGTGAGCCGTAAGTAAAGGGGGTGTTTTTTTAAAAAAGAGAGACATCCCCGTTTTATTTTTGAAGGTAACCGAAAGTTTACCTTGTAGTTCGGATCTCAGCCCTTCACAGCAGAGCTCGTCTTCAGGGGATCTTGGTCCGGAGATGATGGAGAGCGAAACACCTCCGCCTGCCGTACCGTTATGCGCGGCGGACGACCCTGAGGTGTCGTCGCGGAGGGCTTCTCCGAATCCGGTGGGGCCAGAAGGCAGCCGTATGTCCCCTCAAAGCCCTCCGTGTCCGGCCTTCGAAAAAGGCCACCGGACGAGTCCGGCACCAACGGGTGTACGGTCGGAGGAGCTGAAGGATCTGCTCGGGAGAGCGTCTATCTCGAAAGATCACCGTACATTAATGGGTACGGTGATTGAAAGGATTTCATCCGCTGAGGCGGATTACATGAAGCCGTCGTAAGTTCTTGACGGGTTTTGAGAATGCAAAATGATGTACCTTCTGACAGTTTTGCATATAAAATGCGCCCTGTATAGATAGTAGCCCCTGAGACTTGGTGCGGTGTCAAAAATGACGGCGCGCCGAGGATCATAACCCCAGGTATAATATGCGCTCTTCCTATGTAGGTGGCGAAGCGTCCGGTGGCTAGCCGGGCTGATGAATTTGCCGAACTGAAGCGGCAACTTGACGTGGCGGATGCGGACATCACGCTTGTTAATAAGCGGCTTGACGAGTCACAAGGTATGCAACTTCTCCGCGGACACCTGGTAAGGGAGCTTGAGGCCCATGCCTTACAACATGTATGCTTAATGCAGATGGTGCCGCTGCTATGGAGAACCTTCGGGTGGAGCTCGGCCGAGCCAAGGAGCAAGCCAGAAAAAGTGATGCGCCTGCCTTAAAGGCGGCCACAGAGCTAAAAGCCGAACAGGCTGCTCACTGCCGAAGCAAGAAAGAAATGGCCGAGATGGCCATGAAATTGAAGAATCCTACTGACCGTTGCGAGCTTCTTGAAAAAGAAGATCGAGCGGAACAAGAGGACCTGAAAAAGGCCACCACCGAGGCCAAGACACTCGCTCTGCGATGAGAGCTATGAAGGAGGAGCTACGTCAGGCCGGAGATATTGCGGCTGGAAAGCCCTTTCTGCTGCGTAGGAAATTCACGGATCCTAAGTACGCTCAATTGGATCGGCTGTGGGGTGCGGAGGATGCTTATCTGGACTTCGCGGCGAGTGCCGCAGACGCGGCCGAACACTTCCGAGGTCGAAAGGATCACGGAATGGAAGATCTTTTTTGGTCGCAGTTCCATAGTCCGGAGTGTCCACTTTCATTAACCGATCATTTGGCCGAATGGTATGAGCTGAATAGGTTGTCCGGACTTGCCATGAAGGATGTCGTGACTCATTTTTGGCCGAACAGGCCCGAGCCGAAGAGTTATTTTGGCTTGGTGCAACAGTTCCTTGGTGCGGTGCCGCATATCGATGCAATGAAGTGGTCAGCATGCATAGAGGTGCACGGATGGCTCTTGCCGTGTCAAGACATCTTGGCGGAGATGAAGGCCACCGACGTTGCCTCCCAAGATTCGGACGAAGCAGTACCGCCGAGCACTATTTTGAGGAAGTCACGCAAGGCGCTCGTTTAATAGAGACGCAGATGCTCGAAGGATATTATGTTTTAATGACATGTATGATTTGTGAAAACAATGTTTCAATATAATATAAGAGCTTTTTATACTTGTGCGTTCAAGTATTAAAACACTTCATGTCTTGATCGTTGATGTATATGTATATAACCTGAAAGATGGCAGTCTTGACTTCACCCCCACGCACATAATGCGGGGGTGTTTGCAAAAAGGCACATTTTCACACTTAATCCAACATCTTGGTCCTGTAAAGGAGGTGATAGCGTAGCAAACTAGGCAACCGGACTATAATGCTTTATCACTTTCACTTAGCCATAGGAGTTCGATGGTGGGGCTACTATATAGCCCCTAGGGGCACCGCGCTCTCCCAAATTCGGGCCGCGTATGTGCCTGACCGGGAAATGGTCCTTCGTTAATGCGGGGGAATTCTAAACATTCCGGTGGGTCATCGAGTGGTTGACCAGTCTCACGCTATATCATGACAGTCAGTTTTGGCTTTCTCTCTTGAGGTGCTCACTGGCGAACCGGGCACAATCGCATAGTTCTCCGGTGCCGCGTTAGCCGATAGAGCGGAACGTAAGGAAGCAAAACACAGGAGCCGGCAAACCCAACATTTGACCAAAGACATGATTCGGAGCTGATGCATATAAGGCCTAACTCGAGGCGCGAACACTCCCTAAGGTATTCAGTCTTTATGAAAGCAGGCAGAATAATGCCTAAGCCCCGTGTCCAGTGCAGCATAAAAATTCTGGTGCGGCCGATGCCAAAACGCCAGCCTCCTCCTCGGTTATAGCAAGAAACCGGGGGATGTGTATCAACAAGAGACAGTAAAAAGGTTTACGCAGGGTCTTAATCTGAAAAGAATCCTTGCAACGGGTCCCTACTGCACGTCTGCGCCTGTGTCTCCGTTGTGCCGTATCCTGGACGGGTGTAGCACGGTGTTCATCTATAAAAGAGAAGAACTTAGTTGAAAAGAAAAAAAAGATCGTGCGAAAAATGTACTTTATATTAAATAAACAGTACAGTTCAAAAGTGAATAAAATTGAGCTTTATTGTCTCTTGTTGTACATGCGTGCAGCCCTTATGCGGGGTATGCTGCTAGTAAGCGTTTATATGTTTACGCGGACTCGTCTAGCCATGTCCGGGTTGAATGACCTATTCAGGTGCTTTGATTAGCGGAGCCGGATTAGTGTGGGGCTGTCAAGGTAGTCTCACGTTCTTCCATGCTCGAGTAACACTTAATACTCCCTTTTAATGAGATGATGCCGCGTGGACCGGGCATTTTAAGTGTAAGAGATGCATAATGCGGTATTGCTTTAAAGCGGTAGCTTTCAGCGTCGATGAGTGCTTGATAGCTACTTTCGAATGGGGCGATATGGAAGGTTAACTTTTCGCGGCGGAAGTTGTCAGATGAGCCGAACACAACTTCTAGCAGTAGGGAGCCCGTACAATGGGCATATAGGCCTGACATTACCCCTTTGAAGGAGGTGTTTCTATGGCGAATTTTGGTTGGGTCTATCCCCATTTTGCGGATTGTGTCCTAGTATAGCAAGTTTAGATCGCTACCTCCGTCCATTAGGACTTGTGTAAATTGGAGTCCGTCGATTATAGGATCTAATATCAAGGCAGTCCATCCTGCGTTCCGGATACTTCTGGAATAGTCCTGATGATCGAAGGTGATTGGTTTTGACAACCAATGTTGGGACTCTGCTGGGATAGACCGTGCAGCGCGTGTTTCTATGGGCGCCGCTCTGTTTTTCCCTTTTGTCACTTGAAGTGAGTTCACTGTTTTGACTTCTTGTGGGAAATTCTTTTGTTTTGCGGTGCTCTGCTTGTGGGGCTCGTCATCGTCCTCGCTTGGTGTGTCGAGCCCCTTGTGTTCGGCATTGAGTTTGTCGGACTGCTTGAAGACCCAACAATCTCTGTGGGTATGGTTTGCGAGCTTCCCGAGTCTTGTGGATTTGGCATATTTTGTCCAAGATTTTGTTTAGGTTGGATAGCTCGTCGCTGTTATCCTTGAGGGGCAGTTTTTTATGATTCTGCTGGGAGCTTCTGAATCCGGCGTTGACTGCCGTGCTCTTCGGGCTGCTTTCCTTTGTCCGGCGCTGGTCCTTGCCGCGTCGTGGTTTTCCATTTCCATCCCTGACTTCGGATGTACTTGGGTCGCTGGTACTGCATCTTGCCAGCCAACTATCCTCTCCCGCGCAAAAGCGGGTCATGAGGCTTGTTAATGCAGCCATTGTTCTCGGCTTCTCCTGGCCGAGGTGTCTGGCAAGCCATTCGTCTCGGACGTTGTGTTTGAAAGCTGCTAAGGCTTCGCCGTCCGGACAGTCAACTATTTGGTTCTTTTTGGTGAGGAACCTATTCCAGAATTTGCAGGATGACTCTCCGGGTTGTTGAGTTATGTGACTTAAATCGTCTGCATCCGGAGGGCGGACATAAGTCCCTTGAAAATTTGCTCGAAAAGCATCCTCGAGCTCTTCCCAACTTCCAATTGTATTTTCAGGGAGGCTTTTGAGCCAATGCCGGGCTGGCCCTTTGAGCTTGAGGGGTAAATATTTTATGGCGTGGAGATCATCTCCTCTAGCCATGTGTATGTGGAGGATGTAATCCTCAATCCAGACTCAGTGCATTGTTCCGTCGTATGCCTCTATGTTTACGGGTCTGAATCCCGCTGGGAATTGTGATCCAAAGACCTCATCGGTGAATCACGGGGGTGTCGGCACCCCTATATTTGGGTGTGTCGTGATGTTCGGATATTTGGCATGTTGCATTGCTTGGAAGAGCTTGCTTTCTCGGGCCATAGATGGACCTAACTGGGCCATCCTTTTGATGTGAATCCTTATGCGGATCGCGTGCCGGCTTGTGTGCGAGGCCGCTTGCCGCTCCATGTTTGCCGTGTGGTCGTATATCCGACCGGGCGGCCTCTTTGTTCTTTGATTGCGGGGGCTCTACGGCCTCCTCATCGAATTCAGACAGTAGTTTGTGCTTTTGGTAGCTCTTTGTTTGGCGACTGTCGCCGTATTTCTCTGCGGTGTTGAGTACTTTGCTCCATCTGATTCTGAGTGCATCTTCGCTGTTTTGAGCTTCCGCTTCTGCTTTTTCAGGCTACGCACAGTGGCGACGAGCCTTTTGTGGAGGTTCTTCTGCTCCAACAACTTGTCCGGCGTGAGATCGTCCGGACTGTTATCTTCGCCGGGGACGGGTTGTTTATCCAAGTTGTCCTGTTCGGACGGTAGCTCGATAGCATGTTAAATCGTCCACGGTTAGCCCTGCTCTATGGCTGGAGTCGTGTGGCTGCCGTCTTTGTCGAGGCGGGAATTGGTGCAGCATTTACGTTGCTGTTTTGACTGCTTTTCGAGGGATTTATCCTTCGTAGCGTCCCGTTGTTCCTCGTCGTTACTTCCTTTAGGTGTATCCACCATGTATACATCGTGGGATGAGGTGGCTGTCCAGTATCCTATAGGTGCTGGTTCATGGTTGTCTCCTACATCGTCGTCCATACCGTCGATGTCTTCAGAGTCGAAATCGAGCACGTCGTTTAAGCTTTCGACGGTGGCTACAAAGTGGGTGGTGGGTGGGCGTTGAATTTCTTCGTCGTCCGCATCCCAACCTTCCTGACCGTAGTCCAGCCAGGGCTCTCCTGATGAAGAGAGAGACTTTAGTGAATTCAGGATGTCGCCAAAGGGCGAGTCTTGAAAGATGTCTGCGGCGATGAACTCCATAACCGGCGCCCAATTGGATTCGATTGGCGGTAGCGGAGGGTTGGTCCGGAGAGGAGTCCGCACCTTGAGTCACGGTCTTCGCAAATGACAGGGATGGAGTTCGGCTCAATCGCCGTGAGATCGTAGCCCCGAGGCGGTGTCCAGCCACTCGTCCTCGATCGGTGGAGTCGGCTCGAGCTAAGGGTCGGAGCGGGCGCTGATGCGGACCTCGAGGCACTGCTCGGCGGCGAGCTAGATCGTGCCCATCGAGGACAAGTCTTGGCGCGCTTGGCTGTGGCTCGAATCCGTCGAAGATAAAGTCTCCGTGGATGTCGGCCGTTTAGTTCAAACTCCAAAATCTGACCTCATGGCCAGGGGCGTAGCTTTCGATCTGCTCCAGATGACCAAGTGAATTGGCCCGCAGTGCAAAGCCGCCCAATACGAAGATCTGTCCGGGGAGAAAAGTCTCACCCTAGACCACGTCATTGTTGATGATCGAAGGAGCCATCGGGCCTAAAGATGACGGCACAGAGGAACTCTCAATGAAAGCACCAATGTCGGTGTCAAAACCGGTGGATCTCGGGTAGGGGGTCCCGAACAGTGCGTCTAGGCGGATGGTAACAGGAGACAAGGGACACGATGTTTTTACCCACGTTCGGGCCCTCTCGATGGAGGTAAAACCCTACTCCTGCTTGATTAATATTGATGATATGGGTAGTATAAGAGTGGATCTACCACGAGATCAGAGAGGCTAAACCATAGAAGCTAGCCTATGGTATGATTGTTGTTAGATCCTCACGGACAAAAACCCTCCGGTTTATATAGACACCGGATAGGGTTAGGGTTACACAGAGTCGGTTACAACGGTAGGAGATCTACATATCCGTATCGCCAAGCTTGCCTTCCACGCCAAGGAAAGTCCCATCCGGACACGGGACGAAGTCTTCAATCTTGTATCTTCATAGTCCAGGAGTCCGGCCAACGGTGATAGTTCGGCTATCCGGACACCCCCTAATCCAGGACTCCCTCAACACCACTTCAAGGTACTGTAATGAACTCGTTCTTTATTTATATTTGTGTTAAACCTACTGTATTCCAACTTCTCTCTATGGTTTATAAACTATTTTATTAGCCATAGATTCATCAAAATAAGCAAACAACACACGAAAAATAGAATCTGTCAAAAACAGAATAGTCTGTAGTAATCTCTAACTAACGCAAACTTCTGGAAATCCAAAAATTCAGCCAAAATAGGAAGACCTATAAAATTTGTTCATTGATCAGCAGCAATTGGAATTAATATTTTATCACGTTCTGGTGATTTTAAAGAATTATTTTCGTGAACACAAAAGTTTCTGCAATTTTCAGCAAGATCAAATAACTATCATCCAAGAAGATCCTATAGGTTTAACTTGGCACAAACACAAATTAAAACATAAAAACACATATAACCAGAGGCTAGATCAAATATTTATTCCTAAATAGAAGCAAAAAGCAAAAAAATAAAAATAAAATTGGGTTGCCTCCCAACAAGCGCTATCGTTTAACGCCCCTAGCTAGGCATAAAAGCAAGGATAGATCTAGGTATTGCCATCTTTGGTAGGTGCTACGTCTTGAGTTTGTGTTGGTTTTCCCCGAAGAGGAGAGGATGATGCAACAGAATAGCGTAAGTATTTCTCTCAGTTTTTGAGAACCAAGGTATCAATCCAGTAGGAGGCCACGCGCGAGTCCCTCGTACCTACACAAAACAAATAGCTCCTCAACCAACGCGAATAGGGGTTGTCAATCCCTTCACGGTCACTTACGAGAGTGAGATCTGATAGAGATGATAGATAATATTTTTGGTATAAAGATGCAAAGTAAAATAAAAAGGAAAAGTAAAGAGCAAAGCAATAATAAAGCGTAGGAAGAATAATATGATGAAAATAGACCCAGGGGCCATAGATTTCACTAGTGGCTTCTCTCAAGAGCATAGGCATTTTACGGCGGGTGAACGAATTACTGTTGAGCAATTGACAGAATTGAGCATAGTTATGAGAGTATCTAGGTATGATCATGTATATAGGCATCACGTCCGAGACAAGTAGACAGACTCCTGCCTGCATCTACTACTATTACTCCACTCATCGACCAGCATGCATCTAGAGTATTAAGTTAATAAAAACAGAGTAACGCCTTAAGAAAGATGACATGATGTAGAGGAATAAACTCATGCAATATGATAAATACTCCATCGTGTTATCCTCGATGGCAACAATACAATACGTGCCTTGCTGCCCCTACTGTCACTGGGAAAGGACACCGCAAGATTGAACCCAAAGCTAAACACTTCTCCCATTGCAGGAACTACCAATATAGTTGGCCAAACCAAATGGATAATTCAAAGAGACTTGTAAAGATAACTCAATCATACATAAAAGAATTCAGAAAAGATTCAAATATTGCTCATAGATAATCTTGATCATAAACCCACAATTCATCGGTCTCAACAAACACACCGCAAAAAGAAGATTACATCGAATAGATCTCCACGAGAGAGGGGGAGAACATTGTATTGAGATCCAAAAAGAGAGAAGAAGCCATCTAGCTACTAACTATGGACCCGAAGGTCTGAGGTAAACTACTCACACTTCATCGGAGAGGCTATGATGTTGATGTAGAAGCCCTCCGTGGTGGATGCCCCCTTCCGGCGGAGCTCCGGAAGAGGCCCTGAGGGAGTCCTGGATTAGGGGGTGTCCGGATAGCCGGACTACCATCATCAGCCGAACTATCATTTGCCGGACTATCATCATTGACCGGACTCCATGAGTATGAAGATAGAAGATTGAAGACTTCTCCCCGTGTCCGGATGGGACTTTCCTTGGCGTGTAAGGCAAGCTTGGCGATACGGATATGTAGATCTCCTACCATTGTAACCGACTCTATGTAACCCTAGACCTCCCGGTGTCTATATAAACCGGATGGCTTTAGTCCGTAGGACTACAATCACAACAACTCTTACAATCATACCATAGGCTAGCTTCTAGGGTTTAGCCTCCTTGATCTCGTGGTAGATCTACTCTTGTAAACATCCACAATATCAATATCAATCAAGCAGGACATAGGGTTTTACCTCCATCAAGAGGGCCCAACACAGGTAAACATCGTGTCCCTTGTCTCCTGTTACCATCCGCCTAGACGCACAGTTCGGGACCCCCTACCGAGATCCGCGGTTTTGACACCGACATTGGTGCTCTCATTGAGAGTTCCTCGTGTCGCCACCGATAGGCTTGATGGCCTCTTCAATCAACAACGCCGCAGTCTGGTGAGACCTTTCTCCCGGACAGATCTTAAGATTCGGCGGCTTCGCTGCAGCCAACTCCTTGGCCATCCGGAGCAGATCGAAAGCTACGCCCCTGGCCGTCAGTCAGGTTTGAAGCCTAAACTTCACCGCCGATATCCGCGGGACTTGATCCTCGATGGATCTGAGCCACAGCCGGCGTGCAGCGGCTGTCACGATGGGCATGACCTAACTCGCCGCGGACAGCCCTTGAGGCCGCAGACACGAATCTGCTCCAACTCATAGTCCGGAGCCGATCGCTCGGATCGAGGGCGGATGGCTGGACACCGCCTCGAGCTGCAATTTCTCGGCGATGGGCGAACACTTACCTTGTCCCGCATAAAGCCCATGACTCGAGGTGCGGACTCCTGCGGACTCCGAACCTCCTGCGCCCTGGCGGTCGAATCCGATTGGGCGCCGATCATGGAATTCACCGCTACGGACATCTTTCAGCACTCGCCCTGCGGCGATATCATAAATTCATTGAAGCATCTCTCGCTATCCGGAGAGCCCTGGCTGAACTACGGCCAGGACGGTTGGGACGCGGATGACGAAGAAATTCATATCCCACCCAACACCCACTTCGTAGCCACCGTTGACGATTTAACCGACATACTCGACTACGACTCCGAAGACATCGACGGTATGGGCGGCGATGCGGAGACTACAAGAACCAGTGCCTACAGACACCGAAGACCACCTCGTCATCGACATATACATGGTGGACACCCCAAAAGATGGGGACAGCGAAGAAGCGATTGAGGCCGATTCCTTAAAGAAACAGCCCAAGCGCCGACGTCGTGGCGCCGCTCTAAATCCCGCCACGACAAGAATGGAGATTCCGCACGGAGATAATAACACCCGAAAGTGCGAAGACAACTCCCTCCAAAGACGATCCAGCGCAGGAGGAGGCGAAGCAAGCCCTCGGAGAGGCGGCGGGCGAAGAGGTCGAGGATGACAATTACTTACCTCCATCCGGAGACGAGGCAAGCCTCGGCGACAGCCGATTCGTCGTGCTCGAGGATCCCGTCGAACAAGAGCGTTTTAGACGCAGGCTAATGGCCACGGCAAACAGCCTAAAGAAAAAGCAACAACAGCTTCAAGCTGATCAAGACCTACTGGCCGACAGATGGACCGAGGTCCTCGCGGCCGAAGAGTATGAACTCGAACGCCCCTCCAAAAGTTACCCAAAACGCAAGTTGCTCCCCCGATTAGAGGAGGCAGCATTACCAGCGCACAATATGGCAGACCGACCACCTCGTGGCCGCGACAAAGAGGCGTGCAAGCCCTCCACCAAAACCGTACCCCGGCATCGCTCTAAAAGCAGGAAGCCACGGGGGAACGCGCCGGACTTGCGAGATATATTGGAGGACAAGGCAAGACAATCCAGATCTATCTATGGATCACGTGGACACCCCACGACCCACAGCGAATACCGTTGCACGGATACAACTACTCGGCGGGGCGAACACAGCAGAACAACGCTCTCTCGAGCTACGTCGCGATATTGCTCAATCTGAGGCGCCGCACCCACTATGCTTCACCGACGAAGTAATGGATCATCAAATCCTCAAGGGTTCAAACCGTTAATATCGAATCCTACGATGGCACAACAGACCCATGATGTCTGGATTGAGGATTATCTCCTCCATATACACATGGCCCATGGCGACAATCTTCACGCCATCAAATATCTCCCGCTCAGCTTAAAGGACCAGCTCGGCGTTGGCTTAACAGCCTGCCCGCAGAGTCAATTGGATCTTTGGGAAGACACGGAAGCCGCATTCCTCGACAACTTCCGTGGTACATATATGCGACCACCGGACGCAGATGACCTAAGCCACATACTCCAGCAGCGATTTAATCGGCCAGCAATTCGGACACGGTTCTTAACAAAGAAAAATCAAATCGTCGATTGTCCGGATGCGAGAGGCACTCGCTGCCTTCAAACATAACATCCGCGACGAGTGGCTGGCCCGCACCTAGGACAGGAGAAGCGAAATCCATGGCAGCCCTCACATCCCTCATGACCCGCTTCGTGCGGGAGAGGATAGCTGGCTCGCTCGCGATAACAACCTCGGCAAAAACGCTGGCAGTCCGGATATCAAGGACCGCAATGGCAGGTTGCGTCAAAACAAAACAAACGCCGCGTTAACGGCGACAAAGCAATGAGGATACGGCAGTTAACGCCGGATTCGAGGCTCAAACCCGTCAGCGGAAGAAGCCATTCAAAATAACCACTCGGGCCTGTCCAATTTGGACCGAATACTCGACCGCTCTTGTCAAATACATGGAACCCCGAAAAGCCAGCTAACCATACCAACAGAGATTGTTGGGTATTCAAGTAAGCAGGCAAATTAATCGCCAAAATAGTGACAAGGGCTACAGCGATGACGAGGAAGAGACCCGGCCGCCCGAACAACAGAGGACAAAAGGATTCCCCCTCAAGTTCGGATGGTAAACATGATATCACGCAGCGCATATTCCCAAGAGGGAGCGGAGCGTGCACTAAAGGGCGATCTGCGATGGAGCGATCGCCCCAAAATTCAACCCATGGTCCTCTTGCCCGATCACTTTCGATCGAAGAGACCATCCGACTAGTATCCGCCATGGCGGATACGCCGCGATGGTTTTAGACCCAATCGTTGATGGATTTCACCTCACGAGAGTCCCGATGGACGGCGGCGTGCTGAACCTGCTTTATCGGGATACGGTCGCAAGATGGGCATAGACCCTTCAAGGATTAAACCTACAACGACGACCTTCAAAGGCGTCATACCGGTGTCGAGGCCAATTATGCAGGCTCGATTACACTGAAGTGGTCTTGGATCCCGGATAATTTCGAGCGAGGAGTTAATCTTCGACATAGTCCTGTTCCGCGGCCATCACGCTCTGCTCGGACGAACCGCATTGCAAAATTCAGCGCGGTGCCGCATTATGCATACCTTAAGCTCAAGATGCGGGCCCTCGTGGAGTCATCACGGTCAATGGAAACACGGAACTCCCTCGAGCGGAGGAACATACAGCGCTCTCGCGCGAAGTCTGAGCAGCCTTTTAAGGCAATTCTCGAGTCCGGCCGTTAAGCGACCGGACACGACCAAACGTGCCGGAGCAACATCAACCAAGACCACAGCACGTTCCGTGCATGCGTAGTAATGCGGCTAACCCGAGCCCTCGCAAAATTGCAAGACAAACTCTCCACGTACATAATTCGCCTGGAGATACCATGGGCATAGGGAGAAGGGCACAACCACAACAGACCCAGAGTGCGGTTCGACCACACCAGGGGCTCCCAAGTGTGTCGCTCTTTTTTCTTTTATTTTTCTCTTTTTTATACAGAACTCAGTCCGGCGGCAAACCTGCCGAACTCATGATGCAACAGCCGGGGAAGGACAAAGGCCGTGATTTAACACTCGGTGGTCTCCATCACGAGCATTAAATTTGTTAAAATACAACATTCCGCTGCCTACCCACGAGAGAGACGCCTTTAATTCGTCAATCCCTTGCTTTCCGCACTACTTGTATCATTCCGCTTGATAGCATATCTTCTCGAATAAAATGCAACACTTTTGCCTTTAATTGCATTACTTTATATATATATATATATATATATATATATATATATATATATATATATATATGTTCATTTACGACATGTTGCACCGTGCATCTTGGTACGACCAAACACACGAGGGCTTATGTCCTCCGCTTTATGGTGTGATAAAGTCCGCACACTTTCACAAGTGCGGCACCCGAACTTATAGCATTATATGAATCAGCTCCGAATCATGCCTTGGGTCAATAGTTGGGTTTGCCCGGCTCCCATGTTTGGCACCTTACGTTCCGTTCTATCGGCTAAGGTAGCACTGGGAGAACCACTACAATTGCGCCCCGGTTGGGCCGAGTTAACGCCTCAGTGGAGAAAGCTAAAACTGACCGGCATGATAAGGCGAGAGACTGGTCGCTGTTTGAGAGGTCCTTCGGGTCCTTAAAGACGCCGCTTGAGCGAAGTTCGGATTATGTCCGATGAAGGCGTGGATAGCGCCCCAATTGATCTTCCGAATACTAGGGGCTTCACGAAATTTAAAATTATAGAATTCTATGGCTAAGTGAGAGTGTTCAAGCACTATAAGTCCGGTTGCCTTGTTCGTTGTGTTGGCGCCTCCTAGATGGACCCAAAATGGGAACAAGAGTGCTCAAGTTTATCCCGAACACCCCAACACTCGTGGCATGGGGGCTGAAGCCGACGACTTGCCATCTCTCAGATTTAATAAGCGGCCGCATGAAGGTAATATTTTAAATTAAACAAGCGTTGCTTAGCGCATATGAACAAAGTTTTCAGCGCATGTGATAACACATTGCGAATTCACTCAATAATTACATCCACAGGGCACTCATCCGCAATCTTGCGGGCACCCTTCAGACAGCCTTATAGTAAATTTTGGGCGTCGATGCTCCTTGCCCGCTGGTGGCGCGTCGCTGATTAGCTTCTCCGCATCCAGCTTGCCCCAATGCACCTTTGCGCGGGCAAGGGCCCGACGAGCACCTTCAATACAGGTGGGCGCTTGATAACCTCCACCCATGGGCACGCATCCACCAGCCGTCATGCGAGGCCGAATTAGCTCCAGGCATGGCCTCTCCAGGCCACACCGGACTATGAGGCCCTTCATGGCCTACTCGGCCACCTTGTGAAGCTCGACCAGCTGCTTGACTGGTCGCTAGAAAACACCGGATGGCGGCCTCAACATCTTGAGACGAAGACCTTCTCCGTTGAGCTCCCTCTTGGCTCGGTAGAATCGGCGGCATCGGACACGCTGCATGAGGCAGATCTGCAAACGCCTCACAGAGCTCGAATCCGGGTAAGTAACACATAATTTACATTCACATGCTTGCTTTGCATGAAAACTGCCTTACCCGCCGCTATCTTCTTCATCAATTCAACCTCCGAAGGGACTTATGGGCCTCGGCCTTGGCGGTTTTAGCACTTTCGAGAGCGAGGCAAGCTCGGACTCTCGAGTCTTTGAGTCACGCTCCAAACTCTCATGCTTTTCCATGAGAGCACAGAGCTCTTGCTGAACCACCGCCACCCGCGCCTCTTGCTTTTCTCGCTCTGCCCGTTCCGTGGCGCATTATGTTCGGCGCGGACACGACCTCCTTCGTGGCCGCCACCTCGTTCGTGGTCCTGCGGTACCCATGTTATCCTTGTTATTTTTGTCGCAACCTAAATCCTTTTACATAAGGTACAAATTTAAAGTGGTGTTACTCACCTTCTTTGTCTTGGAGCTGCTTCTGGCGCGGCGAGCTCTTGCCGGACCGCTCGAGCTCTGCTTCAACGCATCGACCTCCATGATCGGTCAGCAGAGGTCAGCAGCAGCGCAGCCTGCAACCCATATTGACATAATTTTTTAGCAACCCTGCGTATATCTTTTTTAGATCCTCAGTCCGTCTTTTCTTTCCGAACACCGAACCGAGCATCAGGGGCTACTGTCTATGCGGTATTACATTGCATATTTTTAACTTCTTACCTCAAAGCCTGATAGAAGGCTATTGCAGGCTTCGGTCAGCCCGCCTTTGGCGAGCTGCACCTTCTGAATCACCGCACTCATAATAGTGCGGTGTTCTTCTCGATGGGCGCTCTGCAGCGCCTCAACAAATGCCCGGCGCCTCCGGTTGGACGGAAGCCGCCGGCGTCACGGTCTTGCCCTTCGATCGAAGGGGCCGCCTGCCGGACTCCGGAACCACTGCGGGTTCTGTTGTGGAGTCCGGCGCAAAGTCCGGGAGGGTGCCTTGTGGTGCCTCCGGAGCCTCCCCCTGATGGGTCCCTTCTGGGGATCCCACCTCGGCGTCTTCGGCGTCGCGAGGGTGGGGCGGTCGGGATGGAGTCTACATCCGGCGAAGCCAACGACCGCTTCGATGAAGCGGGAGATCATCACCGGCGGACTACAGGCGATGCGCGGCATTAGAATGACACTATGTGACGCAGAAAAAGAAATTATAAATCATTCAGGAATCCGGATACTTACGATCTCGCCGGAGGCCTGGCCCTTGAAGGCCATTCTTCCTCGCCAACGTTGATGTTGGTGGAGCTGTCCGGGGGAATAGTCCTTCCCCTCTTGGACCCTCCGGCCTCCCCAGTTGGGGAAGCCTTCCTCTTCCTCTCTCCCTCCTTTGGGAGAGAGTCCTCTTCCTCCTCCTCATTTTCGGGGGAGGAGTCAGCCCCGGAGTCGTCGGACACCTGAAAACGGGCACTCTTTCGAGCACCCGTGGCCTCCTTCTTGGCCTTCTTCTCCGGCACCACGTGCGGTGCGGAACCAGCAACCTCGCTAGACGGCGTCTCATGGATTTTCGGCATAGGAGCCGGACGGTAATCTGCTCCGCCTTCTTCATCCAGTCCTGTCAAAGGAAAAGGGGAAATTAAAACCCGCATAGAGTTAAGCTATGGAAAACGAGTGTCCCGTAAAGGGGTAGAATCACTTAACTCGTCAGCCTGGCGCTGCGAGCGAAATCCGCGATCTTCGGTTGCGGATGCGGGGGCGTCGGCGCCCTTGAACAGCACCTTCCAGGCGCCTTCGTATGTTGTGTCGAAGAGCTTGTTCAGCGCCTGGTGCTGTTTCGGACCGAACTCCCATAGATTGAATGCCCGCTCTTGGCATGGGAGAATCCGGCGGACGAGCATGACTTGGACCACGTTAACCAGCCTGAGCTTCTTCACCAGCTTCTTGATACAGGTCCAGGTCCCGGCTCGTTCAAACTGCCCCACAAAGAAGCCCTTCTCTTTCCGGAGGTGAGCTGCGTGGGGATACCAGATCTAAACTTCGGGGCCGCCGCCCATTTAGGGTCGCGCTGCTCGGTGATGTAGAACCACCCGATTGCCACCCCTTGACGGATTCCACGAAGGCCCCTTGAACCAAAGGACGTCGGGCATCTTGCCCAACATGGCGCCTCCGCACTCCGCTTGAATGCCCTTCACTACCTTGACTTGACATTGAAGGTCTTGAGCCACAAGCGAAGTGGGGCTGGATGCGAAGGAAGGCCTCGCACCGACGATAAACGCCGAGATGTTGAGGATGAAGTTGGCGCCAGATCATGGAAATCCAGGCCGTAGTAGAACATGAGCCCCGGACAAAGGGGTGAAGTGGAAAGCCCAGTCCATGGAGGAAGTGGGAAAGAAAGACAACCCTCTCATGGGGCCTTGGGGTGGGGATGAGCTGCCCCTCGTCGGGCAGCCGGTGCGCTGATGTCGCCGAGAGGTATCCGCGCCCAGCGCGGTTTGGCGATTTGCTCCTCCTTAACGGTGGAGGCCAACCATTTACCTCCGCTCCGGACATGGTCGGAGAAGGTTGAGACGAGATCTTGCGAACTTGGGCGCTGGAGCTCGAGTCTTGTGAGAGATGGATAAGCAAAGGAGGAAGAAGGCGTGGGTGAGAAGGTGAATCCTTATCCCTTATATGGTGAGGCGAAGTCTTACGCGTCCCCACCGGCCTGGTAAAACTCGCTTATCTCCCAAGCGTCACCATCAATGGCGCGTTGGGTTACCCACGCCGTATTGATGAGAATCCCGAATTAAGGGGAAACACGATCTCTGCTTGACAAGGCGTGCCAAGAAACCGCTTCGCTAAAGGCGCCGAGGTGGTAAAGTAAAAAACAATTCGAGTAAAGGCTTGGTAGTGGTGTGACGTCATGCCACGAAAACGTCGAGAGATTGAACTTGTGTATATATTATTATTCTCTCTATGGTGGAATGTGGAATTTATTTTGCGAGCGGACACTATCCTGGTGTTCACAATCTTCTATCATTTGGAGGAGGAACCCGCCTTGCAATGCCAAGCAATATACACGCCGGACTTATCGTCATTGAAGCCTGGTTCAGGGCTCTTGAGGAGTCTGGATTAGGGGTGTCCGGATAGCGGACTACCATCATCAACCGAACTATCATTTGCGGACTATCATCATCGACGGACTCCAAGACTATGAAGATAGAAGATTGAAGACTTCTCCCGTGTCCGGATGGGACTTTCCTTGGCGTGGAAGGCAAGCTTGGCGATCGGATATGTAGATCTCCTACCATTGTAACCGACTCTATGTAACCCTAGCCCTCCGGTGTCTATATAAACGGATGGCTTTAGTCCGTGGGACTACAATCACAACAACCCTTACAATCATACCATAGGCTAGCTTCTAGGGTTTAGCCTCCTTGATCTCGTGGTAGATCTACTCTTGTAAACATCCACAATATCACTATCAATCAAGCGGGGCGTAGGGTTTTACCTCCATCAAGAGGGCCCAACCTGGTAAACATCGTGTCCCTTGTCTCTTGTTACCATCCGCCTAGACGCACGATTGGGACCCCCTACCCGAGATCCGCCGGTTTTGACACCGACAGGCCCCAAGATGGGATCTCGTGGATATATAAAGTTGCGGTGGTGGAATTAGGTTTTTGGTTCCGTCTCTAATCTGACGAAGTGCGTGAGTATATATAGGAGGAAGAAATGCGTCGGTGGAGCCTCGAGGCCCACGAGGTGAGAAGCGCGCCTCCACCCTCGTGGCCGCCTCGGAGCTTTCTTGACGGAGGGTCCAAGTCTCCTGGGTCTTATCCGATGAGAAAATCACGTTCCCGAAGGTTTCATTCCGTTTGGACTCCGTTTGATATTTCGTTTCTTAGAAACACTGAAATAGGCAAAAAAACAACAATTCTGGGCTGGGCCTCCGGTTAATAGGTTAGTCCCAAAAGTAATATAAAAGTGGAAAATAAAGCCCAATATAGTCCAAAACAATAGATAATATAGCATGGAGCAATCAAAAATTATAGATACGTTGGAGACGTATCAGGCATCCCCAAGCTTAATTCCTACTCGTCCTCGAGTAGGTAAATGATAAAAAGAGAATTGTTGATGCGGAGTGCTACTTGGCATAATTTCAATGTAATTCTTCTTAATTGTGGTGTGAATATTCAGATCTGAAAGATTCAAGACAAAAGTTCATATTGACATAAAAATAATAATACTTCAAGCATACTAACTAAGCAATTATGTCTTCTCAAAATAACATGGCCAAAGAAAGTTCATCCCTACAAAATCATATAGTTTAGTCATGCTCCATTTTCACACACACAAGAATGCTCTCATCATGCACAACCCGATGACAAGCCAAGCAATTGTTTCATACTTTAGTAATCTCAAACCTATAAACTTTCACGCAATATATGAGCGCGAGCCATGGACATAGCACTATGGGTGGAATAGAATATAATGATGGGGGTTATGTGGAGAAGACAAAAAAGGAGCAAGTCTCACATCAACGAGGCTAATCAATGGGCTATGGAGATGCCCATCAATTAATGTTAATGCAAGGAGTAGGATTGCCATGCAACGGATGCACTAGAGCTATAAATGTATGAAAGCTCAACAAAAGAAACTAAGTGGGTGTGCATCCAACTTGCTTGCTCACGAAGACCTAGGGCATTTGAGGAAACCCATCGTTGGAATATACAATCCAAGTTCTATAATGAAAGATTCCCACTAGTATATGAAAGTGACAACATATGAAACTATCTATATGAAGAACATGGTGCTACTTTGAAGCACATTATATGAGACTCGCTACATGAAGAACATGGTGCTACTTTAAAGCACAAGTGTGGAAAAAGAGATAGTAGCATTGCCCCTTTTTATTTTTTTATTTTTTTGGGCCTTTTTTTCTTTTGGCCTTTCTCTTTTTTTATTGGGACAATGCTCTATTAAATGATGATCATCACACTTCTATTTATTTACAACTCGATGGTTACAACTCGATACTAGAACAAAATATGACTCTATATGAATGCCTCCGGCGGTGTACCGGGATATGCAATGAATCAAGAGTGACATGTATGAAATGATTATGAACGGTGGCTTTGCCAAAAATACTATGTCAACTACATGATCATGCTAAGCAATATGACAATGATGAATGTGGCATGAAGAACGGTATGGTGGAAAGTTGCATGGCAATATATCTCGGAATGGCTATGGAAATGCCATAATAGGTAGGTATGGTGGCTGTTTTGAGGAAGATATAAGGAGGTTTATGTGTGAAAGAGCGTATCATATCATGGGGTTTGGATGCACCAGTGAAGTTTGCACCAACTCTCAATGTGAGAAAGGGCAATGCACGGTACCGAAGAGGCTAGCAATGATGAAAAGGTGAGAGTGCGTATAATCCATGGACTCAACATTAGTCATAAAGAACTCACATAGTTATTGCAAAAATCTACAAGCCATCAAAAACCAAATCACTACGCGCATGCTCCTAGGGGGATAGATTGGTAGGAAAAGACCATCGCTCGTCCCCGACCGCCACTCATAAGGAGGACAATCAAATAACATCTCATGTTTCAAATTTGTTACATAACATTTACCATACGTGCATGCTACGGGACTTGCAAACTTCAACACAAGCATTTCTCAAATTCACAACTACTCAACTAGCACGACTTTGATATTATCACCTCCATATCTCAAAACAATTATCAAGCATCAAACTTTTCTTAGTATTCAACGCACTCAAAAGAAAGTTTTACAAATCTTGAATACCAAGCATATTATTATTAAGCAAATTACCATGCTATTTAAGACTCCCAAAATAATCTAAGTGAAGCATGAGAGATCAGTAGTTTCTTTAAAACAAATCCACCACCATGCTCTAAAAGATATAAGTGAAGTACTAGAGCAAAATTATCAAGCTCAAAAGATATAAGTGAAGCACATAGAGCAAAACTATCAAGCTCAAAAGATATGAGTAAAGCACATAGAGTATTCTAACAAATTCCAATTCATGTATGGCTCTCTCAAAAGGTGTGTACATCAATGATGATTGTGGTAAACTAACAAGCAAAGACGCAAATAATACAAGACGCTGCAAGCAAAACACATATCATGTGGTGAATAAAAATATAGCTCCAAGTAAAGTTACCGATGGAAGTGGATTTAAAGAGGGATGCCTTCAGGGCATCCCCAAGCTTTGAATTTTTGGTGTCCTTGGATTATCATGGGGGTTCCATGGGCATCCCCAAGCTTAGGCTCTTGCCACTCCTTGTTCCATAATCCATCAAAAAAATTCACCCAAAACTTGAAAACTTCACAACGCAAAACTCAACAGAAATCTCGTGAGCTCCGTTAGCGAAAGAAAACAAAAGACCACTTCAAGATACTGTAATGAACTCATTCTTAATTTATATTGGTGTTAAACCTACTGTATTCCAACTTATCTATGGATCATAAACTATTTTACTAGCCATAGATTCATCAAACTACGCAAACAACACACGAAAAACAGAATCTGTCAAAAACAGAACAGTCTGTAGTAATCTGTAACTAACGCAAACTTCTGGACCTCCAAAAATTCAGAAAAAATAGGAAGACCTAGGAAATTTGTTTAGTGATCAGAAGAAATTGGAATCACTATTTTATCACGTTCTGGTGATGTTTAACAATTGTTTTCGTGAACCGAAAGTTTCTGGAAATTACAGCAAGATCAAATAACTATTATCCAAGAAGATCCTATAGGTTTAACTCGGCACAAACACTAATTAAAACATAAAACCACATCTAAACAGAAGGTATATGGATTATTTATTCCTAAACAGAAACAAAAACAAAAAAATAAAAATAAAATTGGGTTGCCTCCCAACAAGCGCTATCGTTTAACGCCCCTAGCTAGGCATAAAAACAAGGATAGATCTAAGTGGTACCGTAGTAATAAGATAGATCGGTGAAACTCATTTCGTATTCTCTACGTTCGGCAGCAAGTTTTCTTTGAGGCAAGCAAAAGTAATCAAAAGGGCTAAATTTAATAGGGTAAAAATCCCCAAGATCAATTTTAGGAGGTATAGGTTCCTCTTTCGGCCCTTCGTATTGCACAACCAATTCATCATTATAAGCATTCTTTTGACAGAACCTTGTGAGCCTATACTCAAGAGAGCATCCTAGCTCATTATTTCGGACAGCCAAATCATCATTAAGTTCCGAGATTCTATCAATTAAAATATTGGTAGGCACCTTTTTTCTAAGGTTTTCATTGAAAGCAACATAGTCAAGAGATTGAAAACACATTATTTCTTCTTGATCAAAGAGGATAGATTCTATGGGAGGACGGCCAGTGTCCACCCTATAATGTGCAAAGATTTATTTGGCCTCTTTTATTACGAATCTGAATTCATGAGCCAAAAAGATAGTAGCGGCACGCTTAACAGAGGAGTGTTCGATATTAGAAAATTCTAGGAAAAATCTTTGTATAGAAGGGTGCATATGCATAAATTGCCTTTCAAGTTCAACGATAAGCATCGCAATAGCATCTGCAAGACTACTAGTTCTATGGAGAATATAACCGCCCATAGAGGGCAAAGCACCGGTGTCGGTGTCAAAAACGGCGGATCTCGGGTAGGGGGTCCCGAACTGTGCGTCTAGGCGGATGGTAACAGGAGACAAGGGACACGATGTTTTTACCCAAGTTCGGGCCCTCTCGATGGGGTTAAAACCCTACTCCTGCTTGATTAATATTGATGATATGGGTAGTACAAGAGTAGATCTACTGCAAGATCAGAGAGGCTAAACCCTAGAAGCTAGCCTATGGTATGATAGTTGTTCGTCCTACGGACTAAAACCCTCCGGTTTATATAGACACCGGAGGGGGTTAGGGTTACATAGAGTCGGTTACAAATGGGAGGAGATCTACATATCTGTACCGCCAAGCTTGCCTTCCACGCCAAGGAAAGTCCCATTCGGACACGGGACGAAGTCTTCAATCTTGTATCTTCATAGTCCAGGAGTCCGGCCAAAGGTTGTAGTCCGGCCATCCGGACACCCCCTAATCCATGACTCCCTCAGTAGCCCCTGAACCAGGCTTCAATGACGACGAGTCCGGCGCGCAGATTGTCTTCGGCATTGCAAGGCGGGTTCCTCCTCCGAATACTTCATAGAAGATTTTGAACACAAGGATAGTGTCCGGCTCTGCAAAATAAGTTCCACATACCACCGTAGAGAATAATATTTACACAAATCCAATCTGGCGGCGTATTACGCAGCGTGACATCACACCACGGCCAAGCCTTTATTCGAATCGTTTTTACTATCCCACCTCAGCGCGTTTAGCGAGGCGGTTTCCTTGGCACGTCTTGTCGCAGCAGAGATCGTGTACCCTTATTCCGGGATTCTCATCAATACGGGCGTGGGTAATCCAACCGTGCCATTAATTACGGTGCTTGGGAGATAAGCGAGTTTTACCAGGCTGGTGGGGGGAACATAGTTTCGTTCGCCCATATAAGGGGATAAGGATCCATATTTCTCATCTACGCCTTCTTCCTCCTTTGCTTATCCATTTTCGCGCACTCGAGCTCCAGCGCCCAAGTCCGCACATCCCACCTCAACCTTCTCCAGTCATGTCCGGAGCGGGAGGCAAGTGGATGGCCTCCTCCGTCACGGAGGGACACATCAAGAAGCTGAGGAAAGCCGGATACTTGTCCAATGACATCACGCACCGGCTTCCCAACAAGGGGCAGCTCATCCCCACCCCCAGGCCCCATGAGAGGGTGGTGTTCCTCACCCATTTCCTCCGCGGACTAGGTTTCCCACTTCACCCATTTGTCCGGGGACTCATGTTCTACTACGGCCTGGATTTCCATGATCTGGCCCCGAACTTCATCCTCATCATCTCGACGTTCATCATCGTGTGAGAGGTCTTCCTCTGCATCCAGGCCCACTTCGGCTTATGGCTAAAGACCTTCAATGTCAAACCGAAGGTAGTGGGCGGCCGCCAAGCGGAGTGCGGAGGCGCCATGGTGGGCAAGATGCCCAATGCTACATGGTCGAGGGCTCCTTCGTGGAGACCATAAAGGGGTGGCAATCGGGGTGGTTCTACATCACCGAGCCGCGTGACCCTGAATGGGCAGCGGCCCCCAAATTCCGATCTGGAATCCCCACACGGCTCACCTCCTGGAAAGAGATGGTCCTGTCGTGGGGTAATTCGGAGGAGCTGACCGGACTTCAAACCTATGTCCAAAACCTGGTGAGCAAGAAGCTCAAAATCGTCAACGTAGTCCAGGTCATGCTCATCCGCCGGATCCTCCCGTGCCAACAACGGGCTTTTAGTTTGTGGGAGTGTAACGCCCCGAGACCGACGCTCCAGAAGACTTCCATATATTCCGGGTTTCGCCGTGTGTTTCTTTTGTGCTTGCTCTTTTATTTTTGCATTGCATCATGTCATCATGCCATCATGTCATTTAATTTTTAAAAACTCATCTAAATAAATCGTATGGATCTTCGGTCCATTTAAATTGAGGAAACTCACATGGTGGGTTCTCTTTAAAACATACCCTCCCGATATTTAGGGAGATATTATAAAATATTCCATTGTTTTGGAATCACCCATGAACCCACTTGCATATTAAATCCCTTGACCTTTTCTTCTTCAAGTTTTGGCTCTCTAACCTTGCCAATATTTCTTTCATCATTTTCCGGAGCTCCACCAAAAATCTCAACATATTTGGACACTTCAAAAACCTAGTCCTAGTTCAAACCCATTTGAATTAAATTCAAATGAGTTTGAATTTAAATCTTTCAATCATGGCCTTTCTATTTTTCTTGGAACGAGCATATTTTTGTGAGTCCGGGAAAATTACCCCGTGCGCAAATTCTTTCCCGAACCCCCTCTCCTTTTTTCTTCTCTCTAATAATTTTCTGTTTTGGAAAAAGAAGAGAGAGGGAGGAGAGAGCCCAGCCATGCCTCGAGCCAGGCCTCTGGCCATTTCTTTCCTACCCAGCCGGTCCCTAGGCCCACCTAGGCCCAGCCCACCTTACCCCCTCGTTAACCCTAGCCCAGCCCCCACGCATCTCTCGATCCGCTCTCTCCCTCGTCTCCTCCCTCAGCGCCGCAGACCCCATCGTTCGATCCCCTCCTCTCGATCCACGCGTCTCTCACCCCGCGCCGCGCCCTCGTTCTCGTTCCCCTCGCGCTGCCAGAGAGGACCAGAGCCCTGCTCCTCCCGACTCGCCTCGCGCCTCCACCTCCACACCGGGGCTCCCTCCGCTGTCGAGCAGCCCAGCAGATGAGCCCCGCGCCATCCTTCCCCCCTGCGCCAAGTCCGCCATCGTGCCGCCATGCTTTGGTCGCCCCTCGCCTCGCCCGGCTTGACTCCGACCAGATCGCCGAGGAGCTCCCGAGCGAGCTTCGCCCGGCCCCCTGCGTTCCTCGCCGCCCTTTCTCCTCCTGCATCGAGCGCCCCGACCACCATGCCCGAGCCGACGCGCGCCCGGTCCTCCACTGCGCCGCCTCCCATTCTCCTGCTCCTCCGTGGCGCCCTGCCGCCCCGCCCGGCGTCCTCCTCGCCGCCCTGGTGCGCTCCACCTCGGCCTCGCGACCCCGCGCCTCCCTCGTGCAGCCATGGCCGCCACAGGAGCGTCAGCGCCCATGCCTCCTCCTCCCTCAGTTCGGCCTCAACCTCCAGGCCATCTCCGCTGTGACCCGTCCGGCAACCGCCCGCTCCGGTGACCCATCGCCACCCACCGCCGTCGGCGACCACCAAGAGGGCCACCCCGCGCGTGACCGAGCTGCCCCTGCCTTGTTCGACCACCGGAACCGCGCCAAGTCGCTGCCTCTTTGCGTCTGCGCTGTGTTGCCGTGGACGCATGCAACCCTGAAATCTTTCCCAAGCGTCAAGTACCAGGACACTACGGAAACCTGAATCGCCAAGACCGGACCCGTCAAGTACCCCTTCGGATTCGTCAAGACCCTCATGTACGACTACACCCGGTGATGCGTCAAGTACCTCTACCGTCGACCCCGTGGGCGTCAAGTTCATCTACGAAAATGAGTACAACTACCGTTGACATGCTTTTCGCCAAGTACCTCTCGGATCCGACAAGTACCCCGATGACGTGTGTACCACTAACGTCGACCCTCAAAGACCCCGTGGACCCCGAACATCCACGGGACATGAACAACTACTTCCACTACGAGATGTACCACTACCATCGAACGTGAACGACTACTTCCACGACGTCCGTGAACCACTACTTCCACTACCGTCGCGAGCGACTACTTCCCCTCGACCCGTGAGCGACTACTTCCCTCGGCGATTTTGAACAGCCCCGAAACGCACGCTTCTAAGGTATAACCACCGAGATGACCGACCGTGATCGAATGCATGTGTTGTATGAGATGCTCGAGTTTTGCACCGTGATCGAATCGTCCTGCGATGCCCTCTTTTGCCATGCCACCGTTCCGTGGGAACCCGTAATCGGGATCACCCACCATCTTGCATGACTCGCTCCGTCCACACTTTCCTTTGCACCGGTATCTCAATCGAGTTATCGAACTGGAATGTTGTCGTGGCACCATTTCCGTTATCGTTGCCGTGGCACCCTTTTCGTTTCCGCCGACGACTAATGCTTCATAATGCTCTTGTCAACATTTTCATAAAATTGCATAAAACTTGTATATGTCATCCACATCATGTTAACAACATTAAAATGTTTAAAATTGTGTTTGCATTAAATTGCTAAATGACATGAGGATTTTCCGGAATTATCGTTTGTTGTTTCCGGCCTCATTTAAACTTGCCTAAATAGGTAGTTTAATTATGCTTCACCCGTTGCCATGTTTAATAACATTTAATATTGTTGGGTCCATAACCGAGAGAGAACTAAATAATTGATGTGGTGTTTCGTCAATATGCAACTCGTTGCATATTGAGCTCCACTTTACTTGTAGTTTTGTCTGTGCATATTGCCATGCCATGAATCATTAAACCGGACATGCATCATACTTGTTTGTGCATCATGCCATGATTATGCTTGTGTGTTTACCATGTTGTTTGTTTCTTTCCGGGTTGCTTCTCTCGTTAGCTTCGGTTTCGTTCCGGAGTTGTGAGGATTCATTCGACTTCGTCCGTTTGTCTTCTTCATGGACTTGATCTTCTTCCTTGCGGGATTTCAGGCAAGATGACCATACCCTCGAAATCACTTCTATCTTTGCTTGTTAGATGCTCGCTCTTTTGCTATGTCTATGCTACGATGCCTACCACTTGCTATATCATGCCTCCCATGTTGCCATGTCAAGCCTCTAACCATCCTTTCCTAGCAAACCGTTGTTTGGCTATGTCACCGCTTTGCTCAGCCCCTCTTATAGCGTTGTTAGTTGCAGGTGCAGATGAAGTTTGTTCCTTGTTGGAACATGGAGATGTTGTTCCTTGTTGGAACATGTTTACTTGTCGGGATATCACAATATATCTTATTTAATTAATGCATCTATATACTTGGTAAAGTGGGTGGAAGGCTCGGCCTTATGCCTGGTGTTTTGTTCCACTCTTGCCGCCCTAGTTTCCGTCATACCGGTGTTTTGTTCCCGGATTTTGCGTCCCTAACGCGGTTGGGTGATTTATGGGACCCCCTTGACAGTTCGCTTTGAATAAGACTCCTCCAGCAAGGCCCAACCTTGGTTTTACCATTTGACTACCTACCACATATACCCCTTCCCTTGGGTTCTGCAGACTCAAGGGTCATCTTTATTTTAGCCCCCGGGCGGTGCTCCTCGAGTGTTGGTCCGAACCGAGCAACCTGCGGGCCACCACGGGAAACTCGAGGCTTGGTTTTACTCGTAGCTTGACTTATCCGGTGTGCCACGAGAACGAGTACGTGCAACTCCTATCGGGATTTGTCGGCACATCGGGCGGCTTTGCTGGTCTTGTTTTATTCTGTCGAAATGTCTTGTAGTCCGGGATTCGAGACTGATCGGGTCTTCGGTAGAAGGAATATCCTTCGTTGACCGTGAGAGCTTATAATGGGCTAAGTTGGGACACCCCTGCAGGGTATTATCTTTTGAAAGTCATGCCCGCGGTTATGAGGCAGATGGGAATTTGTTAATGTCCGGTTGTAGAAAACCCGAAGTTGATCTTATTTAAAATACATCAACCGCGTGTGTAACCGTGATGGTCTCTTCTCGGCGGAGTCCGGGAAGTGAACACGGTGATGGAGTTATGCTTGACGTAGGTTGTTCTAGGATCACTTCTTGATCATAGTTGTTCGACCCTGCTTTTGCCTTCTCTTCTCGCTCTCATTTGCGTATGTTAGACACCAGATATGCTAGTCGCTTGCTGCAGCTCCACCTCACAACCCTGTCCTACCTATAAGCTTAAATAGTCTTGATCTCGCGGGTGTGAGATTGCTGAGTCCCCGTGACTCACAGATACTTCCAAAACCAGTTTGCAGGTGCCGATGAAACCGTGCAGGTGACGCACCCGAGCTCAAGGAGGAGCTCGATGAAGATCTTGTTCATTGTGTTGTTTCGTTTCAGTTGATCAGTAGTGGAGCCCAGTTGGGACGATCGGGGATCTGTGTAGCATTTGGGGTAGTCTTCTTTTATTTTTGGTTCCGTAGTCGGACCTTGATTGTATCTGTATGATGTAATGCTTTACTCATGAATTGTGTGAAGTGGCGATTGTAAGCCAACTATGTATCTCTTTCCTTTATGTATTACATGGGTTGTTTGAAGATTACCTCACTTGCGACATTGCTTTCAATGCGGTTATGCCTCTAACTCGTGCTTCGACACGTGGGAGATATAGCCGCATCGAGGGCGTTACAAGTTGGTATCAGAGCCATCCCCGACTTAGGAGCCCCCTGCTTGATTGTTTGCTGGCGTTGTTGAGTCTATAACAAAAATGTTTTGAGTCTTAGGATTATATATATCGGAGAGTAGGATTCTTTTTACTCCTCGTCCCTTCGTCGCTCTGGTGAGGTCTCCTGACGTAGAGTTTTGACTCTTTCTCTTCTCAAATTTCACTAAATTTTTTTTTTAGGATCACGCGGGTATCTTGGAATCGTTCGATGGTTTTGTGGCGAGAACATTGTTCTTGGTGCCTCGACATTTAGGGGTTGTGGCAGTGTCCCGGGAGTTGAGCTCCGAGGTGTTGTCGTCACAATTTTATCGTTGCGATTCTGGAATACGAGTTTTGCCGACATCGAAAATCTCTTTTGTGCAGTTGTTGGTGAGATAACCTCGATAACCCGATCTTGGGCGAGCTCGAGAGTATTGCCATGACTCATATAACGGATGCTTTTGAAGGTCGAGGTAAGCGATTTCGAAGGTTTCTTGGTTATGTGTTGAAGGATGGATACAATGGATCTAGGTATTGTTAGTTTGGGTGATATATTTTGTGTCCCTGTATCCCCAACACCTGATTGCATAACCGAAAGTTTCGGAGTTTATAAGTGGGAATTCTAGTAGCTTATAGGATATCTTTCCGACGGATGTATGATTTGAGATTGGGGTCCAACGTCTAGTGGTTTACTTTTCACGGTCGATTTACGATTGGTCGCGAGGCGTCTTAAAGAATCCTTGGCTATGCTGAATCGGGGACGTCTTGTTTGTCATTCATGACGTCCGCTGTACGTCGTGCCCATGGGGCCTCATCACGAACACTTTGGGCGAAATCTCTATCATGTGTTTGTTCCGGCTTATTCTGCAAGCCAAATCCTTTGTTGTTGTTTTGAGTTGTGGTATTCGAGTTGCTTCAATGTCAAGTGTTGATTCCATACCTTTCCTAAATGGTGTTCTCATATTTCTATGTGGATGATAATCCTTCTTGATCATCGAGGTCGTCATGTTAATTCTTTTCCCAACCGGTGTGCTTCTCTTCAAGTGGATCCGATCATTTTCAACATCTGCGAGATCAATTCTAAGTTTTCTCAACGGTGCTTGCTTCATCCGTCCCAGGTTGTCTTTGTTTTCCCCGCCCTCCCACCCTTTTCGTCAAGGACTCATATATCCCTAACCAAGTACCCATTTTATTGCTGTGAAGTCTCTTCATTCTTTTCCTCAATGTTTTATCCGGTGATTTCTCATGAAGACGCTAAGGAAGCTTCAACCTTATCATTGTTCCATTCTAATTTTCTTCTCCGTGGATCTAATTCAAGTTTTGATGTTGATCTTATCCTTTTCCTCTTTTCACAATGCTTTCCCATTCCGATGCACCAATTAATCATTCACTTCTCGCTATTCATTTGGTTGGGAGTGATGAAGATATCTCAGAAGATTCAAGTTTCCATTCTCAATTCACTCAAGTTCTTTTGAGGATGCTATCTCATTCAAGCCATTTAATTCAACCGGTGCAATCTCTCTTTTCAAGCAATCGTTCAACGGTGTTTCTTTTGAGTGGGCCCTAACCCACAGGTCTTTTCCCAGGATCTTACCTGACTATTCTAGTTTTCCCAGAGCTTCTAAAAATTCTTTTCAAAGTGTGATGTAAGAATGGATTCCATCAGTCATATATCTTTCTCCAAGATCTTTCAAATTCTTTTCATCGGTCGTTCAACCTTTCTAATTTTCATCCCGGAGTGCCTCAACAATTCATGGTGGTGTTTCTCGTCGTCATTCTCAACATTTGAAGACCAAAGAAGAGTTTCTCTTTAATCTTGCTCCATTCTCTTCAAGATTCATGGTTCTAGTTTGATGCCATCCTCTCATAATGGTTTTAGAATGTGAGAATTCTTTTCACCCATCCGGAGCAATTCAGGAGTCTTTTCAGTTTGATTCTTCGGAGCCCATCATCTCAGAATTATTCATTCCAGCTTTCAGCTCTCGTTCTCCAAATCTTACCGGTGCATCATTCAAGTATTCTCCAATCAGCTCGGGATCTCTGCGTTCACTTGTATCTAAATTCTCTCAAGTATCTTCGTTCATTTCTAATCCCTTACGGCGATTCGTTCTTTTTCTTCGTTCAATTTCAATTCTTACGGTGGTTCGTTCAAGAGTTCTCTTCCTTCGTTATTATATAGATTCATTCGTCTTCCCAAATCCTACCGGCGGATCGTTGAAGACCTTCCCAAGTTGAGCAATATCTCTCTTCAATCCTTTTTCAACGAGAATAAGTAGTATGCCTAATCCGTTGCTTGTCATCAATCTAAATTGGTGAAGGATACGCATAACATAATTCTTGTTCTTGTTTCATCCAAGTGATTGATTCATTCTTCGGAGTTAAGTAATGGTATCAATTTCTCAGTTCTAAGTTGTTCATCTCTTCTTTCCGGAGTTTGTTCATCTTATCACATTCTCGGTCCGAGATGCTTCATCTTTTCTTTCCGGAGTTCAAAGTTTTCTCGGTTATATCATTTCAAAGCTTCATCTTATCACTGCAAGGCTTCACCTTGTGTTTTCAACATCTCTTTCTTTTTATCATCCTTTCATTACCGGAGTTCTTCATGGAGGCTCTACATAGTGGTTCGTCAAGGATTCTTTTCATTCTTCAATTGTTCTTCAAGGTTTTTTCTCGAAGTTAAGATCCGTCAAGCCATACTTCAAAATAAACATGGTGTTCCAACACATGTTTTGTTTTGAGGAGTTCAAGCATTCTTCATCTTGCATTCTGAAGTGCAATTATTTCGACCTTATCTTTTGAGGTGGTGTTATGTCATTTTGACAGTTTCATTCATGTTTCGTGATTCAACAGTTGTCAAGAATGAGGTAGTTAAACCCATCAACTCCTTCGAGCATGAGTTCTTCTCAATCCATCAATCTCTTCATTGGAGTTATCTTGGTATAGATTTCACCTAAAGCCTTCCCTAAGGAATGTTGCTATTGTGGTGCTTATCAATGATCTAAGTTATCTCTCTATCATCTTGGTGAAGTAGTTTTCATCTTAGTGTTGCTGTCAATCCAATCAATTGTTTCCGTTGGTGGCAGAAGCTTACCTCATAATTTTGAGATGTTTTCATAAGCCCACTACAAGCTTATTCTTACCGTTGTTGTTTTTCAAACAACTCCGTAAGGATGCTCTTTCAAATTCATTTATGGTGGGAGATGTTGGTTTCATTCTTTGTTCTATTCATTCCAACTTTCTAACTATCATGCATTGTTTCCGGAGGCATTGTGATGTTGCTCTCTTCACCCATCACCTCGTTTTGTAAAGATCATGTTCTTTTTCTTGCATTATCCATTTAACCGGAATGTCGTGTTTTCATTCGAGCTCTCTCATCTTATCAAGTTTTGCCTCCCTTCTCAACCGGAGTGTTGTCTGAAATCTTTCTTACCCCTTGTGCCATTTTTCAATAGCTTCGGAGGCAGTGTGTTGTTCATTTCATCAAGTATCCTCTCATCTTGTCAAATTCATGATTCTAATTCCTTCCATTTTCAGTCGGAGTGCTGCCCAAATTATATCATTCTTATTCCTTCTCTATCTTGTTTTAACCGGAGTGGTGTCAATATCTATCTCGTCACTTAACCTCATGGTTCTCGTTGTATCCCATGTTCTTCTTATCTTACGGAGTGTTCGCAATCTCGTTCATTCCATTGTATTCTTTCTTTCAATTTGTTCAACCTTTCAAGGTTCATGGTTTCACTCGTTTGTCCAAGAAGCAACTTTGTCTTACCTCTTTCTCTTCCGCTTCTCTCCGGCGCAATCCTAGATTTCGGGACGAGATCCTCTTGTAGTGGTGGAGTGTTGTAACGCCCCGAGACCAACGCTCCAGAAGACTTCCATATATTCCGGGTTTCGCCGTGTGTTTCTTTTGTGCTTGCTCTTTTATTTTTGCATTGCATCATGTCATCATGCCATCATGTCATTTAATTTTTAAAACTCATCTAAATAAATCGTATGGATCTTGGTCCATTTAAATTGAGAAACTCACATGGTGGGTTCTCTTTAAAACATACCCTCCGATATTTAGGAGATATTATAAAATATTCCACTGTTTTGGAATCACCCATGAACCCACTTGCATATTAAATCCCTTGACCTTTTCTTCTTCAAGTTTTGGCTCTCTAACCTTGCCAATATTTCTTTCATCATTTTCGGAGCTCCACCAAAATCTCAACATTTTTGGACACTTCAAAAACCTAGTCCTAGTTCAAACCCATTTGAATTAAATTCAAATGATTTTGAATTTAAATCTTTCAATCATGGCCTTTCTATTTTTCTTGGAACGAGCATATTTTTGCGAGTCCGGAAAAAATACCCGTCTTAAATTCTTTCCCGAACCCCCTCTCCTTTTTTCTTCTCTCTAATAATTTTCTGTTTTGGAAAAAGAAGAGAGAGGGAGGAGAGAGCCCAGCCATGCCTCGAGCCAGGCCTCTGGCCATTTCTTTCCTACCCAGCCGGTCCCTAGGCCCACCTAGGCCCAGCCCACCTTACCCCCTCGTTAACCCTAGCCCAGCCCCCACGCATCTCTCGATCCGCTCTCTCCCTCGTCTCCTCCCTCAGCGCCGCAAACCCCATCGTTCGATCCCCTCCTCTCGATCCACGCGTCTCTCACCCAGCGCGCGCCCCTCGTTCTCGTTCCCTCGTGCTGCGGAGAGGAGCAGAGCCCGCTCCTCCCGACCCGCCTCGCGCCTCCACCTCCACACTGGGCTCCCTCCGCCGTCGAGCAGCCCAGCAGATGAGCCCCGCCATCCTTCCCCCCCCTGCGCCAAGTCCGGCCGCCGTGCCGCCATGCTTTAGGCCCCTCGCCTCGTCGGCTTGACTCTGACCAGATCGCCGAGGAGCTCCCGAGCGAGCTCGCCCATGCCCTGCGTTACTCGCCGCCCTTTCTCCTCCTCAGACGAGGCGCCCGCACCACCATGCCAGAGCCGCCGCGCCCGGTCCTCCCTGCGCCTTCGCCTCCCTTTCTCCTGCTCCTCCGTGACGCCCCTGCCGGCCCCGCACCCGACCTCCTCCTCGCCGCCCCTGGTGCCGCTCCACCTCGGCCTCGTGACCCCGCGCCTCCCTCGTGCAGCCATGGCCACCACAGGAGCGTCAGCGCCCGTGCCTCCTCCTCCCTCAGTTCGACCTCAACCTCCAGGCCATCTCCGCTGTGACCCGTCCGGCAACCGCCCGCTCCGGTGACCCATCGCCACCCACCGCCGGCGACCACGGGAGGGCCACCCGCGCGGACCGAGCTGACCTGCCTTGTTCGACCACGGAACCGCGCCAAATCGCTGCCTCTTTGCGTCTGCGCTGTGTTGCCGTGGGCGCATGCAACCTGAAATCTTTTCCAGCGTCAAGTACCGGGACACTACGGAAACCTGAATCGCCAAGACCGGACCCGTCAAGTACCCCTTCGGATTCGTCAAGACCCTCATGTACGACTACACCCGGTGATGCGTCAAGTACCTCTACCGTCGACCCCGTGGGCGTCAAGTTCATCTACGAAAATGAGTACAACTACCGTTGACATGCTTTTCGCCAAGTACCTCTCGGATCCGACAAGTACCCCGATGACGTGTGTACCACTACCGTCGACCCTCGAAGACCCCGTGGACCCCGAACATCCACGGGACATGAACAACTACTTCCACTACGAGATGTACCACTACCATCGAACGTGAACGACTACTTCCACGACATCCGTGAACCACTACTTCCACTACCGTCGCGAGAACGACTACTTCCCCTACGACCCGTGAACGACTACTTCCCTCGACGATTTTGAACAGCCCCGAAACGCACGCTTCTAAGGTATAACCACCGAGATGACCGACCGTGATCGAATGCATGTGTTGTATGAGATGCTCGAGTTTTGCACCGTGATCGAATCGTCCTTGCGATGCCCCTCTTCTGCCATGCCACTATTCCGTGGGAACCCGGTAATCGGGATCACCCCACCATCTTGCATGACTCGCTCACGTCCACACTTTCCTTTGCACCGGTATCTCAATCGAGTTATCGGAACCGGAATGTTGCCGTGGCACCATTTCCGTTGTCGTTGCCGTGGCACCCTTTTTCGTTTCCGCCACGACGACTAATGCTTCATAATGCTCTTGTCAACATTTTCATAAAATTGCATAAAACTTGTATATGTCATCCGCATCATGTTAACAACATTAAAATGTTTAAAATTGTGTTTGCATTAAATTGCTAAATGACATGAGGATTTTCCGGAATCATCGTTTGTTGTTTCCGGCCTCATTTAAACTTGCCTAAATAGGTAGTTTAATTATGCTTCACCCGTTGCCATGTTTAATAACATTTAATATTTTTGGGTCCATAACCGAGAGAGAACTAAATAATTGATGTGGTGTTTCGTCAATATGCAACTCGTTGCATATTGAGCTCCACTTTACTTGTAGTTTTGTCTGTGCATATTGCCATGCCATGAATCATTAAACTGGACGTGCATCATACTTGTTTGTGCATCATGCCATGATTATGCTTGTGTGTTTACCATGTTGTTTGTTTCTTTCCGGGTTGCTTCTCTCGTTAGCTTCAGTTTCGTTCCGGAGTTGTGAGGATTCATTCGACTTCGTCCATTTGTCTTCTTCATGGACTTGATCTTCTTCCTTGCGAGATTTCAGGCAAGATGACCATACCCTCGAAATCACTTCTATCTTTGCTTGTTAGATGCTCGCTCTTTTGCTATGCCTATGCTACGATGCCTACCACTTGCTATATCATGCCTCCCATGTTGCCATGTTAAGCCTCTAACCATCCTTTCCTAGCAAACCGTTGTTTGGCTATGTTACGGCTTTGCTCAGCCCCTCTTATAGCGTTGTTAGTTGCAGGTGCAGATGAAGTTTGTTCCTTGTTGGAACATGGAGATGTTGTTCCTTGTTGGAACATGTTTACTTGTCGGGATATCACAATATATCTTATTTAATTAATGCATCTATATACTTGGTAAAGGGTGGAAGGCTCGGCCTTATGCCTGGTGTTTTGTTCCACTCTTGCGGCCCTAGTTTCCGTCATACAGGTGTTATGTTCCCGGATTTTGCGTCCCCAACGCGGTTGGGTGATTTATGGGACCCCCTTGACAGTTCACTTTGAATAAGACTCCTCCAGCAAGGCCCAACCTTGGTTTTACCATTTGACTACCTACCACATATACCCCTTCCTTGGGTTCTGCAGACTCAAGGGTCATCTTTATTTTAGCCCCGGGCGGTGCTCCTCAGTGTTGGTCCGAATCGAGCAACTTCTTGGGGCCACCACGGCGAAACTTCGAGGCTTGGTTTTACTCGTAGCTTGACTTATCCGGTGTGCCACGAGAGCGAGGTGCGTCGACTCCTATCGGGATTTGTCGGCACATCGGGCGGCTTTGCTGGTCTTGTTTTATTCTTTGTCGAAATGTCTTGTAGTCCGGGATTCCGAGACTGATCGGGTCTTCGGTAGAAGGAATATCCTTCGTTGACCGTGAGAGCTTATAATGGGCTAAGTTGGGACACCCTGCAGGTATTATCTTTCAAAGCCGTGCCCGCGGTTATGAGGCAGATGGGAATTTGTTAATGTCGGTTGTAGAAAACCCGAAGTTGATCTTATTTAAAATACATCAACGCGTGTGTAACCGTGATGGTCTCTTCTCGTGAGTCCGGAAGTGAACACGATGATGGAGTTATGCTTGGCGTGGGTTGTTCTAGGATCACTTCTTGATCATAGTTGTTCGACCGTGCTTTTCCTTCTCTTCTCGCTCTCATTTGCGTATGTTAGACACCAGATATGCTAGTAAACTTGCTGCAGCTCCACCTCACAACCCTGTCCTACCTATAAGCTTAAATAGTCTTGATCTCGCGGGTGTGAGATTGCTGAGTCCCGTGACTCACAGATACTTCAAAACCAGTTTGCAGGTGCCGATGAAACCGTGCGGTGGCCTTTTGAGCTCAAGGAGGAGCTCGATGAAGATCTTGTTCATTGTGTTGTTTCGTTTCAGTTGATCAGTAGTGGAGCCAGTTGGGACGATCGGGGATCTGTGTAGCATTTGGGGTAGTCTTCTTTTATTTTTGGTTCCGTAGTCAGACCTTGATTGTATCTGTATGATGTAATGCCTTACTCATGAATTGTGTGAAGTGGCGATTGTAAGCCAACTATGTATCTCTTTCCTTTATGTATTACATGGGTTGTGTGAAGATTACCTCACTTGCGACATTGCTTTCAATGCGGTTATGCCTCTAAGTCGTGCTTCGACACGTGGGAGATATAGCCGCATCGAGGGCGTTACAGGGAGTTTGATCCGGCACAGCACTGAACCCTGAGTAGGCTCTTCGACACTACGTACGAAGACGCCTGGAAGGTGCTGTTCAAGGGCGCAGAGGCTCCCGCATCCGCTACCGAGGATCGCGGATTCAGCGCGCAGCATCAAATAACGCGTAAGCTATTTTACCCTTCTGGGTTACTTGTTTTCCATAGTTTGATTCTATCGGGATCTAAACTCCCTTACCTTTGACAGATTGGCGAAGGCGTCCGGCAGATTGATTGTCCGGCTCCTTGCCGAAGACCCAGCGACGCTTTGCTTGGCGGGGCTGCTGGTTCCGGCACCTTACGTGGTGCCGAGAAAAAAACCAAGAAGAGGCCACGGAACTCTTTGAGTTCGGCGCCTGTGGTGTCGGACTCATCGTCCGTTGACTCGAGCGGACTCCTCCCGAAAATGAGGAGGAGGAAAAGAGGTCTCTCCCGGTGAAGAGAAGAAAAAGGCCGCCCCAGCTGGGGCTGGAGGGTCAAGAAGGAAGGACCCTTCCTCGGACTACTCCACCAACGGCGACGCGGCGAAGAGGTGGCCATCCAGGCCAAGCCCTTGGCAAAATCGTAAGTATCCGGATACCAGAATAACTCATGGCGTTTCTTTGTTGCACAGTATCTTCTGACGCCGAATATAATCATGCAGTCCGCCCCGAGCCCAGGTCGGCGTGTCGTCGAGCGGCTCCTTAAGCTCGCCGGATGTGAATAGCACTTCACTTCCGGCCGCCTCCTCCCCTCGCGCTGCGGATGATGCCGAGGTGGAGTCCCAAAAGGGGCCAAGACAGGAGGAGGTGGTCCTGGAGGCGTCGCAAGGCGACCTCCCGGACTCCAGGCGCAAAGGGAACAAAACCCCCAAGGGCTCCAAGTCCGGCCCTGGGCCGGACACCGCCCCGGAACCTTCAGTGGTCCTGGAGTCCGGCAGGCGCCCCCCTAGTAAGAAGGGCAAGCCTACGATGCCGGTGACCTCCGTCCAACCGGAGGCACCGGATAATCTGCTAGAGGTTCTTAACGGCGCCTCCATCGACGAGGAGCACCGCACTATTATGAGTGTGGTGATCCAGAAGGTTTAGTCCGCCAAGAGTGGGCTGGCTGAAGCCTGTGCCAGCCTTCTAACAGGCTTTGAGGTATGTATTTAAGATATGTAAAAATATTACCGCATAGACAGTAGCCCCTGATGCTCAGTTTGGTATTCAAAAAGAAAAGCCGAACTGAGGATCAAAAAGATATACACACGAGTCTAACATAAGTATGTCAATATGGGAATGCAGGCTGCGCTGCTGACCTCTGCCGCACTGACTGCGGAGGTCGATGCATTGAAGCAGAGCCTCGAGCGCTCCGAGAGCGAGCTCGGCATTGCCAAGAAGCAGCTCGAGGACAAAGAAGGTAAGTGATACCTTATGTAAGTATATAAAAAGATGTGGTTGCAAAAATGACAGGGACCAGCGTGAGTATTACAGGGGCCACAACCGGTGGCGACCACAAGAAAGCGCTGTCCAAGGCGAAGACAACGCGGCCGTGGAACGCGCCGAGCGAGAAAAGCAGGAGACGCGGTTGGCGGAGGTGCAGCAAGAGCTCCAGGATCTCATGAAAAAACACGAGAGCTTGGAGCTTGACTCAAAGAATTGAGAGTCTGAGCTTGCCTCGGCTCTTGAGAGCGCCAAATCTGCTAAGGCCGAAGCCCAAAAGGCCCTCCAGGAAATTGAGGCGATGAAGAAGATAGCGGTGGGTAAGGAATTCTTTATGCAAAGCAAGCACATGAAAGTGAATTACTTGTTACTTACCCGAGTCCGGAGCTCTCCAGGAGCATTCACAGATCTGCCCCGCATTGTGTCCGACGCTGCCGCCTACTGCCGGGCCAAGGAGGGGAGCTCGACGGAGAAGGTGTTCTGGTCTTAGTATGCTGAGGCCAGACACCCGGTGCCCTTGAGCGACCAGCTGAAGCAACTGGTTGAGCTCCACAAGGCGGCCGAACAGGCCATGAAGGGCCTTATAGTCCGACTACGGCCTGGGGAGGTCATGCCTGGGAGCTACTTTGGGCTGGTGAGGCGGCTAGCGGATGCCTGTCCACGGCTTGAAGTCATCAAGCGCTCCGTATGCATCGAAGGCGCCAGAATACCTTGCCCGTGCTAAAGTGCACTGGGCAAGATGGATCTTTGAGAAGCTGGTGACGGGTGGGCCACCGCAGGGCAAGGAGCATCGTAAGCCGAGAGGTATTATGAGGCGTCTGAAGGGTGCCGCCTTGTGGCGGATGAATGTTCCAAAGATGTAATTTTTGAGTAAACTTCGCATTTGTGATCACATCGCTGAAAACTTGTACATATCGCTAAGCAAAGCTTTTGAATTTAAAATATTACCTTCTCTGCGGCCGTATATTAAATTTGAGAGATGGCGAGTCGTAAACCACGCCCCCATGCATGAAAGTGCTGGGGTGTTCGGGATAAACTTGGCGCTCCTTTTCCCATTCTTGGGTCCTTGAGGAGGACCTCAACACAACAAACAAGGCAATCAGACTATAATGCTTGAACACTCTCCTTAGCCATAGAATTCTATAATTTTAAATTTAGTGAAGCCCCTAGTATTCGGAAGACCGAATTGAGGCGCTATCCACGCCTAGGCGGACAAAGCCGACTCCTCGCTCTAAGTGGCATAAGTCTTTAGGGACTCGAAAACCTCTCGAACAGCGACCAACTCTCGCCCTATCATGGCGGTCAGTTTAGCTTTCTCCACCGAGGTGCTTAGCCCAGCTCAGCAGGGCACAATCGTAGTGGTTCTCCCAGCTACCTTAGCCGATATAGCGGGCGTAAGGTACCAAAACATGGGGCAGGCAAACCCAACTATTGACCCAAGACATGATTCGAGCCGATGCATATAATGCTATAAGTTCGGGTGCCGCACTTGTGAAAGTGTTCGGACTTATCACACCGTATGTTGGGGTAATTAAGCCCCTGGTGTATTTGGTCGTACCAAAGTGTACGGGTGCAACATGTCATTAATGAACATATATAGATAAAAAAGGGAATGCAATAATAGACAAAAGCTATGTATTGTTTATTCAAAAAGGCTGCGGTAAAAGCAGGACGATACAAATAGTGTGATAAGCAAGAGATGGGACTATTTGACATGTCCCCCTCTAGGGGCTAGCTGCGGGATGATATGTGAAACAAGTATACTGCTCGTTATGGAGACCACCTGGACACTCGACGTAGCTTTCCGCCTCCCTGGCTGTTGCATTGTGTGTTCGGCTATTGTACTGCCGGACAGGCCTTCCGTAGAGTGGAGTCCTGAAAGTAAGAAAAAGAATGACAAAATCGGGAGCCCCTAGTGCGGTTGAGCCACATTTTGGGCATGCCGTGGTGGTGCCCCTCCCCTATGGCCATGGTATTTCCGGGCGTAGTTATGTCAGCGTAATACTGGTTCGCAATTTAGCGAGGGCTGGGGTTGGGGCCGCATTGCTATGCTTGCTCGGAGCGTGCCATGCGGTCTTGTTGTAGGTTACTCGAGGCGGCAGCGGTGTCCGGACGTTTAATAGCGGGACGGAGAATTGCCTTGAGAGGCTGCTTTGTACTTCCACCGCGAGGGCCGTCGTATGCTCCTCCGTTCGGAGAGAGCGTTCAGTGTTTCCATTGACCGTAATGACTCCTCGAGGGCCTGACATCTTGAGCTTAAGGTATGCGTAGTGCGGCACCGCATTGAACTTTGCAAGTGCGGTTCATCCGAGAAGTGCGTGATAGCCACTGCGGAACGGGACTATGTCGAAGATTAACTCCTCGCCTCGGAAATTATCCGAGGATCCGAAGACCACCTCAAGTGTAACCGAGCCTGTACAGTTGGCCTCTACACCTGGTATGACGCCTTTAAAGGTCATCTTTGTGGGTTTAATCCTTGAGGGATCTATGCCCATTTTACCTTTGTATCTGATAAAGCAGGTTCAGGCTCTTGCCGCCGTCCATAAGGACTCTAGTGAGTGAAATCCATCAATGATTGGGTCTAGAACCAATGCGGTGAATCCGCCATGGCGGATGCTAGTGGGGTGGTCCCTTCGATCAAAAGTGCTCGGGCAGGAGGACCATGGGTTGAACTTTGGGGCGTGGCTCCAACGCATATCGTCCACGAGTGCATGCTTCCGCTCCCTTTTGGGTATGTGGGTTGCGTATATCATGTTCACCGTCCGCACTTGTGGGGAAGCCCTTCATCCCCTATTATTCGTGGGGCTCCTCCTCGTCATTGCTATGCAGCCCCTTGTCACTGTTTTGGCATTTAACTTGCTGCCTGTTTGAACACCCAACAATCCTGTTGGTGTGGTTGGCTGATTTTTAAAGTGCCGTGTATCGCACAGCGATCAGTATTCGGTCCAAAGCTGGGCGGGCTCGGATATTTCTTTTAAATGGCTTTTCCGCTCACGGGTTTAGAGCCTCTGAATCCGGCATTAACTCGTATCTTGACATTATCACCGTTAATGCGGCGCTTGTGCTTGTTGCCTTGCGACCTGCCATTGCTGTCCTTGGTATCCGAATTACCAGGGCTCTTGGTCATATTATTACTCTGAGCTAGCCAGCTGTCTTCTCCAGCATAAGCGGGTCATGAGTGTTGTAAGGGCTGCCATGGATTTGGCTTTTCTGTCCTAGGTGCTGGGCAAGCCATTAAATCACGGATGTTATGTTTGAAGGCCGTGAGGGCCTCTGCGTCCGGACGATCGACTATTTGATTTTTCTTAGTTAGGAACCGTGTCGGTGTTATGCGGCGATTCCTCTGGCTGCTAAATTATGTGGCTTAGGTCATCGGCGTGCGGTGGTGCGCATAAGTTCCTGAAATTGTCGAGGAATGCGGCTTCGAGGTCCTCCCAACAACCAATTGACTCTGGCGGCAAGCTGTTAAGCCAATGCCGAGCTGGTCCTTTAAGCAGTGGGAGGTATTTGATGGCGTGTAGATCATCACCGCGGGCCATGTGGATATGAAGGAGGTAATCCTCGATCCATACATGAGGATCTGTTGTCTTGTCGTATGATTCGATGTTCTGGGTTTGAAACCCTCGGGGATTTGATGATCCATTACTTCATCTGTGAAGCATAGTGGGTGTCTGGCGCCTCTGTCTTGGGCTATATCGCGTAGCTCAAATGAGCTTTGTCTCTTGTGTTCAGCCTGGCGGGTTGCCATATCGGCATGGCGGTTGTCGGTTTCGGGTTCCGGCAGACCCTTGAGGTTCGAACACTTGGGAGTGCGCGTGGAGATCAACCCTCCACCGTCTCGCACCTCGCCGAATCGCTGGGACCTAAACTACTAAGCGGAACAGCACAAGAGACACGAGATTTATCTTTGGTTGAGCCACCATTGTGGTGTAATACCCTACTCCGTGTGTGGTGTGGTGGATTGTCTCTTGGGCTGATGAGGAACAATACAAGGAAGAACAACCTCACGAGTGCATTCTTGGCGGGTGCGATGAGCTGCTAGATGGGGTTCGATCGCTCTAGCTCTTGGTTTCTTGATGAGGATCGGGTCTCTGTCTTTCTCTGGATTCGGATCCCTTCTTCGAGATGCCCTCTTCGGATGCCCTTTTGCTCTGAGTGTGGCTACTCCTATTTATAAGCGAAGGCCTGGGCCTCCTCCCAAATATTGGCGGGAAGGCCAACAATTGGCCATTTGAAGGGAACAACGGGTACACTTATCTGACTAAAGTTGGTCCTCGCTTTGCCAAAGGCTCTGGTGATGGCCTTTGCTTGGGCTCCCGATGACTCCCTTCCGGCCGTTGGGGCTGGTCTTGGTCTTGTTGCACGAAGCGGATGCCTTTGCTTGATGCTCTACTTTGTGCTTGATCCCTTTGCACCAAAGAGGAAAGGAGGATGCTGCGTGGGCTAGCGCCCGGTGGCGCCCTTAGTGCGTCATGGCTTGCGTCATGGGCACCTCGCGAGTACCCTGCCTTGAACTCTCCGCCTCCTCATGAGCCAGCTGCGAGGCGTGCACGAGAAGCTCCTTGTCGTCCCCGATGAGGCTTGGACCCTCGTGAGGTCTTGAGCTGCGTTGATGAAGGCAGGCCGTGATGGGCCTCCTTGAGCCACGCCGCGGGCGCGAGCGAGCAAGTCAGGGACCCCGTTCCCGAGCGCCGACATAGCCCGGGCCTGGCGGCGCCCGAACAGCGGCGAGAGGCGAAAGGGCAAGTCGAGCGTCGCATGCCCTAACAGCCCTGCGGCCTTGGGCGTCGTGGTGGTTGATTGGGCGCGTCGCCTTGCTTCCCCACGATGCCTCGGTAACCACCGGATTCGACAAGTCCACGCATGCGAGTTGGTCATGATTACGGTGATCGTGGAGGCGGCGGTTGGCCTTCCCGGCTATAAATGCACGTAACGGCGCGCGCCCTTCCGATCTATCCATACCTTCTCCTCCTCCTCGTTTTATCTGGTTGCCATGGCTCCGATCCGCGGTTCTCCACGGAAGAAGGGAAAGGCTCCTCAAGATGATCTGACCTGCTCCCCCAAAGCGGCTTGCCCTCTGGTGTCGAGCAACAGCGCATGCTAAAGGCGCCCATGCCACAGGTGCTTGCGGCGCCACACAGGTTTCCTCTTCCCTTATGCGTGCCGCTGGCGGCTCTGAAGGAGGCGGCGCCCGGCGCCAACAGGCTGCGCGCCGGCGACAGCGGCGGAGTCACGAAGGTGTCGTCTTCCCCTTGGAGTCCGCCGAGGGCTCCTGCGGGAGATTCGTGCTGCGTCGCCATGCCTCCTAAGTCTTGGATTCGTCTTCCTTCTTTCTTTGCCTCCGTCGTCCGGTGAGGGAACCCCTGGGACTCTGGCTGCAACCGCCCGGCTCGGCACCCTATAGCCCAGGGCGAGGTCGCGGTAGTTGCCCAGGCGAGGTCTTCATGACTCGAGGCTGGGCGAGGTCGCCCGGTGCTGCGGGGCGAGGCGCCCTCACGATCCACATGGAGTCGATGGTGCTTGGTGGTGTCCTTCAAGGTCTTCGGCGGAGGTGCGTCGGCTGTAGTGCTGCCCGGGAGAGGTGGTGGGGTCTGCTGCGGTGAGGCAGAGGCTGACCGACCACTCCTGGGCAGCTCCTCGGCGACAGGCGCCGGAGGATCCAGCGACTCCGCCCGAGCTCTTGGCGCGCGGAGGCGGCGGCGGCAGCTCTGAGCCCCGAGCCTGCGCCGTTCCGGGCGAGGCGGGCTCGTCAACCGTCACCGCCCCTGATCTGGATGGGGTTGGCGCGGACGGGTGGCCCTTGTTGATGATGGCGTCTGCGCGCGGTGGTCCCTGTGGGTAGGACTCCTTAGGATTCGCGTCTTTTGTTCCTGCGAGGAGCCAAGAATGTACCCCGCGGGGGCTTGTAAGACGTTTGTAGCTTCATTTGTCAATATAACCCTTTTTATGAGGCGGTCACGAGATGCTCATTCCATTCTAGCTCGATTTCCTCCTTCCGGTCCTCACGAGGGCGATGCTCTGTGCCTCTGGTCCCGTCCCAAAGCGGCTTGGTATCGCTGGTATGCCAGTCGCGATGCGTGGTCAAGGCGAGAGGTGGCGGCCGAGTCGGTAAGAGCCCACAGTCGCGATGCTCGGGGGTCCCCTTAGCGCTCAAGCGGTCATCATTCGGTGAGAAAGGAGGCGGCGTTGCTAACGGGGTTGCATTGGGTGTGGGGATGGTGTTGCGATAACTAGTGTGTCGGGAGGTGACTTATCTCGAGGTCGGGACAATGCTTCTGGTGCGGCGCTAGGTCCGTGCCTAGGCCGGCGAGAGATTGCGTGGCGAGGTCGTTTCGTGCTCCTTGGAGGGACAATGCAGGTTCACCACAAAAGGAACAAGAGCTCACCGTGGCGATCGTTAGTTCTGCCATTAGTTTCTTGGGAGAGGCGCGAGAGGCCTCGCGAGGTGTGTTGGGGCACCCGTGAGCCAGCACGGGACTCACGGGGCCCTACCTCAAGGCGGGTTGCGCCTGGCTCTGGGCCTTATCTTGAGTGTGTTCCTGCAAATTTGGCGGATCTTTGGTGCTCTCGTCTTGGTCCGGCTCTCGGGCTGGTCTCGGCCGTCGGCGGCAAGCCGGTCGCGATGCCATGGACAAGACCAGGGTGAGGGCGGAGGCGGTAGGAGCCACAGTCGTGATGCTCGGGCACCCCCTTTAGCATAAGCTAGGTTAGATATGTGAAACTCGTCCTCCGGTCCGGCTCTCGGGCTGGTCTCGGCCGTCATTGGCAAGCCAGGTTGCAATGCCATGGACAAGACCAGGAGGGTGAGTGCGGGAGAGCGGTAGGAGCCCTAAGTCGCGATGCTCGAGGCACCCCCTTTAATCATAAGTGGGTCATATGCAGCAACTCTCGTCCTCGGGTCCGGCTCTCGGGCTGGTCTCAGCCGTCGTTGGCAAGCCAGTCGCGATGCCATGGACAAGACCATAGGGTGAGGGCGGAGGCGGTAGGAGCCACAGTCGCGATGCTCGGGCACCCCCCTTTAACGCACAAGCTGGGTTAGATGGCGAAACTCGTCCTCGGGTCCGGCTCTCGGGCTGGTCTCGGCCGTCGGCAGCAAGCAGTCGCGATGCCATGGACAAGACCCGGTGAGGGCGGAGGCGGTAGGAGCCACGAGTCGCGATGCTCGGGCACCCCCTTAGCGTGCAAGATTCCGTCACCCGGAAAAGGCGCAAATAACAAGCATGGTGGGCGAACATAATCCTAAGGAAAGCGTAAGAAGGATACATGCCAGCTGGGACATGCCAGTGGCTTGGGGATGATGCAGCCAGGCGCCCCAGCGAGATAAGCTAATGACATGAAATAAAGCGGATACATGCACGAGGGCGGACCCACGCGGCACAGGGAATAATCTGACCTGAAGGCGCTCCCAGCGGAAACAAAACTTAAAGATGTCACTGGTGAAGTTGGGGACGAAGGGGTGTTGGTGCAGCGGACTCGGTGGGCTGCGGGGCCGATCCTCCACGAGCCCCAGGCCGGAGGCCTCGGGAGGATCCGGGCGCCCGGCGGCTCCTCGGGGCCATCTCCATCTCCTCGGGGCTGCAGGCGTGCACGACCTCTCGAGCCTCGGGATGGCCCTCATGAGATCTTTGGTGCGCAGCAACCGCGTTGGCGAGCCATGAGGCATGCACACGTGGCTGTGGGGCGGGCCCTGCATAGCGTCCCACTCGCGAGGCAGGCGCTCTTGAGGCCTTGGCTCGGTTGAGCCTGGTATGTCGATCTGAGGCGCGCAGCCCACCATCCTCGCTGGATGGGGGCCACAATGGAATGGCGGCTGGCTGCCCTCATGACCCTTGACTCTGTAGCTCTGAATGGCCTTGCCGATGAACTCCTAAGGGTTGGCCCTCCTTGCCTTGCTCACCTTTGCGGTAAATGTGCTTCAAAGCACGCCTCCATGTGGTGCCCAGCGCCTCCCTCGTGACCTTGGCGAGGTCGGCGGCCCTCGAGGGAGAGCCCGAGCCCGACCTGAGGAGGCGCCCGGCGCGCCTTCTATCTCGATGGAAGGAGGCTCCCCTGGCCCGGCGGGCCCCGAGGGGCCTGCCTCTTGAGGAGCCGGGCGGTCGATGTCTTCTTCTTCTTGGGTGCGGCCTCGGGAGGCCTCCTGCTCTTGTGGTGCAGGTCTTCTAGCGATGCGGCTGAAAGGCTTGCTCCGGGGAGCACTGCTGCGTCTCTCTCTTCACAGGGGCACCGTGGCGACCCCGCCGCTTCTGGCATCTTGAGGGCGTTGTGGCCGTGGTGGGTTCTGACCATGAATTTAATGCGCTGGGTACCGAGGATGGCGTTGTCTGGCGGCGAATGTGGGCGACGTCGAAGTCGATGAGCTCGGTGTGGTAGTTTCGCGAGCCCGAAGTTGACAGAAAGCGGACCTGCCCGATCGGGACCGTGGAGCCGTCGGTGACTCGGAGAAAGGCTTGGTTGGCTGAAGCTGATGTAAGGCACGAAGATTGTTGAATGTCTCCACGGATGGGGCGTTGAGCCCTGCTCCGCCGTCGATGAGGTCTTGGTGACTAGCACATTCTTGATGATTGGGGAACAAAGCATCAGGAGAACTCCGGCTGTGGCCGCGCTTTAGCCTGATCCCCAGGCTGAGCGTGATGGCGCATGCCGACCACGAGAGGGTGCGTGGCCTCGAGCTTGGGGAGGACTGCATTCACTTAGCGGGCGAACTGCTTGAAGATGCGCTGAGAGGCTGGGGCTTGAGCTCCGCCCAGGATGCAGGCGATCGCACGCGGTTCCTAGAAGCCCCCAGCCCCCTCGTCCTGATGACGGTCCTCATTTCTCCTTGGCGGCAGCGGCAGTGGAGGGAGGCCTGCGTTCCCCTGCGGGCGATCCTCGCGAGGCTGATCCCTCCAGCCTACCCCGCGAGGCGGGTCTTGCCAGCGGTCCTCGCGAGGTTGGTCGCGCCACCCTTGGTGCGGGCCGCGGTCTTCCCAGCGTCCTGCATTCCTTCCTCCTCCTCGGCCGTAGCTCCGGTCGCTGCGCTCGGGGCATCTGCCGACCCTTCCTTCACGTACGGCCCGGAGCTCTTGGCATTCATTGGTGTTGTGGGTGTGGAGGTCGTGGTACATGCAGTACCGACTGCCCTTGGAGGACTCGGGCTGATCTCGCCTCGCTTGGTGTGCAGCTCGGCCGCGATCAGGCAGCCCCTTAAGCTTCACGTCCTTGGCCTTGGACTTCTTTTCTTGGGATCCATGGCAGGCAGCTCGAGGAGGAGGCGCCCTCCTCAGCCACTGGCGCGCTTGGTCGCCAAGTTGAACAGCTCAGGAGGTGCACAAATCTTCATGCATCGCCAGCTCCTCCTTCATCTTGACGTCGCGCTGCCGTCAGAGAAGGAAGAGATGATGGCCTCCTCCGTTACCCTGGGGATCTTGAGGCGTGCGTTGTTGAAGCGCTGTATGTACTTTTGCAGGGTTTCCCCTGGCTGCTGCTTGATTCGGCACATGTCGCTTACGGCGGGTGGCCGGTCGCGAGTACCTTGGAAGTTGGCAATGAAGCGGGTGCGCATCTCGGCCCAGGAAGAGATCGTGCCTGGGGCCAGATTCAGGAGCCAGGTGCGGGCTTCGTCCTTGAGCGCCATGGGAAACCAATTCGCCATGACCTTTTCATCCCCGTTGGCAGCCTCGATGCCCAGCTCGTAGAGCTGGTGGAACTCCGTAGGGTCAGCTGTGCCGTCGTAGCGAGGAGGCAGGTCTGGCTTGAACTGGTGGGCCGCGACAACTGCGCCTTTCGGAGGTGAAAGCGCGGCAGCCCGCCCGTGGCAGCGAGGGGCCTCGGACGGCGAAGAGCTTGGTCTTGTGGGACTCCCTGCGCGCTGGCTGGGGCAGCGCAGGTCTGGCGTGCTGGGCGGGGGCCTTCGGGCAGCTTCTTGTGGGCGAGAACTTCTTGACAGCTCTGCTCTTGCAGCGCGGTGCTGGCGGGCAGGTTCCGCCCGAGGGCAGCGCCTTCTTGAGGAGGCGGCTGGCGCCCAGGAGCTTCATCGCCCAGCGGCGGTGCGGTGCAGCGAGCGGGCGGTCTTGGCGCCTCCTGCAGCGCTGGCGAAGCTTCGGCGACTTCGGTCGAGCCATTCTTCGTAAACGTCGTCGGCGGCGGTAGCGCAGGAGCTTCGTTGCCGCGATGAGTGCAGCTCGGGCCTCCATGGCTGCTTGGGCGCGTGTGACAAAAACCAGCGAGGTGGCGAAAGCGTGGCGGTGCGGCCGTCCCGCCTCATGCGAGGTGCTGGGGCGATGCTTGCTGCTTTCGTTCCCGCCGGGCAGTGGCGGCGTTAGCGGCAGTGGTGACGAAACGATGAGGCTGCCCGCCGGCAGGAGCTGTCTGGTGTCATGGGAGGCGGCGGCTCGGCGCTTCGGCGAGCCCGGCAGGTGTCGAACATGGTTGCGGTGGTCGGGGAAAAACGAGGCGACGAAAGCAGATTCAGCGCACCTACAGCGCGCCAAATGTCGGATTCGGGTTCGGCAGACCCTTGAGGTTTCAACAACTGGGTGCGGCGGAGATCAACCCTCCACCGTCTCGCACCTCGCCCGAATCGCTGGGACCTAAACTACTAAGCGGAACAGCACAAGAGACACGAGATTTATCTTGGTTGAGGCCACCATTGTGGTGTAATACCCTACTCCGGTGTGTGGTGTGGTGGATTGCCTCTTGGGCTGATGAGGAACAATACAAGGAAGAACAGCCTCGCGAGTCATTCTTGGCGGGTATGATGAACTGCTAGATGGGGTTCAGTCGCTCTAGCTACTGGGTTCTTGATGAGGATCGGGTCTCTGTCTTTCTCTGGATTCCAGATCCCCTTCTTCCAGATGCCCCTCTTCCAGATGCCCTTTTGCTCTGAGTGTGGCTACTCCTATTTATAGGCGAAGGCCCTGGGCCTCCTCCCAAATATTGAGCGGGAAGGGCGCCAACAATTGGCCATTTTGAAGGGGAACAGCGGGTACACTTATCTGACTAAAGTTGGTCCTCGCTTTGCCAAAGGCTCTAGTGATGGCCTTGCTTGGGCTCCACGATGACTCCCTTCCAGCCATTGGGGCTGGTCTTGGTCTTGTTGCATCGAAGCGGATGCCTTTGCTTGATGCTCTCGCTGCGCTTGCTCCCTTTGCACCAAAGAGGAAAGGAGGGCCTGCTGCGGGCTGGCGCCCGATGGCGCCCTTGGTAAATCATGGCTTGCGTCATGGGCACCTCGCGAGTACCCTGCCTTGAACTCTCCGCCTCCTCATGAGCCAGGCTGTGAGGCCGTGCTCGAGGAAGCTCCTTGTCGTCCCCGCATGAGGCTTGGCCCTCGTGAGGTCTTGAGCTTCGTTGATGAAGACAGGCGTCTTGGGCCTCCTTCGAGCCACGCCGCAGGCCGCAGGCAGGCAAGTCTGGGGACCCCCGTTCCCAGAACACCGACAACGGTTATCGTCACACGTCATGGGGCGCCCACACGATCCATAGATCGATCTTGTTTATCTTGCCTTGTCCTCCAATATATCTCGCAGGTCCGGCGCATTTCCCGTGCCTTGGTATTCTTTGGCGATGCGGGTGCGGCTTGAGTGGAGGGCCGAGAGCCTCTCTCATCACACGACCACGAGGTGGCGGTCGGCGCGTCGTCTTGCTGGTGATGTAGGTTTTGGTGCTTCCTCTTCTAATCGGGGTAGCAGCCTGCGCTTTGGGTAGCTCTTGGAGGGGCATTCGAGTTCTCACTCTTCGGCCGCAAGGACTTCATTCCATCTGTCGGCTAGCAAGTCTTGGTCAGCTCTAAGCTGTTGCTGTTTTTTCTTGAGGCTGCTCACCGTGGCCATAAGCCTGCGTTTGAAACAGTCTTGTTCGACGGGATCCTCGGGCACGACAAATTAAATGCGTCGTCGAGGCTTGCCTCGTCTTCGGAGGAGGCATGTAATTATCGTCCTCTACCTCTCATGCTGCCGCTCTCTCATGAGGCTGGTTTCTCCATCCTCTGCGCTGAATCCTCTTTGGAGGGTTGTCTTCAACCTTGTCCGGTGTTATTGTCTCCGTGCGGAATCACCGTTTTGCTTTGGCGGGATTTAGAGCGGCGCCACTGACGCCGGCGCTTAGGCTGCTTCTTGGAGGGGTCATCCTTCGTTGTTCCATCGCCATCCCCTTCTTTTGGGGTGTCCACCGTGTATATGTCGTATGACGAGGTGGCCTTCCAATGCCACAGTAAGCCTTTGGTTCTTGGTCGTCTCCTGCATCGGCGTCCATACCGTCGATGTCTTCAGAGTTGAAGTAGAGCATGTCGGTTAAGTCATCGACAGTGGCTACGAAGTGGGTGGTGGGTGGGCTTTGAATTTCTTCATCGTCCGCATCCCAACCTTGCTGACCATAGTCCGGCAGGGCTCTCTGATAAAGAGAGAGACTTTAGCGAATTCAGGATGTCGCCAAGGGCGAAAAGCTTTGAAAAGATGTCATGGCGGCAACTCCATGATTGGCGCCCAATCGGATTCGATTGGCAGGGGCGCGGAAGGTTCGGAGTCCGGAGAGGAGTCCGGAACCTTGGAGTCACGAGCTTCGCAAAGGACAAGGCTGGTGTTTGGCTCGATCACCGTAGAGATTGTAGCCCCCGAGGCGGTGTCCAGCCACCCGTCCTCGATCGGCGCGGTCGGCTCCGAACTAAGGGTCGGGCGGACATCGGTGCGACTGCGAATCCCTTTGTTGCGAGCTAGATCATGCCCATCGTGACAGTCTTGGCGGCGCTTGGTTGTGGCTTGAACCGTCGAAGATCAAGTCTCCGCGGACGTTAGCCGTGTAGTTCAAACTTCAAATCCGACCTGATGGCGGGCGTAGCTTCGATCTGCTCCGGATGGCCAAGCGAATTGGCCCGATGCAAAGCCGCCCGAATCTGAAGATCTGTCGGGAGAAAAGTCTCACCTGGACCGCGTCGTTGTTGATGATCGGAGGAGCCATCGGGCCTAAAGATGACGACACAAGGAACTCTCAATGAAAGCACCAATGTCGGTGTCAAAACCGGCGGATCTCGGGTAGGGGGTCCCGAACTGTGCGTCTAGGCGGATGGTAACAGGAGACAAGGGACACGATGTTTTTACCCAGGTTGGGCCCTCTCGATGGAGGTAAAACCCTACTCCTTCTTGATTAATATTGATGATATGGGTAGTACAAGAGTAGATCTACCGTGAGATCGGAGAGGCTAAACCCTAGAAGCTAGCCTATGGTATGATAGTTGTTAGATCCTCGGACTAAAACCCTCCGGTTTATATAGACACGGAGGGTTAGGAATTACATAGAGTCTGCCGGTTTCGGGTTCCGGCAGACCCTCTAGGTTCGAACACTTTGGGGTGCACGCGGAGATCTCGCCCTCTACCTACACCACCCCGCCTCGCTAGGATCTAAGCTATGAACAGAACAACACAAGAGACACAGGGTTTATACTAGTTCAGGCCACCATTGTGGTGTAATACCCTACTCTAGTTTGTGGTGTGGTGGATTGCCTCTTGGGCTGATGATGAACAATACAAGGAAGAACAGCCTCGCGAGGGTCTGTTCTTGGCTGGTGCGATGAACTGCTAGGGGGAGTTCAGTCGCATCTCTCTCTCTCTCTCTCTCTCTCTGATTGATTTCTTGATGCCAGATCAAGCTGCCTCTACCCTGTGGGTGGCTAGTCCTATTTATAGGCAAAGGCCCTGGGCCTCTTCCCAAATATTGAGCAGGAAGGGCGCCAACAATTGGCCATTTTGAAGGGAACATCTAGTACACTTATCCCGACTAAAGTTGGTCCTTGCTGTCAAAGGCTCACGGTGGTGGCCCGGCTTGGGCTCCACGATGACTTCCTTCCTGCCGTTGCGGCGGTCTTGGTCTCGTTGCACGAAAAGGATGCCTTTGCTTGATGCTCTCGCTGCGCTTGCCCTTTGCACCAAAGAGGAAAGGAGGACATGCTGCGGGCTGGCGCCCTTGGGCGCCCTTGGTCGTCATGGCTTGCGTCATGGGCACCTCGTGAGGTACCCGCCTTGATCTCTCTCCTCCCTCGCGAGCCAGCTGTGAGGCCGTGCACGAGGAGGCTTCTGTCGTCCGCCCACGAGGCTTGGCCCCTCGCGAGGTCTTGAGTTTGTCTTGATGAAGATGGGCCTTGATGGGCCACCCTTGAGCCACGCCGCAGGCGCGGCGAGCAAGTGCAGGTACCCCGTTCCCGAGCGCGCCGACAGTAGCCCCGGCCCAAAGCGCGCTGGACTTCGCTGCGAGCGAGAAGCGAAGGGCAAGTCTGGCGCCCGAGCCCTAACAGCCTGCGGCCTTGGGCGCCGCGTGGCGGTTGGTTGGACGTGGGCACCTTAGCAACTGCGCGAATCGACAAAAGAGCGGCGTCTGCCTAGGCTTTGCTTCCCTCGTCTCCTCCGGTCATTGCCCAGATCCCCTTTCTTGTGCCTTTCCTTCCTGCCTCTGAAATCTCCAGATCTACTTCGACCGCGTGCCCTAGCAAGACATGGCGCCTCGCCAGACCCCGGCCGGAGCTTGGTACTCAGCCGCCTTGGACTCGCCGAATGTGTTGGAGGAGGGCCTTGCCCGGGTGCGCTGGATGGTGGCGGCGCAAGGCATCGACGGGGCAGAGGTGTTCAAGGCTGGCTCCGCTCTTTCCGAGGGCCAAGGAAGCACCTTCTATCCGCTCTTCGTGAGCGCCATTGCTGCCGGTCTGGTGCCTCCCTTCTCTGAGTACTTCTTCTCTGTCCTCCGCCATTATAACCTGTAGGCCCTGCACCTCCACCCTAACTCTGTTCTTCTTCTGGCGATCTTCGCCTACTATTGTGAGGCTCACGTCGGGGTGCAGCCCTCAGTGGCCTTGCTACGCCACTACTTCTCCCTCCGGACCTCTCGCGGTCCCATCTCCGCGTGCGCGAGCTTTGTTGCATACGGCAGCTCCAACGCCATCTCGAAGCCCGGGAAGAGGATTGAGGGCTTCAGGAGCAAGTGGGTCATGGTATATGCTGGGCGCATCCACCCTCGGCTGATTCTGCCCACGGAGCATCCCACGAGCTCCGATGATTGGTCTCATGTGGAACTCGAGGATCCCTGCGCGAAGCCGGTGCTGGAGAAGATGGACGCAGATCTGCGGCTGAGCAACATGGCGACGGCGAAGGTGATCAAAAGGTCGCTCTGAGGAGTTCTGGAGCATCGGTGGCCCGCTTGTCGATGATCGCTTCCTTTGTGGAGGCCCTGCCCGAGCCCCGCAGTTTCGGCCGACGAAGATCTGGCCGCGGTCCTCAAATCTTTGGTCGAGGGAGACTTGGCGAGGCTGGAGGGCGCCCCTGTACCCCTGTTCCTTCGAGATGATTGGGAGCAGGCGGTGGACTCCATGCCCGTCTTCAATGGGGACAGGCCCGTGCCCGCGGAGGTTCCCGAGGACCCGGCGGCCCAGGCGACGTTGAACGTGTCTTCTGGCGACTCCAGCGAAGAAGAGGAAGAAGAGGAGCGGGAAGCGGGGCCTGACTCCGAGGTGACCGACGGGGAGTCGAGAGCGCCCCTCCTCCGACGCAGTTCCCGTGCCCTCCGCCTCTTGCCGAGCGACGACGACGAGGATGGCGGCGAGCGGGGCGGCGAGAGCTCGCACCCGATCCCGAAAAAGGACAGGAGTGGGCTGGTCCCCCGCGGGTCTGCCCCGGCTCCGAGGCGATCCGCAGACGCGCCTCCTGCTCTCGGGCCTCTTGAGGCTGATCCCTGCAGCCGGCTCTCGGGCTTCAAGTATGGCCGGAGGTTGCTCAAGCTCGCGAGCGATGACCAGTAAGTGCTTGATTCTTGTTTTGTTCCTTGTTTTGTCGCTGAAGCTTGATGTCTGTATCTCTTGGCTAGGCAGGCGCCTGCGGCGAAGAAGCTGAAGGGAGCTCCTGAGGCTCCGTCTGGGGTAGCGCCTCTGCCCGCGAAGGAAGGCAACGGCAAGACACGAGCCTCTCCTGCCCGGTCATCCTCGCGAGGCCTGGCAGAGCTGGCTGGGGCGAGCTCAGCCCCCATGGCCCAAGCGACTCCTGAGGTATCCTTGCCTGATGCCCCCGTCATAGTTGTTGGGGCGCAGCAGGTTCCGCCTCAGGATACTCCACCAACTGCCATCTCTCCGACTCCTCCCACTGCCCTGGATCGTGCTGCTGCTGAACTGGACCGGCTGCGGCAAGATCTTCTGGGCGCCGACCCTCGCTTGGTGGTCGGGCGCTTGGAGCTGGCTTCTGGCTGGATTCGCTCTGACGCTTAGATTCGAGCAGTGCTGGTTCAGGCCTCGACGGCTTGCGACGAGGAGAAGCAGGCCGTCCTTGGGGCGAAGGCTGCTCGCGACGCCGCCTTGGGAGAGGTGGCCGATGTCCGAGGTCGCTACAAGGCGCTGGAGAGCGAGCTCCAGGACCTGCGGGACTAGCTTGCCAAGGAGGCCGGCATTCGCCAAGAGAAGGAGGAAGACATGAAGGCTCGCGAGGCGGCCGTCAAGGACCGGGACGCCAAGCTTAACAGGTGCCGTGACCGCCTGGGTGCGCTGGAGCAGGAGTTGGAGGCGAAGAAGGTCGAGCTGGACGGCAAGGCGCGAGTTCTTGCCGAGGACCGCGAGGCCTTCACGGAGATGGAGGTGAAGGCTCGCACCTTGCTTGAGGTCGCTTTTCGACAGCGATGCGGAAAGCCGGCTGGCGGCGCCGAGGACGGCCCGCCAAGCTGCTTCCCTTCCTGATCCGTGCTCTTGAAGACGTCACCCTTGGCCTTGGCCCTACGGCTGAGGCCGAGGCGCGTGCCCTGTCTTCTGCAGCGCTGACGCGGGTCCTTACCCACGTCAACCTTCGCGATCCCGCGTCGACCTCGACGGCCTTGCTGGAGCCGCCGAAGGGCGAGCTTGCTGCTGCCGCTCTTGAGGCCGTGAAGGGTCGTCTGGAGGCTCTCTTGTCGAGTTCCGGCCTTCAGCACCAAGCGGGCGGGCGCTGCGGTCTTGAGGCTTCATGAGGCGAACCCGCTCCGCGCAGCTCCGCCGCCAACAAGTGACTCCGTTGTGGCTCCTGTTCTGCTTTCAGCTCCTGCAACATGCATCATGCCTCGGGGAGGCGTTTAAACTTGCGTTTGGTGTTATATAACAGTTATGGACTGTAATGTTTGCTTTTTAAATTCCTTGATATTTGCGCTTATCCTTCCTACTTGCTTATGTTCTACGCCGGCAGAGCCCGGCCCCGCGCATACCTCAGCCACCGTTAGCCCTGACCGGAAACCAGGACGGGACCAAGGAGTGAGGGGCTACGTGACAAGTTAGGCTCTGAGTCGCGATGCTCAGAGTCCCCTTAACACCTGAACAACAAGTAGGGAGGTGAGATGTGTGGGTGAATCTACCATTCTCGTCTGCGAGCCCGGCCCGCGCATACCTCAACCGCCGTTAGCCTTCGGAACTAAGGAGTGAGGGGCTATGTGACCAGTTAGGCTCCTGACTCGCGATGCTCAGGAGTCCCCCTTGACGCTCAAACGGCCTTCGTACCTTAGCTCCGCTCGGGGAGGGATCGCTGACGAACCAGGCCCGAGAGGCTGGCTGGGTGGCGTCGTGCAGGCGTGACCCCGTGCCCAGCCCTCGCGGCACTCCTGAGGGGAGGCGTTGCGATGAGGCCGGACACTGAGCTCTGGGCTCCCTGAGGTTGATGCGACCGGGGGCCACCCTCAGTTGTTTATCACCAGCACGTAGCATGGTGCTTCCACTGGTGCATGGGAGGGGGCTCCCCTCCGGGAGGAGCCCCCGGGGCGTGTACAGCCCAGCCTTGACATGTGGCTGGCACGGTAGGGCCTTACGAGGTGTATCTGGCACCCGTGAACCAGCGCGGGACTCACGGGGCCCTACCTCAAGGCGGGTTGCGCCTGGCACTGGGCCTTAACTTGTGATGTGTTCCTGCAAATTTGGTTAGATGCCGACGCTCTATGTCCTCGGGTCCCGACCCTCGAGCGGGTCTCAGCCGTCGCTGGTATGCCAGTCGCGATGCCGTGGACAAGAACAGAGGGTGAGGGCTGGAGAGCCAGTAGGAGCCCATGATCCGCGATGCTCAGGAACCCCCCCTTTAACTGCAAGCGGCCGACATGAAGGAAGAAGGGGTGTCATGGACAGGCATCAAACAACAATCATGATGGGTCGAGCGCATGACCGAAATAAGCGCAAGAGGGGTACATGCACTGGTGCTGCCCGGCGACTTGGGGATGATGCATCTGAGGCGCCCCAACAAGGTAAGCTAGGAACATGAAGTAAAGGGATACATGCCGAGGATGGACCCACGCGGCCTGGGAATGATGCAGCCCTGGGGGGCGCTCCCAGCTGGAAATGAAACTTGAAGGATGTCACCCGATAACGTTGAAGACGAAAGGATGTTGAAGTAGCGGACGTCGTGGGCCGCAGAAGCCGACCTTCACGAGCCCCGGGCCCAGGGCCTCGGGAGGCTCGGAGGCGCTGGCTCCTCATGACCATCTCCATCTCCGCCAGGGACTGGGGCGCCTGGCCTCTTGAGCCTCCGGATGCTCCCATGAGGTGCTGGTACGTGGCGGCCGTGTTCGGCACGCCGTAGGGCATGCGAACGTAGCTGTGGGGTGGGCCTTCGCAGCGCCCCGCGCGTGAGGGCAAGAAGCACTCCTGAGAGGTGGCTCGGTTGAGCCCTGGTATGTTGATGCAGATGCGTAGCCCACCATCCTCGCCTGGATGGGGAGCTACGGCGGGTAAGCGGCGGCTGCCACTCATGACTCTTGACTCCTGCAACTCCTGCGTGATCTGACTGACGAACTCTTGAGGGTTTGGCCCTCCTTGCCTTGCTCCTTCCTGAGGGAAACGTGCTTTGAAGCACGCCTCCAAGTGGTGCCCAAGCGCCTCCCTCGTGACCTTAGCAAGGTCGGTGGCCCTCCAGGAGAGAGCCCCCGAGCCTTGCTTGAGGAGGGCGCGGGGCGCGCCTTCCTATGCGACAGAAGGAGGTGCCCCCTGAGCAGGCGCGGACCTTGAGGGGCCTGCCTCCCGAGGGGCCGGGCCTGGCGATGTCTTCTTCTTCTTCTTGGGAGCGGTCTCATGGAGCCTCACGCTCCTGCGATCTGGGTCTTCAAGTGATGCGGCTTGAAAGGCTCACTCCAGGGAGCACACTGCATCTCTCTCTTCACAAGGCACCGTGATGACTCCGCCGCTTCCTGGCATCTTGAGGACGTTGTAGCCGTGATGAGTCACGGCCATGAACTTGGCCAGGGCTGGGTACCCGAGGATGGCATTGTATGGCAGGCGAATGTGGGCGACATCGAAGTCGATGAGCTCGGTGCGGTAGTTGTCGCGCGCCCCGAAGGTGACGGGGAGGCGGACCTGCCCAATCGGAACCGTGGAGCCATCGGTGACTCCGGAGAAAGGCTTGGTTGGCTGAAGCTGATTGTAAGGCACTTGGAGATTGTTGAATGTCTCTCACGGACAGGGCGTTGAGCCCTGCTCCGCCGTCGATGAGGGTCTGGTGACTTGCACGTTCGCGATGATTGGGAACAAAGCATCGGAGGACTCTGCTGTGGCGCAAGACTTGAGCTGATCCGCTGAGCTGTACATGAGGGCACACTCTGACCACCTGAGAGGGCGTGTGGCTTCGAGCTTGGGGAGGACTGCATTCACTTCACGAGCGAACTGCTAGAAGATGCGTTGGGAGGCTGGGGCTTGAGCTCCGCCCAGGATGCAAGCGATCGCGCACGGCTCCTGGAAGCCCCCAGCCCCCTCGTCCTGATGATGGTCCTCATTTCTCCTTGGCTGTGGCGGCATAGGAGGGAGGCCTGCGTTTCCTTGCGGACGATCCTCGCGAGGCTGATCCCTCCAGTCTCCCTCGCGAGGCTGATCCTGCCAGCGATCCTCGCGAGGTCGGTCGCGCCACCCTTGGCGAGGGCCACGGTCTTCCCAGCGTCCTGTGTTTCTTCTTCCTCCTCGGTCGTAGCCTCAATCGTTGCGGTCGGGGCTTCGGCCGATCCTCCCTTCTCGCACGGCTCAGAGCTCTTGACATTCGTTGGTGTTGTGGGTGTGGAGGTCGTGGTACACACAGTACCGGCTGCCCTTGGAAGACTCGGGCTGATCTCTGTCCCGCTTGGTGTCTGGTTCTGCTGCGAGCACGGCAGCCCCTTGCGCTTCACGTCCTTGGCCTTGGATTTCTTCTCTTACGTATGCATGGCTGGCAGCTCGAGGAGGAAAGGCGCCCTTCCTCAGCCTGGCGTGCATTTGGTCGCCAAGTTGAACAGCTCAAGGAAGTGCACAGATCTTCATGCATCGCCAGCTCCTCCTTCATCTTGACGTCGCGCACACCGTCGAAGAAGGCTGAGATGATGGCCTCCTCGATCACCTTGGGAATCTTGAGGCGGCCTTGTTGAAGCGTTAGGCGTACTTCCGCAGGGTCTCCTGGTTGCTTCTTGATGCGGCGCATGTCGCTCCGGCAGGAGGCCGGTCGTGAGTACCTTGAAGTTGGCGATGAACCGGTGCGATCTCGCCCGGGAGGAGATCGTGCAGAGCCAGTGTTCAGGAGCAGTGCGGGCTCCGTCCTTGAGTGCCATGGGAAACCAGTTCGCCATGACCTTCTCGTCCCGTTGGCGGCTGATGCCCAGCTCGTCAGAGCTGGAGGAACTCCGTGAGGGTCGGCCATGCCGTCGAGCGAGGAGGCAGGTCTGGCTTGAACTTGCCGGGCCACGCGACGCTGCGCAGCTCGGTGGTGAAGGCGCGGCAGCCCGCTGTGGCCACGGGAGGCCTTTGGTGACGAAGAGCCTGGTCTTGCGGGTCCCCATGCGCTGCATCCGGGAGCAGCGCGGGTCTTGGCGTCTTTGGAGCAGGAGCGTGGTCGTGGACGAGCCGGTGCGAGGAGCACTCGGGAACTTCTTGGGGGCGAGGGACCTCTTGGCAGCTCTGCTCTTGCTGCGCTGGCGCAGGATGGAGTGGGTTCCGCCCAGGGGCCACTCGCCTTGGGGCCAGGGCGCCTTTTTGAGGGGGAGGCGGCTGAGGCGCCCCCGGAGCTTCATCGCCAGCAGAGGGCGGGCGCTGTGCAGCGAGAAGGACGGCGCTGGGAGCCTTCGCGCGCGAACGAAGCTCGGCGACGCGTCGAGCCACTCTTCGTGACGTCGTCGACTGGCGGTAGCGCAGGAGCTCGTTTGCGCGATGAGTGCAGCTCGAGCCTCCATGGTAGCGAAGCACGCGAGACGAAGAACCAGCCGGGCGAGTGAAGGAGTGGCGGTGCGGCCGTCTCGCCTCACGGACGGATCTTTGGGGCGATGTTTGCTGCTCGTTCCCCGCTTGGCCGGTGGCGGCGTTGACGGCAGGCGACGGGGAATGGCGGGGGCGGCCGCCGACGGGGGCTGTCTGGGCGACGCGGGAAGCGAGAGCGGCTCGGTGCTCGGCGCAGGCCCTACGAGCGCCTGACATGGATGCGATGGTCGACGAAGAACAGGGGGGCGGAAGACGAATTCTGGTGCACCCCTACCTGGCGCGCCAAATGTCGGATTTCAGGTTCCGGCAGACCCTCTAGGTTCGAACACTGGAGTGCGTGCGGAGATCTCGCCCTCTACCTACCTGCACCTCGCCGCCTCGCTAGGATCTAAGCTATGAAAAGAACAACACAAGAGACACAGGGTTTATACTAGTTCGGGCCACCATTGTAGTGTAATGCCCTACTCTAGTTTGTGGTGTGGTGGATTGCCTCTTGGGCTGATGATGAACAATACAAGGAAGAACATCCTCGCGAGGGTCTGTTCTTGGCTGGTGCGATGAACTGCTAGGGGGAGTTCAGTCGCTTCTCTCTCTCTGATTGATTTCTTGATGCCGGATCAAGCTGCCTCTACCCTGTGGGTGGCTAGTCCTATTTATAGGCAAAGGCCCTAAGCCTCTTCCCAAATATTGAGCGGGAAGGGCGCCAACAATTGGCCATTTTGAAGGGAACATCTAGTACACTTATCCTGACTAAAGTTGGTCCTCGCTTTGTCAAAGTCTCTGGTGGTGGCGCGGCTTGGGCTCCACGATGACTTCCTTCCTGCCGTTATGGACGGTCTTGGTCTCGTTGCACCAAACGGATGCCTTTGCTTGATGCTCTCGCTGCGCTTGCCCCTTTGCACCAAAGAGGAAAGGGGACACTGCTGCTGGCTGGCGCCCACCGGCGCCCTTGGTCATCAAGGCTTGCGTCATGGGCACCTCGTGAGGTACCCCGCCTTGATCTCTCCGCCTCTCGCGAGCCAGCTGACGAGGCCGTGCACGAGGAGGCTTCACATCGTCCGCCTCATGAGGCTTGCCCCTCGCGAGGGTCTTGAGCTTGTGCTGATGAAGATGGGCCTTGATGGGCCACCCCTTGAGCCACGCCGTAGGCAGGCAAGTCTAGGTACCCCCATTCCCAGAACGCCGACAGAGTCGGTTACAAAGATTTTGGGTTTTCTTGAGGAAAGGTTGTATGTGATACAACCAGAATTTTTTTGACAATCCTGAAAGACGCTAACAAGTATGCAAAGCTCCAGCAATCCTTCTAAGGACTGGAGTAAGCATCTCGGAGTTGGAATGTACGCTTTGATGAGATGATCAAAGATTTTGGGTTTATACAAAGTTTATGAGAAACTTGTATTTCCAAAGAAGTGAGTGGGAGCACTATAGAATTTCTGATGAGTATATATGTTGTTGACATATTGTTGATCAGAAATGATGTAGAATTTCTGGAAAGCATATAGGGTTATTTGAAAGGTGTTTTTCAACAGAAAACCTGGATTAAGCTACTTGAACATTGAGCATCAAGATCTATGAGGATAGATCAAAAACGCTAAATGGTACTTTCAAATGAGCACATACCTTGACATAATCTTGAAGGTGTTCAAGATGGATCAGTCAAAGAAGGAGTTCTTGCCTGGGTTGTAAGGCATGAAGTTAAGAGTTAAAGCTCGACCACGAAAGAAAAGAGAGAAAGGACGAAGGTCGTCCCTATGCTTCAGACGTAGGCTCTATAGTATGCTATCTTTGTACCAAGATTGGAAGTGTGCCTGCCATGAGTCACTATCAGGGTACAAGAATGATCCGAAATGGATCATTGGACAGCGGTCAAAATTTTCCTTGGAGTAAATAAGGACATGTTTCTCGATTATGGAGGTGATAAAGAGTTCGGCGTAAAGGGTTATGTCGATGCAAGCTTTAACACCTATCCGAATGACTCTGAGTAGCAAACCGGATACGTATAGTGGAGCAACCATTTGGAATAGCTCCAAGTGGAGCGTGGAAGCAGCATTTACAATATGACCTAGAGATTTGCGAAGTACATACGGATCTGAATGTTGCAGACCCGTTGACTAAAACCTCTCTCACAAGAAAAACATGATCAAACCCCAGAACTCATTGAGTCTTAATCACATGATGATGTGAACTAGTTTAGTGACACTATTAAACTCTTTGGATGTTAGTCACATGGCGATGTGACCTCTGAGTGTTAATCACATGGCGATGTGAACTAGATTATTGACTCTAGTGCAAGTGGGAGGCTGTTGGAAATATGCCCTAGAGGCAATAATAAATTAGTTATTATTATATTTCCTTGTTCATGATAATCATTTATTACCCATGCTATAATTGTATTGATAGGAAACTCAGATACATGTGTGGGTACATAAACAACACCATGTCCTAGTAAGCCTCTAGTTGACTAGCTCGTTGATCAACAGATGGTTACGGTTTCTGACCATGACATTGGATGTCGTTGATAACGGGATCACATCATTTGGAGAATGATGTGATGCACAAGACCCAATCCTAAGCCTAGCACAAAGATCGTAGTTCGTATGCTAAAGCTTTTCTAATGTCAAGTATCATTTCCTTAGACCATGAGATTGTGCAACTCCGGATGCCGTAGGAATTCTTTGGGTGTACCAAACGTCACAACGTAACGGGTGGCTATAAAGGTGCACTACATGTATCTCCGAAAGTGTCTTGGGTTGGCACGAATCGAGACTGGATTTGTCACTCCGTGTAGCGGAGAGGTATCTCTGGGCCCACTCGGTAGGACATCATCATAATGTGCACAATGTGACCAAGGGGTTGATCACGGGATGATGTGTTACGAACGAGTAAAGAGACTTGCCGTAGCGAGATTGAACAAGGTATCGGGATACCGACGATCGAATCTCGGGCAAGTACAATACCGCTAGACAAAGGGAATTGAATACATGATCGATTGAGTCCTTGACATCGTGGTTCATCCGATGAGATCATCGTGGAACATGTAGGAGCCAACATGGGTATCCAGATCCGCTGTTGGTTATTGACCAAGAACGTCTCGGTCATGTGCATGGTTCCCGAACCCGTAGGGTCTACACATAAGGTTCGATGGCGCTAGGGTTATAAAGGAAGTTTGTATGTGGTTACGAATGTTGTTGGAGTCCGGATGAGATCCCGGATGTCACGAGGAGTTCGGAATGGTCCGAGGTAAAGATTTATATATGGAAAGTTGTTGTTGGGTTCCGGAAAAGTTCGGGTTTTCGGTATTGTACCGAAGCTTCGAAAGGTTCCGGAGGATTCGGAGGGTCCGGAGGTCCGGAAATTGTTCCACCACGTCCAATACAGCAGCATGGTGCAGTGAGGCGCCCTGGCCTTAATGAGCCAGGGCACCAGCCCCAAGGCCCATGCGCATGGGAGGGGGAAACCCTAAGGGGAGGGCCTCCACTTGACTTGGGAGGCACTCCTCCCCCTTAGCCACCCCTAGATGGGATCTAGGGCTGGCCGCCGCCCTAGGGGTGGAATCCTAGGTGGGCGCAGCCCCCCTCTCCCCTATATATAGTGGAGGCAAAGGACAGCCCAACACACGAAGTTCTTCTCATGTTGGCGCACCCTACCTCTCTTTCTCCTCATATCTCGCGGTGCTTGGCGAAGCCCTGCTGGATCACCACGCTCCTCCACCACCACCATGCCGTTGTGCTGCTGCTGGACGGAGACTTCCTCAACCTCTCCCTCTCTCCTTGCTGGATCAAGGCATGGGAGACGTCACCGGGCTGCACGTGTGTTGAACGCGGAGGTGCCGTCCGTTCGGCACTAGGATCTCCGGTGATTTGGATCACGACGAGTACGACTCCTTCAACCCCATTCTCTTGAACACTTCCGCTTAGCGATCTACAAGGGTATGTAGATGCACTCTCCTTCCCCTCGTTGCTGGTTTCTCCATAGATAGATCTTGGTGACACGTAGGAAAATTTTGAATTTCTGCTACGTTCCCCAACACATACCTACCTATTATGGCATTTCCATAGCCATTCCGAGATATATCGCCATGCAACTTTCCACCGGTCTGTTTATTATGACACGCTCCATCATTGTTATATTGCTTTGCATGATCATGTAGTTGACATCGTATTTGTGGCAAAGCCACCGTTCATAATTCTTTCATACATGTCACTCTTGATTCACTGCATATCTCGGTATACCGCCGGAGGCATTCACATAGAGTCATATTTTGTTCTAAGTATTGAGTTGTAATTGTTGAGTTGTAAGTAAATAAAAGTGTGATGATCATCATTTTTAGAGCATTGTCCCAAGTGAGGAAAGGATGATGGAGACTATGATTCCCCCACAAGTCGGGATGAGACTCCGGACGAAAAAAAAAGAGGCCAAAAAAAAGAAGAAAAGGCCCAAATAAATAAATAAATGAGAGAAAAAGAGAGAAGGGACAATGTTACTATCCTTTTACCCCACTTGTGCTTCAAAGTAGCACCATGATCTTCATGATAGAGAGTCTCCTATGATATAACTTTCATATACTAGTGGGAAATTTTCATTATAGAACTTGGCTTGTATATTCCAATGACGGGCTTCCTCAAATTGCCCTAGGTCTTCGTGAGCAAGCAAGTTGGATGCACACCCACTTAGTTTCTTTTTTAGCTTTCATAAACTTATAGCTCTGGCGCATCCCTTGCATGGCAATCCGTACTCACTCACATTGATATCTATTGATGGGCATCTTCATAGCCCGTTGATACGCCTAGTTGATGTGAGACTATCTCCTTCTTTTTGTCTTCTTCACAACCACCTTCTATTCCACCTATAGTGTTATGTCCATGGCTCACGCTCATGTATTGAGTGAAAGTTGAAAAAGTTTGAGAACATCAAAAGTATGAAACAATTGCTTGGTTTGTCATCAGGGTTGTGCATGATTTAAATATTTTGTGTGATGAAGATGGAGTTTAGCCAGACTATATGATTTTGTAGGGATAAGCTTTCTTTGGCCATGTTATTTTGAGAAGACATAATTTCCTTTTTAGTATGCTCGAAGTATTATTGTTTTTATGTCAATATTAAACTTTTGTTTTGAATCATACGGATCTGAAAATTCATGCCACAATAAAAGAAATTACATGGATAAATATGTTAGGTAGCATTCCGCATCAAAAATTCTGTTTTCATCATTTACCTACTCGAGGCCGAGCAGGAATTAAGCTTGGGGATGCTTGATACTTCTCCAACGTATCTATAATTTTTTATTATTCCATGCTATTATATTATCTGTTTTGGATGTTTTATATGCATTAATATGCTATTTTATATTATTATTGGGACTAACCTATTAACCTAGAGCCCAGTGCCAGTTTCTATTTTTTTCCTTGTTTTAGAGTTTCGTAGAAAAGGAATACCAAACGGAGTCCAAACGGAATAAAACTTTCACGATGATTTTTCTTGGACCAGAAGACATCTAGAGGACTTGGAGTGCAAGTCAGAGAAGCCACGAGGCGGACACAAGGACGAAGGGCGCGCCTCCCACCCTTGTGGGCCCCTCGGGACTCCACCGACCTAGTTTCTTTGCCTATATATTCTCATATATCCCAAAACCAATAGAGAGAGCCACAAAAACACTTTTCCACCGCCACAAACTTCTGTACCTATGAGATCCCATCTAGGGGCCTTTTTCGGCATCCTGCCGGCGGGGGATTCGATCACGGAGGGCTTCTACATCAACACCATTGCCCTTCCGATGAAGTGTGAGTAGTTTACCTCAGACCTACGGGTCCATATAGCTAGTAGCTAGATGGCTTCTTCTCTCTCTTTTATTCCCAATACCATGTTATCCTCGATATTCTTGGAGATTTATTCGATGTAATACTTTTTTTGCAGTGTGTTTGCCGAGATCCGATGAATTGTGGATTTATGATCAGCTTATCTATGAATATTATTTGAATCTTCTCTGAATTCTTATATGCATGATTTGGTATCTTTGCAAGTCTCTTCGAACTATCGATTTGGTTTGGCCAACTAGATTGGTTTTTCTTGCAATGCGAGAAGTGCTTAGCTTTGGGTTCAATCTTGCGGTGTCCTTTCCCAGTGACAATAGGGGCAGCAAGGCTCGTATTCTATTGTTGCCAACGAGGATAAAAAAGATGGGGTATTCATCATATTGCTTGAGTTAATTCCTCTACATCATATCATCTTGCTTAATGCCTTACTCCGTTCTTTATGAACTTAATACTCTAGATGCATGCCACATAGCGGTCGATGTGTGGAGTAATAGTAGTAGATGCAGAATCGTTTTGGTCTACTTGACACGGACGTGATGCCTATATACATGATCACTGCCTTAGATATCGTCATAACTTTGCGCTTTTCTATCAATTGCTCGACAGTAATTTTTTCACCCACCATAATATTTTCTATCTTGAGAGAAGCCTCTAGTGAAACCTATGGCCCCCAGGTCTATTTTCCATCATATAAGTTTCCGATCTACAATTTTAGTTTCCGATTTACTTCCTTTGCAATCTTTTACTTTCCGATCTACAAACCAAAAATACCAAAAATATTTACTTTACCATTTATCTATCTTTATCAGATCTCACCTTTGCAAGTAACAGTGAAGGGATTGACAACCCCTTTATCGCGATGGGTGCAAGTTGTTTGATTATTTGTGCAGGTATTCGGTGACTTGTTCGTTGTCTCCTACTGGATTGATACCTTGGTTCTCAAACTGAGGGAAATACTTACTCTACTTTGCTGCATCACCCTTTCCTCGTCAAGGGAAAAACCAACGCAAGCTCAAGAAGTAGCAGATGTCTTTGCAAGAGTCGGTCGGTGAGAGTCGTATCTCTCACCCGGCACATGATCCAAGGGCCTACAACCAAGCTGAACCCTTTGGATGGTCGACGGAGGAAGAGATGGAGGCCGACCTTAAAAGAGTAGACGCCATGGAGGAGGACCAAGAAACCACTTCTCGCTTTCAACTAGGAGTTCTGCCTGAGGAGCTTCAGAGTTCAGCAATACCGGATTCGATCATACCTCCTAATGCTCTATTTCTCTCTTATGATTACATGAAAAAGAGTGTTTCTTTTCCCCCACAGCTAGGAAGCATCCAAGGGTGATCGGAGCTCTAGCTGTCACGGGCAAACTCCGTAAGGAAATAATGGATCTCAAACAACAAGTCAATAAGCTCGAGGAAGAAAATCACATTCTGAAGGGTATTATTGCTAAGAATATTGAACCATCACCTTCGAAGAAAGAGATCTAAATATATGGGCATGGGCACTCCCCTTGGCTTGTGCCAAGCTTGGGGGAGGTGTCCCGGTATCGTATCACCATCACATCTTTACCTTTATCCTTTTTCTTACTTCGATCCTTTTGGTTATATCTTGATCTAGTAGAGTAAAAGTTTTTAGTATGATCTAGCTTTGAGTTTTGCTTTGAGATCTATCTATGTAATCGAGTCTGTGAGTTATATAATAAAGAGTAGTTTTGAGTTGAGAGCTTCGCTTTCTTGTTATGATCATGAGAAAAAGAAATAAAGAATAAAAGAAATAAAAGATCATATATATATATATAATGATCTTTATGGAGAGTGGTGAGTTCACATATAAGAAGTATGATGAATAAAATTTGTTAGGAGTTGACAAACTGTAACTTTCCAAATTTTCAATTTGTAATGTTATACATAGAGCATCATTGCATATCATATTTTTCCTTGCATTTTGCTCGATCCTAGAAAATTCTACACAACTCAAAGACCCACGGGGAGAGTTGGGGATTTTAATTATTTTATCTTCAATTATTTCTATTACAAAAATATGAGAGAGGGAATAAAATGACTTACCCAAAATAAAGAAATAATGAAGATTTAATAATAAAATCAAATAAGATTTATTTTGGAGTTTTTCGCCTTTTTATTTGAATTTAGGAAAAATGTGCGTTTTTCAAAATAGCATTTAGGCCCCAAATAAATGTTCATTAAATCCAGCTTGATTTTAGAAGCCGGGGAAAATTTATTTCGGGATTTTTAGAGTCCGTTTGGTACTTCTTCTTTTTTCTGCGAGTTATTTAAAAAAAACGCGCACCGCCTTACGGGCCGTACCCAAGCGGGAGTCCGCTCGGGGGCGCTGTATATAAAGCCGCCCCGGCGCCTCAGCCCACCCAAGCCCGCCGCCGCCGCCGAGCCGCCAAGCGCCTTACCGCCTTGAGGTTCGCCGCCGCCTCGATTTCTGTGCCGTTTAAAAAAACCGATCGGTTTTCTTTGGTTTTGTTTTGTTTTTTTATTTTTCTATTTTTTTGTTTTTTTTCGGTTTCGGTTTATTAACGAACGTCCGTTCGTTAACCCGTTCGTCGTTTTTCTTTTTCTCGGATTTAATCCGCGATTTTTCTGATCGCGATTCCAGATCCGATTTTCGTTTTAGTATAACTTTTCGCTCGTTTATCGGAATCAGGCGATTCAAGCGCCTGGAGTTTCGTCTCGAAACACTCTTTCCAAATAATCTACTTAAACATGTTTTTGCTTCTATAAAGTTTGACCTAGATCCAGATTAGTAAAACGAAGCTGTTTTCTTCCGCCGTTTGACTTTCGTTGCTTCGTTTGATTTGATTCTTTTTGCAAACCGGAGTTCTTAAGTTGAAAAATCTGGTTAGATCTATTCGGGTTTTATCTGTGCATTAGATGAGTACTTATTGTATGCTTGTTTGTTTGTCTGCGATAGATTACCCGGAGTGCGCCGCTTGTTACTTCGAGTCTCTTGGTTTCGCGGATCATCAGCAAGGCAAGTAACACTTTGATCATACTCTTCTCATATCCAGTTTTTATGCATTAGATCTATTCCTCAAATACTTGCATGATTAGGATCTAATTAAATTGTGGGTTATGGGAAGTAGATAGGTAGTACCTATTACCTGTTTTATTATCAAACCTTTGGGAGTACTTCTACGTTTGCTTATTATGCTATGCTATGCTAGTAGACGTGGATTGGGTGAGTGTATCCATGACAGATTTGAGATTGTTATTTAATGGTTTATTTAAGGTGGCAACTTAAACACACATCTGGGTGGATTGAGGCACCTGGTTTCTATCAGGACTTGCCTGTATTTCTTCGGACCGCCACCCAGGCTCAAAGGGATCATGAGATTATTCAAACTAGAAACTTCCGTGTGCAGCCACAAGCCATTATGGGATCTGGCGTAGTTGACTAAGTTGTGCGAACTCTTATGGGTAGACTAGCAGATGTAGGGGTTATAGGTTGGTACAGTCTACCCACATGTAAGGTGCTAGCGCTTCTAAAAGACTATGTCTCGGTCATCCGTCTCTCAAACACCATGTAGTGCGAGAAACCAACGGAGGCGATCGAGTCTTGTGGGGAAAAGTGCGCAAACCTCTGTAGAGTGTATAAACTAATCATGGTTAGCCGTGTCCCCGGTTATGGACATCTTGAGTATCTAGTACCTGGATATCATGTGAATCTCATCATGTTACTTCTAATTAATATTGTTGGGTTTGTTAATGAGTACTTTTAATTGGGATTGAGAATGCTGTCAACCATTCTCAATGTTTCACAACCACCATGATAGTTAAATAAATTTATTCCTTTGCAGTAGGGAAAAATTGGCTTTATGCAAAAACTGTAACCATAGAGCTTTCCACCAGCCATATATGCATGTAGTATAGGCTATTCATTCCATTATTCTCTATGAGTTACATTGCCAGTATATTCCATGTGCTGACCTGTTTTCGGGATGCAACGTTTCATGTTGCAGACTTTTCAGACGACGAGTAAGGTGCATAGGTCGTGGTTCTATACTCAGTGATGCCGTTGGAGTTGATGGACTCGCTTATTCTTCCAAGCCTTCCGTTGTTATCGTTAGTAGATGGCCTTAAGCCATATTTATTTTATTAAGTTCTCTCTTGAGACATTCGATTGTAATAAGTGTGTGATTGCTACTCTGTTATAAATCCTTTGAGTACTGTGTGGTGTCGACATTCGATCCAGGATGACATCGAGCACGAGATCGATCGTTTGAGGTCTGGTCGCTCAGAGATGGTATCGGAGCACACGCTGACTGTAGGACATGACCATTAAGCTAAAGCCCTAGATCACTACTCTCTGTTCTCATTTTTGACTCCTCATCTTTTCCACTCTTTTAGGATGAAGGAAGCAAGGATCAAGTTCACCCAGCCGGATGAAGATACACCCTTTGGACGACACCTGAAGGAAGTCACTAAGTACCTAAACATAGGATTACCAAGCTTCACCGGGACCTACAATTCCACTTTACCCAAAGAAGAGCGCTGGAAGATTCAAGCTCAAGTTCCTGGAAGGACGTTTGCGCCAATCACGGAGCCCATAGAGTGTGTTTCCAATGCACCAACCTGGAGTCTGGGAAAGAGCATGGCAGCTCACATAACCATGGGGCGCATTGGAGAAGTTTATAAAGAAGACCTCAAGGATACTATCAGATTTGTGGACGCCGAGATGAACAATGGGAGATAGTTGGCACTAAGAAGGATCGATCCATTGCAGCTTTCATCCAGGAGTTAAACCAGCACATTCGACGCCAGGAGAACCAGATGTGCGCAGACATGATGGAGTTCAAGACAGCAAAAGCCAAGATTATCGAACTATAAGGAGAACTGAAGGCCACTCGCAAGGACTACATGGAGGAGATCGTAGCTCTAGTGGGACAAAACGGCGATCTTAAGGAGAAGATTGATGAACTCATGGGAAATTCAGCACCCGGAGTAGAAGATGAAGATAGCACCTATCCAGAGAACTACATCATCATTGACGACACTGATTCCGATCCTAGTGATGATGATTACGAAGATGAAGCTGGAGCAGATATCATGGAGTCTTCATTGGAGCAGTTTTTCTAAGTTGACCACCATAATAGTAGTAGATTATCCCCATGTTATATTAGTTTTAGTTTCAGCACTTTGTAACGATAGATAGACCGTTGTATGCCCTTGTTTGAATTGATTGGAGTGATATTGTGTGATTTGTCTCATGTGCATATGGGTAGTGTTTCTCTCTAGACCCCATTCTATTCTAAATTCTCATCTTTTCTTTAAAACCCTCGGATGCCTCCGAGACGCGACCCCGGATTTGTTTTTCCGCGAGATCACTCAGTTGATTCAGCAGCAGAATGCCTTGATTCAAACATTGGTACAGAACCAAGGCAACAACAACAACAACAACAACAACAACAACAACAACAACAACCCACCGCCACCACCACCTGTTGACCATTTGACCCGTTTCTTAAGGCTGAATTCGCCGGTGTTTTCCAGTAGCACCGAGCCGATTGTTGCAGATGATTGGTTCCGTAAGATAGGGAGGGAGTTGACCACTGCAGGATGTACAGATGGAGAAAGGGTGAAATTTGCCGCACATCAGCTTGAAGGACCCGCATCAGCATGGTGGGAGAATTTTACAGCCACTTACCCAGTAGACACTCTCATATGGGATCAGTTTCAGCAAGCTTTCCGTACTGCCCATGTTTCAGCAGGAGCTATGGCCATGAAGAAGTGTGAGTTTCTCAACTTACGCCAAGGAGGACGGACAGTTGGCCAGTATGTAGATGATTTGATGAAGCTAGCACGTTATGCCCCGAATCGTTACTACGGACGCAGCTAAGCGAGAAGTTTCTAGAAGGACTGAATGATGAGCTGAGCATGCAGTTGATGGTAGCCACTTTCAATAACTACCAGAGTTAGTAGATCGTGCGCTTATGATTGAAGGAAAGCAGCAGCAGATTGAAAATCGCAAGAGGAAGTATGGACAGGGGAAGAATAACTCTGGAGCTCAGCAGAAACTTCGCTTTACCCCAAAGACAGGAGGACAATTTCAGCATACCCATGGAGGAGGTAGCTCGCACAACCATAATGGCACCAAGAATGGGAATGAAGGAAGCAATGGACAGAACCGCACCAACCCGTCAACACCATCCAAGGTAGACATGAGCCACATCACTTGCTTTAAGTGCCGCAAGACTGGACATTATGCAAATGAATGTCCAGAAGGCCAGAATGGAATTGGCAATGGAAGCTCAGGAAAGAAGCCGAATCCTTTCAACAAAGGACAAGTGAACCACGTTACCGTGGAGGAGGTTGAAGTTCATCCAGATGCAGTAATAGGTAAGTTTTTGGTTAAGTCATTTACTGCAGTTGTTCTTTTGATACTGGTGCATCGCATTCATACATATCAAGGGGATTTGTGGATAAGTACAAATTATCAACCCAAGCCCTTAGGTCACCCATGCTAGTAACCTCACCCGGAGCAGAATACATGGCTAGTATATGGTGTGATCGATCGCCATTAAGGATTGGACACTATGTTTTCCCTCGGACCTAATAGTTCGGAATCCCAAGGATTGGATGTGATATTAGGCATGGATTGGTTATCAAGTATGGAGGAACATAGATTGCGCCAAGAAGTCAATTTTGCTTACCACCCGTAAGGAAGGAGAATCGGTATGTATCACGGCATGAGCCGAGGAGAGCACATGTACATTCCTTATCGAGGAGTTGTGCGGAGGAATTACGGTGGTAAGGGATTACCGGACGTGTTTCGGAAGAGTTGCTGAGCATGCCACGGATAGAGACATTGAGTTTGCGATTGAACTACTGCCAGGCACTGGGCCGATATCTAAGAGACCGTATAGGATGCCAGCCCAAGATTTGGAGGAAATTAAGAAGCAGATTAAGGAGTTACTGAATAAAGGTTTTATTCGCCCAAATTCTTCGCCTTGGGGATCACCAGTACTTCTAGTGGAGAAGAAGGATGGATCCTTAAGAATGGTTGTTGATTATCGTGGATTGAATGAAGTGACCATTAAGAACAAGTACCCGCTGCCGATGATCAATGACTTGTTTGACCAATTGCAAGGAGCTAAGGTGTTTTCAAAGATCGATTTGCGATCAGGGTACCATCAGTTGAAGATTCGAGAGCAGGATATACCTAAGACGGCTTTTACCACCAGGTACGGGCTGTATGAGTACACCGTTATGTCATTTGGTCTGACTAACGCACCTGCCTATTTTATGAACATGATGAACAAAGTGTTTATGGAGTTTTTGGATAAGTTCGTCGTGGTGTTCATTGATGATATTTTGGTTTACTCGAAGAATGAAGAGGAACATAAGGAGCATTTGCGTTTGGTACTCGAGAAGCTCAGAGAACATCAGTTGTATGCCAAGTTCAGCAAATGTGAGTTTTGGTTGAAGGAAGTTGGATTTCTTGGACATATTATATCCGGAGAAGGTATAGCAGTAGACCCCACTAAAGTTGTCACTGTAACAAACTGGGAAGCACCAACAACAGTTGGAGAGATCCGGAGTTTTCTTGGACTAGCAGGATATTGCCGGAGATTCATTGAGAATTTCTCAAGGATTGCAAAGCCTATGATAGAATTGTTGAAGAAGGATACCAAGTTCATTTGGACCGAGGAGTGTGAAGCTAGTTTCCAAGAGTTGAAGAAACGTTTGGTTACCTCACCAGTGTTAATTCTGCCAGATCAGACCAAGGATTACGAGGTATATTGCGACGCTTCACGTCGAGAACTTGGAGCAGTGCTTATGTAGGAGGGGAGAGTTGTTTCGTATGCTTCACGACAGCTTAAGCCTCATGAACTAAATTATGCTACACATGATTTGGAGTTAGCGGCCGTAGTGCATGCGTTGAAGACATGGAGACATTTCCTCATTGGAAATCATTGTGAGGTGTATACGGATCACAAGAGTTTGAAGTACATCTTCACGTAGAAGGAGCTGAATCTCAGGCAAAGGAGATGGTTGGAACTCATCAAAGATTACGATATGAGATTGCATTATCACCCCGGAAAGGCTAACGTTGTAGCAGACGCGTTGAGCCGTAAGAGTCACGTCAACACACTAATGACGGGAGAAATACCAAAGGAGTTAGCCGAGGATCTTCGAGAGCTATGTTTGGAAATAGTTCCGAGAGGCTATGTAGCAGCACTGGAGATTCAGTCAACTTTGATGGACAAGATCAGGGAAGCTCAGAAGACTGATAAAGAGATTGCCTCTATAAAGGAGAGAATGAGCGAAGGAAAGGCTAAGGGATTTCGTGAGGATGAGCATGATACCCTATGGTTTGAGGACCGTGTTTATGTGCCCAATGACCCAGAGATCAGGAAGTTGATTTTGCAAGAGGCACATGATTCACCATATTCGATTCACCCAGGAAATACCAAGATGTATTTGGATTTGAAGAATACTTTTTGGTGGACCGGAATGAAGAAGGATATTGCAGAGTATGTAGCAGTTTGTGATGTATGTCAGAGGGTGAAGGCAGAACATCAGAAGCCAGCAGGATTGTTACAGCCATTGCCTATGCCCGAATGGAAGTGGGATAAACTAGGTATGGATTTCATCACGGGATTGCCCAGGACTCGTTCAGGCTATGACTCGATTTGGGTTATAGTCTATCATTTGACGAAGGTAGCTCATTTCATTCCAGTAAAGACTACCTACAACAGTGCCAAATTGGCTAAGATATACATGACCAGGATTGTATGCTTGCATGGAGTTTCGAGGAGTATTGTATCAGATAGAGGAACCCAATTTACCTCAAAGTTCTGGAAGCAGTTGCATGAAACTTTGGGAACCAGGCTGGAGTTTAGCACAGCTTTCCATCCACAGATAGATGGACAAACCGAGAGAGTCAACCAGATTTTGGAGGATATGCTTAGAGCTTGTGCTTTGGATTATGGATCAAGTTGGGATGACAATTTGCCGTATGCAGAGTTTTCTTATAACAACAGTTACCAAACCGGTCTGAAGATGGCACCTTTCGAAGCCTTGTACGGAAGGAGGTGCAGGACCCCGTTGTTGTGGGATGAAGTTGGAGACCGCCAGTTGTTTGGACCAGATTTGATTAAGGAGTCTGAACAGAAAGTAAAGTTGATTCGCGATAGGCTCAAGGTAGCCCACCAAGACAGAAGAGTTATGCAGATTCAAACGCAAGCGAGATGAATACTGAAGTCGGAGACGAGTTTATCTTGAGTATTGCCGCTTCGAGGAGTTAAGCGTTATGGAGTTAAAGGAAAGTTAGCACCTCGATTTGTTGGACCTTATCGTGTTTTGGAACGTATGGGAGAAGTTGCGTACAAGTTGGAATTACCCGAAGGATTGTCAGGAGTTCATGATGTGTTTCATGTTTCTCAGTTGAAGAAGTGTCACGCAGAGATGGCTGATATACCACTGAGAGATACCGTGCCACTGGAAGCGATTCAGTTGAATGATGATTTGACCTATGAGGAGAAACCGGTTAAGATTCTGGAGTATGCCAGCAGAGTCACCCGCAGTAAGGTTATTAAGTTTTGCAAAGTTCAGTGGAGCCACCACACAGAGGATGAAGCCACCTGGGAGCGAGAGGAAGATTTGCTTAAAGACCACCCTCACCTATTTTCTAGCCAACCCGAATCTCGAGGGAGAGATTCATCTTAAGGGGGTAGGTTTGTAACATCCCAAATTTTCAATTTGTAATGTTATACATAGAGCATCATTGCATATCATATTTTTCCTTCCATTTTGCTCGATCCTAGAAAATTCTACACAACTCAAGGACCCACGGGGAGAGTTGGGGATTTTCGTTATTTTCATATTTGAGTTTTCTCAAATTTTGAAAATAGGATCATTTGATTTTAATTATTTTATCTTCAATTATTTCTATTAAAAAAATATGAGAGAGGGAATAAAATGACTTTCCCAAAATAAAGAAATAATGAAGATTTAATAATAAAATCAAATAAGATATATTTTGGAGTTTTTCGCCTTTTATTTGAATTTAGGAAAATGCGTTTTCAAAATTGCATTTAGGCCCCAAATAAATGTTCATTAAATCCGCTTGATTTTAGAAGCCGGGAATTTATTTCGGATTTTGGAGTCCGTTTGGTACTTCTTTTATTTTTTCTGAGTTATTAAAAAACGCGCACCGCCTTACGGCCGTGCTCGAGCGGGACTCCGCCGGGCGCTTCTATAAAGCCCCCGGCGCCTCAGCCCACCCGAGCCTGCCCAGCGCTCCAAGCCCGCCCGCCGCCGTCGCGCCGAGCCAGCGCGCCTGAGGTTCGCCGCCGCCTCGATTTTCGTGCCGTTTAAAAAAAACCGATTGGTTTTCTTTGATTTTTTTTATTTTTATTATTTTTTATTTTTTTATTTTTATTATTTTTTTAGTATTTTTTTTGGTTTCGGTTAATTAACGAACGTCCGTTCGTTAACCCGTTCGTCATTTTTCTTTTTCTCGGATTTAATCCGCGATTTTTCTGATCGCGATTCCAGATCCGATTTTCGTTTTAGTATAACTTTTCGCTCGTTTATCGGAATCAGGCGATTCAAGCGCCTGGAGTTTTGTCTCGAAACCCTCTTTCCGAATAATCTACTTAAATAAGTTTTTGCTTTTGTAAAGTTTGACCTAGATCCAGATTAGTAAAACGAAGCTGTTTTCTTCCGCCGTTTGACTTTCGTTGCTTCGTTTGATTTGATTCTTTTTGCAAACCGGAGTTCTTAAGTTGAACAATCTAGTTAGATCTATTCGAGTTTTATCTGTGCATTAGATGAGTACTTATTGTATGCTTCTTTGTTTGTCTGCGATAGATTACCCGGAGTGCGCCGCTTGTTACTTCGAGTCTCTAGGTTTCGCGGGTCATCAGCAAGGCAAGTAACACTTTGATCATACTCTTCTCATACCCACTTTTTATGCATTAGATCTATTCCTCAAACACTTGCATGATTAGTATCTAATTAAATTGTGGGTTATGGGAAGTAGATGAGGTAGTACCTATTACCTGTTTTATTATCAAACCTTTGGGAGTACTTCTACGTTTGCTTATTATGCTATGCTATGCTAGTAGACATGGATTGGGTGAGTGTATCCATGACAGATGTGAGATTGTTATTTAATGGTTTATTTAATGTGGCAACTTAAACACACATCTGGGTGGATTGAGGCACCTGGTTTCTATCAGACTTGCTCAGATTTCTTGGACCGCCACCCGTGCTCAAAGGGATCATGAGATTATTCAAACTAGAAACTTCCATGTGCAGCCACAAGCCATTATGGGCTCTGGCGTAGTTGACTAAGTTGTGCAAACTCTTACGGGTAGACTAGCAGATGTAGGGGTTGTAGGTTGGTACGGTCTACCCACATGTAAGGTGCTAGCGCTTCTGAAAGACTATGTCTCGGTCATCTGTCTCTCAAACACCTCAGTCACGAGAAACCAACGGAGGCGATCGAGTCTTGTGGGGAAAAGTGCAAACCTCTGCAGAGTGTATAAACTAATCATGGTTAGCCGTGTCCCGGTTATGGACATCTTGAGTATCTAGTACCGGATATCATGTGAATCTCATCATGTTACTTCTAATTAATATTGTTGGGTTTGTTAATGAGTACTTTTAATTGGGATTGAGAATGCTGTCAACCATTCTCAATGTTTCACAACCACCATGATAGTAAAATAAATTTATTCCTTTGCAGTAGGGGAAAATTGGCTTTATGCAAAAACTGTAACCATAGAGCTTTCCACGAGCCATATATGCATGTAGTATAGGCTATTCATTCCATTATTCTCGATGTGTTACATTGCCAGCATATTCCATGTGCTGACCCGTTTTCGGGCTGCAACGTTTCATGTTGCAGACTTTTCAGACGACGAGTAAGGTGCATAGGTCGTGGTTCTATACTCAGTGATGTCGTTGGAGTTGATGGACTCGCTTATTCTTCCAAGCCTTCCGCTGTTATCGTTATTAGATGGCCTTAAGCCATATTTATTTTATTAAGTTCTCTCTTGAGACATTCGATTGTAATAAGTGTGTGATTGATACTCCGTTATAAATCCTTCGATCTTGTCTTGGTGTCAAGATTCTTGATCCGGGATGACACTGAGCACAGAGATCAGACTGTTTGAGGTCTGGTCGCTACACAAACATAGTTTTGGTCATTGTTGCAATTAATAGGAAGTAATAAAGAAAGAGAGGTCTCACATATAAATATACTATCTTGGACATCTTTTGTGATTGTGAGCACTCATTAAAATATGACATGCTAAAAGGTTGATGTTGGACAAGGAAGACAACATAATGGGTTATGTTTTCTTATATCCGAATAGAAGTTATATTGTCATGTATCCTCCAACATGTTGAGTTTTTTCCCCTCTTGTGCTAGCCAAATCTTTTGCACCAAGTAGAGATACTACTTTTGCATCCAAACATCCCTTAACCCAGTTTTGCCATGAGAGTCGACCATACCTACCTATGGATTGAGTAAGATCCTTCAAGTAAGTTGTCATCGGTGCAAGCAATAAAAATAGCTCTCTAAATATTTATGATCTTTTAGAGTGAATAAAATGAGCTTTATATGAACTTGTGATATGGAAGAAATAAAAGCGAGGGACTGCATAATAAAGTTCTTTATCACAAGCAGCAATATAAAGTGACGTTCTTTTGCATTAAGATTTTGTGGATCCAACCATAAAAGCGCATGGCAACCTCTGCTTCCCTCTACGAAGGGCCTATCTTTTACTTTTACTTTCTACCTTTATACAAGAGTCATGGTGATCTTCACCTTTCCTTTTTACACCTTTTCATTTTGGCAAACACTATGTGTTGGAGAAAGATCTATATATATATATATATATATATATATATATATATATATATATATATATATATATATATATATATATATATATATATATATCCACTTGGATGTAGGTTATCATAAAATATTATTGTTGAAATTACCCTTGAGGTAAAAGGTTGGGAGGCGAAACTATAAGCCCCTATCTTTCTCTGTGTCCTATTGAGGCTTTGAACCCATAAGTATCGCGTGAGTGTTAGCAATTATAAAAGACTAAAAGATGGTTGAGTATGTGGACTTGCTATACAAAAGCTCTTACATCGACTCTTTCCGACATTATGATAAACTGAAATTGCTTCAATGACTAATATCATAGTTTGTTCGTTTTCAATAAAGTTTCTGATTCATACTTTACCTTGTGAATGAATTGTCACTTTAGCATAAGAAATTACATGTCAATATATGTTGATGTTCTATAGATGATCATGATGCCCTCTTGTCTGTATTTTATTTTATCGACACCTCTATCTCTAAACATGTGGACATGATTATCGATTTCGGCTTTCACTTGAGGAAAAGCCAGGTCTAAGCTTGGGGGAGTTGATACGTCCATTTTGCATCATGCTTTTATATTGATATTTATTGCATTATGGGTTGTTATTACATACTTTGGTACAATACTTATGCATTTTCTCTCTTATTTTACAAGGTTTACATGAAGAGGGAGAATGCCGACAGCTGGAAATCTGGACTGGAAAAGGAGCAAATCTGAGAGACCTATTCTGCATAACTCCAAAAGTCATGAAAATTTACGGAGAATTATTTTGGAATATATAAAAAATATTGGGCGAATAAAATACCAGAGGGGACCCACCAGGAGGCCACAAGCCTGGAGGGCACGCCCTACCCCCTAGGCGCGCCCCTGTCGCTTGTGGGCCCCCTGGAAGGCCTCTGGTGTCCATCTTCTGCTATATGAAGTGTTTTGTCTTGGGAAAAAAATCAAGAAGAAGCGTTCAGGACGAAGCGTCACAGTCTTGAGGCGAAACCTGGGCAGAACCAATCTAGGGCTCCGGCGAAGTTGTTCTGTCGGGGAAACTTCCCTCTTGGATGGGGAAATCATCGTCATCGTCGTCACCAATGATCCTCTCATCGAGAGGGGGTCAATCTCTCCATCAACATCTTCACCAGCAACATCTCCTCTCAAACCCTAGTTCATCTCTTGTATCCGATCTTTGTCTCAAAACCTTAGATTGGTACATGTGGGTTGCTAGTAGTGTTGATTACTCCTTGTAGTTGATGCTAGTTGGTTTATTCGGTGGAAGATCATATGTTCAGATCCTTAATGATAATCATTACTCCTCTGATTATGAACATGAATAAGCTTTGTGAGTAGTTACATTTGTTCCTGAGGACATGGGAGATGTCTTGTTATAAGTAATCATGTGAATTTGGTATTCGTTTGATATTTTGATAAGATGTATGTTGTGTTTCCTCTAGTGGTATTATGTGAACGTCGACTACACATGACACTTCACCATTGTTTGGGCCTAGGGAAAGGCATTGAGAACTAATAAGTAGATGATGGGTTGCTAGAGTGGCAGAATCTTAAACCCTAGTTTATGTGTTGCTTCGTAAGAGGCTAATTTGGATCCATATGTTTCATGCTATGGTTACATTTATCTTAATTGTTCTTTCATAGTTGCATATGCTTGCGGGGGAGGTTAATCATAAGTGGGAGAGGCGTGTCCAAGTAAGGACAACACCCAAGCACCGGTCCACCCACATAGCAAATTATCAAAGTAACGAACGTGAATCATATGAGCATGATGAAAACTAACTTGACAACAATTCCCATGTGTCCTCGGGAGCGGTTTGCTTTATATAAGAGTTCGTCCAGGCTTGTCCTTTGCTACAAAAAGGATTGGGCCACCTTGCTGCACCTTTGTTACACTTGTTACTTGTTACCCGTTATGAATTATCTTATCACAAAACTATCTGTTACCGATAAATTCAGTGCTTGCAGAGAATACCATGCTGAAAATCGCTTGTCATTTCCTTCTGCTCCTCATTGGGGTCGACATTCTTACTTATCGAAAGGACTATGATAGATCCCCTATAGTTGTGGTTCATCACGGGGACGGCGGGAGGGAGGAGCAGAGAGGAGTCACAGGAGGAGGGGTGGATCCGACTGCGGGGGTCGCGGGGACGATGAGAGGTACGGGGAGGAGCAGAGTAGAGTCGTGCGATAGGGGAGGGGAGGGTCCGTCTCCGGGGGTCGCGGGGGAGCTGCTTATCGACGCGAGCCCAGGTCATCGCGATGCAGGGCAAGGGCGGCGCAATCCTAGGCCACGGGCGATGCAAGGCAGGGGCGGCGCAAGCCCAGGCCGCCGGCGGGTGTATCGACAACCGACTAGGAGTAGGGTGGCGCCAAGCAAACGATGGATCAGGGGAGAGAGGTGCGGCGCCGGCGGGGCGAAGAAGGTGGATCGGGGGTGGGGAGGCGCCCAGCAGAAGGTGCGGTGGGAGGTGGCATGGGGGAAGCGGGGAAGGTGGTGGTGGTGTGGCGGCGGCGTGGGGGGGAAGCAGGGGAGTGGATCGAGGAGGTTCGTGCGGTCGTGGTGGGGTGGAAGCGGTGGGGATTGGGATCTGGCAGAAGTGGGCATATCGGTTGGTTTTTTAGCGCGGTTCGTTACGTGTTTGCACGGGTGTTAGCAGAATAAGAATTAGTGTTAGAAGAATAAGGTCTTAAGGGGTGTTATCATAATAGACCCACCCTATATAAATGTGGGACGGGGCCTACCTGACTTGGGGAGGGGAATCCCTCCCTTGGGGCATGGCCAAGGAGGAGGAGTCCTCCAACTCCCATGCGCCCCCTTAGCTTGTCCAATAAGCTAAAGGGGGCACCATCCATTTACGGACCTTTTAGGCCCATTAGCTCTCCCCTAATAGGCCTATAACATATTAGAGGATCCCATGGCGCCCAAATAAATCCCATGGGGCTCCCCGTAAGTACATGAGCCCTCTACTATTTATTTTAGGTCCCGGAAACATTTACTGCCAATATATCATTATCCGGTATTCCACGAAACACTTTCGGTAACCCGAAAATGCTTCATGTTTCTCTTGAAACTATTTTTTCTATTATTGGAACTTTTTCCATAATATTTTCTCATATTTATCACTCCAATAGGACTCAACAAATCGTAAATCCCTCAAACGTGGGACCCTGTAGGTTTGGTGAAATATAGACATGAACAAAACGCGCCCTTTCATTTAATGATCAACAACAGAACAATGGACATCCTTGTTGACCCTTATACTCACACGAATGATATTCGAGTGTTTGTTATCATATGGTATTCCTTTTGCTTTGTGATACTGTACAAAACCCAAGGTGAGATATATCAGTAACCCAGTGAGTCATACACAGGCTCACTATACCGCTCTCCTCATCAAAAGTTTTGTTCTTCTTTCTCGTTGTCGTTCCTGGCATCCCTATGAGTAACCCACCTGCATCTGGACAGATGGCCACACCAAGAGAGCCCTAAGAATATCTCTCCATTTTTGGAGGAGCAAATCTCACTCTTGAGCTATCTAGCCCATTGTCATACTTTTCTGATAAACCTGCAAGTTGTCGTTATGATGAACGTGTTACAGATGAAGTTGGAGTAGCCCCAAAGCGTATCATCCCCGACATGAAGGGACTCGATACTCTCATGGTCTAAGGAACAAAGCATGCACTAACTCTCCATGTTATTGACTATAGACTTGTGACGATAACATCTCTAAGTATAACAAATAGTTTGGGTCAATTCAATATGATTGTTTTACTAAGATCATACTCTCAAAGTTGTCGACATCCTTGTTACACTTAACATATGCCAATGATTAGGAAAATTAACCATCATGCAACACTTGAGCTAGTCCTAGAGGCGAGACTATGGGTCAGGATTTACCGTTTATTACTCTACACATGCTTATGGGGTTTCCTTTGAATCACATATTCAATAATCATAGAGGTTATATAATATATAATATACATCTAATTATAAACTAGAAATAAATAATACAATTATTATTGCCTCCCGGGCATATTTCCAACAGACTTCCACTTGTACTAGAGTCAATAATCTAGTTTGCATAACTTCTTTTACACTAATGTCAACCCGGTGTTTGTTCATGCTTTGCTTGTGGTATAGACCTTGTTCTATCGGATCTGACAAGTTCAAATATGTGTGTATTTCTATGCATCTTTCATGTTTCCACACAAAAACATAATTTGCATGGAACTGGCTTTGTATATATTGAATCACTGGCAGGACCTTTGATTCCTTAAACTGAGCTATGGAACCATTATTTAGAACAATGTTCCATTGGCACAAGCCTTCTAGAAACCATACTGAATTCGTAAATGAACTATTTGATTCATCACCCTCCATTGTTGCTTCTAAAGTGACAACATGCTCAATCTTCGTTATAGAATTCGCCACAGTAACCTTCTTGGACCAATTTCAACTTACTATGCCACCATTTAATTTATTACACAAATCCTTTAATTGAAATCAAAAATTGCTTGGAACACTGATGAAGATTTTATCGGTGTAACTACTTACATCGAGCCTATATTGATGTAACTCCTTACAACAATATCTTCATTTTCTCCATATGCGAGAAACATGTCATCTTTCTTACTTTAATACTTAACGACATTTTCACTTTTGTCCTATGATCGACACCTTGATCACTTTGGTAACTTACTCACAACTTATTTGAAGTGCTGGACATATCTAGCTGTCTACATACCATGGAATAAATGATTAATTGAAAACACAAGTGTGAGTGAAATATCAATCATGTAGTTTGCTCATCAGTATTTCAGGATACTGATGCTTGCTTAAAACTCTTTCCACGTGAGCACGACAAGAGACTCTTATTGGCATTTTTCATACCAAACAACATTAGTATCTTGTCAATATGTATTTTTACTAAGAAATATTAGGCACTACTATCTCCATGTATTATTATACCTAATACCAAAGCTAACTTGCCTAAATACTTCATCAAATAACTATTTTCAATGAAGTCCTAATTCGTGTCAAGTTTATATTATTTCCAATCAACAATGTTTTATGTACACATACAGTTAGAAATATAATCATACCCCCACTTAATTTCTTGTAAACACAAGCATCTTCGTTTTCCTCGACGAAATCAAAATTTTGACCATTTCAGCATAACGAAGAATCCAACTCCATTATGTTTGCTTCAGTTCATTTTAATATCTCTAAAGTTCGCAAACAACAAAATTACATTGGACCATATCACATATTCAATCTTGGTTCTATTTCCATCTCATGGAAATTCTTTCGATGTTTATCTATTATATCTCATAATTGAAATATGTAGTAATTGCTAGTTTAACCGAACAGACTTTAAGTATCGCTACGGCGAGACAATCTCGCCGTTGAAAACTTCTTGAACTTGCAAGAAGCGGCGTGGGGCCTGACCATGCGGTCATTAGTCGACGAGAATGAAGGGAAAAGGGCAACACACTGTTACCATTTAACCAAATCTTTGGGGGACAATGGCCAACGAAAGTTAAGGTCCTGGTTATTAGCAGAGAGCTCTGTAATGGTGATCTCAAAACTAGAGCCATATGAGAATATGGCAAGAAAGTAAAATTTAAGAGGGCCCTCTCTGTTGAGTATCGTGACTATTAGGAAGTATAGGATAGGATAGACTAGGATTTATCCTTACCTTGTCTTGTACTCCAAGCAGATCGTGTACTCACTATATATACGCCACGAGGGTCAAGCAATAAAAACAATCAATGCATGCAATCCTCTCTATCCAACTAGCACTCTCCATGCCACTACTCTGTTTAGAATCTAATTGTGGCTCCGTTGCCAACCACAAATTTGACATGCTTGCTAAATCTGTCCCTCACTTTGACAATGATCTACAAAATTGTGACCCACCCCAGGGATTGACGTTGAGGGGTTCACAATGGGGGTAGTATTTGGCTTCTATCATTTGTTAATAAGACATTTGTTCAGGTACCCCAAGGCTCTCCGGTTTGTGCATGATCATCCACTTGACTAGCCTATATTTTTTCTTGTTGTCGTCAGTGTTCCAATAGAAGGCACTACGATGCTTGTCAAAACTTAGTGGTTACTCTCGGAAAGTTGTAAAACCCATAGTGTACATCGGAAGTCACCCTATGCGTTCGGTTTATTTGGTTTACATGGTTCGGTTTATACGGTTTTTTGGTTTGTATGGTATTAATACTTCGGTAAATACGGTATGAAAATAAAATACGGTTCGGTTTCGGTACATACTTGCCCTGCCGAGGGCCTACCAGGAGATATTATACTTGCCTGCCTAAGGCGCCACTCGCAATATTTTGTTCCATAGGAATGAACTTCATAACCTTAAGCTTGAGAAGCGACAGAGGAATACTAAGTATTTAGTGGGAGAAGGAATTGAGACTGCAGTTTAACGAATTCGCACTATGGTTATGCTCAGTAGGAGGGCAACCCATGACTAACACCTCACTTTTGCACATATTAATTTTAAGGCCGTATATGGCCTTGAAGCAGAGAATGAGACATTTTAAGTTAGCCAGTCGAAGACTGATCTTAAAAAGGATGATCGTATCGTCGACATACTGCAGATGGTTTTCTTCTTGGAATAAAAACCTTAGCAAATCATGGTCTAGCTACATACTTGGGAAGGGGAGACATTGTATGGGTTTACACATGAACACATATGTGAGGTATAGGAGCCAGCTTACTCTAATCTACTCCCTCCGTTTCTAAATATACGCCCTTTTAGATATTTTAATATGGACTACATACAAATGTATATAGACATATTTTGAAGTATATATTCATTTATTTTGCTCTATATGTAGCCCATATTGCAATCTCTATAAGGCCTTATATTTAGAAACGGAGGGAGTAAGTTAGTTGCTAGTAATCTATATCTACATCTATACCAATATAAAAAGACTCAAAATGGCAAATCCAACAAATCTCATCCATCAAACATCGTGAATCCAACGGCCTATATTGCTCAAATGGCGAGCGCTCAACATATTTAGCATGCAATTAATAACATATCAAATATAGATTGTCCAGGTAATTAACACATAGTTAATATTCTACCCAATATTATCGCCCAACAATTTTTTGCATGATATGAACATGTAATTAATTTTCTGTCTGATATGAACATGCATTGCCCGTACGCTTTTATTACTAGTTACTAGTAAAAGTCCGTAGTAAAAGACACTAATATCATTTTTTTAACTTTTGGAAGGGGTGTGTACAACCCCTTAAATACAAACCGTGTCTATTAGAGGCTTAGAGCTTGTCACAATCCAAACGCTCTCTGTCTCCCCATTCTCATTTCATGATTGCTGAGGCCTCACCATCTCTCTCTCTCTCTCTCTCTCTCTCTCTCTCTCTCTCTCTCTCTCTCTCTCTCTCTCTCTCTCTCTCTCTCTCTCTCAACCCGGGGCTGCCATCCCTCTCCCCTCCTCTATCACCATAGTAGCATAGCATTGATAGAAAATTCTCCATCTATACCACAATATCTCTAGACCCTATAGCATCTTCCCTTTCCCCCATCTCTCTCTTTCTCTCAAACATGTACAAATCCCAACACGAAAATGATATGGCACTCATGACCTAATCGCCCCATCCCGCCTCCCCTTCCTCCTTTCCCTTGAAACCGACACAACAAGATTCCATTGCTAGCTACAATGAGCTCTCCTCCTCCACCCTCTCTTCCCGAGGCTTGTTCTATTACCACGGCAGTTGCTCCTGATCTCTCCCTGCACATCAGCCCTCCGTCGCCAGACACGGCGGTGGGCGACAACGGTGAGGTGCGGCTGGGGCTCCATGAGGCCGCGGCAAAGAGGCACCGTGGCCTGGAGGAGATGCTGCACCAGCCGAACAAGGCCCATGGGTTCAGGAAGAGCTCATGTCCTGTCGTTGGCGGCGGCGCTGTGGCAAGGCCAGCAGCTGGTGGCCGGAAGAGGAGCTCGAGGGCTCCTAGGATGCGGTGGACCACAGCGCTGCACGCACACTTTGTGCGTGCCGTGGAGCTCCTTGGTGGCCATGAGAGTATGTTCAAGATCGTTTAACTAACAAATAGGGTATTTAATTATACACCAGTAGATGTGAGTGCTTGATGTGATGGTTTTGTTTTCCTGTTGGTATTTGAGCAACGTGGGTTCTTCAACCTGAACGGGTAATTGAATAATTAGTAGCTGATATAATCAGATGATCTCTTGCCAATTGCCTTTGGGGACTCTGCATGGTGTTTTTCCTTTGATGCCCTTTTATTTGATCTTTAGTGTTTTCTGTATCTTAACTTTCCAAGAATAGAGTGCCATACAAATTCATTCAAATTTCTGTGTTTGTGCTCAGTTTAATTTCCATCTATGCATGATTAACCATTATTGGTCTCTAAAACCCACTTCATGTTTTATTTGATACAATAATCTTGTAGGAGCAACACCAAAAGAGTAGAGTGCCATAGAAATTCATTCAAACTTGTGTGTTTGTACTCAATTTAATTTCCATCTATGCAGATTAACCCTTATGGTCTCTTAAGACTCATTTCCTTTTCATTTGAAACATCTCTTGTAGGAGCAACACCAAAGTCAGTATTGGAACTGATGAACGTGAAAGATCTTACACTCGCTCATGTTAAGAGCCACCTGCAGGCAAGTAATAACTATTCCAAAGTCTTCTCTCCTACCATAAGTTTTCACCTACATGTATTAATTCATGTATTTGCTAGCTCAAACATCTTTTTCTCACCGTGCTAACTTCCGATCACTCAAAAACAAAAGGATGGAATGCATATAGTAGCTTCTTGTTGTTAGTTGATACCAAGTACCTGTTGTCCTTTTTTGTCTTTAGTCTTCTGCCCTAAATATATGCACACCCCATAACTAATTATTCTGGACTTATATGTCTTTAAAAAAACAAATAGCAGCATAATGGATTAAGCTAATTAATTTCCATCCTCATATTTTTCTACTTGATTTCTTGCATGCAGATGTATAGAACAGTGAAGGGCACAGACAGATCATGCGTTGCAGGTAAAACACATGGTGCCTAGATCTTTAACACCTTGTTGTCCTTGAAATTAATTTCATGGCTTGAGTTAATTTATCCAAGGTCATGTCACACAGAGTGATGAATTATTGGCATGGGATAAGTGTGTGTCATGTCTAGCTAGCTAGCACCTATAGCCTGTGTGCCCCATAAGGCAGAACTGTACAGCTAGCTTGTACACAAATGCTTGTATTTTGTAGTGTGATAAGACACATGCACTAATTTAACTATATATCTGGTGTGGTTGCAGGCCATGGCCAGACCAGAGATATGGGCTTTCTGAGAAGGGTTGTCGCTGGTGATGAACTGATCAATGGCTTTGATGGGTTCAACAGCAACATGGTCAACACCACTTCCAATTATACAACTCCTAGGTTTGTACATTAATCTGGTATGATCTGACTGGGTTTACTGATTAAATATAACTGTTGTATTGATTAATAATGGTGTTTTGTTTCATATCTCTTGGTCTCTGTGTCACACTAAGTCTGCAACCTTGCTGCATTTGGAGCATGGATGCATGCGTTGTGCTTGCATTTACATCACCTGTGCCTCATTTTAATACTCTGTTGCCTTGTGTGACAGACGAATATGTGTAGAGATTAAATTGAGATGTCAACATCTAGAGGAATTTGAATGCACTATTTTAGTCGATGTGGTCAGCTTGGAGTATATATCTATCACATGCTGCAGAATCCAGCTAGTCCTTAAATAGAGTAGCAATTGGTGTGCTTTTGCCACATTTCATAATTGAGTAGTTAATTAAATGCTGGACAAAGGGCTGGTATGCCCAATTGGTGTGCTTTTGCCACATTTCATATTCATAAGTAGTGGAAACACACATGCATGTATTTTTTTCTTCGAAAAGGAGGCTAATACTCCCGGCCTCTGCATGAATAGATGCGCACATCCATATATTATCTGATTATTTCAGAATGTCAATGCAAATACATGCATGTATATTTGCTACTTGGTTGAATTTAACAGCAAATGCTCTTTAACTTCGCATCGCTTGGTTTGATCGATATGAATTAATGTTTTTTGCTTAAAAATATGAGCACTGTAAATTTAGTTATGTGCGTGTAGTTCATCTTATTGGCCTGTGGCGTATAATGCCATCATTAGAAACAACACTAGTATATCTTGACATAAATTAAAACTAGAGCATTTATAATTTGATTGCTATCTTGAACACATCAGTGCCCTTTGAGTCTCTAGCCAAGTTACTTAACCATGCATGCATTATGAGTTTTTTTGTTTTGTTTGAGAACCATGCATTATGAGCTAGTACATTGCGACGCGCAGCCTTTCCAGCCTCTCTATCATATCAGTTCCTTTTGTCAGCTGAAATGATGAAAATCTCCATCATATACACTTTACCGGGTCACCCCTCAGTCCATGCCCCATCGATCAGCATCTTTCTTTCGCTAACCTCTATCATGACCAGCTCTCGCCTTCCTTACGGAGAGCAAGCAAAGCATGCATGCATGCCTCTAGCTTGCTAGCTGTAGGAGGCAGTTGCGCTTGTCTCCTGCACTGCCACTGTACCGTGTGCTCCTGATTTCACACTCCCAAGCATGCACGCATGCATGCATGCAGCACACTTCCAACCTTCTCCGTCCTCTCTCTCCCCTTTTGAGTTGCATGCTCCTTGTGAGTCATGATGCACGGGGAGACATTTTCCCTCCTCCCCTTATAATTCGCACGGAAATAAATGTTTTGCGTGGTTTTTTCTGCGAGAGTGATCAGAGCATGCAGCTGCGTTTGCGTTTGTGGTTGATCAGATCAGATGATTCAGATCCATATCAATTGTCCCTCTGCCTCTGGTGGCCGGCCCTATCAGGGGTTGCGCCAATGTCTGTTGGAATCTCGAAAACAACAGGTAGAAGAAGACAAGGGCAACTCCATTGGCCTTGACCAGGGGCAAAGCCTGCCCTGCCATTTGCTGAAATAGTGGCGAGCATGGACAAGCCACTTGGCAGCGCGTACACTAGCGGAGCTAGCCAGACTGATCGATGCGTGGTGTGGTGGCCATTTTGTTAGGAAACCTCCATGCATGTCTCTCCAACTCTCCTCTCCTTGTTACATGGTTATATCTCATGCATAGCTACCTAGATCCTCCAGCTTCACGACTTGGATTTTAGTATTTTTTTTTTCTCCATAAGAGCTGTGGCGAAATAATCCCCTTCCGCCCAAGAGTTCTGCTGATGTAGTCAGAGCATCTTCAAATTTGACCCTTATTAATTGTCCGCGGACATGTATGAACTCTGAACCATCATTTGTCCGTGCATGAAGCTTTGTCTCCCCAAATTATTCGGACACGTGTTATATGATTGGTGCGGATGAAGAGAGAGAAAAAAAATGATCCGGGGTGGGCCAGGTCCCACATGGCGTGTATTCACACGTCCCAAATTCCCATTTTGCCCCCAAATATGAGCTGAACTTGGGTGTTTCCAGACAGCTCGGACACATGGAACGATTTGGAGGTCCGGCTATGTGTTGTTTTTTTTTCTCCCTCCTCTTCGGACAATATCTAGGCTGTCTAACCATACATATAGGGACAATTTGAGAGCCCAGTTGGAGATGCTTAATATGTAGGAAAAATAAAATAGGTAAAATAAAGACTTGAATCCGGCCAGATGGTACCTTTGAACGTCCGGCTACTAGCTGTGGTCTAGGGTCACTTTCCAGAGGGCACCATATGGTGATGTTTCTGGTGTTAACCTGACCCTGACGCCAGGCCCCTCGACATGAAGCTCCGACTCATATATGTGTGCATTAACTGATTGATTCGTACTGCATGCAGGAGGTCAGAGTCACCAGCTGGAGAGCAGGGCCATCACGATGCTTGGAGGACACAAGCGGCGGCAGCAGCAGCAGCAACAACAACAATGGTGCCACCTTACCTGACGACCTCCGAACCTCATGATAATGAACACATCATGCCGGAGAACGGAATGGCACGGCCAGCAGCCCCACGCCGTGGAAGGCCGTCACCGAACAACACCAGCAGCAGCGGCAGCGACGACGTCGACGAGACCGAGAGCTTCGGATGGTTGGCGTTGACGCGGCGGCGCTACGATGAGGACTGTGCAGGCGACCGTGTGCTGCAAGACGCGGCCATGGTTATGGCTCCGAGCCTGGAGATGAGACTGGGGAGGCAGGGGTGGGAGCAGATGGAACCCTCGGCGTCGGCCTCCAAAGAGCTAACCCCGATAGTCAGGTGCTTGTGAAATGATTATAATAATTACTGGTGGGATTAATATGTTGTTGATTAACTATTACGCAGTACTCAACAAAAGCAAGAGCAACCATGTGAACTCAAAAGCTAGCTAGCGAGCTAGTCCTCTGATCTGTTTTCACTGAGTTTTAGTTATGGTCTCGTTCACCTGGACAGCCGTTGGATGAAAAGCATGCTGAGATTCTTGCTTTTTTTTTTTGAGACAACGTCGCGAAGCTTTATTAACTCGTCACAATGTTTACAGGGACGGATGATAAATTCCTGGGGTTGCCTAACCAAACATGACGGCCACCACCGAGAGATAACGCATGCTTCGCTATGTTGTGAGCTTCATAATTAGAGCTCCTAAACTCATGACTAAAATTGCAAAATTCAAAAGCTATAGAGTGATCTAGTATCTCATGTACTATTGCGCCATAGCTTGCCCGATTTTCCTTGTGTAAGCTTTCAACCACAGGCTTGCAATCGGAGGCGACTTGAATTCGTCTGAGATATAAGTCATCTGCCAAAGCAAGAGATTCCCTGATGGCTAGGGCCTCGAGAGTTGGAGGATCTGAAATATTCGGAAAACAGAGCGAAGATGCTCCCAAAAACCCTCCGTCTTGATCCCTGCAAATAACGCCAACTGAGCCACCTCCTTTCCTGGAAACGGCTGCATCGACATTGATTTTAGCATTGCCAGCCGTCGGTGCTACCCAGCTAGAAGATCTTCGAACTGCAGGTGTAGGCTGTGTTGTTATATTGGCATTAATGAACTGCAGCTCACCCAAGTAGTTCGATATGAAGCCGTCAACCGACTGGGGTGATTGAAAAATATCGTCATAAATGGCTTTCCTCCTTACTCTCCAGATTGTCCATAGGGTGACAACTAGTCGATCAAACAGATCATGTTTCAAAGATTCATACAAAGCAAAGAGCCACTCTTTCGGGGTATCTTCAGCCGCTCAAGCATGCCTTCTACCAGATCATCAGGGGCCAAGGCCCAAATACTTGCTGCCATCGGGCATGATATTAGAGCATGCTTCCATGTATCAACTGCTCCACATAACAAACATGTATCCTCTGTCGCCTTGTTCCGGTGTTTCAGAACCGTTCCCGTTGGCATAGACTGCCGCACCAGCCTCCACACGAACATCTTCAGTTTTGAGGGAACTTTGAGATGCCATATCATTGCCCACTTGCTTGTTTCGCTGCGATCATACGATGTTCCCCCCTCCTTGTACAGCCACGCCTCTCTGCTTTGCTTCATTCGTAGGATCATGCGATATGCCGATCTCACAGAGAAGCCACCCCGGATTTCCTCATGCCATGCCCAAAAATCTGCCACCCTTCGCGTGCACAAAGGAATTTTGAGTATAGCTTCTGCATCAAAATGAGTGAAAACTGCCCGGACCAAGCCCTCGTTCCAACTTGCTGATGAAGCGTTAATGAGTTCTGCCACTCTCTCAGGCGGGTTATGTTGAAGCGAGGTGATCAGGCGCTTAAAACTGTCCCTCGGGATCCAGTTGTCGTGCCATATACTCACGGATTCTCCATCCCCAATTCTGCGTATGAGCCCTTGAGCCAAAATGTCCCTCCCGTCCAAAACAGCCCACCAAATTTGGGATGGATGAGCTCCCAGTTCAGCCTGCAGCAAAGTACAGTTTGGGAAGTAGACAACTTTCAAAATCCTAGCACTGAGTGAGGAACTCTCTGTTAATGTCCTCCAAGCTTGCCTGGCAAGGAGTGCTAGGTTAAAAATCTTCAAGGAGTGCCCCGGTATTTGGAGATTCTTGTTGTTGTGTAGTTGTCCAGTCGCGTGTAGTATTTGTTTGTCCGATGGCTGACGGTGCAGCCCGCTGGTTTATGGGCCTTTTTACTTTTTTTTTCTATTGCCAGGCTGAGCTTTTGCCTGTTGCGAACAGTGCCACCAGCCACTGTTTTCTATTATTTCTTCTATGGAATGTTACTTCACGTTGTTTGAGGTGATACCTTTTGTATTGTTTGAACATTCGTACACACTTCTTTACGGGAGCTTCACACTTTAAAAGTGCACATACAATTGGTTTTATTATTTTATTTTATTTTTGTTCTTCATTCTTGATTTTGCTTTTTTTTCATGTTTTTGCTATATTTTTCATAGGACAACGTGAGTTTCAACTATGCTTTGTTCACGCCATTAGTTGTCAGATCAAATTACTGTCATTCGCATAGGTTGTACAATTAGTGTTGTGTGCGGCTACTTGCCCTACAGGTTTTTTTTTCCTTTTTTCTGATTGCACGTTAACATTGCTCCCGGCCCGTCGCTACGTTTTCTAATTTCGGCGTTATTTTGTTTTGTCAGTGTCCTTTTTTGATACGCAGGTTCAAAATTGGATGAAGGTTGTTACTAGTTTGTGTGTGTGATAATATACAAATCTGAATTTCTGATAGTTTTTTATGTATGTGTAATTCATTTTAATTTCTTTTTTGTAAATTAAAATCACATTTTTTGTTTTGTTTTGAAAATTTTGATGCATGTGCCACTTCAAAATTTTCTCCCCTTAAATAAAAGTTTTTCTACGATCCTAGTTAGGTTCCTTTTTTTCTTTAGTTTTAGTAAAATGGCTCAATCTACTTTTTTTGCCTTTTGTTTTTTATTCTTTTTGGAGTATTTTTGCTATTTTGAAGGTATACGCTAATGCATATGCAATTCAGGTTTTTAAAGTAGTAGTTGCAATTACATATTAGCAAAAGTAGTCACAACTCCAAGTTTTAGAAGGGTAGTCGCAACTACAAGTTCTTTAAACTCAGTGGGGGAGGGGGTGGTGGTCCGCAACCGCGCGTGTCTCTAGGAGAGGGAGAGGGGGTTGTAGTCGCAACTGCACATTTTTCGATGGTGAATCGCGATTGCAAGTTTTCCATGGCTAGTCGCAACTACAAGTTCCTCTATGGTAGTTGTAACTATAGGTTTTTCAGGAGGAGGAAGAGGGCCGGGGGTTGCAACTACACATTTTCTAAGGCCGGTCGCGACTGCAGGTTTTTCTATGATACTCGCAACTGTAAGTTTTCAAGGGAGTCGCAACTGCATATTTTTCTATGGTACTCGCAACTGCAAGTTTTCTAGGTTAGTCGCAACTACACGCTTTTTCAAACGTTGATCGTAACTGCGAGTTTTTAATGGGGGCTCACAACTACATGTTTTCTCGAGGGTAGTTGCCAATGCAAGTTTTCAAGGAGGGGGGGTCATAATTGCAAGTTTTTAGGGAGGCGCAAAACTGCAAGTTTCTGTAGGGTACTCGCAATTGCAAGTTCTCAATGGGATCGCAACTGTTGTTTCTCTAGGGTAGTCACAACTGCACATTTTCATGTGGGGATTGCAATCGCACGTTTTTCAAGGCTGGTCGCAACTTCAAGTTTCTATAGGATTCTCTCAACTTCAAGCTTTTAAGAGGGGATCACAACTGCACGCTTTCTCTAGGGTAGTCTCAACTGCAAGTTTTTTAGTTGGGGGGGTCGAATCTGCATGTTTTTCAAAGGCCGATTGAAACTGCAAGTTTCTCTAGGGTAGTCACAATTGCAAGTTGTTTGAAGGTCGGTCGCAACTGCAGGGTTCTCTAGGGTAGTCGCAATTGCAACTTTTCAAGGGAGGGCGCAACTAAATTTTCTCTATGGTAGTTGTAACTACAAGTTTTCCGGGGGGGGGCGTTAGGAGGGGGGGGTGGCGTAGTTGTTTTTTTAACCACAAAGCATCATGAGCTAAGTTATTCTTTTTAAAATGCAGCTACAAGCTCTTTGTCACTGTTTTGTTTTTTACCTAGGTGTTGGAAGGACGGGGGAAAGGGTCAGCTATCTAGGGATTTTCTTCGTCTTCTTCTTCTTTCAGTTTTTTCGTCTTAATTTTTTTCATCTTGTTATTTTTTTTTCTTTTTTCAGTTATATGGGGTTCATCCACACCTTGAACGTGGACCCACCATCCACATTCTTCCATCGTCCTCCCAAAAGAAAAATGTTACTGTCTCAGGATCTTTTTTGTCTTTTTTGGTTTTTCCCATTCTTCTCTCCGTGCTATTTTCAAGGTCCCAGTGCATTTTTTTCTCTGTAACTTTTTTTTTTATTTTCTCTCCTTTCCTTTTTCTTTTTTTGAAGGAAATATGCCCTAGAGGCAATAATAAAGTTAATATTTTATTTCCTTATATCATGATAAATGTTTATTATTCATGCTAGAATTGTATTAACCGGAAACTTGATACATGAGTGAATACATAGACAAAACAAAGTGTCCCTATACTAGACTAGCTCGTTAATCAAATATGGTCAAGTGTCCTGACCATACACATGTGTTGTCATTTGATGAACGGGGTCACATCATTAGGAGAATGATGTGATGGACAAGACCCATCTGTTAGCTTAGCATAAATGATCGTTTAGTTTTATTGCTATTGCTTTCTTCATCACTTATACATGTTCCTCTGACTATGAGATTATGCAACTCCCGAATACCGGAGGAACACCTTGTGTGCTATCAAACGTCACAACATAACTGGGTGATTATAAAGATGCTCTACAGGTGTCTCCGAAGGTGTTTGTTGGGTTGGCATAGATCAAGATTAGGATTTGTCACTCCGTGTATCGGAGAGGTATCTCTGGGCCCTCTTGGTAATGCACATCACTATAAGCCTTGCAAGAAATGTGACTAATGAGTTAGTTACGGGATGATGTATTACAGAACAAGTAAATAGACTTGCCGGTAATGAGATTGAACTAGGTATGAGGATACCGACGATCTAATCTCGGGCAAGTAACATACCGATGACAAAGGGAACAACGTATGTTGTTACGCAGTTTGACCGATAAAGATCTTCATAGAATGTGTAGGAGCCAATATGAGCATCCAGGTTCCGCTATTGTTTATTGACCGGAGATGTGACTCGATCATGTCTACATAGTTCTCGAACCCGTAGGGTCCGCAAGCGTAATGTTCGATGATAATTTGTGTTATGAGTTATGTGATTTGATGTACCAAAGGTTGTTTGGAGTCCCGGATGTGATCACGGACATGACAAGGAGTCTCGAAATGGCCGAGACATAAAGATTGATATATTGGAAGGTTATATTAGGGCAACGGAATGGTTCTGAAGTGTATCGAGTATTTTCCGGAGTACCGGGGGGTTACCGGAACCCCCCGAGGGGGTTAATGGGCCTTCATGGGCCCTAGTGGAAGAGAGGAGGCAGCAGCTAGGTGGAGGCGCCCCCCCCCCCAAGCCCAAACCGAATTGGACTAGGGGTTGGGGGGAGGGCCCCCTTTCCTTTCTCTCCTCCTCCTCTTTCCCCCTTCTCCTTGTAGGAATAGAAAAGGGGGGGTCCTACTTGGAGTAGGACTCCCCCCCTTGGGCGCACCACCCTTGGCTGCCCTCCTCCTCCCTCCCTCCTTTATATAAATGGGGAGGGGGGCACCCTAGGACACACAAGTTGATCTTTTACCGTGTGCGTTGCCCCCCTCCACAGAAACACGCCTCGGTCATATCGTCGTAGTGCTTAGGCGAAGCCCTGCGCCGGTAACTTCATCATCATTGTCGCCACACCTCGTGCTAACGAAACTCTCCCTCGGCCTCAACTGGATCAAGAGTACGAGGGACGTCATCGAGCTGAACGTGTGCTGAACACGGAGGTGTCGTACGTTCGGTGCTAGGATCGGCCGGATCGTGAAGACATACGACTACATCAACCGCATTGATAAAACGCTTCCGCTTTCGGTCTACGAGGGTACATAGACACACTCTCCCTGCTCGTTGGTATGCTCTCCTAGATAGATCTTGCGTGATCGTAGGCAAAATTTTGAAATATTACGTTCCCCAACAGTGGTACCAGAGCCAGGTTTGTGCGTAGATGTTATATGCACGAGTAGAACACAAAGAGTTGTGGCGATAATAGTCATACTGCTTACCAGCATGTCATACTTTGATTCAGCGGTATTGTTGGATGAAGCGGCCCAGACCGACATTACATGACCACGTTCATGAGACTGATTCTACCGTTGTGCTTCACACACAGGTGGCTAGTGGGTGTATGTTTCTCCAACTTTAGTTGAATCGAGTTTGACTACGCCCGGTCCTTGTTGAAGGTTAAAATAGCATACTTGACGAAAAATCATTGTAGTTTTGATGCGTAGGTAAGAACGGTTCTTGCTAGAAGCCCGTAGCAGCCACGTAAAACTTGCAACAACAAAGTAGAGGACGTCTAACTTGTTTTTGCAAGGCTTGCTGTGATGTGATATGGTCAAGACGTGATGATATATAATTTGTTGTATGAGATGATCATGTTTTGTAACTGTTATCGGCAACTGGCAGGAGCCATATGGTTGTCGCTTTATTGTATGAAATGCAATCGCCATGTAATTGCTTTACTTTATCACTAAGCGGTAGCGATAGTCGTAGAAGCAATAGTTGGCGAGACGACAACGATGCTTCAATGGAGATCAAGGTGTCAAGCCGGTGACGATGGTGGTCATGATGGTGCTTTGGAGAGGGAGATCAAAGGCACAAGATGACGATGGCCATATCATATCACTTATATTGATTGCATGTGATGTTTATCCTTTATGCAACTTATTTTGCTTAGTACGGCGGTAGCATTATAAGATGATCTCTCACTAAATTTCAAGGTATAAGTGTTGTCTCTAAGTATGCACCGTTACTTTCAGATTCAGTTGTCCGAGACACCACGTGATGATCGGGTGTGATAAGCTCTACGTTCACATACAACGGGTGCAAGCCAGTTTTGCACACGCAGAATACTCGGGTTAAACTTGACGAGCCTAGCATATGCAGATATGGCCTCGGAACACTGAGGCCGAAAGGTCGAGCGTGAATCATATAGTAGATATGATCAACATAGTGATGTTCACCATTGAAAACTGCTCAATCTCACGTGATGATCGGACATGGTTTAGTTGATATGGACCACTGATACGTCTCCAACGTATCTATAATCTTTGATTGTTCCATGCTATTATATTATCTGTTTTGGATGTTTAATGGGATTTAATATAACTTTTTATATTATTTTTGGGACTAACCTATTAACCGACGATCGAATTTCGGGCAAGTAACATACCGATGACAAAGGGAACATCGTATGTTGTTATGTGATACGTCTCCAACGTATCTATAATTTTTTATTGTTCCATGCTATTATATTATCTTTTTTGGATGTTTAATGGGCTTTAATATACCTTTTTATATTATTTTTGGGACTAACCTATTAACCAAAGGCCCAGTGCAAATTGCTATTTTTTTCCTATTTCAGTGTTTCGCAGAAAAGGAATATCAAACGGAATCCAAATGGAATGAAACCTTCGCGGGGATCGTTTTTGGAACAAACGCAATCCACGAGACTTTGAGTGGACGTCAAGGAAGCAACGAGGCGTCCACGAGGTAGGAGGGCGCGCCCAGGGGGGTAGCCCCCCCACCCTCGTGGGCCCCTCGCAGCTCCACCGACCTACTTCCTTCGCCTATATATACTCTTATACCCTGAAAACATCTAGGAGCACCACGAAACACTTTTTCCACCGCCGCAACCTTCTGTACCTGTGAGATCCCATCTTGGGTCCTTTTCCGGCCTCCACCGGAGGGGGAATCGATCACGGAGGGCTTCTACATCAACACCATAGCCTCTCCGATGATGTGTGAGTAGTTTACCACAGACCTTCGGGTCCATAGTTATTAGCTAGATGGCTTCTTCTCTTTCTTTGGATCTCAATACAAAGTTCTCCTTGACTCTCTTGGAGATCTATTCGATGTAATACTTTTTGCGGTGTGTTTGTCGAGATCCGATGAATTGTGGGTTTATGAGCAAGATTATCTATGAACAATATTTGATTATTCTCTAAATTCTTATATGCATGATTTGATATCTTTGCAAATCTCTTCGAGTTATCAGTTTGGTTTGGCCTACTAGATTGATCCTTCTTGCAATGGGAGAAGTTCTTAGCTTTGGGTTCAATCTTGTGGTGTCCTTTCCCAGTGACAGCAGGAGCAGCAAGGCACGTATTGTATTGTTGCCGTCGAGGATAAAAAGATGGGGTTTATATCATATTGCTTGAGTTTATCCCTCTACATCATGTCATCTTGCCTAATGCATTACTCTGTTCTTATGAACTTAATACTCTAGATGCATGCTGGATAGCGGTCGATGTGTGGAGTAATAGTAGTAGATGCAGAATTGTTTCCGTCTACTTGTCACGGACGTGATTCCTATATACATGATCATGCCTAGATATTCTCATAACTATGCGCTTTTCTATCAATTGCTCGACAGTAATTTGTTCACCCACCGTAGAATATGCTATCTTGAGAGAAGCCACTAGTGAAACCTATGGCCCCCGGGTCTATTTTCCATCATATTATTTTCCTGAAAACTAGCTATTTGTGTTGCCGTTTATTTTGCAATCTTTACTTTTCAATCTATACAATAAAAATACCAAAAATATTTATCTTATTATCTTTACCAGATCTCACTTTTGCAAATGGTCGTGAAGGGATTGACAACCCCTTTATCGTGTTGGTTGCAAGGTTCTTAATTGTTTGTGCAGGTACTAGGGATTTGCGTGTAGTCTCCTACTGGATTGATGTTGGGGAACGTAGTAATTTCAAAAATTTTCCTACGATCACGCAAGACCATGGTGATGGCATAGCAACGAGAGGGAAGAGTGTCCGTCCACGCACTCTCGTGACCGAAGCGAAGCGTTATAACAACGCGTTGATGTAGTCGTGCGTCTCCACGATCCGACCGATCCAAGCACCGTTACTCCGGCACCTCCGAGTTCTTGGCACACGTTCAGCTCGATGGCGATCCCGGGCTCCGATCCAGCAAAGCGTCGGGAGGAGTTCCGTCGACGACGACAGCGTGGTGGCGATCTTGATGTTCTACCGTCGCGAGGCTTCGCCTAAGCACCGCTACAATATGACCGAGGTGGAATATGGTGGAGGGGGCACCGCACGCTAAGGAGGAACGATCACGAAGATCAACTTGTGTGTTCATGGGGTGCCCCTGCCCCGTATATAAAGGAGTGGAGGAGGGAGGCGGCCCTCTACTATGGCGCGCCTAGGGAGTCCTACTCCCACCGGAGTAGGATTCCCCTTCCTAGTCCAACTAGGAACCCTTCCATGTATTAGGAGTAGGAGAGAAGGAAAGGGAAGGGAAAGGAGAAGGAAGGAAGGGGCGCCCCTCCCTAGTCCAATTCGGACTAGTCCAAGGAGGCGGCAGCCACCCTTTTGGCCCTTTTCTTCTTTCCCGTATGGCCCATTAAGGCCCAATACGAATTCCGTAACTCTCCGGTACTCCGAAAAATACCGAATCACTCGGAACCTTTCCGAACTCCAATATAGTCGTCCAATATATCGATCTTTACGTCTCGACCATTTCGAGACTCCTCGTCATGTCCCCGATCTCATCCGGGACTCCGAACTCCTTCGGTACATCAAAACTCATAAACTCATAATATAACTGTCATCGAAACCTTAAGCGTGCGGACCCTACGGTTCGAGAACTATGTAGACATGACCTAGAACCATTCTTGGTCAATAACCAATAGCGGAACCTGGATGCCCATATTGGCTCCTACATATTCTACGAAGATCTTTATCGGTCAAACCGCATAACAACATACTTTGTTCCCTTTGTCATCGGTATGTTACTTGCCCGAGATTCGATCGTCGGTATCCAATACCTAGTTCAATCTCGTCACCGGCAAGTCTCTTTACTCGTTCCGTAATACATCATCTCGCAACTAACTCATTAGCTGCAATGCTTGCAAGGCTTAAGTGATGTGCATTACCGAGAGGGCCCAGAGATACCTCTCCGACAATCGGAGTGACAAATCCTAATCTCGAAATCGCCAACCCAACATCTGCCTTTGGAGACACCTGTAGTACTCCTTTATAATCACCCAGTTGCCAGACGTTTGGTAGTACCAAAGTGTTCCTCCGTAAACGGAGTTGCATAATCTCATAGTTACAGGAACTTTGTATAAGTCATGAAGAAAGCAATAGCAACATACTAAGCGATCGTGTGCTAAGCTAATGGAATGGGTTATGTCAATCAGATCATTCAACTAATGATGTGACCTTGTTAATCAAATAACAACTCCTTGTTCATGGTTAGGAAACATAACCATCTTTGATTAACAAGCTAGTCAAGTAGAGGCATACTAGTGACATCTTGTTTGTCTATATATTCACACATGTATTATGTTTCCGGTTAATAAAATTCTAGCATGAATAATAAACATTTATCATGATATAAGGAAATAAATAATAACTTTATTATTGCCTCTAGGGCATATTTCCTTCAGTCTCCCACTTGCACTAGAGTCAATAATCTAGATCACATCACCATGTGATTAACATCGATAGTTCACATCATCATGTGACCAAGACCCAAAAGGGTTTACTAGATTCAGTAATCTAGTTCACATCGCTATGTGATTAACACCCAAAGAGTACTAAGGTGTGATCATGTTTTGCTTTGTGAGAGAATCTTAGTCAACGGGTCTGCCACATTCAGATCCGTATGTATTTTGCAAATCTCTATGTCAATAATGCTCTGCACGGAGCTACTCTAGCTAATTGCTCCCACTTTCAATATGTATCCAGATTGAGACTCAGAGTCATCTAGATTAGTGTTAAAACTTGTATCGACGTAACCCTTTACGACGAACCTTTTATCACTTACATAATCGAGAAACATATCCTTATTCTACTAAGGATAATTTTGACCGCTGTCCATTGATCTACTCCTAGATCACTATTGCACTCCCTTGCCAAGCTTAGTGGTAGGGTATGCAATAGATCTGTACACAACATGACATACTTTATAGAACCTATGGCTGATGCATAGGAATGACTTTCATTCTCTTTCTATCTTCTGTCGTGGTCGGGTTTTGAGTCTTACTCAATCTCACACCTTGTAACACAGGCAAGAACTCTTTCTTTGACTGTTCCATTTTGAACTACTTCAAAATCTTGTCAAGGTATGTATTCATTGAAAAACTTATCAAGCGTCTTGATCTATCTCTATAGATCTTGATGCTCAATATGTAAGCAGCTTCACCGAAGTCTTTCTTTGAAAAAACTCCTTTCAAATACTCCTTTATGCTTTGCAGAATAATTCTACATTATTTCCGATCAACAATATGTCATTCACATATACTTATCAGAAATGCTGTAGTGCTCCCACTCACTTTCTTGTAAATACAGGCTTCACCGCAAGTCTGTATAAAACTATATGCTTTGATCACACTATCAAAGCGTTTATTCCAACTCCGAGATGCTTGCACCAGTCCATAGATGGATCGCTGGAGCTTGCACATTTTGTTAGCTCCTTTAGGATTGACAAAACCTTCTGGTTGCATCATATACAACTCTTCTTTAATAAATCCATTAAAGAATGTAGTTTTGACATCCATTTGCCAGATTTCATAAAATGTGGCGATTGCTAACATGATTCGGACAGACTTAAGCATCGTTACGAGTGAGAAAATCTCATCGTATTCAACACATTGAACTTGTCGAAAACCTTTTGCAACAAGTCGAGCTTTGTAGATAGTAACACTACTATCAGTGTCCGTCTTCCTCTTGAAGATCCATTTATATAATATGGCTTGCCGATCATCGGGCAACTCCATCAAAGTACACACTTTGTTCTCATATATGGATCCCATCTCAGATTTCATGGTCTCAAACCATTTCGCGGAATCTGGGCTCATCATCGCTTCCTCATAGTTCGTAGGTTCATCATGGTCTAGTAACATGACTTCTAGAATAGGATTACCGTACCACTCTGGTGCGGATCTTACTCTGGAAGACCTACGAGGTTTGGTAGCAACTTGATCTGAAGTTTCATGATCATCATCATTAACTTCCTCACTAATTGGTGTAGGAATCACTGGAACTGATTCCTGTGATGAACTACTTTCCAATAAGGGAGAAGGTACAATTACCTCATCAAGTTCTACTTTCCTCCCACTCACTTCTTTCGAGAGAAACTTCTTCTCTAGAAAGGATCCATCTTAGCAACGAAAAACTTGCCTTCGGATCTGTGATAGAAGGTGTACCCAACAGTTTCCTTTGGGTATTCTATGAAGACGCACTTCTCCGATTTGGGTTTGAGCTTATCAGGATGAAACTTTTTCACATAAGCATCGCAGCCCCAAACTTTAAGAAACGACAACTTTGGTTTCTTGCTAAACCACAGTTCATATAGTGTCGTCTCAACGGATTTAGATGGTGCCCTATTTAACGTGAATGCAGCTGTCTCTAATGCATGATCCCAGAACGATATTGGTAAATCGGTAAGAAACATCATAGATCGCACCATATCATAATAAAGTACGGTTACGACGTTCGGACACACCATAACGTTGTGGTGTTCCAGGTGGCGTGAGCTGTGAAACTATTCCACATTGTTTTCATTGAAGACCAAACTCGTAACTCAAATATTCATCTCCACGATCAGATCGCAGAAACTTTATTTTCTTGTTACGATGATTTTCCACTTCACTCTGAAATTCTTTGAACCTTTCAACTATTTCAGACTTATGTTTCATCAAGTAGATATACCCATATCTGCTCAAATCATCTTGTGAAGGTCAGAAAATAACGATACTTGCCACGAGCATCAACACTCATTGGATCGCATACATCGGTATGTATTATTCCCAATAAGTCAAGAGCTTGTTCCATTGTTCCGAGAACGGAGTTTTAGTCATCTTGCCCAAAAGGCACGGTTCGCAAGCATCAAATGATTCATAATCAAGTGATTCCAAAAGTCCATCGACATGGAGTTTTCTTCATGCGCTTTACACCAATATGACCTAAACGGCAGTGCCACAAATAAGTTGCACTATCATTATTAACTTTGCATCTTTTGGTTTCAATATTATGAATATGTGTATCACTATGATCGAGATCCAATGAACCATTTTCATTGGGTGTGTAACCATATAAGGTTTTATTCATGTAAATGAACAACAATTTATTCTCTTACTTAAATGAATAACCGTATTGCAATAAACATGATCAAATCATATTTATGCTCAACACCAAATAACACTTATTTAGGTTCCACACTAATCCCGAAAGTATAGGGAGTGTGCGATGATGATCATATCAATCTTGGAACTACTTCCAACACTCATCGTCACTTCCCTTCAACTAGTCTCTGTTTATTCTAGAACTCCTGTTTGAGTTACTAATCTTAGCAACCGAACAGTATCAAATACTCAGGGGCCACTATAAACACTAGTAAGGCACACATCAATAACCTGTATATCAAATATAACCTTGTTCACTTTGCCATCCTTCTTATCCACCAAATATTCAGGGTAGTTCGCTTCCAAAGACCAGTTCCATTGCAGCAAAAGTACTCGGTCTCAGGCTTAGGTCTAGACTTGGGCTTCTTCACTCGAGCAGCAACTTGCTTGCCGTTCCTTTTGAAGTTCCCTTCTTCCCTTTGCCATTTTCCTTGAGACTAGTGGTCTTGTCAACCATCAACACTTGATGTTTTCTTGATTTCTACCTTCGCGATTTTAGCATCGCGAAGAGCTCGAGAATCTTTTTCGTCATCCCTTGCATACTATAGTTCATCATGAAGTTCTACTAACTTAGTGATGGTGACTAGAGAATTCTGTCAATCACTATCTTATCCGGAAGATTAACTCCCACTTGATTCAAGCGATTGAAGTACTCGGACAATCTGAGCACATGCTCACTAGTTGAGCGATTCTCTTCCATCTTTTAGCTATAGAACTTGTTGGAGACTTCATATCTCTCAACTCGGTATTTGCTTGAAATATTAACTTCAATTCCTGGAACATCTCATATGGTCCATGACGTTCAAAACGTCTTTGAAGTCCCGATTCTAAGCCGTTAGGCATGGTGCACTAAACTATCAAGTAGTCATCATATTGAGCTAGCCAAACGCTCATAACGCCCGCATCTGCTCCTGCAATAGGTCTGTCACCTAGCGGTGCATTAAGGACATAATTCTTCTCATGCAGCAATGAGGATAAACCTCAGATCACGGATCCAATCCGCATCATTGCTACTAACATCTTTCAATACAATTTTCTCTAGGAACACATATGAAAACATAGGGAAGCAACAACGCGAGCTATTGATCTACAACATAATTTGCAAAATACTACCAGACTAAGTTCATGATAAATTAAAGTTCAATTAATCATATTAAAAACTCCCACTTAGACGACATCTCTCTAGTCATCTAAGTGATCACGTGATCCATTTAACTAAACCGTGTCCGATCATCACGTGAGACGGAATAGTTTCAACGGTGAACATCACTATGTTGATCATATCTACTATATGATTCACGTCGACCTTTCGGTCTCCGTGTTCCGAGGCCATATCTGTTATATGCTAGGCTCGTCAAGTTTAACTTGAGTATTCGCGCGTGTGCAACTGTTTTGCACCCGTTGTAGATGGACGAGAACTTATCACACCCGATCATCACGTGGTGTCCGGGTACTACTGAACTTTGGCAACGGTGCATACTCAGGAGAACACTTCTTGATAATTTTAGTGAGAGATCATCTTATAATGCTACCGTCAATCAAAGCAAGATAAGATGCATAAAGGATAAACATCACATGCAATCAATATAAGTGATATGATATGGTCATCATCATCTTGTGCTTGTGATCTCCATCGCCAAGCACCGCCATGATCACCATCGTCACCGGCGCGACACCTTGATCTCCATCGTAGCATCGTTGTCGTCTCGCCAACTATTGCTTCTACGACTATCGCTACTCCTTAGTGATAAAGTAAAGCAATTACATGGCGTTGCATTTCAGCGACAACCATATGGCTCCTGCCATTGCCGATAACTTGGTTACAAAACATGATCATCTCATACAATAAAATATAGCATCACGTCTTGACCATATCACATCACAACATGCCCTGCAAAAACAAGTTAGACGTCCTCTACTTTGTTGTTGCAAGTTTTACGTGGCTGCTACGGGCTGAGCAAGAACCGTTCTTACCTCGCATCAAAACCACAACGATACTTCGTCAAATAGACTCCGTTTAACCTTCTCAAGGACGGGCGTAGCCACACTCAGTTCAACTAAAGTGAGAGAGACAGACACCGCGGTCACCTTTAAGCAACGAGTGCTCGGAGCGGTGAAACCAGTCTCGCGTAAGCGTCTGCGTAATGTCGGTCCGGCCGCTTCATCTCACAATACCGCTGAACCAAAGTATGACATGCTGGTAGGCAGTATGACTTGTATCGCCCACAACTCACTTGTGTTCTACTCGTGCATATGACATCAACGCATAAAACCAGGCTCGGATGCCACTGTTGGGGAACGTAGTAATTTCAAAAATTTCCTACGATCACGCAAGACCATGGTGATGGCATAGCAACGAGAGGAAGAGTGTCCGTCCACGCACCCTCGTGAGACCGAAAGCGAAGCGTTATAACAACGCTGTTGATGTAGTCGTGCGTCTCCACGATCCGACCGATCCAAGCACCGTTACTCGGCACCTCTGAGTTCTTGGCACACGTTCAGCTCGATGACGATCCCGGGCTCCGATCCAGCAAAGCGTCGGGAGGAGTTCCGTCGGACGACGGCAGGTGACGATCTTGATGTTCTACCGTCGCGGGCTTCGCCTAAGCACCGCTACAATATGACCGAGGTGGAATATGGTGGAGGGGGGCACCGCACACGGCTAAGGAACGATCACGAAGATCAACTTGTGTGTTCATGGGGTGCCCCCTGCCCCCGTATATAAAGGAGTGGAGGAGGAGGGCCGGCCCTCTACTATGGCGCCCCTAGGGAGTCCTACTCCCACCGGAGTAGGATTCCCTTTCCTAGTCCAACTAGGAACCCTTCCATGTATTAGGAGTAGGAGAGAAGGAAAGGAAGGAAAAGGAGAAGGAAGGAAGGCGCCCCCTCCCTAGTCCAATTCGGACTAGTCCAAGGGAGGCGGCAGCCACCCTTTGGCCCTTTTCTTCTTTCCCGTATGGCCCATTAAGGCCCAATACGAATTCCCGTAACTCTCCGGTACTCAAAAATACCCAATCACTCGGAACCTTTCCGAACTCCGAATATAGTCGTCCAATATATCGATCTTTACGTCTCGACCATTTCGAGACTCCTCGTCATGTCCCCGATCTCATCCGGGACTCAACTCCTTCGGTACATCAAAACTCATAAACTCATAATATAACATCATCGAAACCTTAAGCGTGCGGACCCTACGGTTCGAGAACTATGTAGACATGACCTAGAACCATTCTTGGTCAATAACCAATAGCGGAACCTGGATGCCCATATTGGCTCCTACATATTCTACGAAGATCTTTATCGGTCAAACCGCATAACAACATACTTTGTTCCCTTTGTCATCGGTATGTTACTTGCCCGAGATTCGATCGTCGGTATCCAATACCTAGTTCAATCTCGTCACCGGCAAGTCTCTTTACTCGTTCCGTAATACATCATCTCGCAACTAACTCATTAGCTGCAATGCTTGCAAGGCTTAAGTGATGTGCATTACCGAGAGGGCCCAGAGATACCTCTCCGACAATCGGAGTGACAAATCCTAATCTCGAAATACGCCAACCCAACATCTGCCTTTGGAGACACCTGTAGTACTCCTTTATAATCACCCAGTTACGTTGTGACGTTTGGTAGTACCCAAAGTGTTCCTCTGGTAAACGGGAGTTGCATAATCTCATAGTTACAGGAACTTTGTATAAGTCATGAAGAAAGCAATAGCAACATACTAAACGATCGTGTGCTAAGCTAACGGAATGGGTTATGTCAATCAGATCATTCAACTAATGATGTGACCTTGTTAATCAAATAACAACTCCTTGTTCATGGTTAGGAAACATAACCATCTTTGATTAATAAGCTAGTCAAGTAGAGGCATACTAGTGACATACTGTTTGTCTATATATTCACACATGTATTATGTTTCCGGTTAATACAATTCTAGCATGAATAATAAACATTTATCATGATATAAGGAAATAAATAATAACTTTATTATTGCCTCTAGGGCATATTTCCTTCAATTGATACCTTGGTTCTCAAAAACTGAGGGAAATACTTACGCTACTTTGCTGCATCACCCTTTCCTCTTCAAGGGAAAACCAACGCATGCTCAAGAGGTAGCAAGAAGGATTTCTGGCACCGTTACCGGGCAGATCTACGCACAAGTAAAGACATATGATGACCCACAAGTATAGGGGATCTATCGTAGTCCTTTCGATAAGTAAGAGTGTCGAACCCAACGAGGAGCAGAAGGAAATGATAAGCGCTTTTCAGCAAGGTATTCTCTGCAAGTACTAAAATAAGTGGTAACAGATAGTTTTGTGATAAGATAATTTGTAACGAGCAACAAGTAACAAAAGTAAATAAAGTGCAGCAAGGTGTCCCAATCCTTTTTGTAGCAAAGGACAAGCCTGGACAAACTCTTATAATAGGAAAAGCGCTCCCCAGGACACATGGGAATATCGTCAAGCTAGTTTTCATCACGTTCATATGATTCGCGTTCGGTACTTTGATAATTTGATATGTGGGTGGACCGGTGCTTGTGTGCTGTTCTTACTTGAACAAACATCCCACTTATGACTAACCTCTATTGCAAGCATCCGCAACTACAACAAAAGTAGTAAGGTAAACCTAACCATAGCATGAAACATATGGATCCAAATCAGCCCCTTACGAAGCAACGCATAAACTAGGGTTTAAGCTTCTGTCACTCTAGCAACCCATCATCTACTTATTAGTTCCCAATGCCTTCCCCTAGGCCCAAATAATGGTGAAGTGTTATGTAGTCGACGTTCACATAACACCACTAGAGGCTAGACAACATACATCTCATCAAAATATCGAACGAATACCAAATTCACATGACTACTAATAGCAAGACTTCTCCCATGTCCTCAGGGACAAACGTAATTACTCACAAAGCATATTCATGTTCATAATCAGAGGGGTATCAATATGCATAAAGGATCTGAACATATGATCTTCCACCAAATAAACCAACTAGCATCAACTACAAGGAGTAATCAACACTACTAGCAACCTACTAGTACCAATCCCAGACTTGGAGACAAGAATTGGATACAAGAGATGAACTAGGGTTTTGAGAGGAGATGGTGCTGGTGAAGATGTGGATGGAGATTGCCCTCTCCCGATGAGAGGAGTGTTGGTGATGACGTTGGTGATGATTTCCCCCTCCCGGAGGGAAGTGTCCCCGGCAGAACAGCTCTGCCGGAGCCCTAGATTGGTTCCGCCAAGGTTCCGCCTCGTGGCGGCGGAGTTTCGTCCCGAAAGGTTGCTTCTGATTTTTTTCTCGACGAAAGACCTCATAGAGCAGAAGATGGGCATCGGAGGGCCACCAGGGGGCCCACGAGGTAGGGGGGCGCCCAGGGGGGTAGGGCACGCCCCCCACCCTCGTGGACAGGTGGGGCCCCCTCTGGTGAACTTCTTCCGCTGGATATTTTTTATTATTTCTCAAAATGACTTTCGTGGAGTTTCAGGACTTTTGGAGTTGTGCGAATAGGTCTCTAATATTTTCTCCTTTTCCAAATTTCGAATTCCAGCTGCCGGCATTCTCCCTCCTTATGTAAACCTTGTAAAATAAGATAGAATAGGCATAAGTATTGTGACATAACGTGTAATAACAGCCCATAATGCAATAAATATTGATATAAAAGCATGATGCAAAATGGACGTATCAACTCCCCCAAGCTTAGACCTCGCTTGTCCTCAAGCGAAAGCCAATAACGATAAATATGTCCCCATGTTTAGAAGTAGAGGCGTCGATAAAAATAAAATACGGACATGAAGGCATCATGATTATTCTCATAACAACAACATACATAGATATTGTCATATGATTTCTTATGTTCAAGTAATAATCCTTTCACGATGCAGAGTACGAATCATAAACTTTATTGAAAACCAACAAACTATAATCTCAGTCATTGAAGCAATTGCAATTTATCATAACATCAGAAAGAGTCTATGTCAGAGCTTAATAGCAAGTCCACATACTCAACTATCATTTAGTCCTTCATAATTGCTAACACTCACGCGATACTTGTGTTTACGGAGTTTTAATCGGACACAGAGAAAGATAGGGGCTTATAGTTTCACCTCCCAACCTTTTACCTCAAGGGTAATGTCAACAATAATAACTCATGCCCCTTACATCCAATTAGATATATCAACCAGGATCTTTCCAACACACTGTGCTTGCCAAAGGATAAAATGTAAAAAGGAAAGGTGAAGATCACCATGACTCTTGCATAAGGTAGAGGATAATAATAAAAGATAGGCCCTTCGCAGAGGGAAGCAGAGGTTGCCATGCGCTGTTATGGTTGGATGCACAAAATCTTAATGCGAAAGAATGTCACTTTATATTGTCCCTTGTGATATGAACCTTTATTATGCATGTAACACCCCGGAAGTAACTTTCCATATTTGTAACTCCAACTCTTGCCATTTTTGGCATTGTGATATGATATTCCCTCCGTGGTTGGGTTTTTTCTTCATTTTGCATTTTGTCCATGTCATGCATTTTATATCATGTCATCATGTGCATCGCATTTGCATACGTGTTCGTCTCATGATTCCGAGCATTTTTCCGTTGTCCGTTTTGCAATCCCAAGCACTCCTATCTTCCCCGCGCGGCCTTTTACGTTTTTCCGTGAGCGGTACTAAACCTTCTAGGAATGGGCCGAAGTTTGTCAAGTGGCCTTGGTATACCACCCGTAGACCACCGGTCAAGTTTCGGGTCATTTGGAGCCCGTTTGGTACTCCAACGGTTAACCGTACTCTCGCAAAGGCCACTTTTAAGTAGCAGCCCAACACCCCTTCAAAATAGTCCAATAACCCATCTAAGTCACTTCCATGCTCTTCGTCGTTCGATCACGATCGTGTGGGCGAAAACTACACCTCATTTGGACTCTCCTAGCTCCCTCCATGCCTATTTAAACACCTTCCCCGTCCAAATCCGGGTCTTCTTCCTCCCGAAACCCTAAAATTCCTCCCCGCGCCCGTACGGACACGTCCGCCGCCGCCGGACGAAACCGCCGCCGCGTTCGCGCCAATCAAAGTGTGCCACGTGTCAGCGCCCGCCATCATGCCCGCCCGCCCGCCGGCCAGGCGAAACCCGCCCGCCCAGCAAGGTCGCCTCAAGCGCCCTCCGCGCCTCCGCGCCCTCCCGCCGCCATGATGCGCCTCCGCCGCCCGCCGCCCGAACGCGCGCCGATCGCCGCCGCCTGGATCTCCGGCCGCCCTGCCTCGCCACCGGGCTCCCCGCGCCGCGCCACTAACGCTGTCCCGCCCCCATTGCCCGTCTCCGCCGCCGGGCCCACCTCTAGCTCCGGCCGGCCTTCCCCTCCTCCGCCCTTCCGTCCCGCCGCGGATCCGGCGAGCCGCCGCCGGAGCTCCTCGATCCGATCGGGCCGGATCCCGATCCGGATCCCGGTTGACTTTTTCTCCCCCTCAATTTCATCTAAGTATTTTGTTCTGTGATCATTTTGTGGCATTTTCGACGCATCATAACTCTGTCACCGTTGCTCCGTTTTGCGCATGTAATATGTCAAAATGTTCGCCTCGAAGAGTAGATCATTTCATCTCATTGCATCTTTTTCATTTGAGCTCATCTTGATGCCCGAAATGCTGTTAGAAGAGGGCTATGTGATGTTAGTTTCTGTTTCGTAACAGAACTTGCACTTTTGTTATTTTTGCTATGATTGATGTGTGCACCCTATGAATTTGAGTCCTACATGTGTTTTGTAATATGTCATGCCATCTTTCCAGGGGTGTATGCCATGTATTTTTGTGATCTATGTGGTGACTAGCACAAGCATGCAAAGTAGGTGTCCTGATGTTGCTGATTTCAGCTCTGTTTTGCTGATATTTTGATGCCATGTTAACTTGATGCTACCGAGAGATCCATGCATATTTTGAGATACTTCAGTAAGGATGTTTTGTTCTACATGTCTTGCTCGATCCATCCATACCTTTGTTTGCAATTATGGAGTGCCATAGCTTGAGTCAATCGAGCTCTACTTTTGCTATCAAATGTTTCCTGGCAGATTGTTTACATGTTATTCAATTTTGCCAAGGTTGTTGTGGTTGATCCGTATATACTATGATGTTGTTCTTGCCATGTATATCTTCTATGCCATGTCTTCTTGATGTATGTATGCTTAGCTTATCATGAAAGGCTCTGTAGTGAGTGCATCGAGCTCTTAAACATGCCTACTTGTTATCAGTTTTGACATGCCATGTTGCTGAATCATTAACGGAACTTGCGATATTGACATGGGTGTTACTATATTTTCTGATCCTTTTGGCTTATGGTCAGTAAGGGACTTTTGTTCTATGCTTTGAGTAGATTCATGCCATACCTTGTTTTGCTATTATAAGTTCCTGTAGCATGTAGTTTTCTTGCTCTGAACATTGCTACCTGATGCTGTTTTTGCCATGTCCAGCCTGATATTTTGTGCACTTTTGCCATGCTTGTTTGAACCTGTTATGCTGTGATTTAGCCATAGCTCAGTGTTCATCTTTTGTCAAGCATCTTGTGTAGATCACTTCCATATACTTTGTTGGTACGTTTGGGTGCAGTAGCTTAATTTCTTGTTGCTTGCTAAGTGGCATCATGCTGTTAATGGCAGATTTGTGCCATTCTTGTTTTGCTTGTCATTTGCAAACCGTGCATCCGATTCCGGTGATCTTTATATCGATTTCAACGAAATCATCTCATCTTTCAGTGGAATACTTGGTTTGCCAAGTTGATGCCTGGTTCATCATTTTCCTTCCGGGCGCACATACGCATTGCATATCACATCCGCATATCATGTCATATTATGCATCATGTTGATTGTGCATTGCACCGTGATTTATTGTGGTTCTTTTGTTTGTGTTCTTGCTTTGGGTAGAGCCGGAGACGAGTACGTGAGCGAGGAACCTGTTGAGAACGCTTACGAGGATCAAGCTTTCGACAACTCGAGAACATTGCGAGCAAGATGAGCATACCCTCAAAATCACTTCTATCTTTGCTATGCTAGATGCTCGCTCTTTTGCTATGCCTATGCTGCGATGCCTATCACTTGCTTATCATGCCACCCATATTGCCATGTCAGCCCTAACCATCCTTTCCTAGCAAACCGTTGTTTGGCTATGTTACCGCTTTGCTCAGCCCTCTTATAGCGTTGCTAGTTGCGGTGAAGTTGAAGTTTGTTCCTTGTTGGAACATGGAGATGTTGTTCCTTATTGGAACATGTTTACTTGTTGGGGATATCACAATATATATCTGCTATAATTAATGCATCTATATACTTGGTAAAGGGTGGAAGGCTCGGCCTTACGCACGTGTTTTGTTCCACTCTTGCCACCCTAGTTTCCGTCATACCGGTGTTATGTTCCTTGATTTCGCGTTCCTTACGGTTGGGTGATTTATGGGACCCCTTGACAGTTCGCTTTGAATAAGACTCGTCCAAAAAGGCCCAACTTTGGTTTTACCATTTGCCACCTAAGCCTTTTCCCCGGGTTTTCGCGAGCCGAGGGTCATCTTTATTTTAACCCCGGGCCAGTTCTCCTCTCGAGTGCTGGTCCAAACCTGTCGACCGCCGGTGGCCATCGAGGGCAACTCGAGATGGCCTATCGGAAGTTTGGACAATCCGGTGTGCCACGAGAACGAGATATGTGCAGCTCCTATCGGGATTTGTCGGCACATTCGGGCGGCTTTGCTGGTCTTGTTTTATTGCTGTCGAAATGTCTTGTAGTCCGGATTCGAGATTGATCGGGTCTTCCCAAGAGAAGGAATATCCTTCGTTGACCGTGAGAGCTTATAATGGGCTAAGTTGGGACACCCTGCAGGTAATATCTTTCAAAGCCGTGCCCGCGGTTATGAGGCAGATGGGAATTTGTTAATGTCCGTTGTAGAAAACCCGAAGTTGACCTCAATTAAAATACACATCAACCAAGTGTGTAACCGTGATGGTCTCTTCTCGGCGAGTCCGGGAAGTGAACACGGTGTTGGAGTTATGTCGGCGTAAGTAGTTCAGGATCACTTCTTGATCGCTACTAGCTTCACGACCGTGCTTTGCTTCTCTCCTCGCTCTCTTTTGCGATGTAGCCACCATATATGCTAGTCGCTGCTGCAGCTCCACCTTACAACCCTGTCCTTCCTATAAGCTTAAATAGTCTTGATCTCGCGGGTGTGAGATTGCTGAGTCCCGTGACTCACAGATTCTACCAAAACAGTTGCAGTGCCGACGATGCGGTGCAGGTGGCGCAACCGAGCTCAAGTGGGAGTTCGATGAGGAACGTGGTCGTTACTATGTGTCTTTTCCTGATGATCGATAGTGGAGCCAGTTGGGACGATCGGGGATCTGTGTAGCATTTGGGGTATCTTCTTTTATTTTGGTTCCGTAGTCGGACCTTGAGTGTACTCTTAATGATGGATGTTTATTTATGTACTGTGTGAAGTGGCGACTGTAAGCCAACTATGTAGCTTTTCCCTTATGTATTACATGGGATGTGTGAAGATTACCTCACTTGCGACATTGCTTTCAATGCGGTTATGCCTCTAAGTCGTGCCTCGACACGTGGGAGATATAGCCGCATCGAGGCGCAAGTTGGTAATCGAGCCTTCCCGACTTAGAGCCCCCTACTTGATTGTTTGTCTTGCGTTGTTGAGTCTAGAATGGAAAATGTTTTGAGTCTTAGGATTATATATATCGGAGAGTAGGATTCTTTTACTCCCCAGTCCCTTCTGCCGCTCTGTGAGGTCTCTGACGTAGAAGTTTTGACTCTCCTCTCCTCAAATTTCACTAAAAAATTTAGGTTCACGCTGGTATCTTGGGATCGTTCGATGGTTTTGTGACGAGAACATTGTTCTTGGTGCCTCCTGACATTTAGGGGTTGTGGCAGTGTCCCGGGGAGTTGAGCTCCGAGGTGTTGTCGTCACAATTTTATCGTTGCAGTTCTGGAATACCTGAGTTTTGCCGACATCGAAATCTCTTTTGTGCAGTTGTTGGTGAGATAACCCCGATAACCCAGTACTGGGGCGAGCTCGGGAGTATTGCCATGACTTGTATAACGGATGTTTTTCGAAGGTCGAGGTACACGATTTCCGAGGATTTCTTGGTTATGTGTTGACGGATGGATACAGCTGGATCTAGGTATTGTTAGTTTGGGTGATATATTTTGTGTCCCCTGTATCCCCAACACCAGATTGCATAACCAGAAAGTTTCGAGGGTTTATAGGTGGGATTCATGTAGCTCCTAGCATTTCTTCCCGCAGATATTTGGTTCGTGATTGGGTAATCCTTACCACTTATTTGTTCCAGTCGTACCTTGTTATTTTTTTTATCAACCCTTAATCAAGTGGCTTCTCACCTTAATGGACGTGTGATGTTAACTTTGGAATTCATTCGTTCATTCTTGTTCGAATGTTTATTGTGAAGACTATATGTTGCAATTTCTATCCGTTGATTCTACTTGACTATTTGTCTATCAAAGGATTAACGGATGTCACCCTCTTCAGATGGCTCCGCCAACGCGTCTCAATCCGGATCGTGATGATGGGAATCACCGAACCTCCACCTCCACCTCCGCCTCCGGAGGCTGGCAACTATCATGGCAGCCACCAATGCCAATGCTCGATGATTTTGCAGCTCTTGCAAGAACGTACTCAAGGGCAAGGCAGTCAAGGAAATCAAGGTCAAGGCAACAACCAGCCGCACTTTGCTACTCTCGGTCGGTTCCTCGCTAATCAGCGAAGTCTTTCAGTTTACGTAGCGAGGCTACAGACGCCGACGATTGGCTTGTGGACATCTGCAAACATTTTGAATGTAGCAATGTCGACACGAGGACTTTGTCAAGTTTGCATCGTTTCAACTCAAGGACCAAGCTGCTGAGTGGTACCAGCAATACAAAGATTCGAGAGGAGGTCGTGTCATTACAGGGATGAGTTCGCCGAGATTTCAGGGCTCACCACATTCCGAAAAGTGTTGTTGAGAGCAAGCGTGAGGAGTTCCGCAATCTCAAGCAAGGCAACATGTCTGTCTATCAATACAATATCCAGTTCCAGAAACTCGCTCGTTTTGCTAAGCAAGACGTCCCTGATGAAAAGAGTATGATCTATCAATTCAGAGGTGGTCTGAGAGAAGATCTGCAATTAGCTCTTGTGCTTTTTGAGCCAGAAAAGTATGATGAATTCTACAACATGGCACTGAAGCAAGAAGCTGCACAGCTCAAATGTGAGGCTTCTAAGAAGAGAATCAGGGATGCAGTTCAGTCTTCTTCTTCCTCTCAAGTGGCAGCTAAGCAGCAGAAGTTCTACCTTCCTCCTCCTCCGTTCCGTCGGCCTTATCGTGAGAAGAACTCAGGTGGCGTGGATCTTCCCACCCGCCCAACCCAAAGCTATCGAACAAGTCTAATTCTCAAGCTCCAAGGTCAAATGCTCCTTACCACCGTCCGCTCTACGAGGTGACTTGCAACAAGTGTCGGCAGAAAGGTCACTATGCTAACAAGTGCTTCAACCAGAGGCGCCTTCCGCCTCCTCCTCCTGTGAAATCTTCCAGCAATGTAGTGGTCAAGCATAATCCCAAGTTTGCAAAGGTGAACATGATGAATGCAGCGCAGGCAGAGGATTCTTCAGATGTGATAATGGGTAATCTTCTTGTTAATGATATTCCTGCAAAAGTTCTCTTTGACCTTTGGTGCATCGCTTAGTTTCATCTCTAAACCATTTGCATCTAAGCATGAGTTGTCTTTCCAAGATTTGCCTAGACCATTAGCAGTTGTCTCTCCGGGTAAATGCATGAGCATAAGCTACATGGTTCGGATGTTTCTATCAAGATGGGCGATTATAGATTTCGGCTAAACCTATTGTTCTTGGTGACTCGGATATTGATCTTATTCTCGGATGGATGGCTTTATCAAGACAAAGCTCACTTGATTGTGCTGCCGGGAAATTCAATTGACTCACTCTTCTAATGATGTGATCATCTATGCCTTCGTGATGAAACCATTCGGTTGTTTTCTCTCAATGAGAAGGGCGAATTGGATGCTATCTCTCGATTCGATCGTTTGTGAGTACCAAGATGTCTTTCGGAAGAGCTTCCGGTATGCCTCCTCATCGGCCGATTGAGTTCGTTATCGATCTTGAACCCGCATCAACCCGTTTGCAAGCGTCCATACAAGCTTGGACCTGATGAGCTGAAGGAATTGAAGAAGCAGCTCGATGAACAAGAGCGTCTGGTTTGATCGGACGAGTTCATCTCCTTGGGGTTGTGGTGTTCTTTTGTCCGAGAAGAAGGATGGCACGGACCGACTTTGCGTCGATTACCGTCCATTAAATAAGAAGACTATCAAGAACAAGTATCCACTTCCCAACATCAATGAGCTTTTGAGCAACTCAAAGGTGCTAAAGTGTTCTCCAAGCTTGACCTTCGTATGGGTTATCATCGATTCGCATTCGTGAGCAAGATATTCCCAAGACAGCATTCGAACAAGCTTTGGTTCTTATGAATATCTTGTCATGTCTTTCGGCCTCGTCAATGCTCCTCCAACATTCTCTCGGATGATGAACTTCATATTCAACCCCTACACCAATGAATTCGTCTTGGTCTATCTGGATGATATTTTGGTCTTCTCCAAGAATAAGAAGGATCATGCCAAACATTTGCGATTGGTGCTAGACAAGCTCAGAGAGCATCAATTCTATGCTAAGTTCTCCAAATGTGAATTTTGGCTTGATGAAGTGCTTTATCTTGGTCATATCATCTCCGCCAAGGGCATCGCTGTTAACCCGAGAAGGTGTCGCAATTGTGAATTGGGAACCTCCTCGAATGTCAAGCAGCTCCATGATTTTCTTGGTCTTGCAAGCTATTGCCGAAGGTTCGTTGAGAACTTCTCCAAGATTGCAAAGCCTCTTTCCAACCTCCTCCAGAAGCATGTGAAATATGTCTGGTCTCCTGAGTGTGATGTTGCTTTCAATACACTCAAAGAGAAACTCGTCCCAGCTCCTGTCTTGACTCCTCCTGATGAATCCAAGCCATTTGAAGTTTTCTGTGATGCTTCTCTTCAAGGTCTCGGTGCTGTGTTAATGCAAGAGAAGAGAGTTGTGGCTTATACCTCTCGCCAGTTGAAGCCCAACGAAAAGAACTACCCCACTCACGATCTTGAGTTGGCTGCAGTTTTCCATGCATTGATAACGTGGAGACATCTCTTGTTGGGAAGGAAAGTCGACATTTTCACCGATCACAAGAGTCTCAAGTATATCTTCACTCAGCCCAACCTCAACCTTAGGCAGACTCGATGGGTCGAAATGATTCAAGAGTACAACCCAAGTATTGAATATACTCCGGCAAGGCCAATGTCATTGCAGATGCTTTGAGCAGGAAGGCTTCTCGCAATCCTAATCCTCAAGCCCTTCCAACGGATCTCTGTGAAGCTTTCCATAGCTGAATCTTCAAGTTGTTCCTCAAGGCTTTCTTGCCAACCTCATAGTCTCCCTACTTTGGAAGATCAGATTCGTGAGGCTCAACTCCTGGATACCATGGTGAAAAAGGTGAAGCGTGGTATCGACAAGGGCATTTCAAGTACAAGTGCTTCCACGTTGATGACAAAGATACTCTTTTCTTTGAGGACGGATTGTGGTTCCTAAGGGTGGTCTGAGAAAGTCATTATGAGCGAGGCTCACAATTCGCTTCTATCCATTCGTCCCGGAAATACGAAGATGTACCAGACCTCAAGCAGTCATATTGGTGGACTCGAATGAAGCGAGAAATTGCTCAATTCGTGAATGAGTGTGATGTCTGCGAGAAGAGTGAAAGCGAGAACACCAACGACCAGCTGGTCTCCTCCAACCTCTTGCTATTCCGAATGGAAGTTTGATCATATTGAAATGGACTTCGTGACTGGTTTTCCTAAGTCCAAGCGTGGAAATGATGCTATCTTCGTTGTCATTGACAAGCTTACTAAAGTGGCTCATTTTCTTCCTATCAAAGAATCCATCACAGCAGCTCGGTTGGCGAGCTATACACCTCGTGATTGTCTCCTTGCACGGCATTCCACAAGTGATCTCTTGAGACCGTGGCAGCATCTTTACCTCCAAGTTTTGGGATTCTTTTGAAGGCCATGGGCACCAACATTCGTTTCAGCACAGCTTTCCATCCTCAAACAAGTGGCCAAGTGGAGCGAGTAAATCAAATCCTTGAAGATATGCTCGGGGCTTGTGTCATTTCTTTCGGTATGAAGTGGGAAGATTGTCTTCCATATGCGAGTTCTCCTACAACAACAGCTTCCAAGCGAGTTCGGCAAGGCCCCATTCGAAATTCTCTATGGCGAAAGTGTCGTACTCCTCTCAATTGGTGCGAGACGGTGAGCGCCAACTTCTTGGCAATGACTTGATCACGAAGCGGAAGAAATGTGCAAAGTCATTCGTGAGAATCTCAAAGCAGCGCAATCGCGCGGAAAAGCTATTATGATGATAAGCACCGTGATGTGGCTTTTGAAATCGGAGACCATGTCTACCTCGCGTCTCTCAATGAAAGGCACTCGTCGCTTTGGTATCAAAGGAAGCTTGCCCCTAGATCGTGGGTCCTTTCAAGATCATTGGCAAAAGAGGCGATCTCGCCTATCAACTTGAGCTTCCATCCAACTTTGCAAGCGTGCACGATGTGTTCCACGTGTCACAACTTCGCAAGTGCTTCAAGACTCTGAGCGCACTATCGACTTGAAGAAATTGACCTTCAAGAAGATCTCTCTTATCATGAGCACCCGTTGCTATTCTTGAAGAAACCGAGCGCAATACTGCAACAAGTCAATCAAATTCCTGAAAGTGAAGTGGTCACACCATTCCGACCGAGAAGCCACCTGGGAGCGCGAGGATCACCTCCGTTCCGAATATCCGGAGTTCTTTCAGTCCTAGATCTCGGGACGAGATCCTCTTGTAAGTAACTTTCCATATTTGTAACTCCAACTCTTGCCATTTTCGGCATTGTGATATGATATTCCCTCCGTGGTTGGGTTTTTTCTTCATTTTGCATTTTGTCCATGTCATGCATTTTATATCATGTCATCATGTGCATCGCATTTGCATACGTGTTCGTCTCATGATTCCGAGCATTTTTCCCGTTGTCCGTTTTGCAATCCGGCACTCCTATCTTCCCCGGCGGCCCCTTTTACGTTTTTCCATGAGCGGGTAATAAACCTTCTCGGAATGGACCGAGGTTTGTCAAGTGGCCTTGGTATACCACCCTTTAGACCACCGGTCAAGTTTCGGGTCATTTGGAGCTCGTTTGGTACTCCAACGGTTAACCGCATTCTCGCAAAGGCCTCTTTTAAGTTGCAGCCCAACACCCCTTCAAAATAGTCCAATAACCCATCTAAGTCACTTCCATGCTCTTCATCGTTCGATCACGATCGTGTGGGCGAAAACTACACCTCATTTGGACTCTCCTAGCTCCCTCTATGCCTATTTAAACACCTCCTCCGTCCAAATACGGGTCTTCTTCCTCCCGAAACCCTAAAATTCCTCCCCGCGCCCGTACGGACACGTCCGCCGCCGCCGGACGAAACCGCCGCCGCGTCCACGCCAATCAAAGCGTGCCACGTGTCAGCGCCGCCATCACCGCGCCGCCCGGCACGCCGGGCCGGGCGGGGCCCGCCCGGCCCAGCGTCCGCCTCGCGCCCCTCCCGCGCCTCCGCGCCCCTCCGCGCCCGATCGCCTCCGCCGCCGCCGCCGCCGCGCGCCGATCGCCGGCCGCCGGATCTCCGGCCGCCCCGCTCCGCCACACGGTCCTCCCCGCCGCGCCACCATCATGGCCCCGCCGCGCCGCCGCCCGTCTCCGGCCGGCGCCACCTCCAGCTCGGCCCGCCTTCCCCCCTCCTCCGCCGCCGTCCCGCCCATGGATCCGGCGAGCCGCCGCCGAGCCTCGATCCGATCGGGCCGGATCCCGATCCGGATCCCGGTTGACTTTTTCTCCCCCTCAATTTCATCTAAGTATTTTGTTCTGTGATCATTTTGTGGCATTTTCGACGCATTATAACTCTGTCATCATTGCTCCGTTTTGGGCGTGTAATATGTCAAAATGTTCGTCTCGAAGATTAGATCATTTCATCTCATTGCATCATTTTCATTTGAGCTCATCTTGATGCCCGAAATGCTGTTAGAAGAGGGCTATGTGATGTTAGTTTCTGTTTCGTAACAGAACTTGCACTTTTGTTATTTTTCCTATGATTGATGTGTGCGCCCTATGAATTTGAGTCCTACATGTGTTTTGTAATATGTCGTGCCATCTTTCCAGGGGTGTATGCCATGTATTTTTGTGATCTATGTGGTGACTAGCACAAGCATGCAAAGTAGGTGTCCTGATGTTGCTGATTTCAGCTCTGTTTTGCTGATATTTTGATGCCATGTTAACTTGATGCTACCGAGAGATCCATGCATATTTTGAGATACTTCAGTAAGGATGTTTTGTTCTAAATGTCTTGCTCTATCCATCCATGCCTTTGTTTGAAATTATGGAGTGCCATAGCTTGAGTCAATCGAGCTCTACTTTTGCTATCAAATGTTTCCTGGCAGATTGTTTACATGTTATTCAATTTTGCCACGGTTGTTGTGGTTGATCCGTATATGCTATAATGTTGTTCTTGCCATGTATATTTTCTATGCCATGTCTTATTGATATATGTATGCTTAGTTTATCATGAAAGGCTCTGTAGTGAGTGCATCGAGCTCTTAAACATGCCAACTTGTTATCAGTTTTTGACATGCCATGTTGCTGAATCTGTTAACGAAACTTGCGATATTGACATGGGTGTTACTATATTTTCTGATTCTTTTTGGCTTATGGTCAGTAAGGGACTTTTGTTCTATGCTTTGAGTAGATTCATTCCATGCCTTGTTTTGCTATTATAAGTTCCTTTAGCATGTAGTTTTCTTGCTCTGAACATTGCTACCTGATGCTGTTTTTGCCATGTCCAGCCTGATATTTTGTGCACTTTTGCCATGCTTGTTTGAACCTGTTATGCTGTGATTTAGCCGTAGCTCAGTGTTCATCTTTTGTCAAGCATCTTGTATAGATCACTTCCATATACTTTGTTGGTACGTTTGGGTGAAGTAGCTTAATTTCTTGTTGCTTGCTAAGTGGCATCATGCTGTTAATGGCAGATTTGTGCCATTCTTGTTTTGCTTGTCCTTTGCAAACCGTGCATCCGATTCGGTGATCTTTATATCGATTTCAACGAAATCATCTCATATTTCAGTGGCATACTTGGTTTGCCAAGTTGATGCCTGGTTCATCATTTTCCTTCCGGGCGCACATCGCATTGCATATCACATCCGCATATCATGTCATATTATGCATCATGTTGATTGTGCATTGAACCGTGATTTATTGTGGTTCTTTCATTTGTGTTCTTGCTTTGGGTAGAGCCGGGAGACGAGTACGTGAGCGAGGAACCTGTTGAGAACGCTTACGAGGATCAAGCTTTCGACAACTCGAGAACATTGCGAGCAAGATGACCATACCCTCGAAATCACTTCTATCTTTGCTATGCTAGATGCTCGCTCTTTTGCTATGCTTATCACTTGCTTATCATGCCACCCATATTGCCATGTCAGCCCCTAACCATCCTTTCCTAGCAAACCGTTGTTTGGCTATGTTACCGCTTTGCTCAGCCCCTCTTATAGCGTTGCTAGTTGCAGGTGAAGTTGAAGTTTGTTCCTTGTTGGAACATGGAGATGTTGTTCCTTATTGGAACATGTTTACTTGTTGGGGATATCACAATATATATCTGCTATAATTAATGCATCTATATACTTGGTAAAGGGTGGAAGGCTCGGCCTTACGCTGGTGTTTTGTTCCTCTTGCCACCCTAGTTTCCGTCATACCGGTGTTATGTTCCTTGATTTCGCGTTCCTTACGGTTGGGTGATTTATGGGACCCCTTGACAGTTCGCTTTGAATAAGACTCGTCCAGCAAGGCCCAACTTTGGTTTTACCATTTGCCACCTAAGCCTTTTCCCCGGGTTTCGCGAGCCGAGGGTCATCTTTATTTTAACCCCGGGCCAGTTCTCCTCTGAGTGCTGGTCCAAACTGTCTGTCACCGCCGGTGGCCATCGGGGCAACTCTGAGATGGCCTATCGGAAGTTTGGACAATCCGGTGTGCCACGAGAACGAGATATGTGCAGCTCCTATCGGGTTTGTCGGCACATTCGGGTGGCTTTGCTGGTCTTGTTTTATTGCTGTCGAAATGTCTTGTAGTCCGGGATTCCGAGATTGATCGGGTCTTCCCATAGAAGGAATATCCTTCGTTGACCGTGAGAGCTTATAATGGGCTAAGTTGGGACACCCTGCAGGTAATATCTTTCAAAGCCGTGCCCGCGGTTATGAGGCAGATGGGAATTTGTTAATGTCCGGTTGTAGAAAACCCGAAGTTGACCTCAATTAAAATACACATCAACCGCGTGTGTAACCGTGATGGTCTCTTCTCGGCAGAGTCCGGGAAGTGAACACGGTGTTGGAGTTATGTCTGACGTAAGTAGTTCAGGATCACTTCTTGATCGCTACTAGCTTCACGACCGTGCTTTGCTTCTCTCCTCGCTCTCTTTTGCGATGTAGCCACCATATATGCTAGTCGCTTGCTGCAGCTCCACCTTACAACCCTGTCCTTCCTATAAGCTTAAATAGTCTTGATCTCGCGGGTGTGAGATTGCTGAGTCCCCGTGACTCACAGATTCTACCAAAACAGTTGCAGTGCCGACGATGCGGTGCAGGTGGCGCAACCGAGCTCAAGTGGGAGTTCGATGAGGAACGTGGTCGTTACTATGTGTCTTTTCCTGATGATCAGTAGTGGAGCCCAGTTGGGACGATCGGGGATCTGTGTAGCATTTGGGGTATCTTCTTTTATTTTGGTTCCGTAGTCGGACCTTGAGTGTACTCTTAATGATGGATGTTTATTTATGTACTGTGTGAAGTGGCGACTGTAAGCCAACTATGTAGCTTTTCCCTTATGTATTACATGGGATGTGTGAAGATTACCTCACTTGCGACATTGCTTTCAATGCGGTTATGCCTCTAAGTCGTGCCTCGACACGTGGGAGATATAGCCGCATCGAGGGCGTTAAAATGCAGTCCATCGCTTTTATTTCTTCCACATCACAAGATCATATAAAGCTTATTTCTCCCACACCAATCAATCATGCATATTTAGAGAGCAATTTTTATTGCTTTGCACCGATGACAACTTACTTGAAGGATCTTACTCAATCATAGGTAGATATGGTGGACTCTCATGGCAAAACTGGTTTAAGGGTTTTTGGAAGCACAAGTAGTATCTCTACTTGGTGCTGAGAATTTGGCTAGCATGAGGGGGAAAGGCAAGCTCAACATGTTGGGAGATCCACGAAAATGTACTTTATCTCAGATATAAGAAAACATAACTCATTACGTTGTCTTCCTTGTCCAGCATCAACTCTTTAGCATGTCATATTTTAATGAGTGCTCACAATCACAAAAGATGTCAATAATAGTATGTCTATATGTGAAACCTCTCTTTCCTTATTACTTCCTATTAATTGCAACGATGACCAAAGCTATGTTTGTCAACTCCCAACAACTTTTAATCATCATACTCTTCTATGTGAAGTCATCACTTTGAATAAGATCAATATGAACTCTTTGTTTCTTTTTGTTCTTTTTCTTTCTTTTATTCACTCAAGATCATGGCAAAATAATCAAGCCCTTGACTCAACACTAATCTTTATTATATAGCTCACGGACTCGATTACATAGAGAGATCATAAAGCAAAAACTCAAAACTAGATCATGCCATAAACTTTATTCTACTAGATCAAGATACTACTAATAGGATCGAACTAAGAAAATGGTAAAGATAGGAGATGTGATTGTGATACGACACTGGGGCACCTCCCCCAAGCTTGGCAGTTGCCAAGGGGAGTGCCCATACCCATGTGATTATGTATCCTTTGCTGGTGAAGAAGGTGGTGGTGATGGATAGTCGCACATCGAGCGTAAGAGGTCCTCCAACTTGCGAATAATGCCCTTGAGTGCAACGATATGCTCCTTCAACAAAATATTTTCACTTGTGAGATACTTGTTTTGAATACGAGCTAACTCAATCATCTTGAAAGCTTCGATTTCAGTTAGGGTGAGAAAGTTGTGATCAAGTTGAAGGGTGTCTTCTGCTGCCGAAGCTTGGTCTTCCGTTGCCTTCTTGATCCCTTGATCCTTGTTGATCTCCATGGGTTCTTCCTTCTTCAGCTCTATCTTCATTAGCCAAGCATCTTTGTCACCATTGTTGGAGGAGGGGGACGACATGATGCCTGGCCTTGACAACCCTGACAGAAAATAGCTCGAAACAAGAACAGAGGATGATTGCGTGATACGGGAGTCAAAATCTTTGGGAGAATATATAATGAATTTTTACCAACCAAAATACGTATCGGGCAAGAGAACGGAGTCCGGAAGGCACACGAGGTGCCCACGAGGTAGGGGGCGCGCCCAGGGGGGTAGGGCGCGCCCTCCACCCTCGTGGAGCCCTCGTGTCCTTCCCGGACTGGTACTTATTTTTCTATTTTTCTAAATATTCCAAAACGGAGAAATATTACCTTAAAAACTGTTTTGGAGTCGGTTTACTTACCGTACCACATACCTATTCCTTTTCGGAGTCTGAAACGTTCCGGAAAGTGTCCCTTATGTATTCCTCCGGGGTTACGGTTTCAATAAGATTGGTTTCAACATTTATAGGATTACCTGAGATATAGTGTTTGATTCTTTGACCATTTACCACCTTCGGATTTGTGCCTTCAAAGTTGTTGATTTTTATGGCACCAGAACGATAGACCTCCTCGATAACGTAGGGACCTTCCCATTTAGAGAGAAGTTTTCCTGCAAAAAGTCTTAAACGATATTTGTATAGCAATACATAATCACCTACATTAAACTCACGCTTTTGTATCCTTTTGTCATGCCATCTCTTGACTTTTTCTTTAAATAACTTGGCATTTTCATAAGCTTGGGTTCTCCATTCATCAAGTGAGCTAATATCAAATAACCTCTTCTCACCGGCAAGTTTGAAATCGTAGTTGAGCTCTTTAATAGCCCAATAAGCCTTATGCTCTAGTTCGAGAGGTAAGTGACATGCTTTTCCATAAACCATTTTATATGGAGACATACCCATAGGATTTTTATATGCAGTTCTATAAGCCCATAATGCATCATCAAGTTTCTTGGACCAATTCTTTCTAGACCTATTGACAGTCTTTTGCAAAATTAATTTGAGCTCTCTATTACTCAATTCTACTTGACCACTAGACTGTGGGTGAGAAGGGGACGCAATTCTATGATTAACATCATACTTAGCAAGCATTTTCAGAAAGCACCATGAATAAAATGTGAACCACCATCATTCATTAAATATCTAGGGACTCCAAACCTCGGAAAAATAACTACTTTAAGAATTTTAATAGAAGCGTTATGATCAGCACTACTAGTTGGAATAGCTTCTACCCACTTAGTAACGTAATCAACAGCAACTAAAATATGTGTATATCCATTAGAGGCAGGAAAAGGTCCCATATAATCAAAACCCCAAACATCAAATGGTTCAATAACAAGTGAATAATTCATAGGCATTTCCGACGTCTACTAATATTACCAATTCTTTGACATTCATCACAAGACAGGACAAACTTACGGGCATCCTTGAAGAGCGTAGGCCAATAAAAACCGGATTGCAATACCTTGTGTGCAGTTCTATCTCCAGCGTGGTGTCCTCCATAAGCTTCGGAGAAACACTTGCGTAGGATCTGTTCCTATTCATGCTCAGGTACAAAACGTCTAATAACACCATCTACTCCTTCTTTATAAAGATGCGGGTCATCCCAAAAGTAATGTCGCAAATCATAGAAAAACTTTTTCTTTTGCTGGTATGTGAAACTAGGTGGTATAAATTTAGCAACAATGTAATTAGCATAATCAGCATACCATGGAGTACTACGAGAAGTATTTATGACATTTAATTGCTCATCAGGAAAGCTATCATCAATAGGTAGTGGGTCATCAAGAACATTTTCTAACCTAGACAAGTTGTGCAGAGCGGGTTCTCAGCTCCCTTTCTATCAACAATATGCAAATCAAATTCTTGTAGCAAGAGAACCCATCTAATAAGTCTAGGTTTAGCATCTTTCGTTTCCATCAGATATTTAATAGCACCATGATCAGTGTGAATAGTTACTTTAGAATCAACAATGTAAGGTCTGAACTTATCACATGCAAATACAACTGCTAAGAATTCTTTTTCAGTAGTAGCATAATTTCTTTGAGCATTGTCTAAAGTTTTACTAGCATAATGGATAACATTTAATTTCTTATCAACTCTTTGCCCTAGAACAACACCTACAGCATAATCACTAGCGTCACACATAATTTCAAAGGGTAAATTCCAATCCGGTGGCTGAACAATAGGTGCAGAGATCAATGCTTTCTTAAGTATTTCAAATGCTTCTACACAATCATCATCAAAGACAAATGGTATATCTTTTTGTAATAAATTAGTCAGAGACCGAGAAATTTTTGAGAAGTCCTTAATGAACCTCCTATAAAATCCGGCGTGACCAAGGAAACTTCTTATACCTTTGATGTCCTTGGGACAGGGCATCTTTTCAATAGCATCAACCTTAGCTTTATCAACTTCAATACCTCTTTCAGAAACTTTATGCCCCAAGACAATACCTTCATTAACCATAAAGTGGCACTTTTCCCAATTCAAGACAAGATTAGTTTCTTCACATCTCTGCAAAACTCGATCAAGATTGCTCAAGCAATCATCAAAAGAGGATCCATAGATGGAAAAGTCGTCCATGAAAACCTCACAAATCTTTTCACAAAAGTCAGAGAATATAGCCATCATGCATCTTTGGAAGGTAGCAGGTGCATTACATAAACCAAAAGGCATATGTCTATAAGCAAAAGTACCAAAAGGGCATGTAAAAGTAGTCTTTGATTGATCTTTAGCCGACACAAGTATTTGAGAGAAACCAGAATAACCATCTAGAAAGCAATAATGTGTATGTTTGCATAATCTTTCTAACATTTGATCAATAAAAGGTAAGGGGTAATGATCTTTCTTAGTAGCTTTATTTAATTTGCGGAAATCAATTACCATCCTATAACCTGTAATAATTCTTTGCGGGATCAATTCATCTTTATCATTAGGAACAACAATAATACCTCCCTTCTTAGGGACACAATGGACAGGACTTACCTACTGACTATCAGCAATGGGATAAATTATACCTGCCTCCAGAAGCTTTAGTATTTCTTTTCTTACCACTTCTTTCATCTTAGGATTAAGCCTTCGTTGATGATCACGGACTGGTTTGGCATCTTCTTCCAAATTTATTTTATGCTGACGTAGAGTGGGACTAATGCCCTTAAGATCATCAAGAGTATATCCAATAGCAGCACAGTGCTTCTTCAGAGTTTTCAATAATCTCTCTTCTTCATGCTCTGAAAGGTTAGCACTAATAATAACAGGATATATTTTATTTTCATCAAGATAAGCATATGTAATATTATCAGGCAAAGGTTTAAGCTCAAACACGGGATCACCCTTGGGTGGAGGAGGATCCCCTAGGATTTCAACAGGTAAATTATGTTTCAGAATAGGTTCCTGTTTAAAGAATACTTCATCTATTTCCCTTCTTTCATTCATAAACATATTATTTTTATGGTCTAGCAAATAATGTTCTAAAGGATCACTAGGAGGTACGGCAATAGAAGCAAGACCAATAATATCATCCTTACTAGGCAATTCTTCTTCACGGTGTTGTCTACTAAACTTAGAGAAATTAAACTCATGAGTCATATCATCCAAGCCAATAGTAACAACATTCTTTTCACAGTCTATCTTAGCATTAACAGTATTCAAGAAGGGTCTACCAAATATAATGGGACAAAAGCTATCTTGTGGGGAGCTAAGAACAAGAAAATCAGCAGGATATTTAGTTTTCCCACACAAGACTTCAACATCTCTAACAATTCCCATTGCAGATATAGTATCTCTATTGGCAAGTTTAATTGTAACATCAATATCTTCTAACTCAGCAGGTGCAATTTCATGCTTAATTTCTTTATATAAGTCATAAGGTATAACACTAGCACTAGCACCCATATCACATAAGCCATGATAACAATGATCTCCTATTTTAATAGAAATAACAGGCACGCCTACCACAGGTCTATGTTTATCTTTAGCACTAGGTTTGGCAATTCTAGCAGTTTCACCGCAGAATTGAATAACATGCCCATCAATATTATCAGACAAGAGATCTTTAACAATAGCGATATTAGGTTCTACTTTGACTTGCTCAGGAGGTGTATAAGTTCTAATATTGCTTTTACGAACCACAATTGAAGCTTTAGCATGATCCTTTATTCTAACAGGGAAAGGTGGTTTCTCAACATAAGAGGTAGGAACAATAGGATCATTATAAGTGACAATCTTTTCTTCAACTTTAATAGGTGCAGCTACTTTTACTTCTATGGGAGGATGATATTTAAACCACTTCTCCTTAGGGAGATCAACATAAGTAGGAAAAGATTCACAGAAAGAAGCTACTATTTCAGAGTCAAGTCCATATTTAGTGCTAAACTTACAGAAAATATCGGTATCCATAAAATATTTAACACAATCAAACTTAGGTGTCATACCTGACTCCTTACCTTCGTCGAGGTCCCAATCTTCAGAGTTGCGTTTAATTCTATCCAATAAATTCCATCCGAATTCAATAGTCTTCATCATAAAAGAGCCAGCACAAGAAGTATCGAGCATGATGCGGTTGTTTTCAGAAAGCCGAGCATAAAGATTTTGAATAATTGTTTCTCTTGGGAGATCATGATTGGGTCATGAATACAACATTGATTTAAGCCTCCCCCAAGCTTGAGCGATGCTTTCTCCTTCGCGAGGCCAAAAATTATATATATAATTGTGATCACGATGAACAAGATGCATAGGGTAATATTTTTGATGAAATTCCAATTTCAACCTTCTGTAGTTCCATGATCTCGTATCATCACATAGCCTATACCATGTCAATGCATCTCCCTTCAAAAATAAAGGGAAGACCTTCTTCTTCACAACATCATCGGGTATAGCTGCAAGCTTAAATAGTCCACAAACTTCATCCACATATATTAGGTGCTCATCAGGATGCTTTGTTCCATCTCCTACAAAAGGATTAGCTAGCAGTTTTTCCATCATACCCGAAGGAAATTCAAAGGGAATATTTTCATATTCATTTTCAGTAGGTTCATTAGGTTGAGGAGCAACTCTTTGCTCTACTGGTCGGGATGAAGATACCCCAAACAAGCCCCTCAGAGGATTACTTTCCATAGTAACAAGTGACAGTAAATTTCAGCACACTATATAAATTTTTCCTTACCAAATTCCATCTACCAAAGGCGCTTCACTCCCCGGCAACGGCGCCAGAAAAGAGTCTTGATGACCCACACGTATAGGGGATCTATCGTAGTCCTTTCGATAAGTAAGAGTGTCGAACCCAACGAGGAGCAGAAGGAAATGATAAGCGGTTTTCAGCAAGGAATTCTCTGCAAGTACTGAAATAAGTGGTAACGGATAGTTTTGTCATAAGATAATTTGTAACGAGCAACAAGTAACAAAAGTAAATAAAGTGCAGCAAGGTGGCCCAATCCTTTTTGTAGCAAAGGACAAGCCTGGAAAAACTCTTATAATAGGAAAAGCGCTCCCGAGGACACATGGGAATATCGTCAAGCTAGTTTTCATCACGTTCATATGATTTGCGTTCGGTACTTTGATAATTTGATATGTGGGTGCACCGGTTCTTGAGTGTTGTTCTTACTTGAACAAAAATCCCACTTATGATTAACCTCTATTGCAAGCATCCGCAACTACAACAAAAGTATTAAGGTAAACCTAACCATAGCATGAAATATATGGATCCAAATCAGCCCCTTACGAAGCAATGCATAAACTAGGGTTTAAGCTTCTGTCACTCTAGCAACCCATCATATACTTATTACTTCCCAATGCCTTCCTCTAGGCCCAAATAATGGTGAAGTGTTATGTAGTCTACGTTCACATAACACCGAGGCTAGACAACATACATCTCATCAAAATATCGAACGAATACCAAATTCACATGACTACTAATAGCAAGACTTCTCCCATGTCCTCAGGAACAAACGTAATTACTCAAAAAGAATATTCATGTTCACAATCAGAGGGGTATTAATATGCATAAAGGATCTGAACATATGATCTTCCACCAAATAAACCAACTAGCATCAACTACAAGGAGTAATCAACACTACTAGCAACCTACTAGTACCAATCCCGGACTTGGAGACAAGAATTGGATACAAGAGATGAACTAGGGTTTTGAGAGGAGATGGTGCTGGTGAAGATGTGGATGGAGATTGCCCTCTCCCGATGAGAGGAGCGTTGGTGATGACGTTGGTGATGATTTCCCCTTCCCGAAGGGAAGTATCCCCGGCAGAACAGCTCTGCTGGAGCTCTAGATTGGTTCCGCCAAGGTTCCGCCTCATGGCGGCGGAGTTTCGTCCCGAAAGGTTGCTTCTGATTTTTCTCTCCATGAAAGACCTCATAGAGCAGAAGATGGGCATCGGAGGGCCACCGGGGCCCACGAGGTGGGGCGCCAGGGGTGGGCGCCCCCACCCTCGTGGCAGGTGGGGCCCCTCCGTGAACTTCTTTCGCTGGATATTTTTATTATTTCCCAAAATGACTTTCATGGAGTTTCAGGACTTCGAGTTGTGCGAGAATAGGTCTCTAATATTTGCTCCTTTTCCAGCCGAAATTCCAGTGCCGGCATTCTCCTCCTTATGTAAACCTTGTAAAGTAAGAGAGAATAGGCATAAGTATTGTGACATAACGTGTAATAACAGCCCATAATGCAATAAATATCAATATAAAAGCATGATGCAAAATGGACGTATCAACATACCAAGTACCCATCATAAACTCTTATCCCTCACATTACATTATTCACCATTTGCCTCTCGTTTTCCTCTCCCCCACTTCACCCTTGCCGTTTTATTCGCCCTTTTCCGTTCGCCTCTTTTCGCCTGCTTCTTGTTTGCTTGTGTGTTGGATTGATTGCTTGTCACAATGGCTCAAGACAATACTAAATTGTGTGACTTTTCCAATACCAACAACAATGATTTTATTAGCACCCCGATTGCTCTTACTACCGATGCTGAATCTTGTGAAATTAATGCTGCTTTGTTGAATCTTGTCATGAAAGATCAATTTTCTGGCCTTCCTAGTGAAGATGTCGCTACCCATCTAAACAACTTTGTTGATTTGTGCGATATGCAAAAGAAGAAAGATGTGGATAATAATATTGTTAAATTGAAGCTATATCCGTTTTCGCTTAGAGAGCGTGCTAAAACTTGGTTCTCTTCTTTGCCTAAAAATAGTATTGATTCATGGAATAAGTGCAAAGATGCTTTTATCTCTAAGTATTTTCCTCCCACTAAGATCATCTCTCTTAGAAACGATATTATGAATTTTATGCAACTTGATCATGATAATGTTGCACAAGCTTGGGAGAGGATGAAATTAATGATACGTAATTGCCCTACACATGGTTTGAATTTATGGATGATTATACAAAAAACTTATGCCGGATTGAATTTTGCTTCTAGAAATCTTTTAGATTCAGCCGCGGGAGGCACTTTTATGGAAATCACTTTAGGAGAAGCTACCAAAATCCTATATAATATTATGGTTAATTATTCTCAATGGCACACTGAAAGATCCACTAGTAAAAATGTTCATGCGATTGAAAAGATTAATGTTTTGAGTGGAAAGATGGATGAACTTATGAAATTGTTTGCTAATAAGAGTGTTTCTTCTGATCCTAATGATATGCATTTGTCCACTTCGATTGAGAATAATAATGAATCTATGGATGTGAATTTTGTTGGTAGGAACTATTTTGGTAACAACGCGTATAGAGGGAACTTTAATTCTAGGCCTTTCCCTAGTAATTCCTCTAATAATTATGGTAATTCCTACAACAATTCTTATGGAAATTTTAATAAGATGCCCTCTGATTTTGAGACTAGTGTTAAAGAATTTATGATTTCGCAAAAGAATTTCAATGCTTTGCTTGAAGAAAAATTGCCTAAGATTGATGAGTTGGCTAGGAACATGGATAGAATTTCTCATGATGTTGATTCTTTGAAACCTAGATCTATTCCTCCTAAGCATGACATCAATGAGTCTCTCAAAGCCATGAGAATTTCCATTGATGAGTGCAAAGAAAGAACCGCTAGGATGCGTGCAAAAAAAGATTGCTATTTGAGAGCATGCTCTTCTAGTTTTCGTGATAATAATGATGTTTTCGTCATAATAAGGATGAAGATTTAAAAGTGATTGGTGTGTCCCCTATTAAATCTTTATTTTCCAATATGAATTTTGATAATGATGGGACTGGAGATGAGTCAACTTTAGTTAAGAGGCGTCCCAATGATTCAGAGTTTTTAGATCTTGATGCAAAAATTGGTAAAAGTGGGATTGAAGAGGTCAAAACTTTACATAGCAATGAACCCACCATTTTGGATTTCAAGGAATTTAATTATGATAATTGCTCTTTGATATATTGTATTTCCTTATTGCAATCCGTGCTAAATTCTCCTCATGCTTATAGTCAAAATAAAGCTTTTACTAAACATATCGTTGATGCTTTAATGCAATCTTATGAAGAAAAACTTGAATTAGAAGTTTCTATCCCTAGAAAACTTTATGATGAGTGGGAACCTACTATTAAAATTAAGATTAAAGATCATGAATGCTATTCTTTGTGTGATTTCGGTGCTAGTGTTTCCACTATTCCAAAAACTTTGTGTGATGTGTTAGGTTTCCGTGAATTCGATGATTGTTCTTTAAATTTGCATCTTGCGGATTCCCCCATTAAGAAACCTATGGGAAGGATTAATGATGTTCTTATTGTTGAAAATAGGAATTATGTGCCCGTAGATTTCATTGTTCTTGATATAGATTGCAATCCTACATGTCCTATTATTCTTGGTAGACCTTTCCTTAGAACGATCGGTGCAACTATTGATATGAAAGAAGGAAATATTAGATTTCAATTTCCATTAAGGAAAGGCATGGAACACTTTCCTAGGAAGAAAATTAAATTACCTTATGAATCTATTATGAGATCCACTTATGGATTGCATACCAAAGATGACAATACCGAGATCTATTCTTGTTTTTTTTTGCCTAGCTAGGGGCGTTAAACAATAGCGCTTGTTGGGAGGCAACCCAATTTTATTTGTGTTCCTTGATTTTTGTTCCTGTTTAGTAATAAATATTTCATCTAGCCTCTGGTTAGATTTGGTTTTATGTTTTAATTAGTGTTTGTGCCAAGTAAAACCTATAGGATCTTCTTGGATGATAATTATTTGATCTTGCTGAAAAAGTCAGAAACTTTCTGCTCACGAACAAATTTGTTAAAAATCACCAGTACGTGATAAAATACTGATTCCAATTGCAGTAGATCAATAAACAAATTATCTAGGTCTTCCTATTTTGGCAGAATTGTTTGAGTTACATAAGTTTGCGTTCGATACAGATTACTACATACTGTTCTGTTCTTGACATATTCTGTTTTTCATGTGTTGTTTGCTTATTTTGATGAATCTATGGCTAGTATCGGGGGGTATGAACCATAGAGAAGTTGGAATGCAGTAGGTTTAACACCAATATAAATAAATAATGAGTTCATTACAGTACCTTAAAGTGGTGGTTTGTTTTCTTACACTAACGGAGCTCATGAGATTTTCTGTTGAGTTTTGTGTTGTGAAGCTTTTGAGTTTTTGGGTAAAGATTTGATGGATTTTGGAACAAGTAGTGGCAAGAGCCTAAGCTTGAGGATTCCCAAGGCACCCCAAGGTAAAATTCAAGGACAACCAAAATCCTAAGCTTGGGGATGCCCCGGAAGGCATCCCCTCTTTCGTCTTCGTCTATCGGTAACTTTACTCGATGCTATATTTTTATTCACCACATGATATGCGTTTTGCTTGGAGCGTCTTGTATGATTTGAGTCTTTTATTTTTAGTTTACCATAATCATCCTTGTTGTACACACCTTTTGGAGAGGCACACATGAATCGGAATTTATTCGAATACTCTATGTGCTTCACTTATATCTTTTGAGCTAGATAATTTTGCTCTAGTGCTTCACTTATACCTTTTTAGAGCACGGTGGTGGTATTATTTTGTAGAAATTATTGATCTCTCATGCTTCACTTATATTATTTTGAGAGTCTATTAGAACAGCATGGTAATTTGCTTTGGCTATAAAATTAGTCCTAATATGATAGGCATCCAAGATGGGTATAATAAAAACTTTCATATAGAGTGCATTAAATACTATGGTAAATTTCATACTTGATAATTGTTTTGAGATATAAAGGTGGTAATGTTAGAGTCATGATAGTTGGGTAATTATGAAATTAAGAAATACTTATGTTAAGGTTGGCACGTCCCGTAGCATGCACGTATGGTGAACGTTGTGTGACAAATTTGAAGCATGGGGTGTTTTTTGATTGCTTTCCTTATGAGTGGCGGTCGGGGACGAGCGATGGTCTTTTCCTACCAATCTATCCCCCTAGGGGCATGCGTAGTAGTACTTTGCTTCGAGGGCTAATAAACTTTTACAATAAGTATATGAGTTCTTTATGACTAATGTGAGTCCATGGATTATACACACTCTTACCTTTCTGCCATTTGCTAGCCTCTACGGCACCGTGCATTTCCCTTTCTCACCTTGAGAGTTGGTGCAAACTTCGCCGGTGCATCCAAATCCCGTGATATGATACGCTCTATCACACATAAACCTCCTTATATCTTCCTCAAAACAGCCACCATACCTACCTATTATGGGAGAAGTGCTTAGCTTTGGGTTCAATCTTGCGGTGTCCTTTCCCAGTGACAGCAGGGGCAGCAAGGCACGTATTGTATTATTTCCATCAAGGATAAAAAGATGGGGTTTATATCATATTGCTTGAGTTTATCCCTCTACATCATGTCATCTTGCCTAATGCGTTACTCTGTTCTTATGAACTTAATACTCTAGATGCATGCTGGATAGCGGTCGACGTGTGGAGTAATAGTAGTAGATGCAGAATCGTTTCGGTCTACTTTTCACGGACGTGATGCCTATATACATGATCATGCCTAGATATTCTCATAACTATGCCCTTTTCTATCAATTGCTCGACAGTAATTTGTTCACCCACCGTAGAATATGCTATCTTGAGAGAAGCCACTAGTGAAACCTATGGCCCCCGGGTCTATTTTCCATCATATTATTTTCCCGACAACTAGCTATTTCTGTCGCCGTTTATTTGCAATCTTTACTTTTCAATCTATACAACAAAAATACCAAAAATATTTATCTTATTATCTTTATCAGATCTCACTTTTGCAAGTGGTCGTGAAGGGATTGACAACCCCTTTATCGTGTTGGTTGCAAGGTTCTTAATTGTATGTGCAGGTACTAGGGATTTGCGTGTAGTCTCCTACTGGATTGATACCTTGGTTCTCAAAAACTGAGGGAAATACTTACGCTACTTTGCTGCATCACCCTTTCCTCTTCAAGGGAAAACCAACGCATGCTCAAGAGGTAGCATTATGCGGTTTGACCGATAAAGATCTTCGTAGAATATGTAGGAGCCAACATGAACATCCAGGTTCCTCTATTTGTTATTGATCGGAGATGTGTCTCGGTCATGTCTGCATAGTTCTTGAACCTGTAGGGTCCGCACGCTTAACGTTCGATGACGATTTGTATTATGAGTTATGTGATTTGATGTACCGAAGGTTCTTCGGAGTCCTGGATGAGATCACGGACATGACGAGGAGTCTCGAAATGATCGAGACATAAATATTGATATATTGGAAGGTTATATTCGGACACCGGAATGATTCTGAAGTGTATCGGGTATTTTCCGGAGTACCGGGGGGTTACCGGAACCCGCCGGGGGGTTAATGGGCCTTCATGGGCCCTAGTGGAAGAGAGGAGGCAGCGGCCAGGTGGAGGCCCCCCAAGCCCAAACCGAATTGGACTAGGGGTTGGGGGTGGCCCCCTTTCCTTTCTCTCCTCCTCCTCTTTCCCCCTTGTCCTTGTAGGGATAGTAAAGGGGGGGCGAATCCTACTTGGAGTAGGACTCCCCCCCCTTGGGCACGCCACCCTTGGCCGGCCTCCTCCTCCGTCCCCCCTTTATATACGTGGGGAGGGGGCACCCTAGGACACACAAGTTGATCTTTTAGCTGTGTGCGGTGCCCCCCTCCACAGAAACACACCTTGGTCATATCGTCGTTGTGCTTAGGCGACGCCCTGGACCGGTAACTTCATCATCATCGTCGCCATCCTGTCGTGCTGATGAAAATCTCCCTCGGCCTCAACTGGATCATGAGTACGAGGGACGTCATCGAGCTGAACATGTGCTGAACACGGAGGTGCCGTACGTTCGGTGCAAGGATCGGTCGGATCGTGAAGACGTACGACTACATCAACCACGTTGATAAAACGCTTCCGCTTTCGGTCTACGAGGGTACGTAGACACACTCTCCTCGCTCGTTGTTATGCTTCTCCTAGATAGATCTTGCGTGATCGTAGGCAAAATTTTGAAATACTACGTTCCCCAACATTTTTTGTTTCGTTTCCTTTTCTTTTATGTATTCTTTCTTCTTTGAAAAATGTTCATGATTTTCTGAAAATATTCATACATTTCAATAAATGTTTTTCTTTCTCATGAATTATTCAAAAATCCAAAATGGTTACTAAAAATGTGAATTTAAAAATGCGGTGCTTTTCACATTTTGTTCAGAAATTAGAAAAAGTTCCTGTTTTCAAATGTTGTTCACTATTTTTAATTTTATTCGCAAATTAAAAAACATTCAAGAAGTTAAAAAATGTTCCAATTTTTTAAAGTGTGTTCATTAATACAAAATATGTCATTGTTTTCAAATTTTGTTCATAAACTCAAAAAAATGATGCAAGTTTGAAAAATTGCTCATAATTAAAAAACAATTTTCAAGATTTTTTTTGAGAAAGTACTAAAATTGTTCGATCTATCATGGTAGATAGTTCTTTAAAGTTTCATGGTGTTTATTAATCACCAACACTATCAGCTCTAATGTGTTGCAACATGCATTAAGCAGTGATAGAGCTCCCATGTGAGCGATTTTTTTCACGTGATACAGCGATGCGTCTACTAATGGGTCGGCCCAGTCAGGGGCTATACCGTGTGCGGCGTGCGGAAATCGGCAGCAATGGGTTTGTAGACAAGTTGAAACCCGTAGATAGAAACAACCCACATTCGTGTAAAAGCCCGTACGTAATTTTACAACAGACAACACATAATAAAGCTTAAATGGGCTAGTTTAAAAAAACTTAGATGGGTTAATGGGGAGATTTACGAAAACCTGGTCCGGGAAACAGCCGAAATAGGGGCGAGATAGCTGAGGTAAGGTGAATGATACCAAACTATAACTCATCTAGATAAGTTCTAGGCACTCCCTAAGAAATATCCGAAGGAAAAGATGTTGGTGAACCCCCTTGCACCTACATCCTCTATCAAACCATGCGTCAAGGTCCACGCCTAAAATTATTGGAAAACTCTTAACAACAACCGGATGATTCTTTCTCTCGTCGAGCAGTCTCCACTGCGTGCCATGCGCCCCTGTGGGGTCAGCCCACAGTTCCCCACCTTATCTATTTATAGAGCCATCTCTTCCACATCTCCCCCCCCCCCCCTCCCTTCCGTCTTCTCCACCGCGTGCAAACAGAGGAAAGGCCCTCATTATGAGCACCACCACCGCCTACTACAACCAGAACACCCATATGTAGCCCGACCTTTCTATTCTCCATCGAATTCGACCCCCTTTGCCAAATCTTCCTTCATGCGAGGAGTTGCTGCTGCCTGCCCTTTGCCACCCCACATGTCGGAGCTCACCAAGGCGATTTTGTTGTTCGTTGATCGCTGCCGGTGCTGCAACCCGTGGGCGATGCAGCAGCTCGTTGACTGTTGCGGGCGCTGCAAGCCGGGGGCGATGCAGCAGCTCGTCGACTGTTGCGGGCGCTGCAAGCCGGGGGCGATGCAGTAGCTCGTCGACTGTTGCGACGCTGCAAACGTGATGGTTGAAAGATCATTGGCACTGTGATGCAGCACTCTTCGGCGTTGACAAGGTTTCGTGATGCGAGCCAGACTACAAGGAGGTGTCGTTGTGCTGCGCGGAGGGTGGCGTCGTCGGCACTACGATGACGAAGCTGCAAGAGTGATCATTCATGGTGTTGCACTCCGTGATGTCCTTGTTGTTACTTCATTTGCCTTTTTAGCATAACAACCTCATCACTCATCTTTGTATATAACTTTGATTATTGTTAATAGAAAGTTACCGTAGAAGAGCCTAAAAAACCCTCATCACTCATCTTTATTATTAATTTTGCATTTTTAATACTCCCTCCGATTTATATTAATTGTCGCTAATTTAGTATATCTTTATATTAAAATTGTACTAAATCAACAACAATTAATATGGATGGAGGGATTATATTTCTTGATTTCTTTTTCATCCCGGGTGCAACTGCATCCACAAGCCAAAACACCTCTTTTTTGCGGAAACATAGATATTGATGTATTTCTTTTGTTCATGTGCATGTACATACATATGTCGGAACATTTATATGATAATGTGATTACTTGATTCAGAACAATAGTTTCACTTATCCACGTCCTTCAAGCTGAAGAGGAACAAGTACATTATTTGACGTCCTTCGTCTATAATAACAATGCTCGATTCCATGTTTCCTTCTATACATAACAAGTACAACTACACTAATTAGGTTCCAGTTCTGATTACCATGTATACGTGTTACTGATTCTTCTATTGGGCATGTGATTCCTTTTAAATGTTTCTTGGAAGTCCATATTTTATTTTACTTCATTCTAATTGTCACATACTTGTATTTTTTTCTCTTAATTCATGATGTATAATTATCGGTTAGGAGAAAATTGCCTTCCAAGTTCACATACATTTCTAACACTTACAATATTAAAACGAAAAGGTCTTCGGTTTCCTTACTACTTTCAAAATTTCAAAATCACTAGCCCGTGCGGACGCCCGGGTTGATGACTAGTATACACAAATTGGTATAGACCACAGGTAATACCATATTCCATTTTCTAAAAAGATATGCATAAATATATCGAAGCAAGAGTGATCAATCATGGTGTTGCTCTCTGTGATGTCTCAACAGCCCATGCAGTGTACTTCATTTGAATACCTTTTAGCATAACGACCACATCGCTCATCTTTATCCTATCGCAAGGCGAGTCATTGGAGCAAAGTAAACCAACTTCCAATACCGGCGGAAGAAAGTTACCGTGCAAGTTGCAACTTGAAGAGGAGCCTTGCAGTAGCCGGGCATCAACAACATGGGTCAGCTCTGAGGGAAATGACTGGTAAACCCATCGCCTAAGGCTTAGTTCTCCGACGAACATAGCATCTGTAGGCTTCCTTCCAGTAAAAACTTCAAGGAGCATTATTCCGTAGCTAAACACATCACTCAGTCGTGATGCTTTTCCATATGATCCATACTCTACACAATCAAAAGATGAACACAGGTTTCAGCATGACTCATGAGTCTAACAAGAAATGGATATATATATTAAGCAATATAGTCAATCTTAAGTACCTGGTGACATGTATCCAATTGTACCAGGCATGTTCGAAGAGATCGCTGAGCTATCCTCACCTTGTAGTAACCTTGCAATGCCAAAGTCTGCCACGTGTGCAGTCATGTCCTCATCAAACAATACATTGCTAGGCTTCAAATCGCAATGCAAAACCACTTCATGATATCCATGGTGCAGATACTCCATCGCCATTGATACGTCAAGCATAGCACCTAACCTCTCACGAAACCCGAATTGTCTTCCCCCATCTTCTGAGTGGTGAAGTAGCATGTCTAAGCTGCCGTTGGGCATGTACTGCAACACTAGTGCTATGAAGTCCATGTTAGAGCATGTGTTGATTACCCGTATCAGGTTGCGGTGCCGCGCCATGCGGAACACACGACATTCCGCGTCAAAACTTTTAACGCTATGCTTGGATCGCATGTCGAGAACCTTTATTGCAACCACCAAACCGCTGCTCAGTTGGCCCTTAAAAACTTTTCCAAAGCCCCCAGATCCCAACATGTGATCTTCACTAAAATTATCTGTGGCGCGGACAAGATCGACATGAGAGATTAACTGATGACTTACCGGGTCTTCCAGATCAATAGAAGCTTCGACCTTGCCTTTCTCAAGTTTCTTTCCGATTGAGAGGCACCAAGAGTAGAAGCAAAAAGCAGTAGCACCAAGAGCTATAGTGGCACCCGGGAGTATGATTATCAGCAAACTGGAGGCCATTGGGGTTTCACTTTGTTTGATCTATGTGTCTACACGTATTTGCTGGAGTGTTGGTTGCTGCATCGGTGGAGCCTGGATGTGCTTATATTGATGGATGGCCCGGGTGAAAAGGAAGCTAGGTAGAGAGAAAAGTCATGGTTGGCAGGGATTGCAATTTACGGAGATGCCCCTGATTGAGCCCTGGCTCGGTCAACGCTGGCTGAAAAGTATGTGGCAGTGTGTATACATACGTAGCTTCGTTCTCTCGATGAGCCCCTTCGCAGATGGTCTTTGTAAATTGGTAAATGTTTAGGAACGGCCGGCCGGCCAGCAATTGGGCCGATCGCGCGCGCGTCCTACGAATGGCGCTTAATCCATCGGTCCTCAGGTCTGCCGTCTGCGTTGGATCGAGGCAACCAATCCATCGTATCGTATGTATACCATCCCTGTCCTCCACACACTGCCCTTTCTCCCCTCAACCTTATCTACAGGGTGAGACAAAACCACAGCCATGTATGCACATTGTGGCTATCGTCTACTTCAATTCAAATCGCCACCTCAATCTATGACCGCGCCCCGGCATGCTGCAGCTTGCGATTTTGCAAGGGCCAGGCAACAGGCACTGCGACAGCCATGGGCCAGCGAAGCTATGAGGTGTTACGTGTTGCGGCTAACTCCGTTTTTTGCTAGAACAGAAGAAAGCGAGGGCTGCGACCGGCTCGCAGCGGAGCTGCAACCAGCAGCACCAATTGCTGCGATCACCGTCATTTTTTGCTAGAACCAAAGACCTTGGGAGTTGCGGCCCGGGTGCATGGAGAAGCTGCAACCGACAACGGCAAATGCTGCGACCGGTGGCCAAGAAAGTTACAACCACTGACTAAACACGCTTCAACCAGAGACGGCGAAGCTGGGGGCCGGCACCGCACAACCTTAAAAGCTGCAACCAGCAGTAGAGAAAGCTACGACTGTCGACGGGAAAAGTTTCAACCTAGTGACGTCGTTTTTTCCTGGGATTGGCAACGGCTTTGTAGAGAGATAATAGGATGCAACACACGTATATTCACAGGCATCTAGTACCAATATATAGATGTACAGGGCGATCATCACGTCCAGGACTTTTTTTTTGCATGGTAATACGTGTGTCATTCGTATCATAACGAACAAAGTACAAGTCACGTAAAGACCGACACCACAAAACTGAAAAGATAGTAGAACATCTCTGAGCTTAACACCAACGCCCGTCACCTGCCTCCGGCACCACCACAGCAACCACCGAAGAAAAGAATGACGAATCACCTCCTCACCCGAACTCGACGCGGCTCCATCGCTGATATGACGAATCACCTCATCACTAGGACTAAACCCTAATGACATGGAAGGACATTAGAGTACACATGTGTATATACGAATACATAGGTCGTTTAACCCCCTCCCCCCCCCCCCCGCCTCAGTAATCGAAGCGTCAGCACTGACGCACAGACTGGACCAAAAATACTCGGAAACCGACGTCTGCAACCCCTTCGTTGTGATATCCGCAAACTGCTGAGAAGTAGGCATGTGAAGAACTCGAACGTGACCAAGAGCAACCTGTTCGCGAACAAAGTGGATATCCATCTCAATATGTTTGGTACGGCAATGATGAACATGATTGGCTTAGAGGTAGACGGCAGAGACGTTGTCACAATACACAACAATGGCCTTGCCGACGGGACAAGAGAGCTCGTCGAGAAGTTGCCGAAGCCAGGAGCACTCAGCAATGATGTTAGCCACGGCACGATACTCGGCCTCGGCACTAGACCGAGAGACCGTGGGCCGCCGCTTGGACGACCAGGAGATAAGTGATGGTCCAAGCTAGACACAGTATCCGAAGGTGGAACGCCGTGTGTCGAGGCAGCCAGCCCAGTCTGCATCAGTGTATGCCACGATGCCCATAGTTGGCATCGTCAGGCGATGGAGGGATTAGGAAAAAATGGATGAAAGGAGATCAAGGGATTATATTAGGTAAGAAGAAGGCAATCATACAAATCAAGCAAAAAATACTACGTCGGGCGAGTGATGGGGGTGGAATGCTAGAATCTTGAACGTGCAATTATGGTATCCAATTGCTATTTCGGTAGGTCCAACACGGCAACACACAAAACATCCCTTTTTTTTCTTCTCTATATACATGTTGCATTCCTTGGGGCCCCTATGTCCTGAGCCCCCCTAGAGGATCGGGAGGGGGGAACGCAAAGACTATGGGATTGTTTGGTTGGCTTCCACGTCTAGTTTCGCCTGGCCTAGGACCTGCCTGAAAATTGCCTAGATCATGCTTGATTCTTGTCCAGAGAAAAGCTTGCTAGCCTGGCCTGATGGGCGGGACACCAGGATTACCCTAGCCTATGACCCATGCATGCTTACCCTTGTCCAGGCACTACGAATAACTCGCCTAGGGCGTCCTGACTAGCTGTCGGGTAGCAAATTCTGCTCGGACTTGCTGCATTTTTTGTGACCTGCTACTCTCAAAACAAAGAGTTGCCAGACTAAGCTTTATCTAGGCAAGGTCTACAACCAAACATTCCAGCCTGACTAGCCATGAAACTTCAGATTTTTCAGGCAGTCTTCAGGCATCAGATTTTGCCAGTCATGAAAGCCATTGTCCGAACCAAACAGTCCTATATCTCGCTCAACACGAGTACAACTTCCGTCTCGCTGAATGGTTCCCTTACGTGTGTCTACTCGGCAGGTCCATTTATGTTTGCTTTATTTTTTGTTCGCTACTTTGGCGGGTTTTATTATTATTTTTTGGTTTTTTCTGTTTCTTCACGGGTTTTCTTTATTATTCTGTATTTATTTGTTTTTCACTGATATCCTTGTTTGTTTCATAGATTTCACTGGTTTTTTTTTCTTTTTCTTTGTTTCTTTCATGATTTTTACTGGGGGTTTTCTTTTCTTTCATTTTCTTTGTTTCTTTCTTGCTTTCATCAGTTCTTTACATTTTCTTCATTTCTTTCTCTGTTTTCATGCCTTCATTCTTTTGCAATGGTCTTCTTCGGTTTTCATTTTCATTTTTTGGTTTTCTTTGTTTTTATTTTTTTGCTTTTTATTTGGTTTCTTTATTTTTCTTTGTTTCTTTATCGAATTTCACCGGTTCCTTTTTTTCAACACAAGTCTACTTTTTTCTGTACACATTCAACATTTTCCGTATACATCAGAAAATATTTTATGTACACATTTAATATTTTTGTAATGTGTTATAAAAATTTAAATACAAATATTTTTATGTCTACTTTCTTCCATACAAATTGTACATTTTAGCATATATCTAATAAATTATTTAATGCACATTTAACATTTTTAAATACACAGTCAACATTTTTCAACAACATTTTGTAATGGCAATAAATATTTTTTCGCACACAATGTAAATTTTTCATATACATCAGGAACATTTTTATACACATGTTTAATATTTTAAATACAGAATTAACTTTAGTTTAATATATATTTTTGATGCCTACTATTATTTAATGTACATTGTACATTTTTGTATACACCAAGAACTTTTTTGCACGTTTAATATTTTACAAATACATATTCAACATTTTTTCATAAATATTTTTTAATATATTTTCGTATACATGACATATATTTTCTATACACCTTTAAAATTTTCCAAATGCTTGATTAACACTTTTTAAATACAAGATCAACTTATTTTCATACACATTGTATCTTTTTTGCATATATTTTCGTATACATGAATAACATTTTCTATATATACATTTATCATTTTTCAAACGTTTGGTTAACATTTTTTAACTTTTTTATGTAAGGTATTTTTGTAATATACATATTCAGAATATCTAGAAGTATAAACAAAAATAATAATAAAATAAAAAACATGAAAAAATAGGTGGGACGAGGCAACGGCATGTGGCCTCCTGTGTCGACATACCACTACCGGGGGGAGGCCTAGGCGAAAAACAGGTTGGGAAAGGCCCATTAGGGCCTGTTCGGCAACTGCCCAGCTCCTGGCTTCTCTGAATCAGCGGGCAAAGCTGGGCCAAATGGGTCAGCTCCCAGAAGCTAGCTTCCTAGATCTAAGACCGGTTGTAGTGCAAAAACATGGAGCTACTGTTTGGGCGATCCCAGGAATTGCAAAACATGTAGTTGAGGTTATTTACACAGAGATGCCACCGTCAAGTGAAAGAAAACGATTCGTACGAGGGAAGAATAGAACGGAACAAGTACCAGCGCTCCCTAGCAGGCCAGATTCGAGATTCGTGGGCCAGGCGGCTACCAGCCCAAGACTAGCGATCTAGGATCTGGGGATTCTATTGCCAACGGTTTTTTTTATCCACAATTTTCATCGAGAAGCTGGAAGAGAGATCAACGAGTTGGATTTGAGGATTTCTGGGCGTTGGGTAGTTGCCGAACAGGCCCTTAATGTCAAAATAAGCTAAAAGCTGAAAAGAACTCGTTTTAGAGAAGCCAGCTTAGCTTATTTCACCTTCCTCTCCTTCACAATGGAAAAAAGTTGGGGGTAGAGTGGTTTCTGATAACCCACAAGTATAGGGGATCGCAACAGTTTTCGAGCGTAGAGTATTCAACCTAAATTTATTGATTCGATACAAGGGGAGCCAAAGAATATTCTCAAGTATTAGCAACTGAGTTGTCAATTCAGCCACACCTGGATAACTTAGTATCTGCAGCAAAGTATTTAGTAGCAAAGTAATATGATAGTAGTGGTAACAGTAACAAAAGTAGCGGTAGCAAAAGAAACATTTTTGGTGTTTTGTAGTGATTGTAACAATAGCAACGGAAAAGTAAATAAGCGAAGAACAATATGTGAAAAGCTCGTAGGCATTAGTTCGGTGATGGAGAATTATGCCGGATGCGGTTCATCATGTAACAGTCATAACATAGGGTGACACAGAACTAGCTCCAATTCATCAATGTAATGTAGGCATGCATTCCGAATATAGTCATACGTGCTTATGGAAAAGAACTTGCATGACATCTTTTGTCCTACCCTCCCATGGCAGCGGGGTCCTAATGGAAACTATGGGATATTAAGGCCTCCTTTTAATAGAGTACCGGAACAAAGCATTAGCACATAGTGAATACATGAACTCCTCAAACTATGGTCATCACCGGAGTGGTCCCGATTATTGTCACTTGGGTTGCGGATCATAACACATAGTAGGTGACTATAGACTTGCAAGATAGGATCAAAACACACATATATTCATGAAAACATAATAGGTTCAGATCTGAAGTCATGGCACTCGGGCCCTAGTGACAAGCATTAAGCACAAAGAAAGTCATAGCAACATCAATCTCGAACATAGTGGATACTAGGATCAAACCCTAACAAATCTAACTCGATTACATGATAAATCTCATCCAACCCATCACCGTCCAGCAAGCCTACGATGGAATTACTCACGCACGGCGGTGAGCATCATGAAATTGGTGATGGAGGATGGTTGATGATGACGATGGCGACAAATCCCCCTCTCCCGAGCCCCGAACGGACTCGAGATCAGCCCTCCCGAGAGGTTTTAGGGCTTGGCGGCGGCTCCGTATCGTAAAACGCGATGAATTCTTCTCTCTGATTTTTTCCTCCCCGAAAGCAAATATATAGAGTTGGAGTTGAGGTCATAGGAACTCCAGGGGGGCCATGAGGTAGGGGGCATGCCCTAGGGGGGCAGGCGCGCCCCCACCCTCGTGGCTAGGGTGTGGGCCCCCTGGTCTTCATCTTTTGCAAGGATTTTTTATTATTTCCAAATAGACGTTCCGTGAAGTTTCAGGTCATTCCGAGAAATTTTGTTTCTGCACATAAATAACACCATGGAAAGTCTGCTGAAAACAGCGTCAGTCCGGGTTAGTTCCATTCAAATCATGCAAGTTAGAGTCCAAAACAAGGTCAAAAGTGTTTGGAAAAGTAGATACGACGGAGACGTATCAACTCCCCCGAGCTTAAACATTTGCTTGTCCTCAAGCAATTCAGTTGATAAACTGAAAGTGATAAAGAAAAACTTTTACAAACTCGGTTTGCTCTTGTTGTTGTAAATATGTAAAGCCAGCATTCTTTTCAGCAAAGATTATGACTAACCACATTCACAATAACTCTTAGGTCTCATGTTTACTCATATCCATGGCCTAATCAACTAGCGAGCCATAATAATAAATCTCAGATGACAACACTTTCTCAAAACAATCATAATATGATATAACAAGATGGTATCTTGCTAGCCCTTTCTAAGACCGCAAAACATAAATGCAGAGCATCTTTAAAGATCAAGGACTGACTAGACATTATAATTCATGGTAAAAGAGATCCAATCATAGTCATACCCAATATAAATTAATAGTAATGAATGCAAATGACAGATGCGCTCTCCAGCTAGAGCTTTTTAATAAGAGGGTGATGACTCACCATAAAAGTAAATAGATAGGCCCTTCGCAGAGGGAAGCAGGGATTTGTAGAGGTGCCAGAGCTCGGTTTTGAAATAGAGATAAATAATATTTTGAGCGGCATACTTTCATTGTCAACATAACAACCAAGAGATGGCGATATCTTCCATGCTACACACATTATAAGCGGTTCCCAAACAGAATGGTAAATTTATACTCCCCCTCCACCAACAAGCATCAATCCATGGCTTACTCGAAACAACGAGTGCCTCCAACAAGCAACAGTCCTGGGGGGTTTAGTTTGCAATTATTTTGATTTATTTTGCATAAAGCATGGACTGGGCATCGCGGTGACCAGCCATTTTCTCGTGAGTGAGGAGCGGAGTCCACTCCTCTTGAGAATAACCCGCCTAGCATGGAAGATACGGACAGCCCTAGTTGATACATGAGCTATTCGAGCATACAAAACGGGATGTTTATTTGAAGGTTTAGAGTTTGGAACATACAAATTTACTTGGAACGGCAGGTAGATACCACATATAGGAAGGTATAGTGGACTCATATGGAATAACTTTGGGGTTTAAGGGATTGGATGCACAAGCAGTATTCCCGCTTAGTACAAGTGAAGGCTAGCAAAAGACTGGGAAGCGACCAACTAGAGAGCGACAACAGTAATGACATGCATTAAAATCAATAAACATTGGATGCAAGCATGAGTAGGATATAATCCACCATGAACATAAATATCGTGAAGGCTATGTTGATTTTGTTTCAACTACATGTGTGAACATGTGCCAAGTCAAGTCACTTAAATCATTCAAAGGAGGATACCACCCCACTATACCACATCACAACCATTTTAATAGCATGTTGGCAAGCAAGGTATACCATTATAACTCATAGCTAATCAAGCATGGCACGAGAAACTATGATCTCTAATTGTCATTGCAAACATATTTATTCATAATAAGCTGAATCGGGAACGATGAACTCATCATATTTACAAAAACAAGATAGGTCGAGTTCATACCAGCTTTTCTCATCTCAGTTAGTCCATCATATATCGTCATAATTTCCTTTCACTTGCACGACCGAACGAAGTGAATAATAATAAGAGTGCACGTGCATTGGACTAAGCTGGAATCTGCGAGCATTCAATAAACAGGAGAAGACAAGGCAATATGGGCTCTTGGTTAAATCAACAATAATGCATATAAGAGCCACTTCAACAATTTAATCATGGTCTTCTCCTATCGACCCCCAAAGAAAAGAAAAGAAATAAAACTATTTACACGGGAAAGCTTCCAACAAGCAAAAGAAGAACGAGAAATATTTTTGGGTTTTCTTTTTAATTATTACTACTACAGCAAGAAAAGTAAACTAATTAAAAGTTACAACTGATTTTTTTGGTTTTTCTTAAGGTTTATTAAACACACAAGAAGAAAGCAAGAAAAATAAAATAAACTAGCATGGATATTACAGTGAAACAGTATGAGCACCAACATCTAGCAATAAGTGTGTAAACATAAATGTAATGTCGGTGGGAAATACGTACTCCCCCAAGCTTAGGCTTTTGGCCTAAGTTGGTTTATTGCCACGAATGGCCTGGCGGATACCCATAGGTGTAGCTGGGGTCGTACTGAGATGCAGCGGTTATCGCCTCCTGAGCTGCAGCGTGGCGGCGAGCTGCCTCCGCCCTCCTCTCGTACTCATCTGCCTCCTCTCTGGTAATAAAATGTCTTCCTTTTGCCTGATAATCAAAGAAGGCAGGAGCAGGGAGCGTAATACGGACAGCATGACGTCTGTCAAAGATTAAGCGATATCGGAGAGGTGATTCATTCCTCTCGACAAACTGGTGGTAGACCATAGAGTTATAGTCTAAATAAGTAGAATGCAACTCAATATCATCCTCACGAACGTCCACACCAAGAAAATCAGCTAAGCGGGTTGCATAAATTCCTCCAAAGAAATCTCCATTAAATCTATTATGATGCAACCTACGTGCTGAAGGAAATATGCCCTAGAGGCAATAATAAAGTTATTATTTATTTCCTCATATCATGATAAATGTTTATTATTCATGCTAGAATTGTATTACCCGGAAACATGATACATGTGTGAATACATAGACAAACATACTGTCACTAGTATGCCTCTACTTGACTAGCTCATTAATCAAGGATGGTTATGTTTCCTAACCATAGACATGTGTTGTCATTTGATTAATGGGGTCACATCATTAGGAGAATGATGTGATTGACTTGACCCATTCCGTTAGCCTAGCACTTGATCGTTTAGTATGTTGCTATTGCTTTCTTCATGACTTATACAAAGTTCCAACAACTATGAGATTATGCAACTCCCGTTTACCCTAGGAACACTTTGTGTGCTACCAAACGTCACAACGTAACTGGGTGATTATAAAGGTGCTCTACAGGTGTCTCCAAAGGTACCTGTTGGGTTGGCGTATTTTGAGATTAGGTTTTGTCACTCCGATTGTCGAAGAGGTATCTATGGGCCCTCTCGGTAATACACATCACTTGAGCCTTGCAAGCATTGTAACTAATGAGTTAGTTATGGGATGATGTATTACAGAATGAGTAAAGAGACTTGCTGGTAACGAGATTGAACTAGGTATTGGATACCGACGATCGAATCTCGGGCAAGTAACATACCGATGACAAAGGGAATAACGTATGTTGTTATGCGGTTTGACCGATAAAGACTTCGTGGAATATGTAGGAACTAATATGAACATCCAGGTTCCACTATTGGTTATTGACCGGAAACAGTTCTAGGTCATGTCTACATAGTTCTCGAACCCGTAGGGACCGCACGCTTAACGTTACGATGACAGTTTTATTATGAGTTTATAAGTTTTGATGTACTGAAGGTTGTTCGGTGTCCCGGATGTGATCACGGACATGACGAGGAGTCTCGAAATGGTCGAGACATAAAGATCAATATATTGGACGACTATATTCGGACACCGGAAGTGTTCCGGGTGATTTTGGAGAAAACCGGAGTGCCGGAGGGGTTACCGAACCCCGGGAAGTATTGGGCCTTAGTGGGCTGAGGGGAGAGAGGGCAGCAGCCCAGGAGGTGGCGCCCCGATGGGGAGTCCGACTGGACTAGGGATGGGGCGCGGCCCTCTTTCCTCTCCTCTCCCTCTCTTCCTTCCCCTCTCTCTTCCTAGTTGGACTAGGAAAGGGAGTCCTACTCCCACTAGGAGGAGGACTCCCCCTCCTGTGGCGCCCCCTAGGGCGGCCGGCCTCCCCTTGCTCCTTTATATCACGGGGCAGGGGGCACCCTAGGACACACAAGTTGATCTTCGTGATCGTTCCTTAGCCGTGTCGCGTGCCCCTCCACTATATTCCACCTCGATCATATCGTTGCGGTGCTTATGCGAAGCCCTGCGTCGGTAGAACATCATCATCATCACCACGCCGTCGTGCTGACGGAACTCATCCCCGACACCCTGCTGGATCGGAGTCCGGGGATCGTCATCGAGCTGAACGTGTGCAGAACACGGAGGCGCCGTACGTTCGGTGCTTGGATCGATCGGATCGTGAAGACGTACGACTACATCAACCGCTTTGTCATAACGCTTCCGCTTTCGGTCTACGAGGGTACGTGGACACACTCTCCCCTCTCGTTGCTATACATCACCATGATCTTGCGTGTGCGTAGGAATTTTTTTGAAATTACTACGTTCCCCAACAGTGGCATCCGAGCCTGGTTTTATGCATTGATGTTATATGCACGAGTAGAACACAAGTGAGTTGTGGGCGATACAAGTCATGCTGCTTACCAGCATGTCATACTTTGGTTCGGCGGTATTGTTGGATGAAGCGGCCCGGACCGACATTACGCGTACGCTTACGCGAGACTGGTTCTACCGACGTGCTTTGCACACAGGTGGCTGGCGGGTGTCAGTTTCTCCAACTTTAGTTGAACCGAGAGTGACTACACCCAAGGTTAAAACATTACTAACTTGACGAACTATCGTTGTGGTTTTGATGCGTAGGTAAGAACGGTTCTTGCTCAGCCCGTAGCAGCCACGTAAAACTTGCAACTACAAAGTAGAGGACGTCTAACTTGTTTTTGCAGGGTATGTTGTGATGTGATATGGTCAAGATGTGATGCTATATTTTATTGTATGAGATGATCATGTTTTGTAACCGAGTTATCGGCAACTGGCAGGAGCCATATGGTTGTTGCTTTATTGTATGAAATGCAACGCCTACATAATTGCTTTACTTTATCACTAAGCGGTAGCGATAGTCGTAGAAGCAATAGTTGGCGAGGCGACAACGATGCTACGATGGAGATCAAGGTGTCGCGCCGGTGGCGATGGTGATCATGGCGGTGCTTCGAGATGGAGATCACAAGCACAAGATGATGATGGCCATATCATATCACTTATATTGATTGCATGTGATGTTTATCCTTTATGCATCTTATCTTGCTTTGATTGACGGTAGCATTTTAAGATGATCTCTCACTAAATTATCAAGAAGTGTTCTCCCTGAGTATGCACCGTTGCCAAAGTTCGTCGTGCCCAGACACCACGTGATGATCGGGTGTGATAAGCTCAACGTCCATCTACAACGGGTGCAAGCCAGTTTTGCACACGCGGAATACTCAGGTTAAACTTGACGAGCCTAGCATATGAAGATATGGCATCGGAACACGGAGACCGAAAGGTCGAGCGTGAATCATATAGTAGATATGATCAACATAGTAATGTTCACCATTGAAAACTACTCCATCTCACGTGATGATCGGTTATGGTTTAGTTGATTTGGATCACATGATCACTTAGATGACTAGAGAGATGTCTGTCTAAGTGGGAGTTCTTAAGTAATATGATTAATTGAACTTAAATTTATCATGAACTTAGTAACTGATAGTATTTTGCTTATCTATGTTTGTTGTAGATAGATGGCTCGTGCTGTTTTTCCGTTGAATTTTAATGCGTTCCTTGAGAAAGCAAAGTTGAAAGATGATGGTAGCAATTACGGACTGGGTCCGTAACTTGAGATTATCCTCATTGCTGCACGTAAGAATTACGTCCTAGAAGCACCGCTGGGTGCGAGCCTCTTCTGAGAGCAACGCCGATGTTATGAGCGTCTGGCGAGCAAAGCGATGACTACTCAATAGTTCGAGTGTGCCATGCTTTACGGCTTAGAACCGGGTCTTCAACGACGTTTTGAGCGTCATGGAGCATATGAGATGTTCCAGGAGTTGAAGTTAATATTTCAAGCAAATGCCCGGATTGAGAGATATGAAGTCTCCAATAAGTTCTATAGCTGCAAGATGGAGGAGAATAGTTACATCGGTGAGCATATACTCAAAATGTCGGGTATAATAATCACTTGATTCAACTGGGAGTTAATCTTCCGGATGATAGCGTCATTGACAGAATTCTCCAATCACGCCACCAAGCTACAAGAGCTTCGTGATGAACTATAATATGCAAGGGATGAACAAGACAATTCCGAGCTCTTCGCAATGCTCAAAGCTGCGGAGGTAGAAATCAAGAAGGAGCATCAAGTGTTGATGGTCAACAAGACCACTAGTTTCAAGAAAAAGGGCAAAGGGAAGAAGAAGGGGAACTTCAAAAAGAACAGCAAACAAGTTGCTGCTCAAGAGAAGAAACCCAAGTCTGGACCTAAGCCTGAAACCGAGTGCTTCTACTGCAAGCAAACTGGTCCTTTGAAGCGGAACTGCCCCAAGTATTTGGCGGATAAGAAGGATGGCAAGGTGAACAAAGGTATATGTGATATACATGTTATTGATGTGTACCTTACTAGAGCTCGCAGTAGCACTGGTTATTTGATCTTGGTTCTTGCTAATATTTGCAACTCGAAACAGGGACTACGGAATAAGCGAACACCGCTAAGGGGCGAGGTGACGATCTTGCGTGGGAAATGGTTCCAAAGTCGATGTGATCGCGGTCGGCACACTACCTCTACATCTACCTTCGGATTAGTTTTAGACCTGAATAATTGTTATTTGGTGCCGGCGTTGAGCATGAACATTATATCTGGATCTTGTTTGATGCGAGGCGGTTATTCATTTAAATCATAGAATAATGGTTGTTCTATTTATATGAGTAATATCTTTTATGGTCATGCACCCTTAAAGAGTGTTCTATTTTGATGAATCTCGATAGTAGTAATACACATATTCATAATGTTGAAGCCAAAATATGCAGAGTTGATAATGATAGTGCAACTTATTTGTGGCACTTGCCGTTTAGGTCATATCGATGTAAACGCATGAAGAAACTCCATCTTGATGGACTTTTGGAATCACTTGATTATGAATCACTTGGTAATTGCGAACCGTGCCTCATGGGCAAGATGACTAAAACACCGTTCTCGGTACTATGGAGAGAGCAACAGATTTGTTGGAAATCATACATACTGAGATGTATGTGGTCCGATGAATATTGAGGCTCGTGGCGGATATCGTTATTTTCGACCTTCACGATGATTTTAGCAGATACGAGTATATCTACTTAATGAAGCATAAATCTAAAACATTTGAAAAGTTCAAAGAATTTCAGAGTGAAGTTGAAAATCATCGTAACAAGAAAATAAAGTTTCTACGATCTGATCGTGGAGGAGAATATTTGAGTTCTGAGTTTGGTCTACATTTGAAACAATGCGGAATAATTTAGCAACTTCACGCCACTGGAACACCACAACGTAATGGTGTGTCCGAGCGTCGTGTCGTACTTTACTAGATATGGTGCGATCTATGATGTCTCTTACTGATTTACCGCTATCGTTTTGGGGTTATGCTTTAGAGACAGCCGCATTCACGTTAAATAGGGCACCATCAAAATCCGTTGAGACGACTCCTTATGAACTATGGTTTGGCAAGAAACCGAAGTTGTCGTTTCCGAAAGTTTGCGGCTGTGATGCTTATGTGAAAAAACTTCAACCTGATAAGCTCGAACCCAAATCGGAAAAATGTGTCTTCATAGGATACCCAAAGGAGACAGTTGGGTACACCTTCTATCACAGATCCGAAGGCAAGACATTTGTTGCTAAGAATGGATCCTTTCTAGAGAAGGAGTTTCTCTCGAAAGAAGTGAGTGGGAGGAAAGTAGAACTTGATGAGGTAATAGTACCAGCTCCCTTATTGGAAAGTAGTTCATCACAGAAATCAGTTCCTGTGACACCTACACCAATTAGTGAGGAAGTTAATGATGATGATCATGAAACTTCAGATCAAGTTGTTACTGAACTTCGTAGATCAACCAGATTAAGATCCGCACCAGAGTGGTACGGTAATTCTATTCTGTAAGTCATGCTACTAGATCATGGTGAACCTACGAACTATGAAGAAGCGATGGTGAGCCCAGATTCCGCAAAATGCCTTGAAGCCATGAAATCTGAGATGGGATCCATGTATGAGAACAAAGTGTGGACTTTGGTTGACTTGCCCAATGGTCGGCAAGCAATAGAGAATAAATGGATCTTCAAGAAGAAGACTGACGCTGACAGTAATGTTACTGTTTACAAAGCTCGACTTGTTGCAAAAGGTTTTTGACAAATTCAAGGGGTTGACTACGGTGAGACCTTCTCACCCGTAGCGATGCTCAAGTCTGTCTGAATCATGTTAGCGATTGCCGCATTTTATGATTATGAAATATGGCAAATGGATGTCAAAACTGCATTCCTGAATGGATTTCGGAAGAAGAGTTGTATATGATGCAACGGAAGGTTTTGTCGATCCTAAGGGAGCTAACAAAGTGTGCAAGCTCCAGCGATCAATTTATGGTGCAGTGCAAGCCTCTCGGAGTTGGAATAAGCGCTTTGATAGTGTGATCAAAGCATATGGTTTTATCTGAGACTTTTGGAGAAGCATGTATTTACAAGAAAGTGAGTGGGAGCTCAGAGCATTTCGATATTATATGTGGACGACATATTGTTGATTGGAAATGATATAGAATTTCTGGATAGCATAAAGGATACTTGAATAAAAGTTTTTCAATGAAAGACCTCGGTGAAGCTGCTTACATATTGGGCATCAAGATCTATAGAGATAGATCAAGACGCTTGATTGGACTTTCACAATGCACATACCTTGATAAAGTTTTGAAAAAGTTCAATATGGATCAGGCAAAGAAAGGGTTCTTGCCTGTATTACAAGGTGCAAAGTTGAGTCAGACTAAATGCCCGACCACTGCAGAAGATAGAGAGAAAATGAAAGGAGTTCCCTATGCTTCAGCCATAGGCTCTATCATGTATGCAATGCTGTGTACCAGACCTGATGTGTGCCTTGCTATTAGTTTAGCAGGGAGGTACCAAAGTAATCCAGGAGTGGATCACGGGACAGCGGTCAAGAACATCCTGAAATACCTGAAAAGGACTAAGGATATGGTTCTCGTTTATGGAGGTGACAAAGAGCTTGTCGTAAAGGGTTACATCGATGCAAGCTTTGACACTGATCCGGACGATTATAAATCGCAAACCGGATACGTATTTATATTAAACAGTGGAGCTGTCAGTTGGTGCAGTTCTAAACAAAGCGTTGTAGCGGGATCTACATGTGAAGCGGAGTACATAGCTGCTTCAGAAGCAGCAAATGAAGGAGTCTGGATGAAGGAGTTCATTTCCGATCTAGGTGTCATACCTAGTGCATCAGGACCAATGAAGATCTTACGTGACGATCTTGGTGCAATTGCCTTGGCAAAGGAATCCAGATTTCACAAGAGGACCAAGCACATCAAGAGACGCTTCAATTCCATCCGGGACCAAGTCCAGGTGGGAGACATAGAGATTTGCAAGATACATACGGATCTAAATATTGCAGACCCGTTGACTAAGCCTCTTCCACGAGCAAAACATGATCAGCACCAAGACTACATGGGTGTTAGAATCATTACTATGTAATCTAGATTATTGACTCTAGTGCAAGTGGGAGACTGAAGGAAATATGCCCTAGAGGCAATAATAAAGTTATTATTTATTTCCTCATATCATGATAAATGTTTATTATTCATGCTAGAATTGTATTACCCGGAAACATGATACATGTGTGAATACATAGACAAACATAATGTCACTAGTATGCCTCTACTTGACTAGCTCATTAATCAAAGATGGTTATGTTTCCTAACCATAGACATGTGTTGTCATTTGATTAACGGGGTCACATCATTAGGAGAATGATGTGATTGACTTGACCCATTCCGTTAGCCTAGCACTTGATCGTTTAGTATGTTGCTATTGCTTTCGCATGACTTATACAAAGTTCCTACAACTATGAGATTATGCAACTCCGTTTACCCTAGGAACACTTTGTGTGCTACCAAACATCACAACGTAATCGGGTGATTATAAAGGTGCTCTCTGGTGTCTCCGAAGGTACATGTTGGGTTGGCGTATTTCGAGATTAGGTTTTGTCACTCCGATTGTCGGAGAGGTATCTCTGGGCCCTCTCGGTAATACACATCACTTGAGCCTTGCAAGCATTGTAACTAATGAGTTAGTTACGGGATGATGTATTACAGAACGAGTAAAGAGACTTGCTGGTAACGAGATTGAACTAGGTATTGGATACCGACGATCGAATCTCGGGCAAGTAACATACCGATGACAAAGGGAATAACGTATGTTGTTATGCGGTTTGACCGATAAAGATCTTCGTAGAATATGTAGGAACCAATATGAACATCCAGGTTCCACTATTGGTTATTGACCAGAAACAGTTCTAGGTCATGTCTACATAGTTCTCGAACCCGTAGGGTCCGCACGCTTAACGTTACAATGACAGTTTTAGTATGAGTTTATAAGTTTTGATGTACCAAAGGTTGTTCGGAGGCCCGGATGTGATCACGGACATGACAAGGAGTCTCGAAACGGTCGAGACATAAAGATCGATATATTGGACGACTATATTCGGACACCGGAAGTGTTCCGGGTGATTTCGTAGAAAACCGGAGTGCCGGAGGAGTTACGGAACCCCGGGAAGTATTGGGCCTTAGTGGGCCGAGAGGAGAGAGAGGCAGCAGCCCAGAGGTGGCGCCCCATGGGAGTCCGAATTGGACTAGGGAGGGGTGCGGCCCTCTTCCCTCTCCCTCTCCTCCCTTTCCTTCCCCTCTCTCTTCCTAGTTGGACTAGGAAAGGGAGTCCTACTCCCACTGGGAGGAGGACTCCCTCCTGGCGCGCCCCTAGGGCCGACCGGCCTCCCCTTGCTCCTTTATATACGGGGGCAGGGGGCACCCTAGGACACACAAGTTGATCTTCATGATCGTTCCTTAGCCGTGTGCGGTGCCCCCCTCCACTATATTCCACCTCGATCATATCGTTGTGGTGCTTAGGCGAAGCCCTGCGTCGGTAGAACATCATCATCGTCACCACGCGGTCGTGCTGACGGAACTCATCCCCGACACCCTACTGGATCGGAGTCCGGGGATCGTCATCGAGCTGAACGTGTGCAGAACACGGAGGTGCCGTACGTTTGGTGCTTGGATCGGTCGGATCATGAAGACGTACGACTACATCAACCGCGTTGTCATAACGCTTCCGCTTTCGGTCTACGAGGGTACGTGGACACACTCTCCCCTCTCGTTGCTATACATCACCATGATCTTGCGTGTGCGTAGGAATTTTTTTGAAATTACTACGTTCCCCAACACGTGCAACAATGGACGCCAAATTATTAGATTTGTCTCCTAACACAGCACTCCTAAGAATACTAGGGTCAGGGACACACATATGACATGCTTCATCTTTACAATTTATGCACCTACCTATGAAGAGAGCAAAATAATGTATAGCAGGAAAGTGATTGCTCCCTATGGTAGCTTGTGCTATATCTATAGACTCCCCCACGGCTATACTAGCAAGAAAGTTTCTAAATTCAGCTTTACGGGGTTCACTAACACTACCCCATTGTGGAAGTTTGCAAGCAGAAGTAAACTCCTCTAAGTCCATGGTAAAAGATTTTTCATAAAGATCAAACAGGACAGTTGGAGAATTACGTGAAGATGAAAATTCAAACCTCCTCACAAATGTACTAGTGAGATAGTGGTACTGGCGGCATTTGTCTGCCTCGAAGCTCACAAGATCAGCATTACGCAAATATGCGTTAAATTCTTCCTTGATTCCCGCTCGATCCATAAAGTTTTTTGAAGGCCATTCACAAGGCCGCACTAGAGCGTCCCTTGGTGGCTCATCGTCAGCATCATGCATTGCAAGCCTGGGTCCTAGCTTCCTTGAAGAACAACCTTGGAACATTTTCCTAAGCATATTTCTTCCTCTGAAAAATTTCTGAAATGTTTAGTAACTTCAACAAAAGTTAACCAAACTCAATAAAATTGATAACAACTACTCCTACAAATGCCTAGAGACTATATCACGCATTACAACTACTTGGAACCATATAAATTTGACATGCAAGCTCAAGAACATGGTCACCTAGGCAGCACAAATTTGCAATGAATAAAGCACTAGAACAAAAACTAATTGGACCAATGCAGGAGTCACATACCAAGGAACAATCTCCCCAAGCAGTTTTGTGAGAGGTGCTTTGAGCAAGGAGATCGAAAATCGCAGCAAAATGAGCTAGTACTCGTGCTTGAGCTGGATATTGGTGTTTGTGGGAGGAACAAGGAGTGTGTGGGTGCAGGAATAAGTGGAGGAGGGCCACTGTGGGCCCACGAGGCAGGGGAGCGCGCCCAGGGGGTAGGGCGCGCCCTTCACCCTCGTGGCCAGGTGCTTGCCCCTCCTGCTGTGTTCTCAGTGCCAGATATTCTCAAATATTCTAGAAAAAATCATATTCCATTTTCAGGGCATTTGGAGAACTTTTATTTTTGGGGTATTTTTATATTGCACGGATAAATCAGAAAACAGACAGAAAATACTATTTTTACTTTATTTCAACTAAATAATAGAAAGTAGAAAGAGGGTACAGAAGGTTGTGCCTTCTAGTTTCATCCATCTCATGCTCATCAAAACGAATCCACTAACAAGGTTGATCAAGTCTTGTTAACAAACTCATTCCGAATAACATGGAACCGGAGAAATTTCGAATAACACTATGTTACCTCAGCGGGAATATGCACATCCCCTATAATAAGAATATCATATTTCTTCTTCACAGTAGGAAGAGGAAATTCAAAACCTCCAAAAATAATCGATGGAATTTTTCCAATAGAATTGATACTGTGCACTTGAGATTGTTTCCTCGGAAAGTGTACCGTATGCTCATTATCATTAACATGAAAAGTGACATTGCCTTTGTTGCAATCAATGACAGCCCCTACAGTATTCAAAAAATGTCTTCCAAGAATAATAGACATACTATCGTCCTCGGGAATATCAAGAATAACAAAGTCTGTTAAAATAGTAACATTTGCAACCACAACAGGCACATCCTCACAAATGCCGACAGGTATAGCAGTTGATTTATCAGCCATCTGCAAAGATATTTCAGTAGGTGTCAACTTATTCAAATCAAGTCTACGATATAAAGAGAGAGGCATAACACTAATACCGGCTCCAAGATCACATAAAGCATTTTTAACATAGTTTATTTTAATGGAGCATGGTATAGTAGCTACTCCTGGATCTCCAAGTTTCTTAGGTATTCCACCCTTAAAAGTGTAATTAGCAAGCATGGTGGAAATGTCAGCTTCCGGTATCTTTCTTTTATTAGTAACAATATCCTTCATGTACTTAGCATAAGGATTCATTTTGAGCATATAAGTTAATCGCATACGCAAAAAGATAGGTCTAATCATTTCAGCAAAGCGCTCAAAATCCTCATCTTCCTTTTTCTTGGATAGTTTGGGAGGAAAAGGCATGGGTTTCTAGTTCTCTTTCTTTACCATGTTTCCTAGCAATAAAGTCTCTCTTATCATAACGTTGATTCTTTGATTGTGGGTTATCAACATCAACAGCAGGTTCAGTCTCTACATCATTATCATTACTAGGTTGAGCATCATCATGAACATCATCATTAACATTTTCATTGGGTTCATGTTCATTACCAGATTGTGTTTCAGCATGAGAAATAGAAATATCATTTGGATTCTCAGGTGGTTCAGCAATAGGTTCACTAGAAGCATGCAAAGTCCTATCATTTTTCTTTTTCTTCTTTTTAGAAGGACTAGGTGCATCAATATTATTTCTCTCAGAATCTTGCTCAATTCTCTTAGGGTGGCCTTCAGGATACAAAGGTTCCTAAGTCATTCTAACAGCATAATCATTTTTCTTACTATTCATTTCATTGAGCAAATCATTTTGAGCCTTAAGTACTTGTTCTACTTGAGTGGTAACCGTAGAAGCATGTTTAGTAATGAGTTTAAGTTCACCTTTAACTCTAGACATATAATCACCCAAGTGTTCAAGCATATCGGAATTGTATTTCAATTGTCTACCAAAATAAGCATTGAAGTTTTCTTGTTTGACAATAAAATTATCAAACTCTTCTAAGCATTGTCTAGCAGACTTATAGTGAGGAATATCACCTTCATCAAATCTATAGAGAGAATTTACCTTTACTACCCGTGTCGGGTTATCAAGACCATGATTTTCTTCAATAGGTAATGGATTAAGATCATATGTTTCTTCAATAGGCGGTAGATTAAGACCATTTATTTCTTCAATAGGAGGTAAATTCTTAACATCTTCAGCTTTAATACCTTTTTCTTTCATAGATTTCTTTGCCTCTTGCATATCTTCAGGACCGAGAAATAGAACACCTCTCTTCTTTGGAGTTGGTTTAGGAATAGGCTCAGGAGTTGGCTCAGGAGCTGGCTCAAGAAGTGTCCAATTATTTTCATTTGTCAACATATTATTCAATAGAATTTCAGCTTCATCCGGTGTTCTTTCCCTGAAAACAGAACCAACACAATTATCAAGGTAATCTCTGGAAGCATTGGTTAGTCCATTATAAAAGATATCAAGTATTTCATTTTTCTTAAGAGGATGATAAGGCAAAGCATTAAGTAACTTGAGAAGCCTCCCCCAAGCTTTTGGGAGACTCTCTTCTTCAATTTTCACAAAGTTTTCTATTTCCCTCAAAGCAGCTTGTTTCTTATGAGCAGGGAAATATTTAGTAGAGAAGTAATAAATCATATCCTGGGACTACGCACACAACCAGGATCAAGAGAATTAAACCATATCTTAGCATCACCCTTTAATGAGAACGGAAATATTTTAAGGATATAAAAGTAGCGAGATCTCTCATCATTAGTGAACAGGGTGGCTATATCATGTAATTTAGTAAGATGTGCCACAGCAGTTTTAGATTCATAGCCATGAAAAGGATCAGATTCAACCAAAGTAATTACATCAGGATCAACAGAGAATTCATAATCCTTATCGGTAACACAGATAGGTGAAGTAGCAAAAGCAGGGTCAGGTTTCATTCTAGCATTAAGAGATTGCTGATTCCATTTAGCTAATAACCTCTTGAGCTCATATCTATCTTTGCAAGCTAAAATAGCTAAAGTAGCTTCTTTATCAAAAATATAACCCTCAGGAATAACAGGCAAGTCTTCATCATCACTTTCATCAATATAATCAGTTTCAATAATTTCTTTCTCTCTAGACCTAGCAATTTGTTCATCAAGAAATTCACTAAAGGGCACAGTAGTATCAAGCATAGAAGTAGTTTCATCATAAGTATCATGCATAGCAGAAGTGGCATCATCAATAACATGCAACATATTAGAATGAATAGAAGAAGCAGGTTTAGGTGTCGCAAGCTTACTCAAAACAGAAGGTGAATCAAGTGCAGAGCTAGATGGCAGTTCCTTACCTCCCCTCGTAGTTGAGGGATAAATTTTTGTCTTAGCGTCTTTCAAGTTCTTCATAGTGACCAGCAGATATAAATCTCAAGTGACTCAAATAATAGAGCTATGCTCCCCGGCAACGGCGCTAGAAAATAGTCTTGATAACCCACAAGTATAGGGGATCGCAACAGTTTTCGAGGGTAGAGTATTCAACCCAAATTTATTGATTCGACACTAGGGGAGCCAAAGAATATTCTGAAGTATTAGCAACTGAGTTGTCAATTCAGCCACACCTGGATAACTTAGTATCTGCAGCAAAGTATTTAGTAGCAAAGTAATATGATAGTAGTGGTAACAGTAACAAAAGTAGCGGTAGCAAAAATAATATATTTGGTGTTTTGTAGTGATTGTAACAGTAGCAACGGAAAAGTAAATAAGCGAAGAACAATGTAACATCCCAAAATTCTAAATCTTGGAATGTTATAATAAATAAATAGTTTTGATTGATTGATTGTTTGTTGTGTGATTTATTGTGTGAAATTGAGTGAAATTTGAAACTTTCTGAGAGTTGAATGAGAGGGAATGAAATGACTTTCCCAAACTTCCACCTTGCATTTATGATCTCCATGAATTCAAATTCTTTTCATCACAAAACCCTGGAGAGAAGATGACATGACTTCTTCCATTTATTTAAATGACAAGGGTGTTGAAAATATTTGAATTTCATTTGGAAAATATTTCCAATTCTGAAACTTTATGCAACTCAATGATTTTCACGAGAGAAGATAAAATGACTTCTTCAAATTAAATGAAATATGAGTTGGGAGTTTTAAAAGAATTAAATTCAAAGTTCTTTTGAATTTATTTCCAATTTGGAGTTATTTGAGTTTTATTCAAATTATTTTCTCCAAAAACAAAATATATAGAAAATAGGGTAACATGATTCCTACAACAGAAAATTGGAGAGAAATTAATTTGAAGTCATTTTGGTATTTAAAAATGATTTTATTGGATTTTATTGGACCGGTAGCACTGTGTGAATTATTAAAATTTGTGTGTATTTTATTTGAAGCTAAAATAGTGTTCATGTTGTAGAAAATCTTTTCTAAAATTTTGATATATTATATGCCTATATAAAATTTTATTTATTTCTGTTTTGTTGTCTCTCAAAAAAAAAATTGCTGCCCCCACCGGGCCAAGGGCCAAGGCCCAAGGCCAAGCCAGCGGCCGGCGCCCAAGGCCATCCACCGCACGCACCTAGGAAGCCAGGAAGCCAAGGTTTCCTATTCTTTACAAATCCTAGTAGGATTTGATCCCGTTCGTTATTCCGTTTATTCGATTTGTTTCTAGATCTTTTCCTTTTGTTTCCTAATCCTAGTCTATTTCTTGTCCCCTACCCAAGAAAAGCCCTCCCTCCCACTATAAATACCCAAGCACCCCCCACCTCCAACACATCAAACCAACACCTCTGCTCTCCTCTCCTCTCCGCTCCTCTCCCAGCAGCAGCAGAAGCTTCCACCACCGCCGCCAAGTGCCGCCGCCGCTCGACCTCTCCCGAGGTTTATATGATCTCCTCTCCACCGTCCCGTGATCTCCTTTCCTCTAGGATCAACCGCAACATCGGATCCGATCTTCTTCCCCAACTCCGACGACTACTCCGGTGAGATCCACGAAATCCCGTAATTCATTTTTTTCAGAAAATAGCAATCTTAGAAAATTCATATCTTTTAGAGTTTTTAGTATTTTTGAGTGATTCCAACTGCCTTGGATCACAAATTTTATGAAGTTTCTGTTAATTCAATTGTATTTCATATTTGATCAGTTTAAATTTGTGTTTGTATGAATTTTCTCAAATCACTAGATTTGAGATATTTTGAGTTAGGAATATTATTTTCGACCGATTCTTTTTGCTCCTAGTCTCTTGGACCTTTGTTTATCCAGTAGTATTTAGTATTTTATTTTCAGATTAATTTAAATTAGGATTTTAGCAAAACAGTACTGTTTTACTTATAGTTCTGTTTTAGCCATTTCTTTATTGTTTTATTAGTTTCAAATTATTTATTTTTGTAACTCTTAAAAATTTAGTTTTGTTTCTGTTAGTCAACAAAAGAAAATTTTGTTTTTATTTTAAAATTTTATTTTACTTAGTTTTGTATGAAAACTTGTTTAGGTCATAGTTAGTGTTTCATAAAAGCTTTTTATTTGTTTCTTTTTGCAAATAAAATTTTATGAAAAATACCTTCTGTTAACTTACTTGTTTTACTTTGTATTTTTGTTAATTTATTAGTTTAGTGTTTTAATTATTGTTAAGTTTTTACTTAGGGCAGGACTATATTAGATGTTTGTAGCAAAGTCATAGATCTTCGTTAGTAGTTTTTCTTTGTAGTTTTATTTGAAGTTTCTTTTGATTTTGTTTGAGTTTTATTATCGATTTTCCTTGCTGTTTTGATTGTTATTTGAGTGCTAAAATTGTTTGCTAGGATGTTTGCTTATGTGAATGCTATGTTTGACTATATAGATTTTCAACGGAGTGACGATTAGTTCTACCAAGTCATTTTCTACGACAGCGTTGTTATCTTCATCAAGTATTACCAGCAAGTTCACTTTGACCATGCTTTCATACCTATGTTTTATTGCATTTAGTGGCATCTTTGCAACAACCCTCCAGAGTGATATTGAATCCTTGTAGTTGAGTAGTATGCATGAGGTAGGAACCCATCACCCTGTTACCAAGCCGGGACGTTATTTATTTTAATGCTACGCTATAGTAGGCGGGGTTGGTATGAGTGCTCGGGAGTGATGTGAGAATGGAGGATCTCGTCAATGGCGACAACTCCATGATGGAATCTGCAAGGACTGCATCTTCAAGGCCTCAAGACTTCAAGACTCGAGACAAGAATTCAATACACACTCTTGGGTGAAGGATGGTTGACGGGCACCTGGAGAAACCAAAGGTTGGCGGGATGCATGGAGAAGCGCCATGACATCTTGCGGAAAGCTTCACCCAGACCCAAAGAGATGGAAGAATACTTCATGCCGGAAGCTTACCCGCAACCGCAAGTCATTATGGGCTATGGCTTGGTTGACCTTAGTGGTGACTCTGGCTGGGGCGGTGCTAGCAGATGTAGAACTACGGTAGGATTGGATGGGTACGGACGGTGGTCATATGAACTCTTTGGAAGACCATGTTTGGTCATCTTGTTCTCAAACACTCTGAAGTGCGAGAACGTAAAAGAGGATCGAATCTTGCGGGTAAAGTGTACAAACCTCTGCAGAGGGTTAAAACCTAATCGATTAGCCGTGTCCCGATTCACGGACAATTTGAGCATCTGGACTTGGATCTATCTCGGAACTCTCAACACGGATGATAACTTAATTGTGGGCAACTTATGATGAATTTGGGCTATGAGACATCGGTTGGCGGAACCATGTCATGATAGAAAACTCTATAGTACAGACTTCATTTATTCCTTTGATGTAGGGAAAATAAAACCAGCTTTTACGCAAAACAAAACTCAGATCTGAGCCACAAAGCCATACTGCATATAGTATAGTTTATCATCTGTTTTCTCTTATTGTGATCTTGCCGGTACATTCAATGTAATTGACCTACACGGCTGCAACGTATCATGTTGCGATATGTTTCTTCCGACGAGTAAGAGTGCAGTGCAGGGTTACGGTCTACACTCAACCTGCCGATGGCGTTGATGGGACTCCACACCGACTATTTGTTTCATTGTGACTTATGAGGTATATATCAGTTTTACGTTAATTATACATGTGATTGCACTTTGATATATACATTGATGTCTTGTGTGTGCCGACATACTGATCCGAGGATGGCACAGAGAACACGAGGCTTGACCGTCTCGAGGTCGGGTCGCTCTGATATGGTATCGAGCACATGTTGACTGTAGGGACGTGACCTAGAAATCGGAAAGCCCTAGGACCGAAAATCTCTAAAACTTTATTTTCAAAAGACTCTTACTTCTCATCTCTTTCGGTTTTATCGAATAGACACTCTCACCTCAAATTGTTAGAATATACCCTTTTCCTTTTGATCACATGAAGAATCAACGAAGCCGCTCCAAGAAGGACAAGATATCGGATAACGATGGCCTCTTAAGAGTAAAGAGGATTTGACCATGCATTAGAAGAGTTGAAGCTGCAACAATTGAAGACTCAAGACTAGAAGAATTTGAAGAATCTGAAGAATTATTTGACCTTTAGACCAAACCCACATTACACACTTACGTTAGATGCGGCGATATGTGAGCTGTCATTTGTTTGATGTTTTCCGACAGCCACAAAGTAAAACTTGTTTCTTCAAAAACTATTGTTTGTATTGTGTGTATATCCCTCCCCACCTCTCTCATATCTCATCCCAAAACTTTTGGACCCCATAGATGATGAATGAAGTTGGACTGATATTCTCTGGACCGAAGGCTCAGCCGGAGGCAGAGCTATGGATTGAACATGGAGAATCACTTGGGAGCAATTTGGTTTCAAGGAAGAATGAAGTATCGTCGCTCTTGATTACTTTGAAGGAAGTGCTGCAACATGGTGGCAGATGCATCAAGCTATATAGGGATGGAATGGAGCAAAGACTTGGGAAGAATTCAAGAAGACTCGACAAGATCTCGTCTTACCGGAAGCACCATGATACACCAAGAAATAAACCTTGTGCCTACAAGATTTGCGGAGAAATAGGACACACCAGGAGGAACACAAGGATGGATGCCCTCATTGTGAGGAGAAACATCCAGTGAGGAATGCCCAACTAGTCGGTGACTTGTTTCTTGTGTGAAGGAACCACCCACTACCCGACCCAAAGTCACATTTACCCCATGGTGCAACGAACTATTCAGGAGCAGGAAGAAGGAATGAAAGAAGCCCTCCGAGAAGTTATGAAAGAACCTGTGATGAAGGAATGTGTTGAAGACCCTGATGGAGAAGGCCTCAACAGATTTTACTCCAATGCATGCTATTCATGTGGAGAAGAAGGACAATTTTCACAGTATTGCACCAAGGAAAGAAAAGAGTGTCTGGGATACTTCCCGGCGGAAGCAATAGAGTTTGATCCACAGGGGAATAGAAGGTTTGATCAGAACGAAGAAACCGGGAAGAAAAACAAACACACCCTCGAAACAACCCAATTTCTGCAAAGAGGGACAAGAGTCGTATTACTGTTTTTGAATGTAAGGACGTCGGGCATTATGCCAATCATTGTCTTGAAAGGAAGCAAGGAACTCAAAGAGCAGGCACCATCTCCAAGAAGCCCAAAGACTTTTCGAAAGTTATGTGTTTTCATTGCAAGGAAGCAGGACATTATGCTACTAAATGTTCCTACAAGAAGGAAGCTGGAGTTGAGTAGTTGGAATTTTGATATGGATAATAAGAGTGGTAGAAACCAATTTTTTTTCATGAGTACAATAAGTTGAGTTATGTAATGGGTGCTCAGAGTTTGTAATGGATTCATGAAATCAATAAAGTTAAGGTGACATGTTTTCATATGTTTAATTGTATGAGTTGTTACTCTATGAACACGGATTTTGACCATTTTCGAGGATATGAGAAATATGGTCTATGGATGGATTGTGAATTTCATTTTAAGGGTGATAGTACCCTATGAAGAACACTAGACCAATGGAAATGGAAATGTGTCCCACAGGTTGGAGTTTGGAAAAAATGAGTTGAAGTTTTATCTTTGATATGATGGTATTAAGAAATGAAATGTTATTGGATTTAAAGTGGTGTAATGTTGGAAAATGGAGCAATTGTAACTCCAAGGATGAGTGAAATTGGTACAAGTGTTGAAGTGGGCTCATAACCCACCGCCCAGGAATTAATAAGGGTCAAGTACCCACCGGAAGAAGAAATTTTGGGAAGACTGCGATTTGATCAGAGACGTTTACGTGGGAGGTTACGCAAAAACCGAGAGTTGTGAAGAAACGATAGATGTTTTGTTCAGCTTGCAGAATCAATGGAATTATCCGAACTAAGTTCGTTGAGAAGAGAAATTCTGCAATGCTCGTGAGTATGCCCAAGTGTTAGAATCGTGATTCACTTTTTACGTATGTGGTAATGATTCAAATGCGGGATGGATTGGCCCCATACCGAGACTTCTATCATGAACTATCATATGTTGATGGAAAATCGAGAGACTTGAAAACTTTAGAAGAGCGTCGATCGACAAGCCAAAAACCTTAGAATGGTAGGACGATTGATCCATGTACCAAAGAACCGTTGCCAAGCGTAGGTCATACGGTGAGACCCAACCCAACCCATTATTCCTGCAGGAGAAACCTGTAATGGTCGACCACCATGAGATCTCGATAGTTGTTTATTGGTGACAGACCTGTCAGCTAAGGAGACACAGTCTCGGAAGAACCTCACCAGGATGAAAGGACACATATTTGAGGAAAAGGTTTTGACCCTACCGGAAGAGCCCTAGTGTAGGAGTTACTTCGAAGTTGTGAGAAGACTGATGGTGTTCACCCTAGGGATGGAGTACCTGAGTTCCGTTGGAACCATAACCCTGCTTTTAAGTGTGGTAGCACACTAGACCATTCCAATCGACGGATTTGCTGGAAGACCCCCAAACCCTAACCTTTTCTTGCTGCCTCTTCGAATCTCGAGGACGAGATTCATTTTAAGTGTGGTAGGTTTGTAACATCCCAAAATTCTAAATTTTGGAATGTTATAATAAATAAATAGTTTTGATTGATTGATTGTTTGTTGTGTGATTTATTGTGTGAAATTGAGTGAAATTTGAAACTTTACGAGAGTTGAATGAGAGGAATGAAATGACTTTCCCAAACTTCCACCTTGCATTTATGATCTCCATGAATTCAAATTCTTTTCATCACAAAACCCTGGAGAGAAGATGACATGACTTCTTCCATTTATTTAAATGACAAGGGTGTTGAAAATATTTGAATTTCATTTGGAAAATATTTCCAATTCTGAAACTTTATGCAACTCAATGATTTTCACGAGAGAAGATAAAATGACTTCTTCAAATTAAATGAAATATGAGTTGGGAGTTTTAAAAGAATTAAATTCAAAGTTCTTTTGAATTTATTTCCAATTGGAGTTATTTGAGTTTTATTCAAATTATTTTCTCAAAAACAAAATATATAGAAAATAGGGTAACATGATTCCCTAAAACAGAAAATTGGAGAGAAATTAATTTGAAGTCATTTTGGTATTTTAAAATGATTTTATTGGATTTTATTGGACCGGTAGCACTGTGTGAATTATTAAAATTTGTGTGTATTTTATTTGAAGCTAAAATAGTGTTCATATTGTAGAAAATCTTTTTCTAAAAATTTTGATATATTATATGCCTATATAAAAATTTTATTTATTTCTGTTTTGTTGTCTCTGTCAAAAAAAAATTGATGCGCCCACCGGGCCAAGGGCCAAGGCCAAGGCCAAGCCAATGGCCGGGCGACCCAAACCATCCACCGCAAGCACCTAGGGAGCCAGGAGCCAAGGTTTCCTATTATTTTACAAATCCTAGTAGGATTTGATCCCGTTCGTTATTCCGTTTATTCCGATTTGTTTCTAGATCTTTTCCTTTTGTTTCCTAATCCTAGTCTATTTCTTGTCCCCTACCCAAGCAAAGCCCTCCTCCCCACTATAAATACCCAAGCACCCCCCTCCAACACATCAAACCAACACCTCTCCTCTCCTCTCCTCTCCGCTCCTCTCCATGGCAGCAGCAGCAAGCACCACCCCGCCGCCAAGTGCCGCCACGCCTCCTCGACCTCTCCTGAGGTTTATATGATCTCCTCTCCACCGTCCGTGATCTCCTTTCCTCTAGGATCAACCGCAACATCGGATCTTATCTTCTTCCCCAACTCCGACGACTACTCGGTGAGATCCACGAAATCCCGTAATTCATTTTTTCAGAAAATAGCAATCTTAGAAAATTCATATCTTTTAGAGTTTTAGTATTTTGAGTGATTCCAACTGCCTTGGATCACAAATTTTATGAAGTTTCTGTTAGTTCAATTGTATTTCATATTTGAGCAGTTTAAATTTGTGTTTGTATGAATTTTCTCAAATCACTAGATTTGAGATATTTTGAGTTAGGAATATTATTTTCGACCGATTCTTTTTGCTCCTGGTCTCTAGGACCTTTGTTTATCCAGTAGTATTTAGTATTTTATTTTCAGGTTAATTTAAATTAGGATTTTAGCAAAACAGTATTGTTTTACTTATAGTTCTGTTTTAGCCATTTCTTTATTGTTTTTATTAGTTTCAAATTATTTATTTTTTCACTCTTAAAAATTTAGTTTTGTTTCTGTTAGTCAACAAAAGAAAATTTTGTTTTATTTTAAAATTTTATTTTACTTAGTTTTGTATGAAAACTTGTTTAGGTCATAGTTAGTGTTTCATAAAAGCTTTTTATTTGTTTCTTTTGCAAATAAAATTTTATGAAAAATACCTTCTGTTAACTTACTTGTTTTACTTTGTATTTTTGTTAATTTATTAGTTTAGTGTTTTAATTATTGTTAAGTTTTTACTTAGGGCAGGACTATATTAGATGTTTGTAGCAAAGTCATAGATCTTCGTTAGTAGTTTTTTCTTTGTAGTTTTATTTGAAGTTTCTTTTGATTTTGTTTGAGTTTTATTATCGATTTTCCTTGCTGTTTTGATTGTTATTTGAGTGCTAAAATTGTTTGCTAGGATGTTTGCTTATGTGAATGCTATGTTTGACTATATAGATTTTCAGCGGAGTGACAATTAGTTCTACCAAGTCATTTTCCGACAGCGTTGTTATCTTCATCAAGTATTACCGAGCAAGTTCACTTTGACCATGCTTTCATACCTATGTTTTATTGCATTTAGTGGCATCTTTGCAACAACCCTCCATAGTGATATTGAATCCTTGTAGTTGAGTAGTATGCATGAGGTAGGAACCCATCACCTGTTACCAAGCCGGGGCGTTATTTATTTTAATGCTACGCTATAGTAGACGGGGTTGGTATGAGTGCTCGGAGTGGTGTGAGAATGGAGGATCTCGTCAATGGCGACAACTCCATGATGGAATCTGCAAGGACTGCATCTTCAAGGCCTCAAGACTTCAAGACTCGAGACAAGAATTCAATACACACTCTTGGGTGAAGGATGGTTGACGGGCACCTGGAGAAACCGATGGTTGGCGGGATGCATGGAGAAGCGCCATGACATCTTGGAAAGCTTCACCCAGACTCCAAAGAGATGGAAGAATACTTCATGCCGGAAGCTTACATGCAACCGCAAGTCATTATGGGCTATGGCTTGGTTGACCTTAGTGGTGACTCTGGCTGGGGCGGTGCTAGCGATGTAGAACTACGGTAGGATTGGATGGGTGCGGACGGTGGTCATATGAACTCTTTGGAAGACCATGTTTGGTCATCTTGTTCTCAAACACTCAAAGTGCGAGAACGTAAAAAGAGGATCGAATCTTGCGGGTAAAGTGTACAAACCTCTGCAGAGGTTAAAACCTAATCGATTAGCCGTGTCCCGATTCACGGACAATTTGAGCATCTGGACTTGGATCTATCTCGGAACTCTCAACACCGGATGATAACTTAATTGTGGGCAACTTATGATGAATTTGGGCTATGAGACATCGGTTGGCGGAACCATGTCATGATAGAAAACTCTATAGTACAGACTTCATTTATTCCTTTGATGTAGGGAAAATAAAACCAGCTTTTACATAAACAAAACTCAGATCTGAGCCACAAAGCCATACTGCATATAGTATAGTTTATCATCTGTTTTCTCTTATTGTGATCTTGCCGGTACATTCAATGTACTGACCTACACGGCTGCAACGTATCATGTTGCAGATATGTTTCTTCCGACGAGTAAGAGTACGGTACAGGGTTACGGTCTACACTCAACCTGCCGATGGCGTTGATGGGACTCCACACCCGACTATTTGTTTCCGCTGTGACTTATGAGGTATATATCAGTTTTACGTTAATTATACATGTGATTGCACTTTGATATATACATTGATGTCTTGTGTGTGCCAAAGATATCTGATCGAGGATGGCACAGCAACACAGAGGCTTGACCGTCTGAGGTCGGGTCGCTACAGATATGGTATCAGAGCACATGTTGACTGTAGGACGTGACCCTAGAAATCGGAAAGCCCCTAGGACCGAAAATCTCTAAAACTTTATTTTCAAAAAGACTCTTACTTCTCATCTCTTTCTGGTTTTATCGAATAGACACTCTCACCTCAAATTGTTAGAATATACCCTTTTCCCTTTTGATCACATGAAGAATCAACGGAAGCCGCTCCAAGAAGGACAAGATATCGGATAACTGATGGCCTCTTAAGAGTAAAGAGGATTTGACCATGCATTAGAAGAGTTGAAGCTGCAACAATTGAAGACTCCGAAGACTAGAAGAATTTGAAGAATCTGAAGAATTATTTGACCTTTAGACCAAACCCCTGTTACACACTTACGTTAGATGCGGCGATATGTGAGCTGTCATTTGTTTGATGTTTTCCGACAGCCACAAAGTAAAACTTGTTTCTTCAAAAACTATTGTTTGTATTGTGTGTATATCCCTCCCCACCTCTCTCATATCTCATCCCAAAACTTTTGGACCCCATAGATGATGAATGAAGTTGGACTGATGGAAACTATGGGATATTAAGGCCTCCTTTTAATAGAGTACCGGAACAAAGCATTAGCACATAGTGAATACATGAACTCCTCAAACTATGGTCATCACCGGGAGTGGTCCCGATTATTGTCACTTCGGGGTTGCCGGATCATAACACATAGTAGGTGACTATAGACTTGCAAGATAGGATCAAAAACACACATATATTCATGAAAACATAATAGGTTCAGATCTGAAATCATGGCACTCGGGCCCTAGTGACAAGCATTAAGCACAACAAAGTCATAGCAACATCAATCTCAGAACATAGTGGATACTAGGGATCAAACCCTAACAAATCTAACTCGATTACATGATAAATCTCATCCAACCCATCACCGTCCAGCAAGCCAACGATGGAATTACTCACGCACGGCGGTGAGCATCATGAAATTGGTGATGGAGGATGGTTGATGATGACGATGGCGACAAATCCCCCTCTCCGGAGCCCCGAACGGACTCCAGATCAGCCCTCCCGAGAGGTTTTAGGGCTTGGCGGCGGTATCATAAAACGCGATGAATTCTTCTCTCTGATTTTTTCCTCCCCGAAAGCAAATATATAGAGTTGGAGTTGAGGTCAGAGGAGCTCCAGGGGGGCCATGAGGTAGGGGGCGTGCCCTAGGGGGGCAGGCGCGCCCCCACCCTCGTGGCTAGGGTGTGGGCCCCCTGGTCTTCATCTTTTGCAAGGATTTTTTATTATTTCCAAATAGACGTTCCGTGAAGTTTCAGGTCATTCTGAGAACTTTTGTTTCTGCACATAAATAACACCATGGAAAGTCTGCTGAAAACAGCGTCAGTCCGGGTTAGTTCCATTCAAATCATGCAAGTTAGAGTCCAAAACAAGGGCAAAAGTGTTTGGAAAAGTAGATACGACGGAGACGTATCAGTTTGCCATAACTTCCCGCAGCTTCTCACTTAAAAACGAAAGGGTATCATGATGTGGCCATGTTGTCTAATCTTACTACATCGAAATTGCCATCGCCAGTCCCGCACGGAATCGTCCCTGGCATTTAAAAAACAGACATGGGTTGCGCTCGATCCCCTCCCTCCCGCACTCGACACCTCTATTCTGTCGCTCCGCCTAGAGTTCCTCCCATTAACCTCCGCCGCCATCGGTCCTCACGTCCTCCGCTCCTCGGCGAGGCCATCTCCGGAGACATGTGCAGCGGGTAGGCCTGCATCTTCCACCCTAGATCCCTCGGGCGTGACCTCTCCCTCGGTCGCGTCCCCTCCGTCCCCGGTGTCCAGCAGCAGCTCCTGGCCTGGTCCGGCCAGGGCTCCACTCTGGCGGACAGCGTCCCACTCTGCCGGAAGTGCTACTCCATTGAAGGACCTGTTGGGGAATGCAGTATTTCAAAAAAATTACCTACGATCACGCAAGATCTATCTAAGAGATGCATAGCAACGAGCGGGGAGAGTGTGCCCACGTACCCTCGTAGACCGAAAGCGGAAGCATTTAGTAACGCGGTTGATGTAGTCGAACGTCTTCGCGATCCAACCGATCCAAGCACCGAACGTACGGCACCTCCGCGTTCAGCACACGTTCAGCTCAATGACGTCCCTCGATCTCTTGATCTAGTTGAGGATGAGGGAGAGTTCCATCAGCACGACAACGTGGCGACGGTGATGATAAAGTTATCGGCGCAGGGCTTCGCCTAAGCACTACGACGATATGACCGAGGTGTGTAACTGTGGAGGGGGGCACCACACACGGCTAAGAGAAGGCTTGGTGTGCCTTTGGGGTGCCCCCCTCCCACGTATATAAAGGGGGGAGGAGGAGAAGGCCGGCCCTAGAGGGGACGTGCAAAGGGGGGAGTCCTACTTGGACTCCTAGTCCAAGTAGGATTCCCACCCCCCTCCTTCCTTCCACCGGAGAGGGAAAAGGGAAGGGAAAGAGAGGGAGAAGGAAAGAGGGTGCCGACCCCCTACCCTAGTCCAATTCGGTTTGGGCAAGGGGGGCGCACCCCTCTCACGTGGCCTCTCTCCTCTCCTCCAATAAGGCCCAATAGGCCCAATACTTCTCCCGGGGGGGTTCTTGTAACCTCCCGGTACTCCGGAAAAATGCCTGAATCACTCGGAACCATTCCGATGTCCGAAGGCAACCTTCCAATATATGAATCTTTACCTCTCAACCATTTCGAGACTCCTCGTCATGTTCGTGATCTTATCTGGGACTCCAAACAAACTTCGGTCATCAAATCAGATAACTCATAATACAAATCATCATCGTACGTTAAGCGTGCGGACCCAACAGGTTCGAGAACTATGTAGACATGACCGAGACACATCTCCGATCAATAAACAATAGCGGAACCTGGATGCTCATATTGGCTCCTACATATTCCACGAAGATCTTTATCGGTTAAACCACATAACAACATACGTTGTTCCCTTTGTCATCGTTATGTTACTTGTCCAAGATTCGATCGTCGGTATCATCATACCTAGTTCAATCTCGTTACCGGCAAGTCTCTTTACTCGTTCCGTAGTGCATCATCCCGCAACTAACTCATTAATCACATTGTTTGCAAGGCTTATAGTGATGAGCATTACCGAGAAGGCCCAGAGATTCCTCTCCGAAACACGGAGTGAAAAATCCTAATCTCGATCTATGCCAACTCAACAAACACCATTGGAGACACCTGTAGAGCATCTTTATAATCACCCAGTTATGTTGTGACGTTTGATAGCACACAAGGTGTTCCTCCGGTATTCGGGAGTTGCATAATCTCATAGTCAGAGGAACATGTATAAGTCATGATGAAAGCAATAGCAATAAAACTAAACAATCATTAATGCTAAGCTAACGGATGGGTCTTGTCCATCACATCATTCTCTAATGATGTGATCCCATTCATCAAATGACAACACATGTCTATGGTTAGGAAACTTAACCATCTTTGATTAACGAGCTAGTCTAGTAGAGGCATACTAGGGACACTCTGTTTGTCTATGTATCCACACATGTACTAAGTTTCCGGTTAATACAATTCTAGCATGAATAATAAATATTTATCATTATATAAGGAAATATAAATAACAACTTTATTATTGCCTCTAGGGCATATTTCCTTCAGGACCCCCATTCCCTCCCTCCTCCTGGCTATGAGCCACCTAGATTTTTGCGTTGTTGTAATGGCATATTATGTTCTAAACAAAGAAAGGCCGACATATGGACCTAGAAGAGCACCAATGATGACAGGATTGCATTGAGTGGAAGTGAAAGAGGAGCAACCACAAATATTCTACTCTATATCCAGGATGCGAAGGTCGGTGTTTTACTCATGAGGAGAGCCTTTCTCATCACTATTTCGCATCACTATGCACCCATTGATGATGGTACTATGGGTTCCATCTATGATGCTATTGCTACAAGTGTTTTCCCCTGATGGTTAGTTCTAGGGTGTATGCTTTTGTTGAGAGAACCATGTAATAATTTGAAGATCTTTTTTATTCCGTACTTCTTCTCAAGTACTCATAGTCGTACATGAGACAATGATGCATGTATGATATCCGTATGCTAGACAATGATCTTCCTTATGTTTGATTATAACATGTTGTAGTGTTTGAAAGTCGAATATATGTTCATATGGGCAACAAAATGATAAAAAATAGCGCAATATCTTTTAATCTGAACAAGAATATAGTCCAAGAGCATTACATGCATTTCCCTGAGCATAGCATGCATAAGCTGAACGGGCACTAAATGGAACTGGCTACCTATTATTTGGAGCTCATTTCCACATTAGCTTATCTGGAGCTTATTTCCATAGCATAGCTCAAAAGAACTGGCGAATGGTATGATGCATACCTCTGATTCGTAAAAGTTCCACAGAAATTGCAAATAAACTTTTGTAAAGAATAGTTGGAATATCAGAGAGATCGGAAGTACATAATGGTTTGCCACTTAGGGGGTGTTTGGTTCCCTGTGTCGCATGTGGCTCGCATCCACCATGCAAATTTTGTCTGTTTGGTATGCTGCATGGGCCTTTCAGCCTTGCCCAGCGAATGCAAAAAGAAGCTTCTCAACCAGGCTGAGGGAAACGCAGGTTTGGAGCGTATCTCGCGTGCAGGCTTGTTTCCTTCGCTTTTCTTCTCCCCCATCGGTCTCTTCGCCGCATAGAACAAGCGCAACAGCCGCCCTCATCCAAGCACCGCCGTCGTCCACGTTCGCCCTCCTCCAAGCGCCGCCACCGCACCCTCATCAAGCGCCACCGCCGCTTCCTCTTCAAGCGCCACTGTCGTCCTTGTTTGCCCATCATCAAGCGCCGCTGCCGTGCCCTCCTCCAAGCATCGCAGCCCCCCTTGTCAAGCGCCGCCTCCGTGCCCTCGTCAAGCGCCGCCGCAATCCTACCGACCTCGTCAAGCACCACCGCACACCGGATCCGGCCGCCTCGTGTGGTCACGCCGCCGCACGCCAGATCCGGCCGCCTCGCGCCGCCGCAAGCGAGGATCGCACCCTCAGATTCTGGACTCGCTGAGCCCCGGATCCCGTTGCCCTGTGCTGCAGCTTGATCCTCGTTCCTCACTGATGTCAACAACATTCAGTACCCCTCGTACAACCATATCATACAACCAAACACTCATCTCAGCCCACCCTTGCATCGGCTCAACCAGGCCACACTCACCCAGCATCCCTCATGCGATGCACCCTGAAGCTGCCCAGGCAACCAAACACGCCCTTATAAATTAGCTAGAGTAGGGGTTGGTGAAGAACTTTGTAAAGGTTTGGTGGGATCTCCCCTAGACTGCAATTAATGCTAGATGTAAGCTCGGATGAAATTTCAAACTTTGATGCTTAAATAACCTAGATGCTAGAAAGTGCAGCTGCACTTTTTGGTTAATCTGAGCGCACGCTCAAGGACCAAATGGCGCGACAAACTGATCCAAGATTTGGAAAATGTCCACCCACCTATTCTATATGGAAAGATTCATGTACATTGATTTTTCTCTGCATCTGTACGACTGACCGTGTGAACCCACCGATGACGTAACATGCATTAATTCTGGTACAAATTCAAAAAGCTATAACTTTTAAACAGTGTGCCGGAATTTGATTTGTTTTCACCGTTGGGTTCCTCGTGACGAGCTCTTCAAAACTAGATGACATATGAACATGTTTTGATATTTGAAAAAGCAACTTTAATGCTAGATGAGGCAAGTTTAGTGATAAACATGAGCAACTTTCATGCTACAATAACTGCACGAATGTATAAGGGAATTTCGCCTAGTAGCCTCTTACTTAGTTGTGTGCAATAGTGTAATAGGTGGTTACCATGATGCTAAGTTGAATACATTGGAAACTTAGTTCTACATAGTTTAGTTGTCTACCATACTATGAAAGTTGATCACCGTATAGCATGTTGTGTGGACGTTACAGTGCTCGCCTACACGACTCGCAGCACGCGGTTGCCAGTTGCGCCATGTGGGCAAACCAGTTCCCGCCAACATAGTCATCATTTAGTCCACGCGCGTGTGGGTGAACTGTTCTTCGCCCACTCGACGCTCGCACGGTGATAGATGACAACTGCAGTTGCGCGTATGTGGCAACTAGCTAAACACACATGACAACTATGATTCGTTGGTAGATGGCAACTGCAGTTGCGCATACGTGGCAACCAGGTAAACACACATGGCAACTACGATTAACCATACATGGAAACTATGGTTGGAGCACACATGGCAACTAGATAAACGCACATGGCAACTATTGTTTGACCCCATGTGACAAGTAGTTAACCACACACGGCAACTATGGTTTGATTGCACGCGGCAACCAGGGACAATTCCAAGGGGGGACGAGGGGGGCTAGACCCCCCCCCCCCAACGATCAGTTTTTTCCCTTAAATCACGATTAGGCAACTGCTAATCTCGTATCTACCGTGAGTCCCTGACTACTCTCGCCCCCCTGTTGGTCTGTAACGCAAAGTAAAGCCCATTTCCAGGTAAAAAGAAAGAAAGTAAAGCCCATTATTGATGGCGAATTTGTAGCAGGCTAAAATCCAGCAATAACAGCTTCATTAAGCCCATCATAAAAGACTCAAAAGGCAGGCAGCAGCCGCACACATGAACATATAGTTTAGGTTTTTGCTTGCTGGCACTACGTGTGAGGCCCTGTACGTGCGCCGTCGCCGCCGAGGGCGGTTTGTTGATTCCAAATTCCGATCGATCGAACTCTTCCGGTGACCAGAAAATGAGAATAGGGCGGGGTGGCGACCCACAGACCACAGTTGCTCGGACTTACGCAGGGCCGCATGCCCGCATGGTCGCCATGACCTACGAGGGGCGACGAAGCAAGCATGGAAGGTCAGTTTACTCTCCCCTAATTCCCTTTTATTTTGAGAAACTCTCCTCTCTAATTCTGATTGTCTTAGTTAGTCCTTGAAAAATCTCCCAACATTAGATTAATTTATGCATTCAAAATGTGAAAAGTACAATAGTGGAAACTACAGTCATAGAAACTAATTAGAAAAATTCAGATTCGCGACATGAAGAGGAAGAGAACCTGATGTATTCATAAATTTTATAAGCTAATTGATTCAATTTATTAGTGTCCATGTGAACATGATGGTGAAGGAAATATGCCCTAGAGGCAATAATAAAGTTATTATTTATTTCCTTAAATCATGATAAATGTTTATTATTCATGCTAGAATTGTATTAACCGGAAACATAATACATGTGTGAATACATAGACAAACATACAGTCACTAGTATGCCTCTACTTGACTAGCTCATTAATCAAAGATGGTTATGTTTCCTAACCATAGACATGTGTTGTCATTTGATTAATGGGATCACATCATTAGAAGAATGATGTGATTGACATGACCCATTCCGTTAGCTTAGCACTTGATCGTTTAGTATATTGCTATTGCTTTCTTCATGACCTATACATGTTCCTGTAACTATGAGATTATGCAACTCCCGTTTACGGAGGAACACTTTGGTACTACCAAACGTCACAACGTAATCGGGTGATTATAAAGGAGTACTACAGGTGTCTCCAAAGGTACATGTTGGGTTGGCGTATTTGAGATTAGGTTTTGTCACTCCGATTGTCGGAGAGGTATCTCTAGGCCTTCTCGCTAATACACATCACATAAGCCTTGCAAGCATTGCAACTAATAAGTTAGTTGTGAGATGATGTATTATGGAGCGAGTAAAGAGACTTGCCGTAACGAGATTGAACTAGGTATTGGATACCGACGATCGAATCTCGGGCAAGTAACATACCGATGACAAAGGGAACAACGATGTCGTTATGCGGTTTGACCGATAAAGATCTTGAAGAATATGTAGGAACCAATATGGGCATCCAGGTTCCGCTATTGGTTATTGACCGAGAATAGTTCTAGGTCATGTCTACGTAGTTCTCGAACCCGTAGGGTCCGCACGCTTAACGTTCGATGACAGTTTATTATGAGTTTATAAGTTATGATGTACGAAGTTTGTTTGGAGTCCGGATGTGATCACGGACATGACGAGGAGTCTCGAAATGGTCGAGACATAAAGATTGATATATTGGAAGCCTATGTTTGGACTTGAAAAGGTTCGGATGAAAGCGGATTTTACTGGAACACCGGGTTACTGGAACCCCGAGGGGATCAATGGGCCTTGATGGGCCATAAGGGAGAAGAGGAGGGCGGCCAGGGCAGGCCGCGCCCCTCCCCTCTAGTCCGAATAGGACAAGGAGAGGCGGCGCCCCTCCTCTTCCCCTTCCCAAGTCCTAGTCCAACTAGAAAGGGGAGTCCTACTCCCGGTGGGAGTAGGACTCCTCCAGCGCCTCCCTAGGGCCGCCGCCCCCCCCTTTGCTCCTTTATATACGAGGCAGGGGGCACCCCATGACACACAAGTTGATCTACGGATCGTTCCTTAGCCGTGTCGCGTGCCCCCTCCACCATATTCCACTTGGTCATATCGTCATGGAGCTTAGGCGAAGCCTGTGTCGGTGAAGTCATATCGTCATGAGCTTAGGCGAAGCCCTGCGTCGGTGGAGCATCATCATCGTCCTGCGCCGTCGTCTTGTGGAACTCATCCCCGACGCTTTGCTGGATCGGGCCCGGGATCGTCATCGAGCTGAGCGTGTGCTGAACTCGGGAGGTGCCGTCGTTCGGTACTTGGATCGGTCGGATCGTGAAGGCGTCGACTACATCAACAGCGTTGTTATAACGCTTCCGCTTTCGGTCTCACGAGTGCGTGGACATACACTCTCCCTCTCGTTGCTATGCCATCACCATGGTCTTGCGTGTGCGTAGGAATTTTTTGAAATTACTCGTTCCCCAACAATGGCATCCGAGCCTGGTTTTATGCGTTGATGTCATATGCACGAGTAGAACACAAGTGAGTTGTGGGTGATATAAGTCATCTGCTTACCAGCATGTCATACTTTGGTTCAGCGGTATTGTGAGATGAAGCGGCCGGACCGACATTACGCGTGCGCTTCGCGAGACTGGTTTCACCGCTTGAGCACTCGTTGCTTAAAGGTGACCGGCGGGTGTCTGCTTTCTCACTTTAGTTGAACCGAGTGTAGCTCGCCGGTCCTTGCGAAGGTTAAAACAGCACCAACTTGACAAACTATCGTTGTGGTTTTGATGCGTAAGTAAGAACGGTTCTTGCTCAGCCCGTAGCAGCCACGTAAAACTTGCAACAACAAAGTAGAGGACGTCTAACTTGTTTTTGCAGGGCATGTTGTGATGTGATGTGGTCAAGACGTGATGCTATATTTTATTGTATGAGATGATCATGTTTTGTAACCGAGTTATCGGCAATCGGCAGGAGCCATATGGTTGTCGCTTTATTGTATGAAATGCAAGCGCCATGTAATTGCTTTACTTTATCACTAAGCGATAGCGATAGTCGTAGAAGCAATAGTTGGCGAGGCGACAACGATGCTACGATGGAGATCAAGGTGTCGCGCCGGTGGCGATTGTGATCATGACGGTGCTTGGAGATGGAGATCACAAGCACAAGATGATGATGACCATATCATATCACTTATATTGATTGCATGTGATGTTTATCCTTTATGCATCTTATCTTGCTTTGATTGACGGTAGCATTATAAGATGATCTCTCACTAAAATTATCAAGAAGTGTTCTCCACGAGTATGCACCGTTGGGAAAGTTCTTCGTCTTTGAGACACCACGTGATGATCGGGTGTGATAGGCTCTACGTTCAAATACAACGGGTGCAAAACAGTTGCACACGCGAATACTCAGGTTAAACTTGACGAGCCTAGAATATAACAGATATGGCCTCGAACACGGAGACCGAAGGTCGAGCGTGAATCATATAGTAGATATGATCAACATAGTGATGTTCACCATTGAAACTACTCCATCTCACGTGATGATCGGACATGGTTTAGTTGATTTGGATCACGTAATCACTTAGATGACTAGAGAGATGTCTGTCTAAGTGGGAGTTTTAATATGATTAATTAAACTTAAATTTATCATGAACTTAGTACCGATAGTATTTTTGCTTGTCTATGTTTCTTCGTAGATAGATGGCTCGTCTTTGTTGTTCCGTTGAATTTTAATGCGTTCCTTGAGAAAGCAAAGTTGAAAGATGATGGTAGCAATTACGGACTGGGTCCGTAACGAGAGGATTATCCTCATTGCTGCACGTAAGAATTACGCCCTGGAAGCACCGCTGGGTGCGAACCTGCTTCTGAGAGCAACGCCGAAGTTGTGAACATCTGGCAAAGCAAAGCGATGACTACTCTATAGTTCGATGTGCCATGCTTTACGGCTTAGAACCGGGTCTTCAACGACGTTTTGAACATCATGGAGCATATGAGATGTTCCAGAGTTGAAGTTAATATTTCAAGCAAATGCCCGGATTGAGAGATATGAAGTCTCCAATAAGTTCTATAGCTGCAAGATGGAGGAGAATAGTTCTATCGGTGAACATATACTCAAAATGTCCAGGTATAATAATCACTTGATTCAACTGGGAGTTACTCTTCCGGATGATAGTGTCATTGATGAATTCTCCAAACACTGCCACCAAGCTACAAGAGCTTCGTGATGAACTATAATATGCAAGGGATGACCAAAACAATTCCGAGCTCTTCGCAATGCTAAAAGCATGGAGGTAGAAATCAAGAAAGAGCATTAAGTGTTGATGGTCAACAAGACCACTAGTTTCAAGAAAAGGGCAAAGGAAAGAAGAAGGGAACTTCAAAGGAATAGCAAGAAAGTTGCTGCTCAAGAGAAGAAACCCAAGTCTGGACCTAAGCACGAAGCAGTGTTTTTACTGCAAGCAAACCGGACCTTTGGAAGCGAAACTGCCCCAAGTATTTGGCGGATAAGAAGGATGGCAAGGTGATCAAAGGTATATGTGATATACATGTTATTGATGTGTACCTTACTAATACTCGCAGATAGTACACGGTATTTGATACTGGTTACATTGCTAATATTTGCAACTCAAACAGGAACTACGGATTAGCGAAGATTGGCTAAGGGCGAGGTGACGATCTTGGCGTGGAAATGGTTCCAAAGTCGATGTGATCGCGGTCGGCACGCTACCTCTACATCTACCATCGGGATTAGTTTTAGACCTAAATAATTGTTATTTGGTGCCGTGTTAAGCATGAACATTATATCTGGATCTTGTTTGATGCGAGACGGTTATTCATTTAAGAGAGAATAATGGTTGTTCTATTTATATGAATAATATCTTTTATGGTCATGCACCCTTGAAGAGTGGTCTATTTTTATTGAATCTCGATAGTAGTAATACACATATTCATAGTGTTGAAACCAAAAGATACAGAATTGATAATGATAATGCAACTTATTTGTGGCACTGCCATTTGGGTCATATCGGTGTAAAACGCATGAAGAAACTCCATACTGATGGACTTTTGGAATCACTTGATTATGAATCACTTGGTACTTGCGAACCGTGCCTCATGGGCAAGATGACTAAAACGCCGTTCTCCGGAACTATGGAGCGAGCAACTGATTTCTTGGAAATCATACATATTGATGTTTGTGGTCCAATGAATGTTGAGGCACGCGGCGGGTATCGTTATTTTCTCACCTTCACAGATGATTTGAGCAGATATGGGTATATCTACTTAATGAAACACAAATCTGAAACATTTGAAAAGTTCAAAGAATTTCAGAGTGAAGTGCAAAATCATCGTAACAAGAAAATAAAATTTCTACGATCTGATCGTGGAGGAGAATATTTGAGTTCTGAGTTTGGTTTACATTTGAAACAATGCGGAATAGTTTACAACTCACGCCACCCGGAACACCACAGAGAAATGGTGTGTCCGAACGTCGAATCGTACTTTACTTGATATGGTGCGATCTATGATGTCTCTTCTGATTTACCGCTATCGTTTTGGGGATATGCTTTAGAGGCGTCGCATTCACGTTAAATAGGGCACCATCAAAGTCCGTTGAGGCGACACCTTATGAACTGTGGTTTGGCTAGAAACCAAAGTTGTCGTTTCTTAAAGTTTGGGGTTGCGATGCTTATGTGAAGAAACTTCAACCAGATAAGCTCGAACCCAAATCGAGAAATGTGTCTTCATAGGATACCCAAAGGAGATGTTGGGTACACCTTCTATCACAGATCTGAAGGCAAGATTTTCGTTGCTAAATTCGGATCCTTTCTAGAAAAGGAGTTTCTCTCGAAAGAAGTGAGTGGGAGGAAAGTAGAACTTGATGAGATAATCAGTATCTCCTCCCTTATTGGAAAGTAGTTCATCACAAGAAACGGTTCTGTGACAACTACACCAATTAGTGAGGAAACTAATGATATTGATCATGAAACTTGAGATCAAGTTTCTCTTGAACTCGTGGGTCAACCAGAGTAAAATCGCACAGAGTGGTACGGTAATCCTATTCGGAAGTCATGTTACTTGACCATGGCGAACCTACAAACTATGAAGAAGCGATGGTGAGCCCAGATTCGCAAAATGGCTGGAAGCCATGAAATCTGAGATGGGATCAATGTATGAGAACAAAGTATGGACTTTGGTTGACTTGCCCGATGATCGGCAAGCCATTGAGAATAAATGGATCTATAAGAAGAAGACCGACGCTGATGGTAATGTAATCTGTCTATAAAGCTCGACTTGTTGCGAAAGGTTTTCGACAAGTTCAAGGGTTGACTACGATGAGACTTTCTCACCAGTGGCGATGCTTAAGTCTGTCCGAATCATGTTAGCAATTGCTGCATTTTATGATTATGAAATTTGGCAAATGGATGTAAAACTGCATTCTTGAATGGATTTCTAGAAGAAGAGTTGTATATGATGCAACCAGAAGGTTTTGTTGATCCAAAGGGTGCTAACAAAGTGTGCAAGCTCTAGCGATCAATTTATGGTCAGTGCAAGCCTCTCGGAGTTGGAATAAGCGCTTTGATAGTGTGATCAAAGCATATGGTTTTATATGAGACTTTTGGAGAAGCTTGTATTTACAAGAAAGTGAGTGGGAGCTCAGTAGCATTTCGATATTATATGTGGACGACATATTATTGATTGGAAATGATATAGAATTTCTGGATAGCATAAAAGGATACTTGAATAAAAGTTTTTCAATGAAAGACCTCGGTGAAGCTGCTTACATATTGGGCATCAAGATCTATAGAGATAGATCAAGGCGCTTAATTGGACTTTCACAAAGCACATACCTTGATAAAGTTTTGAAAAAGTTCAAAATGGATCAGCAAAGAAAGGTTTTTACCTCAGATACAAGGTGTGAGATTGAGTCGGACTCAATGCCCGACCACAGCAGAAGATAGAGAGAAAATGAAAGATGTTCCTATGCTTCAGCCATAGGCTCTATCATGTATGCAATGTTGTGTACCAGACTGACGTATGCTTAGCAATAAGCTTGGCAGGAAGGTACCAAAGTAATCCAGAGTGGATCATCGGACAGCGGTCAAGAACATCTGAAATACCTGAAAAGGACTAAGGATATGTTTCTCGTATATGGAGGTGACAAAGAGCTAGTCGTAAATGGTTACGTCGATGCAAGCTTTGACACTGATCCGGACGATTCTAAATCGCAAACCGGATCGTGTTTTTATTAAGCGGTGGAGCTGTCGGTTGGTGCAGTTCTAAACAAAGCGTCGTGGAGGGATCTACATGTGAAGCGGAGTACATAGCTGCTTGAAGCAGCAAATGAAGGAGTCTGGATGAAAGAGTTCATTTCCGATCTAGGTGTCATACCTAGTGCATCGGGACCAATGAAGATCTTCGTGACAATCTTGGTGCAATTGCCTTGGCAAAGGAATCCAGATTTCACAAGAGGACCAAGCATATCAAGAGACGCTTCAATTCCATTCGGGACCAAGTCCAAGTGGGAGACATAGAGATTTGCAAGATACATACGGATCTGAATGTTGCAGACCCGTTGACTAAGCCTCTTCCACGAGCAAAACATGATCAGCACCAAGACTCCATGGGTGTTAGAATCATTACTGTGTAATCTAGATTATTGACTCTAGTGCAAGTGGGAGATGAAGGAAATATGCCCTAGAGGCAATAATAAAGTTATTATTTATTTCCTTAAATCATGATAAATGTTTATTATTCATGCTAGAATTGTATTAACCGGAAACATAATACATGTGTGAATACATAGACAAACATACAGTCACTAGTATGCCTCTACTTGACTAGCTCATTAATCAAAGATGGTTATGTTTCCTAACCATAGACATGTGTTGTCATTTGATTAATGGGATCACATCATTAGAAGAATGATGTGATTGACATGACCCATTCCGTTAGCTTAGCACTTGATCGTTTAGTATATTGCTATTGCTTTCTTCATGACCTATACATGTTCCTGTAACTATGAGATTATGCAACTCCGTTTACGGAGGAACACTTTGGTACTACCAAGCGTCACAACGTAATCGGGTGATTATAAAGGAGTACTACAGGTGTCTCCAAAGGTACATGTTGGGTTGGCGTATTTCGAGATTAGGTTTTGTCACTCCGATTGTCGGAGAGGTATCTCTAGGCCTTCTCGCTAATACACATCACATAAGCCTTGCAAGCATTGCAACTAATAAGTTAGTTGTGAGATGATGTATTACGGAACGAGTAAAGAGACTTGCCATGAATTGAGATTGAACTAGGTATTGGATACCGACGATCGAATCTCGGGCAAGTAACATACCGATGACAAAGGGAACAACGTATGTCGTTATGCGGTTTGACCGATAAAGATCTTCGAAGAATATGTAGGAACCAATATGGGCATCCGGGTTCCGCTATTGGTTATTGACCGAGAATAGTTCTAGGTCATGTCTACGTAGTTCTCGAACCCGTAGGGTCCGCACGCTTAACGTTTCAATGACAGTTTATTATGAGTTTATAAGTTATGATGTACCGAAGTTTGTTCGGAGTCCGGATGTGATCACGGACATGACGAGGAGTCTCGAAATGGTCGAGAAATAAAGATTGATATATTGGAAGCCTATGTTTGGACTTGGAAGGTTCGGATGAAAACGGATTTTACCGAACACCGGGGTTACGGAACCCCGGGGATCAATGGGCCTTGATGGGCCATAAGGGAGAAGAGGAGGGCGGCCAGGGCAGGCCGCCCCCCCCTCTAGTCCGAATAGGACAAGGAGAGGGGCGCGCCCCCTCTTCCCCCTTCCCCAAGTCCTAGTCCAACTAGAAAGGGGGGAGTCCTACTCCGTGGGAGTAGGACTCCTCCAGCGCCCTCCCTAGGGCCGGCCGCACCCCCTTTGCTCCTTTATATCTGAGGGCAGGGGCACCCCATGACACACAAGTTGATCTACGGATCGTTCCTTAGCCGTGTGCGGTGCCCCCTCCACCATATTCCACTTGGTCATATCGTCATGGAGCTTAGGCGAAGCCCTGTGCCGGTGAAGTCATATCGTCGCGGAGCTTAGGCGAAGCCCTCGTCGGTGGAGCATCATCATCGTCCCACGCCGTCGTCTCGACGGAACTCATCCCCGACGCTTTCTTTGGATCGGGCCGGGGATCGTCATCGAGCTGAGCGTGTGCTGAACTCGGAGGTGCCGTCGTTCGGTACTTGGATCGGTCGGATCGTGAAGACGTCGACTACATCAACAGCGTTGTTATAACGCTTCGCTTTCGGTCTACGAGGGTACATGGACATACACTCTCCCCTCTCGTTGCTATGCCATCACCATGGTCTTGCGTGTGCGTAGGAAATTTTTTGAAATTACTACGTTCCCCAACAGATGGTAAGGCAAATACGAACAACGTGGAACCTGATGAACAGATTGGCCCCAATAAATATTAAAAGGAAAAAAGGTGCTAATAAATATGTCATTTGATCGTGCGGACTTCAATTATGTTGCAGAATAGCGAAAATATTTTGACCATCTACACTGAAAGGATTGATATAGTTGACTAGAAGGCGGTGAATAGGCAACTAACAATTTTTAGCTTTTCTTTAACAATTTAAACTTTGCATCAAAGTAGGTTGTCTAGATATGCAACTAAGTGAGCAACCTATATGATGCAACAATGATAAGCACACTAGCAAGCAAGGGATATAACACAAATAAGCTTGCACAAGTAAAGGCACGAGATAACCAAGAGTGGAGCCGGTGGAGACGAGGATGTGTTACCGAAGTTCCTTCCCTTTGAGGGGAAGTACGTCTCTGTTGGAGCGGTGTGGAGGCACAATGCTCCCAAAGAAGCCACTAGGGCCACCGTATTGTCCTCACGCCTTCACACAATGCGAGATGCCGTGATTCCACTATTGGTGCCCTTGGAGGCGGCGGCCGAACCTTTACAAACAAGGTTGGAGCAATCTCCACAACTTAATTGGAGGCTCCCAACGACACCACGAAGCTTCACCACAATGGACTATGGCTCCACGGTGACCTCAACCGTCTAGGGTGCTCAAACACCCAAGAGTAACAAGATCCGCAAGGGATAAGTGGGGGGGAATCAAATTTCTCTTGGTGGAAGTGTAGATCGGGGCCTTCTCAACCACTCCCGAGCAAATCAACAAGTTTGATTGGCTAGGGAGTGAGATCAGGCGAAAATGGAGCTTGGAGCAACAATGGAGCTTAGGGTTGGAAGAGGTGGTCGACTAGAGGTAGGAGACACCCCTTTTATAGCTGTGGACAAAATCCAACTGTTATCCACTTAACCAGCCCGCGACATGCGGTACTACCGCTCTAGAAACACGGTACTACCGCAAGGCCACGCGGTACTACCGTGAGGGACTAGAACATGCCTGACTGAGAGCAGTACTTCCGCGAGCGCGGTACTACCGCTCCCCCTTGCGGTACTACGACAAGGCAGGAAAGTCCTAGCCTGGGAAGGGCGCGGATGAATAAAATTACATCTGTGCCTACTTCCACTGGAAATCAATCGATGCAAAAATCCGACACGGTACTACCGCTGGGGAGCGGTACTACCGCATGGCAGCTGAACCAGGCTGCGCGCGATACTACCGTGCACGAAGTGCGGTACTACCGCGGAGGCGCGGATGTAAAAAATTACATCCGCCGCTACTACCACGATGCAGCGGCACTTGGCCTGGGAGCCACGGTACTACGGCTCCAGAGGAGCGGTACTACTGTGGGCTCCCGCGGTACTACCGCGCCGTGGCACGGTACTACCGTAGGTGCCTGCAGTACTACCGCTCCAGGGAGCAGTACTATCGCAAGCTCAGCAATAGCAGCCAGGACAATCGCATAGAGGATAAAGGGGGATGCTCCAAAGTGCAAGGGAAAGGTGGAGACAAGGAAGGAAATGCGTACGTGATTATTCCACCTGAACCTTTCCGACGTGGACCCCCTCTTAATAGTACGGCTTTCCTACGACTCAAATCCACCAAAAAGAAACATAGAAAAACGTCGTCTTCAATAGTCTTCGAGGGGCACCAAACCGTCTTGAGCCTAGCGATGAAGCGTCTGAGAAACTCAAGGCACACGATTAGTCCGCAAAAGCATTGTCATCAATCACCAAAACACCTTAGGGATAAATATGCCCTTACAATCTCCCCCTTTTTGGTGGATTGATGACAATACGGGATTTGCACAAGGGGAAATAATATTGAGCAGAGGCAAACCCTTCCTCTCTAAAATATAGACGGGCTCCCCCTAGATGTGTGCAATCTAGATGGATGCTTTGGACTGCACACCACACAAACTAGGATCAACACTCCCCCTATATTTTAGAGACAAGGCATATCTTGCAATGGTAAGACTAACATCTAAGCAAGAGCATAAAACATAGGTAGCACAAGATATCACAAGCTCACTAAGATAGGTAGAGTGCATATGTCTTACACCATATGAACGATAAGTCTCAAACCAAACCAAAGCAACCGAAACGAGGTTCAAACGAGAGAGCAAACACACCGAACACGACAGACGACTCGCAAATCCCTACACTCTCTCCCCCTTTGGCATCAAGACGCCAAAAAGGCAGAGAGGACACCTACTCACAAGGGGTGGCTCAAGCAGAGAAATCATCCCAACGCTCCTCGTCAGACTCGGTGGCAGGGACGTCCTCCTCGATATCCTCCTCAGAGTCAGACCACTTGAAGCCTTGCTTCGCCATCCATTCGGCCTCCGGGGTGATGACCTCCTCAGAACCGCCAGACACGTCCTCTCCAAAGACCTTCATAATCCTCTTGTCGCGGCGGCGACTCTCCTTGGATGCCACGTGAGTCATGTACTGCCCCTTAGCTTGCATGCAGAAAAGAGTCTTCATCTTGTCCTTCAGCTTCTTGGCCCACGAGGGCTCGGAGGAACTATGGGAAGACCTAGCAGCACGGTCCTCAGCAACATCCTCTGCTCCAGCCTCCTCCTCATCAACAGCCCTCCTAGCAGCAGACGCCTCAGCACGAGTAGTAGTGTTGGCCCAGTTGGGCTTGACACGGAGACTGATGGGATCATGCCGAATCCAGTCTGGAGCAAGGAACTCATCACCAGGGTACAGCTTCTCCCAAGTCTTGGAGATCAACAAAAACAGGTATGGTCCATAGATAGGCACCTTGCGGCTGAACACCGCAAACCGAAGCTCACACCAGATGATGTGTGAGACATCAAGTGGCTGAGTCTGAGACACACGTGCCTCCTCGCACAGGAGCATCATATCCACCATATAGGCATGAACCTTGTCCTTGTTGCCAATGCGAGGGAACAGAGAGTTGCGGAAGATGCGATACATGATATCCAGAAAGGAGTTGAGCACCCACGACGACTTGCCATTGGGAAGCACCTTCTCAACATAGAACGGCTGAATCTTGTTCTTGTTAGTAGACTCAGGATTGGCATGGGGGCGAACACCCACGGGTGTGTTGAGCCCGTCATCAGGAACCTGGAGAAGATCCATGAACTCCTTCCAGGTAGTAGTCAACTGACGACCATTGGTCATCCAGGTCATCCTCCGCTCCTCCCTAGAGTGAAAGAAAACTGAGGCAAAGAACTGACAGATAAGCTCAGGGTCATAGTCAAGGTGGAAAGAGATCACATGTTCAATACCAAACTGCTCCACCAAATCCAGAGCTTCTCCAAAGTACTCACGAAACTTGTCCTTCCTCAGGTGATGCATGTCTATCCACTTGACATCCACGTAGGTATTTTGCTTGTTCTTGATGACATCCAGATAAGTGAGAGTCTGCTGCTTGGTCCAAAACAATTCACTGCCTCTGATGGTAGCACGAGGATTCACATACGGGTTGATCTGCTTGAGACGGATGAACTCGGAAAGGGGAATCTCGTCCATGCCCTTAGCGGGTTCCTTGTGCTTGCTAGCGGTGGTCTTGACATGGCGCTTGGGGGCATTGGAGCCCTCTGGTGCTTCACCTTGATTGCGCAGACGCTTGGAGCCAATGTCACCACTGGGATTGGAACGACGAGAGCCACCACCTGAGACACAAAGCGCAAAACACCCACGACAAGCAAGAAGGATCAATGCAAAGACCACGGCAAAGCAAAAGAAACACATAGAACGCATACATGGTAATTGCCACGATAGAGATTGGACCCAACGGTAGTACTGCCTGGTGCTGCGGTACTAAAATTTTAGTACCATTCCTAGTCGCGGTAGTACCTTGTGATGTCACGGTAGTACTGGGGCTGGGAGCGGTAGTAAGATCTTAGTGCCACATCTCGTGCGGTAGTACCGCACCGGACGGGCGGTAGTACCGCACATGTGGCGCGGTAGTATCGCACCGTGTCAGATTCGAACCAGATTTTGAATCTGAGAAGAACCGCGAAACCACGGCGGTACTACGGTTGATCAAATCTATCAGAGGACAACATATCAAGTATAATCACTACGCAATACTACTCTCCTACATTCTACTCTTGCAAAGATTTAGCCTAAAATCTCAAGAACACATGCATCTCCCCAAAAACCTAGAGGCAAAGAAAACAACCAAAAGAGAGAGGGATTTCGGGAAGGACCTTGTTCCATGGCAAGAGCACGTGGTGGGGAATGATCCCAATGTCGGAATCACAGGAGAGCAGCCGGAAGTGGAGATCAGGCGAGGGACTCTGGCCCCGTTCTTGAGCGAGAGAGAGAGACGAAGTGGGGAAAACTGACGAATGGGTATGGGGGAGTTAGAACCCCCCTGCCCGTCCTTATCCCCCACGCGTCTGCGACAGCGCGGTAGTACCGCACATCATCGCGGTAGTACCGCTTGGGCTGAAGTACCGCACCAAAGCGGTAGTACCGCTCTCCCAGGCGACAGTAAAAAATTACTACCGCGCTGGGGCGGTAGTACCGTGCTCTCCACACGCGGTAGTACCGTAGCAGGCTGCGGTAGTACCGTGAGCTCAAGAAAAACAGGTTTCAAACACACGAAAATAGAGGTCTTCGCAAGGAAACTTCGAGCACAAGAGACACCACAAGAACACGCTCAACACAAAGGCAGAAAGGCAAACGTCAACAAGAAACAACCACGCGACACCACCTCTCCAAAGAGAGGGCGGTGGCCGGAGCCACCTATGTTTGAGTCAATTGGTATGGCACCGCAAAGAAATTATCCTTGGGCCCATGACCAAAACTCGTCTTTGAAGCACAAGTACCATCAAAAATGGCTAATGTGAAAGGGTTGATCGATTTATGCATAATGGGGGGAGGGAGAGTTCATTGAGAGAACAACACTCCCCCTATGTCCATGCTTACACCTAAACAAGACAACAAGTTGAGTATGGTGGGGTGTGCAAGGGCTCAAGCAACATTGCTCGAATCAATGATATTTAGTTCATGCCTTAACTCGTGAAATCTTGCTTCATCCAAAGGCTTCGTGAAGATATCTGCAAGGTTATCATGAGTGTTGACATAGTTGAGCTCGATCTCCCCTCGCCTAATGTGATCCCGGATGAAGTGATACCGAATCTCAATATGCTTCGTCTTGAAGTGTTGCACCGGGTTGAGAGAAATCTTGATGGCACTTTCATTGTCACACCAAAGAGGCACTTTGTCACAAATGGCACCATAATCCTTTAAAGTTTGCCTCATCCATAAGAGTTGTGCACAATAACTACCGGCCGCCACATACTCCGCTTTGGTGGACGAGAGAGACACACAACTTTGCTTTTTAGAAGACCAAATTACCAAAGAGCAACCAAGGAATTGGCACCCTCCGGAAGTGGACTTCCTATCCACTTTGTCTCCCGCCCAATCGGAAATTCGAATATCCTACAAGCTTGAAGTTTGCTCCTCTTGGGTACCACAAGCCAAAGTTTGGGGTATGAGCCAAATATCGAAAGATTCGCTTGACCGCCACAAACTGGCTTTCCTTAGGTGCGGCTTGAAACCGTGCACAAATTCCCACACTCAACATGATATCCGGTCTAGATGCACAAAGGTAAAGCAATGATCCAATCATGGAACAATATACCTTTTGATCCACCGCTTTACCATTGGGATCAATGTCAAGTTGGCACTTGGTGGGCATTGGAGTGGAAGCCGGCTTGACATCACTTAGCTTGAATCTCTTGAGCATGTCTTGAGTGTATTTAGCTTGGTTGATGAAGGTACCTTCTCTTCTTTGCTTCACTTCGAAACCGAGAAAGAACTTCAACTCTCCCATGGAAGACATCTTGAACTTTGAGGTCATTAGTGCAGCAAATTCCTCATTGAAAGCTTTGTTAGGGGAACCAAAGATAACGTCATCAACATATAGTTGGCACACAAACAACTCCCCTTTGACCTTCTTAGTAAAAAGAGTGGGATCGATTACCCAACTTCAAACCCGCGATCTTGTAACAACTCGGTAAGGTGGTCATACCATGCACGTGGGGCTTGTTTAAGGCCATAGAGTGCCTTATCGAGTTGATACACATGATCGGGAAAGTAGGGATCCTCGAACTCGGGGGGTTGTTTGACGTAAACCACCTCATTAATAGGACCATTAAGAAAATCACTCTTCACATCCATTTGTTGCAACTTAAAGTTGTGATGAGAAGCATAAGCAGTCAACAACCAAATGGATTCAAGACGAGCAACCGGAGCAAAGGTTTCACCATAGTCGATACCCTCGACTTGGGAGTAGCCTTGTGCCACCAATCTTGCCTTGTTGAGAATGATGGTCCCATGAGCATCTTGCTTGTTCTTGAAAATCCACTTGGTCCCAATGACATTGTGGTTCCCCGTTGGCCTTGGCACCAATCTCCACACCTTGTTGTACTCGAAGTTGTTGAGTTCTTCATGCATGGAATTAAGCCAATCTGGATCTTCGAGTGCCTCATATACCTTTTGGGGTTCAACACAAGAGACAAACGCGTGATGTTCACAAAAGTTTGCCAATTGTCTACGAGTGCTTACCCCCTTTTGAATGCTTCCAAGTACATTCTTCATGAGATGACCCTTGGTGGAGAGCCTGGAAGCAATCTTGGCGGCACGACGCTCTAATTCCTCCTCGGTGGTGAGTTGAGGAGCGGCCACTTGATCATCTTGAGCGCCGTCTTGAGCTTGTTCTTGATCTTGAACTTGCTCGGGGGAGAGAACTTGACATTGGGCATCACTTGGTGTGTCAACACCGTCTTGAGCATGATCTTGCCCTTGGTCTTGTTCATGAGGATGAGGGCCTTCACTTTGTTCTTCGGAAGCGTGTGGGCCTTGGGTTGGTGATGGCTCCACTTGAGTGGATCATTGTCCTTCTCCTTCGGCCACAAGGGGTTCCTTAATGGGTAGGATAAAACCAACACCCATTCTTCTTATGGCTTGAGCAGGAATTTCATCACCTACATCACAAGTGCCACTTTGCTCCACTTGGGAGCCGTTATTCTCATCAAACTCTATGTTACACGTCTCCTCAATAAGTCCCGTGGATTTATTGAGGACACAGTAAGCATGAGTTTGTAGCATAACCAACAAATATGCCCTCATAAGCTCTAGCCTCAAATTTAGACAACCGAACACCTTTCTTGAGAATAAAACACTTACACCCGAACACCCGAAAGTACTTGAGATTGGGTTTTTTACCGGTGTTTATCTCATATGGAGTCTTGTTCAAGCCCTTGCGGAGGTAGAGCCGATTGGATGCATGACATGCGGTGTTGATGGTTTCGGCCCAAAAGTTGTATGGAGACTTGAACTCCGCCATCATGGTCCTTACCGCATCCATCAACGTCCGGTTCTTCCTCTCCACAACACCGTTTTGTTGAGGGGTGTAGGATGCGGAATATTGATGCTTGATCCCCTCATCACTAAGAAACTCATCCAAGGTGTAGCTCTTGAACTCGGTGCCGTTGTCACTTCTTATTGTCAAGATCTTTGCATTGTGTTGACGTTGTGCTTCATTTGCAAAGTCAATGACGGTTTGTTGGGTCTCGCTCTTCCTCTTGAAGAAATACACCCAAGTATATCTTGAGTAGTCATCCACAATCACCAAGCAATACTTCCTACCGCCAAGACTATCAAAGGATGGAGGCCCAAAGAGATACAAGTGAAGGAGCTCCAAAGGCCTCTTGGAGTAAATGATAGTCGTGGGAGGGTGAGCCTTCTCATGAAGCTTTCCTTCGATACAAGCACTGCAAGCACGATCTTTAGCAAAACTAACATTCGTTAGTCCACGGACATGGTCCCCCTTGAGAAGACTTTGCAAATATCTCATATTGACGTGGGCTAAACGGCGCTGCCAAAGCCATCCCACGTCAACTTTAGCCATTAGGCATGTCGCGGTCTTAGTGGGTCACTCCGAAAAGTTAATCACATATAGACCATTCTCGACATGCCCAACAAAGGCTACTTTAAGAGTCTTGCTCCACAAGAGGGCCACGGTATCAATATCAAAGAAAGTGGCAAATCCCATGATTGCAAGTTGACGAACGGAAAGTAAATTGTATGCAAGGGACTCTACAAGCATGACCTTCTCGATCGTGAGATCATGAGAAATGACAACCTTGCCGAGTCCCAGTACCTTAGAAGACGAGGCATCACCCCACTCGACATTGGTGGGCATAGATGGAATCTTGTGCACGTCCACCACCAAGTCCTTGCTTCCGGTCATATGATTTGTAGCTCCACTATCGAGCAACCACGATCCCCCACCGGAAGCAAACACCTACAAGAGATCAATGCTTGGATTTAGGTACCCATTTTGTAATGGGTCCTTTGATGTTAGTAACAAGGGTCTTAGGAACTGATACGTCTCCAACGTATCTATAATTTTTTATTGCTCCATGCTATATTATCTACTGCTTTAGGTAATATTGGGCTTTATTATCCACTTTTATATTATTTTTGGGACTAACCTATTAACCGGAGGCCCAGCCCAGATTTGCTGTTTTATGCTATTTCAGTGTTTCGAGGAAAAGGAATATCAGACGGAGTCGAAACGGAACGAAATCAACTAGAGAAGTTATTTTTGGAAGGAAAGCCACCGGATAGACTTGGACTCTACGTCAGAAGATACGGGAGCTGGCCACGAGGGTGGGGGGCGTGCCCACCCCCCTAGGGCGCGCCCCCTGCCTCGTGGGGCCCCCGAAGCTCCATCGACGTACCCCCTGCACCCATATATACTCACGTACCCTAAAACTTCCAGAACGGAGATTAGATCGGGAGTTCCGCCGCCGCAAGCCTCTGTAGCCACCAAAAACCTATCGGGACCCTGTTCCGGCACCCTGCCGGAGGGGGGAACCCTCACCTGTGGCCATCTTCATCATCCCGGCGCTCTCCATGACGAGGAGGGAGTAGTTCACCCTCGGGGCTGAGGGTATGTACCAGTAGCTATGTGTTTGATCTCTCTCTCTCTCGTGTTCTTGATTGGGCACGATCTTGATGTATCGCGAGCTTTGCTATTATAGTTGGATCTTATGTTTCTTCCCCCCTCTACTCTCTTGTAATGAATTGAGTTTTCCCCTTGAAGTAATCTTATCGGATTGAGTCTTTTATGAGAACACTTGATATATGTCTTGCCGTGTTTATCAGTGGTGACAATGGGATATCATGTGCCACTTGATGTATGTTTTGGTGACCAACTTGCGGGTTCCGCCCATGAACCTATGCATAGGGGTTGGTACACGTTCTTGACTCTCCGGTAGAAACTTTGGGGCACTCTTTGAAGTACTTTGTGTTGGTTGGATGAATCTGAGATTGTGTGATGCATATCGTATAATCATACCCACGGATACTTGAGGTGACATTGGAGTATCTAGGTGACATTAGGGTTTTGGTTGATTTGTATCTTAAGGTGTTATTCTAGTACGAACTCTAGGGCTGTTTGTGACACTTATAGGAATAGCCCAATGGATTGATTGGAAAGAATAACTTTGAGGTGGTTTCGTACCCTACCATAATCTCTTCGTTTGTTCTCCGCTATTAGTGACTTTGGAGTGACTCTTTGTTGCATGTTGAGGGATAGTTATGTGATCCAATTATGTTATTATTGTTGAGAGAACTTGCACTAGTGAAAGTATGAACCCTAGGCCTTGTTTCCTAGCATTGCAATAACGTTTACGCCCACTTTTATCATTAGTTACCTTGCTGTTTTTATATTTTCAGATTACAAATACCTTTATCTACCATCCATATTGCATGTGTATCACCATCTCTTCGCCGAACTAGTGCACCTATACAATTTACCATTGTATTGGGTGTGTTGGGGACACAAGAGACTCTTTGTTATTTGGTTGCAGGGTTGTTTGAGAGAGACCATCTTCATCCTACGCCTCCTACGGATTGATAAACCTTAGGTCATCCACTTGAGGGAAATTTGCTACTGTCCTACAAACCTGTGCACTTGCAGGCCCAACAACGTCTACAAGAAGAAGGTTGTGTAGTAGACATCAAGCTCTTTTCTGGCGCCGTTGCCGGGGAGGCTAGGTAAGCGGCACTCACTCACACCCCGTCAACTAAGCTCTTTTCTGGCGCCGTTGCCGGGGAGGTGAGTGCTTGAAGGTATATCTTTAGATCTTGAATCAAATCTTTTTGTTTCTTGTTTTAGCACTAGTTTAGTTTATAAAAGAAAATTACCAAAAAAAATTGAATTGAGTTTGTCTCATACGCTTCACCTTTTTAATATCTTTCGTGAGTATGATGGAAAGGAAAATTGTGCCAAAGTGTTAGAAGAAGAATGCATTAAAATGCTTGGCACTAAATATTTGAATGATGAGCGTGATTTCAATGTTGTTAGTATGAATTCCTTGAATATCCATGATGCTAATGATATGCAAAGCCACAAGCTTGGGGAACTATGTTTGATGAAGATGATATTTTTTGTCCCCCGAGCTTTGATGAGCAAATTTACTATGATGAAAGCATGCCTCCTATCTATGATGATTATTGTGATGACACGTATGCTATAAAGAATAATAATAACCATGAAACTTGTCATCTTGATCTTAATTTTCAATCACATGATAGTTATTTAGTTAAGTTTGCTTCCACTACTATTGATGAGAATAAATTTGCTTATGTGGACAGTAGTAAAATTTCTATGCTTGTAGATCATGAAAAGAATGCTTTAGGTGCTGGTTATATTGTTGAATTCATTCATGATGCTACTGAAAATTATTATGAGGGAGGAATATATGCTTGTATGAATTGCAATAATGTCAAGTTTCCTCTCTATGTGCTTAAAATCTTGAAGCTATGCTTGTTTTACCTTCCTATGCAAGATGATTCTTGTTCCCATAAGTTGTTTGCTCACAAAATCCCTATGCATAGGAAGTGGGTTAGACTTAAATGTGCTAGTTATATTCTTCATGATGCTCTCTTTATGTTTCAATTCTTATCTTTTATGTGAGCATCATTGAAATCATCATGCCTAGCTAGGGGCGTTAAACGATAGCGCTTGTTGGGAGGCAACCCAATTTTATTTTAGTTCCTTGCTTTTTGGTTTTGTTTAGTAATAAATAATATATCTAGCCTATGTTTAGATGTGGTTTTGTCTTTTAATTAGTGTTTGTGCCAAGTAGAACCTTTGGGAAGACTTGGGTGAAGTCTTTATGATCATGTTGTAACAGAAACTTTAGCGCTCACGAGATTAGCTTCAACTTTTTACTGGAGAGTGATATTTAGTTGATTCTTTTTGCAGATGATTACTAGACAAATTCCTCAGGTCCACCAATTTGTTTTAGAATTTTTGGAGTTCCAGAAGTTTGCATTAGTTGCAGATTACTACAGACTGTTCTGTTTTAGACAGATTCTGTTTTCATTGTGTTGTTTGCTTATTTTGATGAATCTATGTGTAACATCCCAAAATTCTAAATTTTGGAATGTTATAATAAATAGATAGATTTGTTTGTTTGTTTGAATTGTTGTGTGATTGATTGAGTGAAATTTGAATTTTTTTTTGAAAGTTAAATGAGAGGGAATAAAAGGACTTTCCCAAACTTTCATTTTTGCTTTCTGATCTCCGTGAATTCAAATATTTTTCATCACAAAAACCTGGAGAGAGGATAACATGACTTCTTCCATTTAAATGAAAAAGGGGTGTTGAAAATATTTGAATTTCACTTGGAAATATTTTCTAATTCATAAACTTCATGCAACTCAGTGATTTTCACGAGCGAAGATAAAATGACTTCTTCAAAACATATGAAATATGAGTAGGGAGTTTCAAAGAAATAAATTCAAAGTTCTTTTCAATTTATTTTCCATTTGGAGTTATTTGGATTTTATTCAAATTATTTTTCTCCAAAAATAAAATACATGGAAAATAGGGTAACATGATTCCCTACAACAGAAAATTGGAGAGGAATAAATTTGAATTCATTTTGGTATTTTAAAAATGATTTTTATTGGATTTTATTGGACCAGTAGCACTGTGTGAATTATTAAAATTTGTGTGGATTTTATTTGACATTAGAATAATGTTCATCTTGTAGGAAATATTTTTCTGCAAATTTTGATATATTATATGCCTATATAAAAGTTTTAATTATTTTGTTTTTGTTTTAGTTCTGTGAAATTTAGTTTAAAAAAATGCAGCGCCTTGGGCCAAAGGCCCAAGCCGCCGACCAGCCAAGGCCATCGCACGCACACACCTAGGGGGCCAGGGAGCCCAGGTTTCCTATTCTTTTACAAATCCTAGTAGGATTTGATCCCGTTTCGTTATTCCGTTTATTCCGATTTGTTTCTAGATCTTTTCCTCTTTGTTTCCTAATCCTAGTCTATTTCTTGTCCCTACTCCAAGCAAAACCCTCCCTCCCCAATATAAATACCCAAGCACCCCCCCCAACACATCAAACCAACACCTCTCCTCTCTCTCCTCTCCTCTCCAACAGCAGCAAGTGGAGCACCACCGCCGCCAAGTGCCGCCACCCCTCGACCTCTCCTGAGGTTTATATGATCTCCTCTCCACCGTCCCGTGATCTCCTTTCCTCTAGGAGCAACCGCAACATCGGATCCGATCTTCTTCCCCAACTCCGACGACTACTCCGTGAGATCCACGAAATCCTGTAATTCATTTTTTTCAGAAAATAGCAATCTTAGAAAATTCATATCTTTTAGAGTTTTTAGTATTTTTGAGTGATTCCAATTGCTATGTGTCACAAATTTGCTGAAGTTTCTGTTAGTGCCTCTGGATTTCAAATTTGAGTAGTTTAAATTTGAATTTGATAAATTTTGTTCAAATTAGTATTTTGGCCATAACTTGAGTTTAAAAATAGGTTTTAATTAATTCTTTTGCTCCTGGTCACTTGTGATATTGTTTAGCTGTAGGATTTAGTTTGGTAATTTTGGAGTATTTTAAGTTAGATTTTTAGTAAAAACAGTACTGTTTTGCTTATATAGTTGTTTTAGTTATGTAATTATTGTTTTAATTATTTTTAGTTCATTCCTTTTGTAGATTTTCACTTGTTGTTATATGTTTATGTTTAGCTACAATAGATAAATTTTTGTAGTTATTTATTAGTGTTTAGCTACTGTTTTGTAATTGCTTGTTTAGTTCATAGTGATAGTGGATAAAAATAGTTTTATTAGTTTTAAAAGTAATTCTTTTCCCACTTCAAGTTATATTGTTTTTGTTTCTGTTATTTGTGAACACATTAGTTGTTATATTTATTTAGTATAGTTTATTAATGTTTTAATAAATGATTTGCTGTTATAGTTGTCTTAGTGTTTTGCTAGTTGCTATATTTGTTCTAGTCTTAACTAGATGGTTATAGTAGTTTTATATTAGTTCTTTTTGTTAGTTATTAAATTAGTAATTTATTTTCTGTTATTTTATTAGATTTATATTTTCTTTGCAGTAGAAAAAATATTAGAGTAATTTAGTGATGTTATGTTAAGATTTGTGTGAGTTGGTCACCACTAGTTTTTCCTTGAATTTTTCTTTCGAAGTTTTTCCTTTGGTTTTTGACTTGGTTTTCTTTGTTGCTTTTATTGAGTATTGTTATGATTGATAGAATTGATTGCTAGGATGATTGCTTATATGATTGTCTGTTTAATATAGATTTTCAACGGAGTGACGAATAGTTCTACCAAGTCTTTATTCTGAGAGCGTTATTATCTTCATCAAGTAATACCAGGCAAGTTCACTTTGACCATGCTTTCATACCTATGTTTTATTGCATTTAGTGGCATCTTTGCAACAACCCTCCAGTAGTGATATTGAATCCTTGTAGTTGAGTAGTATGCATGAGGTAGGAACCCATCACCCTGTTACCAAGCCCGGGACGTTATTTATTTAATGCTACGCTATAGTAGACGGGGTTTGGTATGAGTGCACGAGAGTGGTGTGAAGAAGGAGGACTCTACGTCGATGATGACAACTCCATGATGACATCTGCAAGGACTGCATCTTCAAGGCCTCAAGACTTCAAGACTCGAGACAAGAATTCAATACACACTACTGGGTGAAGGACGGTTGACGGGCACCCTGGAAAAACCAGTGGTTGGCCGGGATGCATGGAGAAGCGCCATGACATCTTGCGGAAAGCTTCACCCAGACTCAAAGAGACGGAAGAATACTTCATGCCCGGAAGCTTACCTGTGCAACCGCAAGTCACTATGGGCTCTGGCTTGGTTGACCTTAGTTGTGACTCTGGCTGGGACGGTGCTAGCAGATGTAGAACTACGGTAGGATTGGATGAGCACCGGACAGTGGTCGAGGAACTCTTCGAAGACCATGTTTGATCATCTTGTTCTCAAACACCTCAAGTGCGAGAACGTAAAGAGAGGGATCGAATCTTGTGGGTAAAGTGTACAAACCTCTGCAGAGGGTTTAAACCTAATCGATTAGCCGTGTCCCGATTACGGACAATTTGAGCATCTGGACTTGGATCTATCTCAAACTCTCAACACCGGATTGATAACTTAATTGTGGACAACTTATGATGATTTTGGGCTATGAGACATCGGTTGGCGGAACCATGTCATGATAGAAAACTCCATAGTACAGACTTCATTTATTCCTTTGATGTAGGGAAAATAAAACCAGCTTTTACGCAAAAACCCCGCATACGAGCCACAAAGCCATATTGCATATAGTATAGTTTTATCATCTGTTCTTTTATTGTGATCTTGCCGGTACATTCAATGTATTGACCTACACGGCTGCAACGTATCATGTTGCGATACTTTCTTCCGACGAGTAAGAATACGGTGCAGGTTACGGTCTACACTCAACCCGCCGATGGCGTTGATGGGACTCCACACCCGATTACTTGTTTCCGCTGAGACTATTGAGGTATATATCAGTTTTACGTTATTTATACATGTGATTGCACTTTGATATATACATTGATGTACTGTGTGTGCCAGCATACTGATCCAGGGATGGCACGGATACACAGAGGCTTGACCGTCTGAGGTCGGGGGATGGTAAAATCTGAGTGACTTACCTATAGTAGAGAGACGACGATCAAAACCTTGTTTAAACCTTAGAAAGGTATAGGTATTTTTCCCTTGTACACGGCAATTGTTGCCAACCATAGGTTATACGGAGAGGTTCAACCCAGACCCGTTTTCTGCAGGGGAAACCATAAATCGTTGACCACCATGAGATACCGATGTTTGTTTAGAATTGGCGCCAGACCCGTCAGCTATGAAGACCCAGTCTCGGAATAACCTTACCAAGAGTAAAAGACAAAAGAATTGAGGAAAAGGTTATGCCACTACCGGAAGAGCCCAGAGAAGGAATTATCCTTAATATCTGAGAAGACCGACACTGCCAGCAATAAGGATGGAGTATCTGAGTTTTGATGGAACCGTAACAATGCTTCTAAGGGTGGTAGCACCCCAGACCCCGGAGACGATCGATGGATTTTGAAGACCCCAAACCTAACCCATTTCTTTCTAGCCTATCCGAATCTCGAGGACGAGATTCATTTTAAGGGTGGTAGATTTGTAACATCCCAAAATTCTAAATTTTGGAATGTTATAATAAATAGATAGATTTGTTTGTTTGTTTGAATTGTTGTGTGATTGATTGAGTGAAATTTGAATTTTTTTTTTGAAAGTTAAATGAGAGGGAATAAAAGGACTTTCCCAAACTTTCATTTTTGCTTTCTGATCTCCGTGAATTCAAATATTTTTCATCACAAAACCCTGGAGAGAGGATAACATGACTACTTCCATTTAAATGAAAAAGGGGTGTTGAAAATATTTGAATTTCACTTGGAAATATTTTCTAATTCATAAACTTCATGCAACTCAGTGATTTTCACGAGCGAAGATAAAATGACTTCTTCAAAACATATGAAATATGAGTAGGGAGTTTCAAAGAAATAAATTCAAAGTTCTTTTGAATTTATTTTCCATTTGGAGTTATTTGGATTTTATTCAAATTATTTTTCTCCAAAAATAAAATACATAGAAAATAGGGTAACATGATTCCCTACAACAGAAAATTGGAGAGGAATAAATTTGAATTCATTTTGGTATTTTAAAAATGATTTTTATTGGATTTTATTGGACCAGTAGCACTATGTGAATTATTAAAATTTGTGTGGATTTTATTTGACATTAGAATAATGTTCATCTTGTAGGAAATATTTTTTTTGCAAATTTTGATATATTATATGCCTATATAAAATTTTAATTATTTTGTTTTTGTTTTAGTTCTGTGAAATTTAGTTAAAAAAAAATATGCAGCGCCTTGGGCCAAAGGCCCAAGCCGCCGACCAGCCAAGGCCAAGGCCAAGGCCATCGCACGCACACACACCTAGGGGGCCAGGGAGCCCAGGTTTCCTATTCTTTTACAAATCCTAGTAGGATTTGATCCCGTTTCGTTATTCCGTTTATTCCGATTTGTTTCTAGATCTTTTCCCTCTTTGTTTCCTAATCCTAGTCTATTTCTTGTCCCCTACTCCAAGCAAAACCCTCCCTCCCCAATATAAATACCCAAGCACCCCCCTCCAACACATCAAACCAACACCTCTCTCTCCTCTCTCTCCTCTCCGCAATGCAAGCAGAAGCAAGCACCACCGCCGCCAAGTGCCGCCAGCCTCTCGACCTCTCCTGAGGTTTATATGATCTCCTCTCCACCGTCCCGTGATCTCCTTTCCTCTAGGAGCAACCGCAACATCGGATCCGATCTTCTTCCCCAACTCCGACGACTACTCCGGTGAGATCCACGAAATCCCGTAATTCATTTTTTTTCAGAAAATAGCAATCTTAGAAAATTCATATCTTTTAGAGTTTTTAGTATTTTGAGTGATTCCAATTGCTATGTGTCACAAATTTGCTGAAGTTTCTGTTAGTGCCTCTGGATTTCAAATTTGAGTAGTTTAAATTTGAATTTGATAAATTTTGTTCAAATTAGTATTTTGGCCATAACTTGAGTTTAAAATAGGTTTTAATTAATTCTTTTGCTCCTGGTCACTTGTGATATTGTTTAGCTGTAGGATTTAGTTTGGTAATTTTGGAGTATTTTAAGTTAGATTTTAGTAAAAACAGTACTGTTTTGCTTATATAGTTGTTTTAGTTATGTAATTATTGTTTTAATTATTTTAGTTCATTCCTTTTGTAGATTTTCACTTGTTGTTATATGTTTATGTTTAGCTACAATAGATAAATTTTTGTAGTTATTTATTAGTGTTTAGCTACTGTTTTTGTAATTGCTTGTTTAGTTCATAGTGATAGTGGATAAAATAGTTTTATTAGTTTTAAAAGTAATTCTTTTCCACTTCAAGTTATATTGTTTTTGTTTCTGTTATTTGTGAACACATTAGTTGTTATATTTATTTAGTATAGTTTATTAATGTTTTAATAAATGATTTGCTGTTATAGTTGTCTTAGTGTTTTGCTAGTTGCTATATTTGTTCTAGTCTTAACTAGATGGTTATAGTAGTTTTATATTAGTTCTTTTGTTAGTTATTAAATTAGTAATTTATTTTCTGTTATTTTATTAGATTTATATTTTCTTTGCTGTAGAAAAAAATATTAGAGTAATTTAGTGATGTTATGTTAAGATTTGTGTGAGTTGGTCACCACTAGTTTTTCCTTGAATTTTTCTTTCGAAGTTTTTCCTTTGGTTTTTGACTTGGTTTTCTTTGTTGCTTTTATTGAGTATTGTTATGATTGATAGAATTGATTGCTAGGATGATTGCTTATATGATTGTCTGTTTAATATAGATTTTCAACGGAGTGACGAATAGTTCTACCAAGTCTTTATTCTGAGAGCGTTATTATCTTCATCAAGTAATACCAGGCAAGTTCACTTTGACCATGCTTTCATACCTATGTTTTATTGCATTTAGTGGCATCTTTGCAACAACCCTCCAGTAGTGATATTGAATCCTTGTAGTTGAGTAGTATGCATGAGGTAGGAACCCATCACCCTGTTACCAAGCCCGGGACGTTATTTATTTTAATGCTACGCTATAGTAGACGGGGTTTGGTATGAGTGCACGAGAGTGGTGTGAAGAAGGAGGACTCTACGTCGATGATGACAACTCCATGATGACATCTGCAAGGACTGCATCTTCAAGGCCTCAAGACTTCAAGACTCGAGACAAGAATTCAATACACACTCTGGGTGAAGGACGGTTGACGGGCACCTGGAGAAACCAGTGGTTGGCGGGATGCATGGAGAAGCGCCATGACATCTTGCGGAAAGCTGCACCTGACTCAAAGAGACGGAAGAATACTTCATGCCCGAAGCTTACCTGCAACCGCAAGTCACTATGGGCTCTAGCTTGGTTGACCTTAGTTGTGACTCTGGCTGGGACGGTGCTAGCAGATGTAGAACTACGGTAGGATTGGATGAGCACCGGACGGTGGTCGAGGAACTCTTCGAAGACCATGTTTGGTCATCTTGTTCTCAAACACCTCAAGTGCGAGAACGTAAAGAGAGGGATCGAATCTTGCGGGTAAAGTGTACAAACCTCTGCAGAGGGTTTAAACCTAATCGATTAGTCGTGTCCCGATTACGGACAATTTGAGCATCCGGACTTGGATCTATCTCAAACTCTCAACACCGGATTGATAACTTAATTGTGGACAACTTATGATGATTTTGGGCTATGAGACATCGGTTGGCGGAACCATGTCATGATAGAAAACTCCATAGTACAGACTTCATTTATTCCTTTGATGTAGGGAAAATAAAACCAGCTTTTACGCAAAAACCCCAGACACAGAGCCACAAAGCCATATTGCATATAGTATAGTTTTATCATCTGTTCTTTTATTTTGATCTTGCCGGTACATTCAATGTACTGACCTACACGGCTGCAACGTATCATGTTGCGTATACTTTCTTCCGACGAGTAAGAATACGAGTGCAGGGTTACGGTCTACACTCAACCTGCCGATGGCGTTGATGGGACTCCACACCCAATTACTTGTTTCACTGAGACTATTGAGGTATATATCAGTTTTACGTTATTTATACATGTGATTGCACTTTGATATATACATTGATGTACTGTGTGTGCCGAGATATCTTGATCCGAGGATGGCACGGATACACAGAGGCTTGACCGTCTGAGGTCGGGTCGCTACACTATGGCTAGTAAAATAGTTTATAAACCATAGAAAAGTTGGAATACAGTAGGTTTAACACCAATATAAATAAATAATAAGTTCATTACAGTACCTTGAATTGGTGTTTTGTTTTCTTTCGCTAAAGGAGCTTACGAGTTTTCTGTTAAGTTTTGTGTTGTGAAGTTTTCAAGTTTTGGGTAAAGATTCAATGGACTATGGAATAAGGAGTGGCAAGAGCCTAAGCTTGGGGATGACCAAGGCACCCCAAGGTAATATTCAAGTATAACCAAGAGCCTAGGCTTGGGGATGCCCCGGATGGCATCCCCTCTTTCGTCTTCATTCATCGGTAACTTTACTTGGAGCTATATTTTTATTCACCACATGATATGTGCTTTGCTTGGAGCGTCATTTTATCTTGTTAGTATTTGCTTGCTGTTATTTATAATAATGTTTTTCATCTTTAGTTTCAATAAAAATGTCAAGGATAGCCTTTGCCATGCTTATTTTGCCAGTATACATGTTGCTATTTGAAAACAGAAAGTTTACCGCTGTTGCAAAAATTCCCTAGAAAATTCTGAGAGTGGTATAATGTTGAATATTTTTGAATATTGAGCTCTGATAAATTTATTACAGTGGTAATTTTAGTTCATAATTTTTGGAGTCAGGGAAGTATTGATACTCTTGCATTCTTTACAGACTATACTATTTTGGCAGATTGCTGTTATGTTTGCATATGTTTGCTTGTTTAATGATTCTATTTGAGGATAGGAGTATTAAATATGCAGAGGCATTTAGTTTGCAATGTTGAATAATAATCTTAGTGATTTGTTACAGTAGAAAATGATAAGGTTTTGCATTGGTTTATACTAACCTATCTCACGAGTTCTTGTTGAGTTTGGTGTGGATGAAGCTTTTGAGAAATAGAGAAACCATGATATGAGAGGAATTAAGGAGACACAAAAGTTCAAGATTGGGGATGCACAAGGCACCCCAAGATAATATTTCAAGAAGTCTCAAGCATCTAAGCTTGGGGATGCCCCGGTAGGCATCCCACCTTTCTTCTCCAACAATTATCGGTTAGTATCGGTTGAACCTAAGTTTTTTCTTCTTCACATGATGTGTGCTATCCTTGAAATGTCATTTTATTTTGTTTTGCTTGATGTTTGAATAAAATACCAATATCTTAAATCCTTAAATGGGAGAGTCTTCACATAGTTGTACAATTCGACTACTCATTGATCTTCACTTATATCTTTCGGAGTAGTTTGTTGTTTGCTCTAGTGCTTCACTTATATCTTTTGAGATCACGTTGGTGGATTTGTTTTATAGAAACTATTGAACTCTCATGCTTCACTTAGATTATTTTGAGAGTCTTAAATAGCATGGTAATTTTCTTAAATAATCTTAATATGCTAGGTATTCAAGAATAGTAAAAACTTTCTTATGAGTGTGTTGAATACTATGAGAAGTTTGATGCTTGATGATTGTTTTGAGATATGAAGATGGTGATATTAGAGTCATGCTAGTTGAGTAGTTGTGAATTTGAGAGATACTTGTGTTAAAGTTTATGATTCCCGTAGCATGCACGTATGGTGAACCGTTATGTGATGAAGTCGGAGCATGATTTATTTATTGATTGTCTTCCTTATGAGTGGCGGTCGGGGACGAGCGATGGTCTTTTCCTACCAATCTATCCCCCTAGGAGCATGCGCGTAATACTTTGCTTTGATAACTTCTAGATTTTTGCAATAAGTATATGAGTTCTTCATGATTAATGTTGAGTCCATGGATTATATGCACTTTCCCCATCCTTCCACCATTGCTAGCCTCTCTAATACCGCGCACCTTTCGCCGGTATCATAAACCCACCATATACCTTCCTCAAAACAGCCACCATACCTACCTATCATGGCATTTCCATAGCCATTCCGAGATATATTGCCATGCAACTTTTCACTGTTCTGTTTATTATGACACGCTCCATCATTGTCATATTGCTTTGCATGATCATGTAGTTGACATCGTATTTATGGCAAAGCCACTATGCATAATTTTCATACATGTCACTCATGAGTCATTGCACATCCCGGTCAACCGCCGGAGGCATTCATATAGATTTATACTTTGTTCTAAGAATCGAGTTGTAATTGTTGAGTTGTAAGAAAAATAAAAGTGTGATGATCATCATTATTAGAGCATTGTCCCAGTGAGGAAAGGATGGTGGAGACTATGATTCCCACACAAGTCGGGATGAGACTCCGGACGAAAAAAAAAGAGAAAAGAAAAGAGGCCATAAAAAAAGGCCCAAATAAAAAAATGAGAGAAAAAGAGAGAAGGGACCATGTTACTATCCTTTTACCACACTTGTGCTTCAAAGTAGCACCATGATCTTCATGACCTTCGCATTGTTCTTCTTCTCCTTGGAAGCACCCTCTCCCTCCTTCACAAAAGTTTGCTTGAGAGGAGGAGGTCGTTTGGTCTTGTCATTCTTCTTCTTGTTCTTGGGCTTGGGTGCGAACCCAATCCCCTCCGTGGCCACAACTTCCTTTTGATTGCTCAAAAGGTCGTTGAGGTTCTTCTCACCTTGTATGCATGTCACATGGCCTTTCTCAAGTTGCTCCTTCAACTTAGCATGCACATGCACATGCTCACAACAAGGGTTAGTAGCATTTGCATTATCAATCAACACCATATGAGGAAAAGTGGCTTTCTCCTTGGTTAGCTTTACTTGGAGTTGATCATGAGACTCTTTGAGGCTAGCATGAACACCCTTAAAGACTTTGTGAGCCTTGTCGAGAATGTCAAACTCCTCTTTGAGTCTAGAAAGATCAACCCCAAGCTTTGCCTTCTCGGAGTTTAGCACACGTGAAACAACAAGAGCATGATCAAGATCTTTCTTTAATTTAGCATGATCATCGTTGTATGACTCCTCAAGAGCCAAACGAAGACCACGCTCTTCCTCAAGAGCATTGGAAAGATCCGAAATCTCATCGGCATAGTCACGACTATGCCCCTCCATTGTGAGCCTCGATCATGTCATTGGCTTCACCAAGTTGTTCCAAGAGAGCAACGAAGTGCTTCTTGGATTTGCCCTTGAGTTTACCCATAAAGGCCTCAAACTCATTCTCCTCCACATTAGTTCCCTCATGTTCATCAATGCTACCCGTCGAACAAGGATGATTGATATGATGGTAGTTTTGATGTTGGGGGTTACCTTGTTGGTGGCTTTAGCCATGAGGCACTTGGCGGTGATGCTCTCATTGGGTGAGTCGAAGAGAGACACCCGTGGAGTCGTCGCAATGGCAACGGAGGCCATGGCAACCGACTCACCATCTTCATCATCGTCATCATCCTCATTGTACTCTTCTTGTACCACCAATGCCTTGGGAGGAGTCTTCTTGGTGAAGTTGCTCTTGTTGGGGAACGACTTGGCCTTGTCCTTACGGATGAGCTTGCCACTGTTGTCTTCCCTCTTCTCATAAGGGCACTCCGCAACAAAGTGGCTCACATTGCCACAATTGAAGCAAGTCCTCACTCGTTGCTTGCCCTTTGCGCCACTTGAATTGTTCTTGTTGAAGTTGGGCCTTGAGTTCTTCTTGCTCCAAAATTGCCTTGAAGCAAGTGCCATGTGTTCATGATAGGCATACTTCATATCTTCGAGGTTGCTCTCCTCTTCTTCCTCCTCTCCCTCTTCTTTGGCATAGACCTTGGCCTTCAATGCAAGGTTGGGTCTTTTTGCTCTTTGAGAGCGAAGTACCGCATTTTCGGCGGTCTTGTCCAATATGCTCATAGCCACAAACTCATCTAACACCTCACTTGAGGACAAGGTGTGGAAGTCCGGCCTTTGACGGATGACGGAGGACATGGCTTTGTGGTTAGGCATCATTGCCTTGAGGAATTTGTGCTTGATCCAATTGTCATCTGTGTCCTTACTTACATGATCTCGGAGAGAGACAGCGAGCTTGGTTACTCTCCGATAGAGCTCACGAGGTTCTTCATCTTCTTTCATTGCAAACTCATCGGCTTCATCTTGTACCACTTCATAGTTGGAACGTTGAATGCTTGCGCTTCCCCGATAGAGGGAAACCACTTGGCGCCAAGCATCTTTGGCCAATGAGTAGGGCCGGAGATGAGGAAGGTCTTCGGGAGGGATTGCTTCTTGGATGATGAAGAGAGCATTCTCATTGAATTGATCATCCACGGTTTCTCTAGGAGTGAAGTTGCTCCGGTCCTGCGGATAAAAACCTTCTTCAATGATTCTCCAAAGGTTAGTGTTCACATGATTTAAGTGACGCTAAAAACGATAGACCCAAGAATCAAAATCCTCCTTTTTATCAACCTTTGGGGGAGGGCCGGCATGATTCAAGTGAGTAGAAGGAATCGGTCCACCATAGACAAGTGGAGGTTCCACATGGGCAAAGATGTTGGTGCCACTTTTACCACTAGAAGGAAGGGCTTTCTCGCTAGTAGCTTCCCCCTTGTCGGAGGTAGCATCCGTCACCTTGTTGGCGGGATCACCCACTTTCAATGGTGCGGTGGAAAGTTTAAGCCCTTCTAAGAATTCATGAAACATGCCTTTGACCTCGGTCGTCATGGAGGTTTTCAATGTTTCCAATGCCACATTGAACTCCTCAGAGAGACTACGGTTCCCCCATCTCCCGTAGAAGAGACCAGATTTGCACCGGAGTGCTCCTCCGCACCTTCTATGACGTCAACCATACTCTTCGGACGGTAAAGTCCTTAGTCAAGAGACGAGGCTCTGATACCAATTGAAAGGATCGATATAGTTGACTAGAGGGGGGTGAATAGGCAACTAACAATTTTTAGCTTTTCTTTAACAATTTAAACTTTGCATCAAAGTAGGTTGTCTAGATATGCAATTAAGTGAGCAACCTATATGATGCAACAATGATAAGCACACTAGCAAGAAAGGGATATAACACAAATAAGCTTGCACAAGTAAAAGCACGAGATAACTGAAGGAAATATGCCCTAGAGGCAATAATAAAGTTATTATTTATTTCCTCATATCATGATAAATGTTTATTATTCATGCTAGAATTGTATTAACCGGAAACATGATACATGTGTGAATACATAGACAAACTTAATGTCACTAGTATGCCTCTACTTGACTAGCTCATTAATCAAAGATGGTTATGTTTCCTAACCATAGACATGTGTTGTCATTTGATTAACGAGATCACTTCATTAGGAGAATGATGTGATTGACTTGACCCATTCCGTTAGCTTAGAACTTGATCGTTTAGTATGTTGCTATTGCTTTCTTCATGACTTATACAAGTTCCTATAACTATGAGATTATGCAACTCCCGTTTACCGGAGGAACACTTTGTGTGCTACTAAACGTCACAATGTAACTGGGTGATTATAAAGGAGCTCTACAGGTGTCTCCAAAGGTACATGTTGAGTTGGCATATTTCGAGATTAGGTTTTGTCACTCTGATTGTCGGAGAGGTATCTTTGGGCCCTCTCGGTAATGCACATCACTATAAGCCTTGCAAGCAATGTAGCTAATGAGTTAGTTACGGAATGATGCATTACGTAACGAGTAAAGAGACTTGACGGTAACGAGATTAAACTAGGTATTGAGAAACCGACGATCGAATCTCGGGCAAGTAACATACCGATGACAAAGGGAACAACGTATGTTGTTATGAGGTTTGACCGATAAAGATCTTCGTAGAATATGTAGGAGCCAATATGAGCATCCAGGTTCCGCTATTGGTTATTGACCGGAAACAGTTCTAGGTCATGTCTACATAGTTCTCAAACCCGTAGGGTCCGCACGCTTAAGGTTTTGATGACAGTTATATTATGAGTTTATGAGTTTTGATGTACCGAAGTTTGTTCGGAGTCCCGGATGTGATTACGGACATGACAAGGAGTCTCGAAATGGTTGAGACATGAAGATTGATTTATTAGAAGCCTATATTTGGATATCGGAAGTGTTCCGGGTGAAATCGGGATTTTACCGGAGTACCGGGAGGTTACCGGAACCCCCCGGGGGCTTAATGGGCCTACATGGGCCCTAGTGGAGAGGAAGAGAGGAGGCAAGGGCTGGGCCGCGCGCCCCTCCCCCCCCCCCTACTCCGAATAGGACAAGGAGAGGGGGGCGGCGCCCCCCCTTTCCTTCCTCTCTCCCTCCTCCTTCCCCCCTTCTCTTATTCCAACTAGGAAACAAGGGAGTCCTACTCCCGGTGGGAGTAGGACTCCCCTTGGCGCGCACCTCCTTGGCCGGCCGCCCCCTCCCCCTTGGCTCCTTTATATACGGGGGCAGGGGGGCACCTCTAGACACAACAATTGATCTCTTGATCTCTTAGCCGTGTGCGGTGCCCCCCTCCACCATAGTCCTTGGTAATATTGTAGCGGTGCTTAGGCGAAGCCCTGCGACGGTAGAACTTGAAGATCGTCACCACGCCGTCGTGCTGACGAAACTCTTCCCTGACATTCTGCTGGATCGGAGTCCGGGGATCGTCATCGAGCTGAACGTGTGCTAGAACTTGGAGGTGTCGTAGGTTCGGTGCTTGTTCGGTCGGGCCGTGAAGACGTACGACTACATCAACCGCGTTGTTCTAACGCTTCCGCTTTCGGTCTACGAGGGTACGTGGACAACACTCTCCCCTCTCGTTGCTATGCATCACCATGATCTTGCGTGTGCGTAGGAATTTTTTGGAAATTACTACGTTCCCCAATAGTGGCATCCGAGCCAGGTTTTATGCGTAGATGTTATATGCACGAGTAGAACACAAGTGAGTTGTGGACGATAGAAGTCATACTGCTTACCAGCATGTCATACTTTGGTTTGGCGGTATTGTTGGATGAAGCGGCCCGGACCGACATTACGCGTACGCTTACGCGAGACCGGTTCTCCCGACATGCTTTGCACAGAGGTGGCTAGCGGGTGTCAGTTTCTCCAACTTTAGTTGAACCGAGTGTGGCTACGCCCGGTCCTTGCAAAGGTTAAAACAGCACTAACTTGACGAACTATCGTTGTGGTTTTGATGCGTAGGTAAGAACGGTTCTTGCTCAGCCCGTAGCAGCCACGTAAAATTTGCAACAACAAAGTAGAGGACGTCTAACTTGTTTTTGCATGGCATGTTGTGATGTGATATGGTCAAGACGTGATGCTATATTTTATTGTATGAGATGATCATGTTTGTAACCAAAGTTATCGGCAACTGGCAGGAGCCATATGGTTGTCGCTTTATTGTATGAAATGCAAACGCCCTGTAATTGCTTTACTTTATCACTAAGCGGTAGCGATAGTCGTAGAAGCAATAGATGGCGTAAACGACACCGATGCTATGATGGAGATCAAGGTGTCGCGCCGGTGACGATGGTGATCACGACGGTGCTTCGGAGATGGAGATCACAAGCACAAGATGATGATGGCCATATCATATCACTTATAATGATTGCATGTGATGTTTATCCTTTATGCATCTTATCTTGCTTTGATTGACGGTAGCATTTTAAGATGATCTCTTACTAAATTGTCAAGAAGTGTTCTCCCGAGTATGCACCGCTATGCGAAAGTTCTTCGTCTTGAGACACCACGTGATGATCGGGTGTGATAGGCTCTACGTTCAAATACAACGGTGCAAAACAGTTGCACACGCAGAATACTCAGTTAAACTTGACGAGCCTAGCATATACAGATATGGCCTCGGAACATGGAGACCGAAAGGTCGAACGTGAATCATATAGTAGATATGATCAACATAGTGATGTTCACCATTGAAACTACTCCATCTCACGTGATGATCGGACATGGTTTAGTTGATTTGGATCACGTGATCACTTAGATGACTAGAGAGATGTCTGTCTAAGTGGGAGTTCTTAAGTAATATGATTAATTGAACTTAAATTTATCATGAACTTAGTACCTGATAGTTTTTTTGCTTGTCTATGTTTGTTGTAGATAGATGGCTCGTGCTGTTGTTCCGTTGAATTTTAATGTGTTCCTTGAGAAAGCTAAGTTGAAAGATGATGGTAGAAATTACACGGACTGGGTCCGTAACTTGAGGATTATCATCATTGCTGCACAGAAGAATTACGTCCTGGAAGCACCGCTGGGTGCCAGGCCTGCTACAGATGCAACTGACGACGTTAAGAACGTCTGGCACAACAAAGCTGATGACTACTCGATAGTTCAGTGTGCCATGCTTTACGGCTTAGAACCGGGTCTTCAACGACGTTTTGAACGTCATGGAGCATATGAGATGTTCCAGGAGTTGAAGTTAATATTTCAAGCAAATGCCCGGATTGAGAGATATGAAGTCTCCAATAAGTTCTATAGCTGTAAGATGGAGGAGAATAGTTCTGTCAGTGAACATATATTCAAAATGTCTGGGTATAATAATCACTTGATTCAACTGGGAGTTAATATTCCTAATGATAGTGTCATTGACAGAATTCTTCAATCACTGCCACCAAGCTACAAGAGCTTCATGATGAACTATAATATGCAAGGGATGGACAAGACTATTCCCGAGCTCTTCGCAATGCTAAAGGCTGCGGAGGTAGAAATCAAGAAGGAGCATCAAGTGTTGATGGTCAAGAAGACCACCAGTTTCAAGAAAAGGGTAAAGGGAAGAAGAAGGAACTTCAAGAAGAACAGCAAGCAAGTTGCTGCTCAAGAGAAGAAACCCAAATCTGGACCTAAGCCCGAGATCGAGTGCTTCTCTTGCAAGCGATCGACATTTGAAGCGGAACTGCCCCAAGTATCTGGCGATAAGAAGGATGGCAAGGTGAACAAAGGTATATGTGATATACATGTTATTGATGTGTACCTTACTAATACTCGCAGATAGCACTGGTATTTGATATCGGTTCATTGCTAATATTTGCAACTCAAACAGGGACTACGGATTGCGAAGATTGGCTAAGGACGAGGTGACGATGCGCGTGGGAAATGGTTCCAAAGTCGATGTGATCGCGGTCGGCACGCTACCTCTACATCTACCATCGAGATTAGTTTTAGTCCTAAATAATTGTTATTTGGTGTCAGCGCTGATCATGAACATTATATCTGGATCCTGTTTGATGCGAGACGGTTATTCATTTAAATCAGAGAATAATGGTTGTTCTATTTATATGAGTAATATCTTTTATGGTCATGCACCCTTAAAGAGTGGTCTATTTTTATTAAATCTCGATAGTAGTGATACACATATTCATAATGTTGAAGCCAAAAGATCCAGAGTTGATAATGATAGTGCAACTTATTTGTGGCACTGCCGTTTGGGTCATATTGGTGTAAAGCGCATGAAGAAACTCCATACTGATGGACTTCTGGAATCACTTGAGTATGAATCACTTGGTACTTGCGAACCATGCCTCATGGGCAAGATGACTAAAACACTGTTCTTCGGTACTATGGAGAGAGCAACAGATTTGTTGGAAATCATACATACAGATGTATGTGGTCCGATGAATGTTGAGGCTCGTGGCGGATATCATTATTTTCTCACCTTCACAGATGATTTAAGCAGATATGGGTTTATCTACTTGATGAAACATAAGTCTGAAACTTTTGAAAAGTTCAAAGAATTTCAGAGTGAAGTTGAAAATCATCGTAACAAGAAAATAAAGTTTCTACGATCTGATCGTGGAGGAGAATATTTGAGTTACGAGTTTGGTCTACATTTGAAACAATGCGGAATAGTTTCGCAACTCACGCCACCCGGAACACCACAGCGTAATGGTGTGTCCGAACGTCGTAATCGTACTTTACTAGATATGGTGCGATCTATGATGTCTCTTACTGATTTATCGCTATCGTTTTGGGGTTATGCTTTAGAGACGGCCGCATTCACATTAAATAGGGCACCATCAAAATCCGTTGAGACGACGCCTTATGAACTGTGGTTTGGCAAGTAACCAAAGTTGTCGTTTCTTAAAGTTTGGGGCTGCGATGCTTATGTGAAGAAACTTCAACCAGATAAGCTCGAACCCAAATCGGAGAAATGCGTCTTCATAAGATACCCAAAAGAGACTATTGGGTACACCTTCTATCATAGATCTTAGGGCAAGATTTTTTTTGCTAAATTCGGATCCTTTCTAGAGAAGGAGTTTCTCTCGAAAGAAGTGAGTGGGAGGAAAGTAGAACTTGATGAGGTAACTATACCTACTCCCTTATTGGAAATTAGTTCATCACAAGAACCGGTTCCTGTGACGACTACACCAATAAGTGAGGAAGCTAATGATAATGATCATGAAACTTCAGATCAAGTTACTACCGAACTTCGTAGGTCTACCAGAGTGAGATCCGCACCAGAGTGGTACGGTAATCCTATTCTGGAAGTCATGTTACTTGACCATGGCGAAGCTACGAACTATGAGGAAGCGATGATGAGCCCAGATTCCGCAAAATGGCTTGAGGCCATGAAATCTGAGATGGGATCCATGTATGAAAACAAAGTATGGACTTTGGTTGACTTGCCCGATGATCGGCAAGCCATCGAGAATAAATGGATTTTCAAGAAGAAGACTGACGCCGATGGTAATGTAACTGTCTACAAAGCTCGACTTGTTGCGAAAGGTTTTCGACAAGTTCAAGGGTTGACTACGATGAGACTTTCTCACCAGTGGCGATGCTTAAGTCTGTCCAATCATGTTAGCAATTGCCGCATTTTATGATTATGAAATATGGCAAATGGATGTCAAAACTGCATTCCTGAATGGATTTCTGGAAGAAGAGTTGTATATGATGCAACCGGAAGGTTTTGTCGATCCAAAAGGTGCTAACAAAGTGTGCAAGCTCCAGCGATCCATTTATGGACTGGTGCAAACCTCTCGGAGTTGGAATAAACGCTTTGATAGTGTGATCAAACCATATGGTTTTATACAGACTTTTGGAGAAGCATGTATTTACAAGAAAGTGAGTGGGAGCTCTGTAGCATTTCTGATATTATATGTAGATGGCATATTATTAATTGGAAATGATATAGAATTTCTGGATAGCATAAAGGGATACTTGAATAAAAGTTTTTCAACGAAAGACCTCGGTGAAGCTGCTTACATATTAGGCATCAAGATCTATAGAGATAGATCAAAACGCTTAATTGGACTTTCACAAAGCATATACCTTGATAAAGTTTTAAAAAGGTTCAAAATGGATCGAGCAAAGAAAGGGTTCTTGCACGACATAAGGTGTGAAGTTGAGTCGACTCAATGCCCGACCACAGCAGAAGATAGAGAGAAAATGAAAGATGTTCCCTATGCTTCAGCCATAGGCTCTATCATGTATGCAATGCTATGTACCAGACCTGACGTATGCTTAGCAATAAGTTTGGCAGGGAGGTACCATAGTAATCCAGGAGTGGATCACTGGACAGCGGTCAAGAATATCCTGAAATACCTAAAAAGGACTAAGGATATGTTTCTTGTTTATGGAGGTGACAAAGAGCTAGTCGTAAATGGTTACGTCGATGCAAGCTTTGACACTCATCCGGACGATTCTAAATCGCAAACCGGATACGTGTTTATATTGAACGGTAGAGCTGTCAGTTGGTGTAGTTCTAAACAAAGCGTCGTGGCGGGATCTACATGCGAAGCGGAGTACATAGCTGCTTTGGAAGCAGCAAATGAAGGAGTCTGGATGAAAGAGTTCATTTCCGATCTAGGTGTCATACCTAGTGCATCGGGACCAATGAAGATCTTCTGTGACAATACGGGTGCAATTGCCTTGGCAAAGGAATCCAGATTTCACAAGAGGACCAAGCACTTCAAGAGACGCTTCAATTCCATCCGGGACCAAGTCCAGGTGGGAGATATAGAGATTTGCAAGATACATACGGATCTGAATGTTGCAGACCTGTTGACTAAGCCTCTTCCACAAGCAAAACATGATCAGCACCAAGACTCCATGGGTGTTAGAATCATTACTGTGTAATCTAGATTATTGACTCTAGTGCAAGTGGGAGATTGAAGGAAATATGCCCTAGAGGCAATAATAAATTTATTATTTATTTCCTCATATCATGATAAATGTTTATTATTCATGCTAGAAGTGTATTAACCGGAAACATGATACATGTGTGAATACATAGACAAACATAATGTCACTAGTATGCCTCTACTTGACTAGCTCATTAATCAAAGATGGTTATGTTTACTAACCATAGACATGTGTTGTCATTTGATTAACGAGATCACTTCATTAGGATAATGATGTGATTGACTTGACCCATTCCGTTAGCTTAGCACTTGTTCGTTTAGTATGTTGTTATTGCTTTCTTCATGACTTATACAAGTTCCTATAACTATGAGATTATGCAACTCCCGTTTACCGGAGGAACACTTTGTGTGCTACCAAACGTCACAACGTAACTGGGTGATTATAAAGGAGCTCTACAGGTGTCTCCAAAGGTACATGTTGATTTGGCGTATTTCGAGATTAGGTTTTGTCACTCCGATTGTCGGAGAGGTATCTCTGGGCCCTCTCGGTAATGCACATCACTATAAGCCTTGCAAGCAATGTAGCTAATGAGTTAGTTACGGAATGATGCATTACGTAACGAGTAAAGAGCCTTGACGGTAACGAGATTAAACTAGGTATTGAGATACCGACGATCAAATCTCGAGCAAGTAACATACCAATGACAAAGGGAACAACATATGTTGTTATGCGGTTTGACCGATAAAGATCTTTGTAGAATATGTAGGAGCCAATATGAGCATCCAGGTTCCGCTATTGGTTATTGACCGGAAACAGTTCTAGGTCATGTCTACATAGTTCTCGAACCCGTAGGGTCCGCACGCTTAAGGTTTCGACGACAGTTATATTATGAGTTTATGAGTTTTGATATACCGAAGTTTGTTCGGAGTCCCGGATGTGATTACGGACATGACGAGGAGTCTCGAAATGGTCGAGACATGAAGATTGATATATTAGAAGCCTATATTTTGATATCGGAAGTGTTCCAGGTGAAATCGGGATTTTACCGGAGTACCGGGAGGTTACCGGAACCCCCCACCCCCCGGGGCTTAATGGGCCTACATGGGCCCTAGTGGAGAGGAAGAGAGGAGGCAAGGGCTGGGTCGCGCCTCCCCCCCCCCCCCCTAGTCCGAATAGGACAAGGAGAGGGGGGTGGCGCCCCACCCCCTTTCCTTCCTCTCTCCCTCCTCCTTCCCCCTTCTCCTATTCCAACTAGGAAAGAAGGGAGTCCTACTCCCTGGGAGTAGGACTCCCTTGCGCGCCCTCCTTGGTCGGCCGCCCCTCCCTTGGCTCCTTTATATACTGGGGCAGGGGGCACCTCTAGACACAACAATTGATCTCTTGATCTCTTAGCCGTGTCGGTGCCCCCTCCACCATAGTCCTCGATAATATTGTAGTGGTGCTTAGGCGAAGCCTGCGTGATAGAACATCAAGATCGTCCACCACGCCGTCGTGCTGTCGAAACTCTTCCCCAACATTTTGCTGGATCGGAGTCCGGGGATCGTCATCAAGCTGAACGTGTCCTAGAACTCGGAGGTGCCGTAGTTTCGGTGCTTGATCGGTCATGCCGTGAAGACGTACGGCTACATCAACCGCGTTGTTCTAACGCTTCCGCTTTTGGTCTACGAGGGTATGTGGACAACACTCTCCCCTCTTGTTGCTTTGCATCACCATGATCTTGCGTGTGCGTAGGAAATTTTTTGAAATTACTACATTCCCCAACAATAGCCAAGAGTGGAGCCGGTGGAGACGAGGATGTGTTACCGAAGTTCCTTCCCTTTGAGGGGAAGTACGTCTCCGTTGGAGCGATGTGGAGGCACAATGCTCCCCAAGAAGCCACTAGAGCCACTGTATTCTCCTCACGCCCTCACACAATGCGAGATGCCGTGATTCCACTATTGATGCCCTTGGAGGCGGCGACCGAACCTTTATAAACAAGGTTGGGGCAATCTCCACAACTTAATTGGAGGCTCCCAACGACACCACGAAGCTTCACCACAATGGACTATGGCTCCGCGGTAACCTCAACCGTCTAGGGTGCTCAAACACCCAAGAGTAACAAGATCTGCAAGGGATAAGTGGGGGGAATCAAATTTCTCTTGGTGGAAGTGTAGATCGGGGCCTTCTCAACCACTCCCGAGCAAATCAACAAGTTTGATTGGCTAGGGAGTGAGATCGGGCGAAAATGGAGCTTGGAGCAACAATGGAGCTTAGGGTTGGAAGAGGTGGTCGACTAGAAGTAGGAGACACCCCTTTTATAGTTGTGGACAAAATCCAACCGTTATCCACTTAACCAGCCCGCGACATGCGGTACTACCGCTCCAGAAACGCGGTACTACCGCAAGGCCACGCGGTACTTACGTGAGGGACCATGGTACTACCGCGGCAGCTGCAGAGACTAGAACATGCTCGACCGAGAGCAAGATTTCCATGAGCGCGATCTTGCCGCTCCCCTGCGGTACTACCGCAAGGCGAAAAATCCTAGTTCAGGAAGGCGCGGATGAATAAAATTACATCCGTGCCTACTTTACATGAAATCAATCGATGCAAAATCCGACACGGTACTACGGGGAGCGGTACTACCGCATGGCACCTGAACCAGGCAGCAGCGTACTACCGAAAGCACGGTGCGGTACTACATGAGGCGCGGATGTAAAAAATTACATCCGCCCCTACTACCGCGATGCAGCGGCACTTGGCCTGGGAGCCACGGTACTACGGCTCCAGAGGAGCGGTACTACCATGGGCTCCTGCGGTACTACCGCACCGTGGCACGGTACTACCGCAGGTGCCTACGGTACTACCGCTCTAGGGAGCAGTACTACCGCAAGCTCAGCAACAGCAGCCAGGACAATCGCATAGAGGACAAACGGGGGATGCTCCAAAGTGCAAGGAAAAGGTGGAGACAAGGAAGGAAACGTGTATGTGATGATTCCACCCGAACCTTTCCGACGCGGACCCCCTCTTAATAGTACGGCTTTCCTACGACTCAAATCCACCAAAAAGAAACGTAGAAAAACGCCGACTTCAATAGTTTTCGAGGGGCACCAAACCGTCTTGAGCCTAGCGATGAAGCGTCTGAGAAACTCAAGGCACACGATTAGTCCGCAAAAGCATTGTCATCAATCACCAAAACACCTTAGGGATAAATATGCCCTTACATAGCGAAATTGCCTAGGAGCACTCGGCGACTACCCCCGGAATCTGTTCCATCAATTCTCCTCGGGATCCGAAATCACTATATTCACTGTTTTGTATTCAGACATTCTTCCTCGCGTATTTATCATGCATTGCAGTGTATGTCCGTACTAAAGTTCACGCCTTCTGTTCCTAGGCAGAGAAACTTCTGTCCAAACGCGAGACTGCCCACATGCACCATCTCCCCAACCACCATCTTCCCAACTACCAAACATTGTTAAATGTAGACAATAAATCAAGTAATCATTGAGTCCTAAAGCACTGTCTGCCCCCATTAGACGGACTATGTAATTCCAATTACCATGCAGTTTATTTAATATTTCATGTTCCGCGTCTACTCGTTTGCAATATTAATATCATTTTCACTTTAGCAAATCTTTATTTATTTCCTTTTCTCTCCATCACTCTGCTACACTCCCCTCGAATTATTAAAATAAAATTGCCTGTACTCATCTGCTAGGACTTATTTGTTATACGAATTGATTTTTCTTAAACCTCAAATTAAAGGTCCGTCTGTACTGTCATATAACTAGTCGACGTAACAAACTTTATCACTACACAGCTCAAATATCTCATTTCGTCCTGTGCACAACATGCATCCAGCCCTTTGCTCACAACTACCATGCAAACATTAAATGACTGCAGAAATTACACGCCAATTCAATGTACCATGTCCCACCACGCTGACCAGCCATCACTCCATCGCTTTACCACAATAAAAGCAGTTTCAACAATCTTTTTAGTGAGCGGGTTGTGCAGTTTACCTTCCATGGAAGACGTTTCCCGGATCTAGTGAGCCGTTTCGCAGATCGAGCTGGGGATCTGGCGACGGAATCATATCTTTTCTCCAAGATCTACAACTCCTCGGACTTGTATCAAAACAATATCTCTTCTCTGGTTAAAGAAAAGGGATAGTAGATCGTTGTGGAAGAAGAACAGTATGTTTCGTTGAGAGCTTTCTTCCCTCTCCTCAGATCTGGCAATGCAGTCTTCCTGGGGTCGGGCTTAACTCGTGAAGGTATGTGTAGGAGAGTCGAATTGACTATGGTGGCTGAACTACAGTGCTCTAATGGGCCCCTATGCAGTTACAGTTAATGCCGATGGACAGGTACAAATTGTTCAAGCATGCATACGCTACAGGTCGTGTATAGCCAGGGAAAACTATTTTACAATTATGTTGCACACATCCCGAGGCAGTGCAGCAGCAGACGTGATTTCGGTGGGTGGAGTCGCCGAGTGCTCTTAGTCCGCGTCCCTTACATAGACCTTACTATATCTATATTACCAATCTTCGAAAAAATGGTACTACGCTAGGTGACTATATCTTTTATGGTTTTGATGCTTCTAGACCTTGCCTCCCCCCCTATCTTCATTTTCTGGCTCCATCCCTGGCGGCAACTACCATAAATTAAACATCACAACTATAGTTAAGCAAAATAAAGAGAGTTGTCATGCTTTTACAACTATATTTACCATCCCGAATAACTAAAGTTGCCATCCCCGGGGTAACTATAGTGTCATCCCGCGAGTAACTAACGTAGCTGAGCCAGGACGTGTGGGCATATTTGATTCGTGCCACACGCGCGAGGTGAAGATGAATAGTACTTGTTTCGTGTGTTGCACGAAATAGCTGCCCCATACGTGTGGGCAGTTCTAATGTTCGCCCATGCATGGGCCGTGTGAGCTGCCTCGTGATTATGCCACAGAGGGCGTATGAGCGGATTTCTAGTATGCCACATGTGTGATAGATATCGGCGTTCTTTCTTTTTTTAGTGTGGCAACTGGGCACAAAGACACACTATAACTATATACGGCGATTCCTCTAAAAAAAACTATATACGGCGATGCGATTCAAACAGCGAACGAGCTAGCCACGTCCCTTAAATAAAGTGGCAGCGTTAACAAAATGAAGAAGTACAGAATGGTTTCCCGCGATTCAATTATTCTAGCTATCACGTTCCCGATCCTCAAAAAAAAGAAAAAGCTATCACGTTCCCGGCGCAGCGCGTGCTTTCTTTACCGCTCTTTACCGCGTGGTGGGACGTGGAACTATCATCTATGGCACCCATCGTGATCACTCGTGGAGACAACGTGGCCGTAGGGTCCGCGTCACTGCCACGCGCGTGAACGATAGGAACAGACGACAAAATGCATTTGCGTTCGTTTGACTGCTCCTTGGTATGCTCATATTGCCGTTTAAACGGGTCGGGTCCTGCTTTAACGGTTCACTGTGATGTGAATGAACGCGACCGCTTATTCCTTTCAGATCGAGACAGAGCTTTGTGAACGAGGGTCATCTATCAAAAAAAAATCAATAAAGCTCTTTGAATTGCCAAAAAAAGGCTGAAAACTACTACTCCAAGTTAATTAACTTAGGTTAGTTTTGGCGCCGTGATGGCTTTTCAAAAATCATTTTTTTCTACAATAAAATGCTGACACCAGTTGAAACAAAATCCTCAAAGATGCGCCATCTCAGCTGCCCCTATCTTGTCTTCGTGCCCAGACAAATAACCCGGCCGGTCCGTCGGTTTTGGTCAGGATCAGTGTGCCTCCGACTGCGACCCTGTAGGCGGTTCAGGCCTCAGATCCGTTCCAACTACGACGACCCGAGCCCGCAGCGAAAACGAATCAAACGTGGGCACGGCACGCCCACGGTATACTTTGCCGTGTGGAGCCAGCATCCTACCTGGCCACCATCCCGTCAGCGATGCATGGCGCCCTATATAAGCGACAGCCAGCATCCAAGGTGCTCCATCGGCCATCGCATATTCGCATTTGCACAGCCCCGTTCGCTGGCATCCAGATCATCCCATTCGTTTCTGCAATCATACAAGCTCGTTCATCCGGCCCACAAGTTGGTTCAGATCAAGCCCAGCGCCATTGCCATCGCCATGTCTTCGACGACGGCGGCATCCGACGTCGCCGGCGTCTGGTTCTTCGGCGAGCTCTCCGCCGCCCTGCGTGGGAAGAAGCGGCAGGCCGTGCCGACGGTGAGCCACGCCGACCACCAACACCAGATGGGAGGGGCCGCTCATGGCAAGAAGGCGGACGCGGCGGCGAAGCCTTCCGTCGTCGACCGGAAGGAGGCCGCCGGCGGCGGGATGTCGGACTCGACGGTGTACTTGCTGCTCGACCGCTTCGCACCCAGCTAGCCGGTGCTCGCTCGTCTCACCCACGCCTGCTTGCTCGTGTACCTCGACTGTATATGTAACTACGTTTCTTAATTCCATTCTTGTTCCGAGACATTTATACAGAAACACTGGTTGGACATGTGATTCCCTCCTGTTCTGACCGACCATTGCCCGAGCCACCGGAGATCAGGGCATCTCTAGCCGATCCCCTAATTAAATTCTCCATTCCATCTTTCATCCATTAATTTCTCATTTTTAGGGAATTGAACTTTTTTTTCATCTAGTCCATCCCTCAAAACTTAGTTCTTCAAAAACAAATATTTTGCCAATTCATCCAAACTCCATTTTTTAAACATATATTATCATCACATATTAATTCAAAACTTGAGAGTTCAAGTGCATGTCAAATTTAATGTTTTTAAACATGGTCATTCAAATTCAAACACAACATACGGTTCAAATGAAATAAGAATCCAAATAAAACATGATCAAAGCAAGAATCGAGTGATATGTAGCCTCGTTGGTTAACAAGATCTTGGAGTTGGCTGTGAGCTTCACGGTTCTTGATCCTTCAGTGTGCTTGGATTTTGTTTCGATGATGTTCCAGCTCTACCTATCTACCATGACACCATGGTAGAGGAACCGCAAGTTCTTCGTGTCATCTCTCTCGTCCCCGATGACCATGTTCTGCACAATAACGCATTTTGTCATGACTTGCCACAAGCTTCAGGCTTCCAATACTCAGTAGAGCCACAGACAATCGCAAAGCATTTTTTAAGCATTCGAAAAGCTCTCTCAACGTCCTTCCTAGTAAATTATTGGCACACTGCAAAGTGAGATTTCTTGTTACCTCGAGGACACCGGATTATCTTCACGCCAATGGAGGATAGATACATTGACAAGGTAGTATCCCATGTTGTACTCATGGCGATTGACAACATAGTTGCAAGTTGCAGCATCACCGGCAACAAGCCTTGCAAAAGAGGAGATCGCTGGAGGACATTGGGGTTTCTATGAAAATGAGGCATCCCCAAGAGTGAATGCCAAAATTCACAAATCATGCGATGCAACTACGTCAAGAATGATGTTTGGATGATGACAATGTCATTTGCATTGACCTTGCCATGCCACGGGACAATTCTTCCCTGTCCAATTCATACAGCCAGGGAATCCACGCATCCCTGACCAACCTCTCTTCGCATTCTGCCACGAGTCTCTTGGTATCTTCACTAGAGGGAGCCCTCAAGTACTACTCCAGTCCAAACATCTCGTTCACGGCTTTGGTGACTCTGTTCGCACACTCGAGGATGAGATCTTCTTCAATGCACATATAGTCTTAGACGGCGCCGACTAGACATCCATACGCAAGCACTCACATGACGGCTATAATCTCCAACAATGGACTTGTTGATTCTCCCATGAAATTCCTTCTCAGTTCAAACCAAGGATCATGCTTCTTCATGTCTCTTGCAATGGTATTGAAGAGATATTGATGCATCTAGAATCGGTGCCAAAAATAGATGTGGGGATATACTACATTCCACGCAAAGTAATCCCTCACTGGATCATCATGACCTTTGATCCTATCTCCAAGAATCCGTATGCGGCCAATATGAAAACCAGCCTTGGTCTCCTAAATCCTCCTCTTGAATTATTGTGGTGGCCGACAATTCAGAATCATTATTTTCTTCTTCTTCCTCCTCCGACAAAGAAACGTCAAAGTACTTAATGCACAACCACTTCATGTACACATTGGGGTGTTCCATTATCAATATGAGACCCTATTCGATGACAAACGAAAAAGGAGTGAGGGGGGTTGGGCCAATTTATCAAAAACACCTTCTGGGCGGTGGTGCTGGAAGCAAAGGCGGGCGGTGATGGAGCTTCGTTTAGGGCCGAACGGGCGACGGAGGACACCGGTGCTACTGATATTCCCCACTAATCTTTATGCCGGTAAACACAATTGTTGGGGCCTGAAGAGCAAGGGTTTCCAGTGAGCAACAAGTATATTCCCCTCAATTACAAACCAATGTACATGATCATGATCGCATATAAGCATTGCATCCTTGAACCCATAACCATTATTCAACAAGCATTATGAGCTTCATGATAAGTTTTACTGGCACACCTTACACTTGGGATAGCAAGGAGCAATGACAGAGCGTCTGCTAATCATGCTTGTTTGTGAGAGATATAGAAACCGTCAGCACGCTCACGGAACGGCATACCTCCTGCTCGGCCGCTTCATTCCAAGTACGTGACGATGTAGCTACATTCTTTATTTTCTACTACCTGTTGAGATGCGTCAAGAACACAACAATTGTACGAGAAATCGGACATGCTACCATGTAAAGGAGATCAATAATGATACATACAGATGCAAGAATTAATCGGAATCAGGCAGGCCTCTTGCCCTCTCATTCTACGTGTGAACAACTAAACAAACAAATCATACAATAAATTACAAACAGAAGGAAATGAGCTGGGAAAAAAGAACCAAAATGGGCAAAGCTCTAAAAAAAGGGAGGTCGTCGCCGGAGAGGGAAATGCACAACTATTTACACCTCTTCTTGGTCTTCTGTCACGCGAGCAAAGGTCGCCGTCAGTGGGAGTAGGAGCTCGGCTCGTCGCCGCTGTATACCGTCTCGCTGGAGCCAAAAACAGGCTTCTCCTCCTCCCACTTGACGATCTCCCGGCCGTAGCGGATCGCTGAGCAGACAGACTGCTGGTCCAGGGCGTTCACGTAGGATACATAGAGCTTCCGCTCTGTGAGCGAGTGGAACAGCCTCTTGAATTTCACGCCGATGTAGTGTGCGGCCATCTGCGCCAGCGACGCACCATTGTGGCTGCCACGCTTGCTTCTGCTGGTTCCGTCAATCAGATTGCGACTTACCAACGGGGTGAATTCAGCAAACCAGTCACATGCGGTTAGCGGGGATTTACCAATCTTCTGCTCTAGAAGATCAAACTTGGTCAGGAGTAGGAGAAAATTCATCTGCTCGAACGTTGGATGAAGAGCAATGCTCTCAAATAACTGTTTGCTCTCTATCATCTTGTTGACAACGGTGCCATTTGCATCCTCGTAGTACTCGTCATAATCGCTAACCGCAACACAGAAGATGACAAGGCTGACATCATCGAACATCTGCAGCCATTTGCTGTTCTCCCGCAATCCTTTATTGTTTATTCTGATCAGCTGGTACCTGATAACAAAACATAACTTTCATTGTGAGTATTACTATCACAGTTCCTAATAGTAATATAGGAATCCAACATAGAATGTAAATATATGGTGTCCTCAGCTGAACGAGATACTAAATGTACATGTGTGCTTTCCATCGCAACAGACATTTGACAAAATACCATGGAAATTGGCCTCATGAAATCAGAAGGGAAAGACTAACAGGAACCCACGCATATATTCATTTTTTATTACATAATTAGCTAATGGTGCTGAAATATTGTAAGCTATGGAAAAACTACATGTAACACAAGTAAATACCAGACCATCCCTGCCTTTTGTGACAAAAGATCTACCTTAGCAACGTGTCTTGTGGATCAAGCTCATCAGCAACCCGCACATCCAAAGCCAGCTGCGGGAAAGAGATATCTGTAGATGCTAATCCATCCGAGGATGTTATTCCATCAGCATAGAGGATATCGATATCACAGAGCTCATATTCCGTTCGAGAAATATCAACCACCTGATCATTTCAAATGCACAAAGGCCAAAGAATGAATGATCACAATTGGACAACTAAATCACTGCTAAAGAAGTCCAAGATAGGAATGGATATGAAAACATCAAACCAGGTAAACGAGCAAAATTTTCAAGAGAACAACAATAGTACCCTGTCAAGGAAGTAACTGGCAGCAGACGGAAGGAACGGCAGTTCATTTCTTCGTCTATATGTAGCTTGAATAGCAGGATCTTTCCATAGTTCCTCAACCAGTGGCGCATATTCACGACTAGCTGCAGGGAAAATGTCTTCAAGATTACCCAAAGCCATGGCCTTTAGAATCCAATCCGAGAATGCTTTCAAGCGTGGGACAATGGAGTACTCAGTAACTTCTTCATCACAGAACCCCGACTCAGGACGCCCTGCAAAAAACATGTGGCTGTTAGGGTCAGTTCTAGCCAAACAGTTAGCATAGGAGTCCTCCGCTTGGTTTCAGTTGCTTCACAAGGTACCATGAATCTAAGACTATGTGTTTAATATGAAGCAGAACAAATGGTGGATAGACATGATCATACCAGAGCTAGAAGGATCGTGTTGGCAGAGTTTTCTTCTATCAGCTAAAACTTCCTCTTCAAACCGTTCACGGCCTTCAAGAAGTATACCAATGTAGCGATATATGTTACTTTGTATGATAAGTTTGAGATCTTCACACTCATCCATCGAAAATGGTTTACTCTTGTATGAGAATTTAGCCTGAGATTCGAGAGATTCAGAATTAATTGCTAGTCTACAACAGTATTGCAAATGACATTTGGCACTGCAGAAGATTTAGTCAGTGCACATGTGGAATGTAAATCTTGATACCGATATAACAGTGTGAATACCGGTTGTAATTGGACGGTGACCTTAATGCAGCTAGTCAACTTATCAGTTCGTGAACATGAACACAATAGACGTCAATAGCCATATGTACCTGTTTGAGTATGGTGCTTGTCCCTGATCCAACTAACAGAAGTTTCTGGGTCGTCCTTTGCTCCAAGTATTCAGGTCGATTTACTACATTAATAGCCTCTTCGCCGCATTGATTAGTCATTTTATTAGGAGTTGGCAATGACAGGACAGGACTAAGCAGCTTCACTATAGGCTGGTGAAAAGTGCAGATAAATTTAACTTTGGTCAGATTCCTCACGGGGAAATACAGGTTACCTAAGAAAAGATGAATTCTAGAACTACCTTATCCCAAATCTTTCCTTTAACAGTTTTTTGGCCTTCCTCTTGGTAACTCCCATCAGCATTCAACCAAAAGTGAGGTTTCCCAGCACACTGAACTCCTGCCAACTGAAACCAAAGATATATGTAAGGAAAAAATGCAACTTACGATAAAAATGAGGTAGGAATAAATTAATTCCGAACCTTAAGTATTTGCAGCTCAGATTTTGTAATCTCACGGCCATTTACCAAGATTCCGGTGCTCCCATTGCTCGCTTTTTGAACTAAAGCACCTCCAACATTTAGATTTGCGCTTATTATGCAATGGGGTTTGTGTCCCTCCTGTAACATTATCGAAGAAGAGTTTAAAACCAGAGTTGTGGACGACATATATCATCAACATTTATGCGAAGAAGCAAGCAAAAATAATCATGCAATGATTGAAATTCTGAAATGGCATGTGCGGGATAAAATAATGACATTTTCTAACTTGAAATTCCATTTTCCCCAAAAAATAAGTCGGCACAAGCTATGACACCCAGACACTGCAATATTCCTATTTACTATGATGTACTATTTTACATACTCCCTCCGTTCCAAAATAGATGACCCAACTTTGTACTAACTTTAATATAAAGTTGGGTCATCTATTTTGGAACGGAGGGAGTAGATACTACTGCTAATATGTGCTAACCTTGGTGTGCAACTATGTACTATTCTCAACTAGAAAAAGAAATGTAGCAACTTCTCCTGATTTAGGGACAATACCAACCACCATGATTCCTAGGATTTGATAATTCGTTCAAACCATGATAAGATCATAAGACATCATGGCTCTACCAGCTCACTAAAAAAAACATCAATATTCAAAATAGTCAACGACTCCCTCTGTTCCTAAATATTTGTCTTTTTAGAGATTTCAAATGGACTACCACATACGGATGTATATAGACATATTTTAGAGTGTAGATTCACTCATTTTGCTCCGTATGTAGTCACTTGTTGAAATCCCTAGAAAGACAAATATTTAGGAACGGAGTGAGTAGATATTTGACAATATCAAAGCTCAACAGCACTATCCCTCCAGATCTTTCTACATATTTCCCACCAAGAATAATTAAATATACAGTCTCATGATTTTCATCCAATACAGAACCTACACAGCTCAATCATATCAGGTAACTATCCGGTGAAAACCCATGCAAAGACCCTAAAGGAGTAATCTTTCACTTTCAGTTGCAGCATTGACAAGGGCAACACGCCAACAACCTATGTTCCACCTTTAATAACCATAAATGTTAAATCTAAGCATTCAACAGAATATTCCAAATTACTCCACGTCTCCTATGAGAAGTTCAGAACCATACACAGAAACCTCAAGATGTCTCTTGTATGTTCGTGGGGGCACTTGACTAACAATCAGGGTTTTATTCTCTCCCTATCTCTGTTCCCATTCTCGTCTCTCTCTTCCGTTCCTTTCTTCCAGCAAGGGCGCAGAGGGGAGCCTGCCGATAGGCAACGCCGCCACAACTGGCTTAGGAGGTCTCCAAGGAGGTAAGAAAGAGGGGAAAGGCAAGACCCTAGGGGGGCGGGTTCTTGATTTTTTTTTTCCTCGATTATATTGGGATGAAGTTCTCCAAGATGAGTTGGAAGCTGGTTTGTGGGAGGTTTAAAGCTCGGATCTCGGAATTTGAGGTCGAGTTTTACCTTCAATTCGATTTATTTATTTTCATGGAAATTAATGATGAATTTAGAAGTTGCTGTCTTTCAGAGCTGAAAGCTCAGATTTAAGGCCAAATATGGTATCTGATTTGAGTTTTTTTTTTCCTAGTTGATTGATTGAAAACTCTAGTTCATCTAGTTGAAGGACATTGTTCATTAGTTGGAAGCAGGGGTTGGAAGTTGGGGAGTGGAGGTTGGACAGATTCATGGTTGAAATCTAGATGGGTTTTTTTTTTTAAAGAGGGAAACCACCTGCCTGAAATCTAGATGGATGTCTAATAGAAAGTGAATGTGTTTGGGTAGAAACCCTCCATATTTTTGGTTGAAAGCTGCTCCTATTTTTTATGTGAGTGAGAATAGCAGGCACCATGTCCGCCGACAAATGTGAACCCCCCCACCACCACCACCACCACCAGCACCAAACAAACATTTAGTTTTGCACTTGAAATGGAAATGTAGACGAATTCACTACTGATTGGCTAAAACACAATTGTGACATCATACTATAGGGTTATAGAGGCCACCCAAAATAGGTTCCTTACATCACGGACAAGACTGATAGACAAAGCAAACGAACAGATTAATTCTCGTGCCAAAACCTTGAGTCACGTACCTTGCCCCAGAAGCCGGATACCTTATCGTACCAATAGAAGCCAGGGCGGAGCCTGGAAGGAGGGCACGAGCATCCCTGCAGCAAAGCTAGCTCCTCCGGTGACAACTTAGCCCCATTAACGTAAATGTCCTCCGGGCGCAGCTGGTTCGCTGCGCATTCACGCTCGCTTCTCATGACGAGCTCCACCTCCGCCGCACTGATCAGTCGCCGCAGCACGCGTGAGCCTCGACCCAGCGCGTTCCGCCTCGACTCGGCCACAGGACGCCCGATGCAGGACAAACACTTGCGGCCCTCCGGCATGGACCCCATCGCCCGGAGCACGCAAGCCGAGCAGTATCGTGCGCCGCAGGCGAGGCACGCCTCCTTGTCCCCACGGCCCCAGAAGCCGCCTCCCTTCCCGCATCTGTAGCAGCCCCGGGACTTGGCTGCCGTCGGGTGGTTCCCCGCCTCGAAATGCGCCGGCGAGAGGGAGCCGCTGGATCGAGCGGCGGCAGGCAGGGCCTCGTCGGCGGTTTCGTCATCGTCGTCCTCCTCCTCCTCCTCAGACGATTCGAGGAGGGAGCAGCTGGTCTCGGCAAAGGAGACGGTGGGCTGGTGAGGAACCGACGGCATCCCCGCCGCTCCCTCCTCCCCCTCCTCCTTGTCGTCGTCATCGGCGTCAGAGGGCGAGGAGGGGAGCTCAGCGGAGTGGTGCGCGGCGGCGTGGTGGTTCTCGATGACGGAGGTCGGGGAGTCGGCGACCGCCTGGGCGCCACCCCCCGCGGGGCCCCCCGAGGAGGAGCGAGGAGGCCCCGTCGCATGCTGCTGCGCGTGGATGGCGGAGCAGAGGGAGGAGGGGGTGAGGGGCCGCACGACGGGGAGCGGCGAGAAGCCGGTGGGCGGCGGCGAGGAGGAGGAGGAGAGGGCAGCGAGCGGGATGTGGGAGAGGTCGAGCGGGATGGCGCGCGGGAGGGAGTAGGGGAGCGGCGGGCCGTCGTACTCCGCCGCGAAGGAGTACTCGGCGTCGCCGGCGACGGCGACGGCGGAGGCCATGCGTGTCGGCGGCGGGGCGGAGCACGAGGCTGGCTGGGGCTAGGGTTTGGGGAGGAGCGGCATGGGGGACGGGGACGGGGAGGTGGGGAACCCTAGACGTGGGGAGAGGGGAAAGGTGGGGCGGAGAGAGTAGCTTTTTTGGAGCATGCGCGAGGGAGGGAGCGGAGCGGAGATGGGGAGGGAGGGAGGAGGGAGGAGTCGTCGTGGGGAAGGAAGACTGCTTGCTGCTTTTGTCGTGCGCCGCGTCTACGGTGGACCGGTAGATCGTCGTCCCCTACCTGCTTCGACTGTGATGGGCTCTTCCTTTTCCTTTCTTGGTGACCTGCAATGAATTCTAATCTTATTTTAGTTTTCTGGGCAGATTATACTTTATTAAGAGCAACTCCAACAGCCGCGCCAAAAAACACGCGCGCGCAGTAAATCCAGATTTTAGCGCGCTCCGCGATGGCGGGATCGCAGCGAGGAACAGTTCGTGCGCAGCGTCGAAAAGCGTCGGCTTCATGCGCCATTTTTACGCGACCGCTTCCGTAGCGCTATAAAATGCGGCGCTCACCACGCGTCTTTTTCACGCCTCCTCTTCTCCTCTTCCTCGCTGCCACGCAGCGCCTTCACCGCTCGGCCTTCCGCCATCGACGCGCCTCCACCGCTCCGGCCTCCCCACCGAAACGCGCCGCCATGCCGCCGCGCCGCCGAGGAAGCGTCCGGCTACCGTGGCGTCCGCTGCGCTAACGGCGGCTACTACTCGGAGATACGCTCCGGCAATCTCGGCTCGGCCTCGGCACCTACGGGGCGGTCTGCGAGGTCAGCAGCAGACGACGCAGCGGCGTGGCGCCTAGGCGGCAGCGGACAGATGAACTTCAAGACGTGTACGCGCCCCGTGAGCGTTGGGCGTCGCCCGCCGCCTCGTCGAACACGGCACAAGACCGTGCGAACACGCCGAAGCGGATAGCGCCGCCTCCTCGTCGCCAGAGGAGGACGAGCGGGTCATGGCGGAGTAAGCGCCGGCGCCACCGGAGGACGTCGCCTACGAGCAAGTCTCTTGGGCAAGCGCCGCGAAAGGACACGCGAAGGCACCGCGAGGAGCGGTTGGACGACGTCGGCGGAAGCGTTGGCGAATCGCGATCCGATCTCGTTGCGGCGGTGGGCGGTCATTCTTCACGGCGAGCGATGATCGGTGGTTGGACATATGGCTCGATACCTCGGGCGACACCGCCGAGGATGATAATGATGATGATGATAGCGACTTAGAGTAGTTTATCTATGTAATCTTTCTAGTTTTTATTGTTTGTCGTTTTTTATCTATGCAATCTATGCTTCCGATGTAAAATACCTTTGTATCGTTAAAAATCTATGCAATCTATGCTTCCGATGATATAGTTTGTAGAATGAGTGCGCGCTGCATTTTTTTGTATTCTTTGGAGCCAATATTGTCTTGTACGCGCCAAACCAGACGATGGTAGCGCTAAAATTTGTTTTTTTGCGTTGGCGTGTTCGGCGCCTGTTGGAGATGCTCTAAGCATACACCAGCTGGTTTGGAAGACATACTATCCTCAAATTTTCATGTAAACCATAGTAGACCACAATTTATCTTATTTGTGTGGTGAATATAAGAAAGGCATAAACTTGAAACCCGCATTGTGCCTTTTTTCCGGGTTGTAACAATGAAACCCTAGGTTCAATCGACACTAGAGAAACAGGTTGTCGGTTCTTTTCTGCCCTCCGGCCCCGAGTCTGCCTATCATGTATCGGGGTCCTAAACAGAAAACATTTCATGTCTCGCCCGTATGATAGCCAACGGTTTGACTTGTCAGACGCAGAAATCAAGTATGATAGCATTTGCATAACCTGTGAAATGTGGATATGATAAAACACCTAGAAATTTATCATCGTAAATTATTCGGTGCACTAGATAACTTGCCTTGATCAGTTCTCACATCAACACATTTTCAATAATAAAATACTTGTTGATGTGTGTTGATATGACTAATACAATTATTATTTTAATAAAAATAGCCATTTTGAAAATGAGATGAACATCGTTTTTGTGATATCTGAATTGACCACAAAGCAGTCCCACTTCTCCACATAACTCTTAGTTGATGGACCGACTGGCAAAGAGCTCCTCGTCCTTCATGAGAATATCATCATTGGATGCGTAATCCTTTTTCAAGGGACTTCTCATGAACATGTGGAAGTGGATGGGCATGTATTTTGGGTATGCTTTAGCGTACATAAAGGGTCTAATCATCCAACCGATAAAAACCGGCGGATCTCGGGTAGGGGGTCAGACCCAACCAATATAGATGGACGAAAATACTTTTTAGCCTGATTTAGGGTGTCTTTACTAATCTTCACTTTGTGATCCTAACAATGCTAGGAGCAGTAATGGGCATGTACTCAGGTCGTCCTTGGGCAATAGGATAAAACTCAAAAAAAAATATAACAATACAAGCACTCGCATGAGGGTCGTAGCATCCGTTGAAAAGTACTACTCCCTTTGTTCATAAATATATGATGTTTTTATCTTCTTTCTGAATTGGATGTATATAGGCTAAAATGTTTGTTCACTCATTTTAGCCTATATATAGTTCATATTAAAATATTTAAAACATCTTATGTTTATGAACAGATGAAGTACTATTTATGACGATTAGACAATTAAGAATCAATAAGTATTCACTTAAGCGACATATTCTAAGCTGAAAATCAATGACATGCCTTAGGTTAATAATAAACTAAACAACTGGGATTTTGACCCCGGCATCTAGTTTTAAGCGCCCCGTTGAAAATGTTCTTAGATCCATTCACCGGGGGATGTTGGTACGTGAGGAGTTGATATTTGTTTATTGACGGCGGCTAGAGCCAATGTACCTTTTCCATAAGCATGTTCACAATATAGCAGCGACAATTTGTTTTAGCCGTGTTGTTAGCAGTATGTAAAATTTATCCATCCAGTAGTAAAGGAAAAATGTAACAAGCCATAATGTAACAAGCCAAAAAACATTGACATGTGTCATGCACACTATGCTGTGAGGATCGTGATTCGTGCCAAAAAAAAAACACCTTAGTTCATGTGAGCCGCGCCGTGGATCGTGGCCGTAGCACGTTCAGGTGAGGAGCAGTAGTATATTTCAGAAAGAACATGTGCAAGCAATAATTACAAAATGACTAGCCATGCAATGAGTTCAGCAACACTGTTCCGCAAGCAAAGCACGTGCGTGTTTTTTCTTTCTTTTCGCTTTCCCAGCCCGAACCAGATTTTAAACAAAGCGACCCGGGCCGCAACGGTCCCCACCTGCAGCCCCCGCCCATGGACCGCGACCACCCAACAGCGAGAGTCGGGACGAGACGACACGAACGGGCGACGCGCCACAGCGACTCACGCGAGTGACCACCGTCCCCGGTCTATGCTCAGCAATCCGGAGCGAGAGCGCGGGGCGAGGCGAATCGACCGGTGGGCCCGCTCCCCGGCGAATCTTCCGCGTGGGCCCCGCAAAAGGGGTCGAATGACTGACCAGACCGGTCCTGCCCCGACACGACCAGGCCGCGTCCTCCCTCCTACTCCTCCCGTCCCTCCACCGGCGGGCGTGGGACTAGTCGGTGGGTCCAGACCCTCCTGGCAGGCGGGCCACACGGTATATTTTATGGGGTTATTATTTCGTTTCCCTCGCGTGGTAGCCGCTGGTTGGTCAGTACGATGGGCATGCCTGCGGGCGCGGGGGAATGATTTGCGGTTGGACCGGCCGTGCGTGTGCGTCACGGGGAGGCAGCCGGTGGGCCGAGCGAGAGACCCACAAACATGTGTTGGATGTGATGGTTTAGTTCACAAAGTTACAAAAAGTGATCAATTCATCCACAAACTTGAAATGCATGGAATGGTTTAGTCCACGACCAATCAGGAGCGGCCAAATGGCGCCTCGTTGGCAGCTTCGTGGCACAGCCGTTCTGTCTGGCGTTTTTGCGAGACAACCCTCCAAGTTTATGAAAATCATGCCTGCGGTACATGCCTGGGCTGTACACAGAGCAGCGCCGCATCGTCTTGCCCATCAAACCTGCTTCTTTCGCATGCAGCCGGTGCATCTAGATTTCCTGCAGAAAAAGAAACATGCGGACAGGCAGCGCAGCATACATGCATGCAATGCATGGTCAAAAGGCTGTGGCGGAGCTTGACAAGAATCAATGGGGGGGCCAAGGACAAAAAAAACTGAACCAACTTCAGGAAACCAGAACTTGTAGCCTCCAAGCAATTTTACTTATATAGTTATATTACCCATATTGGTCGGAAAATACATGTCTAATTAGCATTTAGCAATATATACTTCATATGAGAACTAAGCACACCAAAATATATAAGTTACCGCTTAGCCTTCAAACTTCAAAGGCATTCTATGAGGCAACTAACAACTATAGATTAGCTTTGCGATCCTTGATGCTCTTGAATTCTGTTAAAATATCCCTAAAGCTGTACTTCCCTGTGATTTCATGCTCTATGGGAACAACCAAGTTATTGGCAAGATTCTCATCTTCCATCCTATTACGCGACCTTGTCTTGATGATCTTCAAACTGGAAAATGCATGTTCAGCGCTTGCCGTAGAAATTGGAAGTGTAACAAGTAGACGGAGTAGTCTGTCAATTAGATGTAGATTCTATCTCTTCCTGTCTCAACACGGAGTTGGCAAAGATCAGTCAATGTTGATATATTTTAGCCTGAAATGGTTTCTTTCTACAATTTCATTGTCCTTTGCTGCTACACCATTTTCTAAATGGCCTTCCCGATTCAACAATGCTTGGCGTTCCATACCTCGAAATACAATAGTAAGGGGAAATGAATTATTTATTTGAGCCTCTTCATCTTGATTTTTGTTCCATTTCAAGAAGCAGAGGTAAATGTTGTGCTGGTGGAGGATCTTCGGCTACTTCCTCTGTCCTTTGCCTTTTGAAGGACGACTGGATGTTGCCGCTGACGCTCTTAACCATGGTCAATTGATCATTCTAATCCCCTTTTTGAACCCTGTTGGGCATAAGCCACCGCGATCGCGTCGGGCGTGCGTGTGTGCGCGCGGGACGGATCGGGAGCGTGGCGTGTGTGTGTCTGTGTGTGTTAGCGCGGCCGTAGATAGCTATGCGTGTGCATCGTGCATGCGGCCATTAGCGTAGCTAGCTAGATGTGTGTAACGTGCATGCATGGATGCATGGAGCTGTTGGGCAGCCCCGCGTCGTGCGTAGACGCGGGCGGGCCGAGCGGATCAGCGCGCAGCCGGAGCGAGGTGGGCAGCGTGCGTTTGTGTGGGTTATGCATGCCGTGGGCGTTGCGTTACCTCGTGTATAAAGATTGGACGATGCAGTTGTTGAGTTTGTGCTCAGGGAAATACAAGCGGTTGTTCATACGGCCGGCGGCGTACGTGCGCCGGGCAAAACTACATGTGACTTTGTGTCCATCTCCTTCCTCTAGTCTTGTTCTTCCTCGAGAGCTGAGCTGAGGCAGGGAGGTCGAGCTCTGGCGAGCAGGGAAGAAGGCCGGCGGCAACAACAAACCCCAAGTCAAGCAACCGTTAGAAACTACTTAGATGAACAAATCTGTAGTGCAACAAGAAATCCCCAAATTCGTATGGGGAACGGCGGGCAACCAGGGGGTGGCCTGCCGGCCGGCCGACATCAACGACCACCGGCCAGTGGCGAAGAGCCCAAGTCGACCGTCTTAGGTGCCCTTGTCCGCTTCTTACAACCTCCTCCTGTGCACGCAGATCAGAGGCGAGCTTATCCTCAGCGCCGCGTCGAGGCAGTGCGGCGGCTTGGTTCATGGATGGAGCAGGCGACGGAGGCGAGCAGCCGTGCCCGAGCGGCGAGCGTGGTTGGGGAAAAAAGAAGCGAAGGAGCCAAGCATCTAGCAGGTTCGTGCGCAGGGGAAAGTGATAATACCAACCATTTATCAGGTTCGAGCATCTAGCAGCCGAGTACTTAGCATGTTCGTGGCCTTCTAAGTGTACGTGAATGGGTCAAACAAAAGGTGCTGGGCATGGCTACCTAGTAACAAAATATTTGCATTTGGGCTGGGGGGGCCACGGCCCCCTCAGCGTTGCACATAGCTCCGCCGTTGTCAAAAGGCCTACAGGCAATTGTAGCTAGTCAGGGCCCCTACTCACAGATCACGATATGCATCCTTATTCAGAAAAAAAATAGCTACAAGTACTCCCTTCGTCTCAGTTTACAAGTCCTGTGCGTATATCTAGGTTGCCAATTTTATCACACTAATATGAACTATATAACACAAAAATTATAAGGTTTGAAAATAGCATCTGAATTTTATATTGGTATATTTTTTGTAATATATGACTTGTATTACGTTGGTCAAATTGACGACCTAGGGATACGCGCACGTCCGGGGAATAGCTAAAAGCACTGCAAGTTAGTCAGGAGTAGGCAGCCACTATTCACAAATCACAATATGGCTTAGAGCCTCTATGGTGGACGCCCCAAATCCGACCCCTCAAACGTCCGTGGACGCGACTAGGCGTGTCCGCGCACAGTGACCGATTACGCCTCAAATATTTGATTCTACAAAGGCACCTCAAATTAGAAATCTCAAATCCAAAATTATTACATGCAACATGAAACCTAATCTAAGGAGAGCTCGCCTGGTTCCGTCGTGGCAATGCCCGGCGGCCGGCTGTGCTCCCAGAGTGTTGTTCCGGTCGCCAGCAAGGAAGAGTAGGGCATGAGACACGAGCCGGCTAACGGGACTGAAGGCGCTGTCATCTCCCATGCCCTACTCATCCTCGTCGGAGCCCGAAACCCGAACGGTGCCCGTGGACATCAGATTGATGATGGATCCGTCCTGGGACGAGCCGACGACATCCACTATGATGCGGCTGCGGCGCCCAGACTGCTGCACCATACCGAGCGCTGGAGAATGCGACTCTGCCTCGCCGACGTCCACCACCGCGCCATGTTTTTGTTCGACGCCGCCCATGGTGCGTCGATGGTTTCGGCGCGCCAACGAAGGGGTTGCACGTCCGCCACCGCATTTGGACGCCAGACGAACCGCACCGCCTTCGGTAAGGCAGCGACGACACACCTAGCGCCATTTGGGCGGACGCAATGTATTCCCGGCGGAAGGAGTCCGACCGCTGCCTTGCAAAGGCCTCCTCCCGAGAGCGGCAGAGCGCAAGCCAGACGGCCATCTCATCCTCGGGGCCGCATGGGATGAGTTTCAGGTCGACATATCTGAAGGTGAAGGACTCGGATCCGCTGCCCTTCATGCCAAAGGTGGCCGAAGATTGCTGGAGGTGAGCTTCGGTGGCGGAGAGGAGTGGACTGAAGTGGCTATGGTTTGGTCCGGCGAGCGGATGGGGAGGAATATATGTGGGATTGGGTGGGCCAGCGTGGACGGTAGAAGATATATGGCGTCAAGATTTATGCACATGATATATCATGCTTAAAACTGATTAGTTGTCAAATTATAAAATACTAGTTGACTGATTATCAGTGGTTGGTTGTCAGATTTTATACCATGCTTTTTTTTCTTCTTTTTTTTGCGGTTGAGATTTTATACCATGCTTAATTACTAATCCCCACAAAATCAAGCTTTAGCCGCTAGATTATAGATTAACACGTACTTAGTTGTCAATATTAAACATGCCTAATCACCAGATAATGCGGTAGTTAGTTACCAAAGTTAATAAAATTCTAGAATATGCACAAACGTGTATATCATGCATTGCCAAAATTAAACATGCTTAGTCACCAAATTATATAATACTTAGTTGCCAAAAATAAATACACTTAATTGCCAAAAATAAACCGGCTTAGGTGTAGGCTATAGCAAACTATAGCGCTTTTCTATAGTATTATCTCCGTCATAGTTTATTGGTCCCATTATAATCTGTGTCAAATTTTGATTATAAATTTAACTAACAAAATATTCATGCATGTCATAAAAAATTATATAGTTGGAAACTATGTTCAAATACAAATCAAACGACATAATTTTTGTTGACATGCATTAATATTTTGTTAGTTAAATCTTTGATCAAAATTTAACACAAATTACATAAGGGACTAATAAAGACAGAGGTAGTAGGGTGAAGCATACCAAGGTCTCGGACTGCCAGTTAGATAGATTGCTCTTTTGCATCGTGTCCATCCAAAAATGATCCAACCTCCACGTGAGCCGCCGCACGGGGTGATGAGGTTGCACAGCTACTTTCCGACCAAGGGCCATATTATTAAATAACCAAGTGGCAGCCCATGCATGTACCATGGGCGTAATGTTCATAAACATGGAGGTGTTTTTCACGAAAACTCCAGGCCAAACGGCTGTGCCACGAAGCTGCCAACGTGGCGCCAATTGTAAGCTCCTGATTGGTTGTGGACTAAATTATCCCATGCATTTCAAGTTTGTGGATGAGTTGATCACCTTTTGCAACTTTGTGGACTAAACCATCACATCCAACACAAGTTTGTGGGTCTCTAGTGCTCTTACCTCTTCTTTTTTCTTGAGACAGGTCGAGCGAGAGATGGGCTCTGGAAGAACTCTCGTCGCTGCACCTGTGGGGCGAAGGAGTGCACAAACATGGGCCGATGCCGCTCACTTCTAGTTTTAGTGCACAAACATATTATCATATTTCATGAACATTTTTTGAAAAATTATGTGTTTTATGTTTTCAGAAACATTTCTACACATGTGATTTGTTTATAAAATGGTACAAAGATATTTTATATGCTATGATTTTTTAAACGACGGAACAATTCTTTTACGTTTCATGAAGATTTCTCTTGAAATTTCATGAAAATTTTGAAAAAAACTTGTGAACATTTTGGTTGAATGGTATGAACGCCTCTTAGATGTCATGAACAATTTTAAATGTGTGAATGTTTTGTTGTAAAAGTCATGAACATTTTGCTTAAATTGTGTGATTTTTCTAAAAAATGGTGAATATTTTCTTAATACAGGCGTGACACTTCCTACAAATTCGATGATCATTTTTAATACATGATGACCATTTTCTACCTGAGGAACAAACGATATCATATCTAGATACTCAAAATAATAAAATATTGTCTTTAGCTACCACATAATAGTATGCTAGATGTGGACGTTACGTCCACTTGGAGGATGTATTTTTCCTAATAAGAAATGAAAGAACAAAAAGTTAGCCCCAACGCACGCTGTAGCCGCCACCTTCCAAAATGTTAGGGTTCCTCGCAGCCGGCCCCGTCGTCGGTCCGCCTCGTCTCCGGTGGCCTTAGGGCCATGGGGGCGGAGTGAATCCCGGTCCTTGCTGGTGGGAGGGCTCCGTTTTTGGATCTTTCTTCAAGTTTTGTTAGGGTTTGTGTTCTGCTCAAGAAGGCGAGACGGCGTGGCTCCAAGATTGTAGGTGCATCTAGTGCCCCTTAGTGATTTTGGTGTATTGAAGACTTATAGGTTAAGGGACTAATATGTTTATGAGTGTACACAGGTCTATAAGTCTATGAGGAGTTTGATATTTATAGAGAAAGTCGACCCTTAAAAATGAAGTTCTTCGACTGAAGACTTTGATATTCTGAAGACTTTCTGAAGACTTTGAAAGTGAAGAAATTGGTGTGACCTTGAAGACTTGGTATTCATTTGAGGAACATGAAGCGTGAAGACTTTTGTTTTCGTAGTTTCGTTTTCTCTTTCTTGAGTCATAGGAAACACCGTCTTTATTAAAGGGGTCGAGGAAATACTAAAGAAAAATTTTCATGTGATGCTCAACTCAAAATCCTACACCTACCAATCCCTTGAGTGAAGCCTTTGAAATCTCATACAGATTCAGTCAATTTCTTGATGACACAAAGCGAAGTTCTTCCGGTCCTTGAGAATTTGTTCGACCGAGGAGTTAGGAATTCGCTAGTGCGGATTGCCTACAGTGAGGATCATGATAGCCACGAGGAATTTGAGAGTCAAATTTCCGACCGTTGTTATCTTCTTGCCACTGTTCCAAAATATCTTATCCACGAACGGTCATATCATTGAAGGGCATTTATGTCTTATCATGTCGGGCTGCTCCCTAGGCTATAAATAGCCGCCCCCTACAACCACTAGCTGGTAGGCTGCTCCAAGAGAAACTGACACTTGTCATTTGAGAGCAACCCATCCTCCGAGGACTTTGAGCGAAAATCATCGAGTGAGGAAAAACCCAAACCCAAACACCTACAAACCCAAAGTGATTGAGCATCAATGAAGAGATTGATCCTGCGTGGATCCGACGCTTGTTACCTTTGAAGACTGTGCTTCTTCCAGACGGTTAGGAGTCATGGTCTAGAGCATCCAAGAGGAATTGTGGATCGCCGAGTGACCGAGTCTGTGAAGGTTTGGAAGTCGCCTGAAGACTTACCACGAGTGATTGGACGAGGTCTGTGTGACCTTAGTTCAAGGAGAATACGGTGAGGACTTGGTGTCCTCGGCTGCGTGCTCAGCGACTGGGTGTCCGGGACTATGTGCCCTCGAGTTTAAATACTCAGCCGCTCCAACCAGACGTACAACTAAGACAGCAGTTGGAACTGGTCTACCAAATCGTTGTCTTCACCAACCTTACTGGTTCTATTTCCTCAACTCTTTCATTTCCTCATTACTGTGTTGAGTGTTTGTTCATATCTGTGTTTGAAGACTTTGACTGAAGACTTTCTCAATTTCCTCAGTTCAATTTCTTCAGTTTGTTTGTCTTCATCTTGTGTTATCATGTGATTACGCTTTCTGTACTCTGTGATTGTCTTCATTTCATCATGATGACCATGCCTGTATTCTGTTATGCTTACTTCTGAGTACTTATTCCGCTGCAAGTAGTTCTTCGCTAAGGAATTTCATCACCGGCAAATTCCTCAGTGAAGAATTCATAAAAATCGCCTATTCACCCCTCTCTAGTCGATATAACGCACTTTCAATTGGTATCAGAGCGAGGTACTCCCTTGTTCTGTGTGATTTTGGTTTAACCACCTGAGTTTTAGTTATGTCGACCGCAGGTATGAAGAAAGTGACATGCCCTATCTTTGACGGTCATGATTATCCCAAGTGGAAGGCCATGATGAGGAAGCGCCTCATGGCTATGAACAGCGAACTGTGGACCGTCACTGAGATTGGTCTTACCGATCTATGTAAGAAGGAAGGCGCTGATGACATTCGCAAGTACACTCAACTTGACATCATGGCGAAGGACATCATGTGTTCCTGCCTATCCAGAGATGAATTCAAGCGCATTATGCATCTTTGCAATGCGAAGCTTATCTGGGACCGAATCTCTGACGTCTATGAAGGTCATCGAACCCGTCATGATCCTTGGTTTGAGGACTTCAAGGAATCTCTCAAAACGATGACTTTCGAACCAGAATCATCATCTTCTGTATCATGTCTCATGGCAAAGGGTGACAAGGTAACTGAATGTTCCTCATCTGAATCTAGTGAGAATGAATCTGATGAAGATCTCAAGCCCAGCTACTCTAAACTTGCTAAGATTGCTGTAAAACAACAAAGGGCTTTTGAAAAAGTTCAAAACATGCTAGACAAAAGTGATGATATGTTGGGTGAAGAAATGGATCGCACTAAAGCCCTGATCGAAAATCTTGAGACTTGATCTAGGTTTGATAGCCTTCAAGGTCATCATAACACTCTCTTATCTGATCATGAGAAGCTTTGTTATGAATTTCTTCAAAGAAAGCAAGATCTTGAGAAGCTAAGAGTGTGTTATGAAGATCTTCAGAAGGAGTGCGATTCATTACTTGCTCAACAAATCAGCGCTTCTCAGGAAGAATTTGTTCCTCCATGCTTAAAGTGCATTGAACGTGAATCTGCTAATTCTTCACCTGAATGTTCTAATTCTTCAACCGTTACAAATTCTTCACCTGCCTCTGCTATCACTAATTCCTCATCTGAGGACATTGCTAGTATCACTGACAATGCAGGGCTGAAGGAATTGTACATGACAGGCATGTACAAAAGCCTCAAAGGGCATCAAACTCTTTGTGATGTGCTTAAAAAGCAGATCCTCAACAGAAACCCTAGGAAAGAGGGTATTGCCTTTGAGAGGAAAATCACTGCTGATGGTACATACTGGAAGCCTGAGCAGTACCCCAAAACCTCATGGGTTGCTGCAAAGGGACCTCCAGTTGATCCATCTAACTTATCTGGCTTTACATGTGAATCTCCTCATTCTTCTGATGAGTCATTTGACTCCAACTATAAACTGTCCAAAAATCAGAATGGTGAAGTATTTGCTAGATATGTTGGCACTAACTGCAGGAACAGTTCTCCTATGAAGAAAATCTGGGTTCCCAAGAAGTGCCCTGAAAGTCTTCAGGTGAATATCCTCATGACACCACCTGTGAAGAATAGGAACCTCAGATCAAACTCTTCATATGGACCAAATTCCTCAAAAGGATCAAATTCCTCATATGATTATCATCGTGCTAACAACTCTGTTTCGCAGGGTAGAGCTAAGGGCTATGAATATGTGCATTATTCTTCAAACCATTATGTTCATAAGTCCTCGAAGAATTTCTTTGCTTATTCATATGCTTACCCTAACCCCTCTTATGTGAAACGAAATAGATTGGCTTCTATGCCACCATTCTCATATGGAGCTCGTAGAGTGTTGAACTCTTTGCCACCCCTTCAGATGTGGGTGGTGAAGAAAAAGAACTAATCTCTTCTGCAGGGTCAGGTCTCCGCACATGCTTTAACGTCAAGAATTTTTCGGGGGCTCGACAAAATTGCCTGAAAGGACGCAGGCTAATCATGAAGAAATGAACTTTAATTTCACACGTCCTTATACTGCTATATCTGTTTTACTGCTTGATGAAATTCATGTGATGAATTTGATATCATATTCTTCACTGATGAAGTATATGAGTTCGTAAGTTGCACTAATTCATCTGCAGGATGATCTTCCCAAAGCCACTGAATGGGTCCTCGATAGTGGATGTACAAATCACATGACTGGTGACAAGAATCTATTGATGGATGCTCCCTTATCACCGTCACATCTGAAGCATATCATCTTTGCTGACAAAGGCAAAAGTCAGGTATTGGGTCTAGGTAAGGTTGCGATCTCTAAGGACGTACACATGGACAAAGTCATGCTTGTTGAGTCCTTAGGATACAACCTCATGTGAGTCTCAATGTTTTGTGATCTTGATATGGTTGTTGTCTTTGGCATGTATCATTGTGTTGTGATTATGGAAGCTGACAATTCCAAAGTCTTCGAAGGCTTTAGGAGAGGAGACTTGTATATTGTTGATTTCTCTACAGGACCACAACCAGTCGTGTGTCTACTTGCAAAAGCTTCAGAAGGCTGGCTATGGCATCGACAGCTTGGTCACGCAGGCATGAGGAATTTGCACACGCTTGCGAAGAAGCATGTCAAATTTCTCAAGGATCACTTGTGTGGAGCCTGTGAAGCTGGAAAAATGACCAAGGCCAAGCATCCAGCGAAGACTATCATGATCACTGCTCGTCCATTCGAATTGCTTCACATGGACCTCTTTGGTCCTAATCATTACTCAGCAGTCACTAATGATGCATCTCTATATGGCTTTGTTATTGTTGATGATTAGTCTCGTTACACATGGGTACACATTGTCACTTACAAACATGAAGTGCAGGAAGTCTTCAAACGATTTTCCTCGAGGGCTTCAACCAACTTTTGTGTGAAGATCAAGCACATCAGGAGTGACAATGGAACCGAGTTCAAGAATTCCGGTCTTGATGACTATCTTGATGAACTTGGTATTACTCATGAGTTATCTGCTCCTTATACTCCTCAGCAAAATGGCATCATGGAGCGCAAGAAAAGAACTCTTGTTGAGATGGCTCGAACTATGCTTGATGAATACAAAACGCCTCGTCGTTTTTGGATTGATGCAATTGATACCGCGTGCCACATCATCAACAGAGTATATCTTCACAAATTCTTCAAGAAGACTGCCTATGAACTCCTCACTGACAAGAAACCCAATGTGAGTTATTTCAAAGTCTTCGATGCTAAATGTTGGATTAGAGATCCTCATCACAATGCTAAATTTGCACCGAAAGCACATGAAGGTTTTATGCTCGATTACGGAAGGACTCAGACACCTCAGAGTCTTCAACAACGCTCTTCACAAGGTTGTTGAAACTGTAGATGTCTTGTTAGATGAAACTAATGGCTCGCAAAGAGAGCACCTACCTTCGTGATAGATGAACCAGCACCGAGGATTCTATCAAGTTCAAGGCGATCGAGGATGTCATTCCCATTGAAGAATCTGCTGAAGAATTCATTCCGTAACGCGAAGAACGTCAAGTCGATGCACCAAGATAATGTCAAGAAAATGGTGTCAAGAAAATGCTGATCAAATTCCTCGGCGACAACCAGCTCATCCTCGCGTTGCAAAAGAAATGCAAGTTGAAAAGATCATCGATGACATTGAAGCACCAGTCCTCTCACACGCTCAAAAGCTTCACATTTATCTAACTTTTGTGGGCACTATGCTTTTGTCTCTATCACAGAGCCCATTAAGGTAGATGAAGCATTTACGAGCTGAGTGATTCGTGCCATGCAAGAAGAATTACATCAGTCCGAGCTCAACAATGTATGGGAACTGGTCAAACGTCCAGATCCTCGCAAGCATAATATCATTGGCACAAAGTGGATCTACCGCAACAAGCAAGATGAAAATGGCCTTGTGGTGAGGAATAAGGCACGACTTGTAGCTCAAGGCTACACACAGGTTGAAGAAATTGATTTCGATGAAACTTTTGCACCTGTTGCTAGACTTGAGGCTATTCACATATTACTTGCTTATGCTAACCATCATAATATCACTTTATATCAAATGGATGTGAAAAGTGCATTCCTTAATGGTAAGCTTGAGGAAGAAGTATATGTTGCTCAACCCCCAGGTTTTGAAGATACAAAGAATCCCGACAAAGTCTTCAGACTCAACAAGGCTCTCTATGGCCTCAAGCAGGCCCCTCGGGCGTGGTATGATACTTTGAAGGAATTCTTCGTGAAGAATGGCTTCACACCCGGTTCACTCGACCCTACTCTCTTTACTAAATCTTATGATGGTGAACTGTTTGTGTGCCAAATATACGTTGATGATATTATCTTTGGCTGTACTGACCAACATTATAGTGATGAATTTGCCTATATGATGAGTGAAGAATATCAAATGTCTATGATGGGAGAGTTGAAATTCTTCTTAGGTCTTCAAATTAAAACAACAAGAATGGCATATTCATATCTCAGAGAAATACCTCAAGGATGTTTTGAGGAAATTCGGCATGCAAGATTGCAAAGGCGTCAAAATTACTATGCCCACAAATGGACATCTATGCACTGATGAAAATGGTATTGACTTCGATCACAAGGTATACCGCTCCATGATTGGTTTTTTATTGTACTTATGTGCATCTAGGCCAGATATAATGCTTAGTGTTTGCATGTGTGCTCGATTTCAAGCTACACCGAAGGAATCACACCATAAGGCTCTGAAGCATATTCTTTGATATCTAGCTCACACACCAACACTAGGATTATGGTACCCCAAGGGCTCTACTTTTGATCTCATTGGATATTTCGACTCTGACTATGCTGGTGATCATGTGGACCGCAAGTCAACATCTGGTACTTGTCATTTCTCGACGATCTTTGGTCATTGGTCCTCGAAGAAAGCAGAACTGCGTATCACCGCTTCATCGCGAAGCTGAGTACATTGGTGCTGGTTCTTGCTGTGCTCAATTGCTGTGGATGATGCAAACTCTCAAGGACTACGGCATCACCGTGAAGAATGTGCCTCTCTACTGTGACAATGAGAGTGCAATCAAGATTGCTCACAACCCAGTTCAACACTCGAAGACGAAGCACATTCAGATTCGTCATCATTTTCTTCGCGATCATGTGTTGAAGGGCGACATCTTTATTGATCATGTGAAGACTGAAGCACAGCTAGCCGATATCTTCACAAAGCCCTTGGATGAGAAGAGATTTAGCAAGTTGCGGTGTGAGCTAAATATCTTAGAATCTTCGAATGTTCTTTGAAAAGGACACACATCCTGACACTTATGCAAAATTGATGACTTAGATGTGCAACACATGAAGAAACGTTTTTCTTCAATCAATGAAGAATAACACTCTAAGTGTGAAGAATTTGATTCTCAGAACCCTACAACAATTGTACGCGGTGTCTGAAATCATCATTCTTATACGGTGGGACACGCCACCACCAAAGTTGAAAATCTTCAATTTGAGTTTTTCCTCAGTTTTGAAATTCTTCAGTTTTTCAAATTCTTCAACTTTGCAAAATCTTCACCGCTTCCATTGTCTTTCTTCATTGGCTATATATATATATATATATATATATATATATATATATATATATATATATATATATATGTCCTCTACAACATTCACTTATGGCTTTTCTTCAAGTTGCATTTTCTGCTAAGTGAATGTGATCGGACCCTTCCCCCTCTATGCTATACTCAACCCAATCTATTCACAAATTCTTCATGTGCGTTCTATTTGAAACTCGTTAACAATCTTCACCGTGTCCTTGTCAGCTGAAGAAATTGCGAATGGAACTTTAAAACTAATCTTATCCAAATTTTCGGTTTTGCCGCTCAAACCGTTCCGTATCCCACGATAGACTTATTTATTCACCCACGATCTAACACGATCTCCACTTTTCAGTACGTGTGTGACACATGTCAAGCGAATGAGAAGGGTCAGGGGCACGTTCGACCTAAATCTTCTAAGTAACAGTTTTCACTTGCGACTATAAATACCCCCTCTCCCCTTCCTCACTTCCTTTACTCCGCTCGACCGCTCTCTCTCTCTCTCTCTCTCTCTCTCTCTCTCTCTCTCTCTCTCTCTCTCTCTCTCTCTCTCTCTCTCTCGCTCGAAGCTTCTCAAACCCTAGCGCTGCCGCTACTCCATCATCGCCGGTGAGGAAGAGCTTCATGCCTCGACCTCGTCGCATTGTCGTACTCAGCGCCGTCATGAAATCTTCACTCCGCCGCTGCCGTAGCTGTCTTCCTCCGCCGAAGTTAGGGCGTGGAAGATCTGAAATGACGAACTTCAAATCTACACTTCTCGCCTTAAATCGTGTTCTTCATCCAGGTAATTAAAAGTTACTTTTATCGCCTCTTTGATTCAAATTTTCTCTACAAAATCTTCAAAGGTGTTTTATTCTTCAAATCCTCACACAAAACACCTCACTAGTCATTTGCTCTTGATTCGTTTCCCTAAGCATCATTTTCTTCAAGATTCCTCAATTGTGTGGATCCTCGATCTATACAACTCGAACCTAAGACAAAGAACGCTTAGTGAAATTCTTCAAGGCTCATCTGGTCAAATTCCTCAAACTTGTTGTTTTGAAAACCTTACGAGAACGCATATGACCTCTCCAAATTCCTCGCAACTATACTCTGCTCACGGTACTCATGTCCGCTGCTGAATCACTAGGTTCTCATCAACTTAACTCATTTGCAGCGTTCCTCGAAGAAAAGTTGCATACTTCTTCAGAGAATTCGATTGTTCAAATTCCTCAACTGAAGAATATGGCAGATGGTAAGAAGCCACAGAAAGGAGGAAAGTGGCCTGAGGTCATGAATGCTTTTGAAATACCTGAGGACATCTATGCTGACTATTGCACACCTGATGAGGCCAAGTTCGGAATGGAGAACAAAAATCAGCGCAAGGTGCGCATACAGAGGATTGAAAGGAGATGGGCAAGAGAATGGAGGGAGTACAAGTATGTTACTCCAAAGTATATGAAGAAATTCACACTAAATCCTCCATGCCTAAAAGCCCCGTTGGCACCTGGCCAAGCAGTTGACCCCACCAGCATCAAGCGTGGTGAGGATTTTCCTGAAGAATGGGCCAAGCGCCAAGCCAAGTTGGCGAGACAAGCCAAAGAAGCAGTGAGGAAATTCAATGAAGACTCTGCTACTGCTGCTGCCACTGAGGCCTCTGTCAAGCCTAGAAAATCAATGGCAAAGAAGCCCGCTGTCATGCCCAATATGCGACCCTATCCAAAAGGAACTCGAAGGTCCCACCAAGGATAGACCCGCATATTGAAACGCTTTTGCAAGGTGGATATCATTACATCAACATTACATAATAGATGTGGATACATACATAAGGCACAAATGCCACAAGAATACATCAACATCATATACAAGATCAACATCCGACTACGGATGAAACATAAACAAAACTCAAACGACATCCACCACCTAGCCCAGGCTGCCGACTGGAACCTATCCCCGATCAAGAAGCGTAAGAAGAACTCAAGACAAGCAAGCATCGCTCTCGCGTCATGATCATCGCAAACCTGTACCAAGAATCGGTGGTGTAGTAATCTGTGAGCCACGAGGACTCAAAGAATCCCATTACCATGGGTATCAAGACTAGCAAAGCTAAATGGGAAAGGAAGGGTAAAGTGGTGAGGTTGCAGCAGCGACTAAGCATATATGGTGGCTAACATACGCAAATGAGAGCGAGAAGAGAAACAAAGGAACGGTTGTCAACTAGTAATGATCAAGAAGTGATCCTGAACTCCTACTTACGTCAGACATAACCCGAAACCGTGTTCTCCTCTCGATCAAACCCAAAAGAGACACTCATGGTTACGCATACACGATTGGTGTATTTTAGAAGAGTTTGCTTCAAGTTTACTACAACCGGATATTAACAAATTCCCATCTGCCACATAACCGCTGGAACGGCTTTGAAAGTTCAAACCCTGCAGGGTGTCCCAACTTAGCCCATGATAAGCTCTCGCGATCAACGAAGGATATTCCTTCTCCTCGGAAGACCCGATCAGTCTCGAATCCTGCTACAAGACATTTCGACAAGAATAAAACAAGACCAGCAAAGCCGCCCGATCGCCGACAATCCCGATAGGAGCTGCACATATCTCGCTCGTGGCAACACCGGATGAGACATCCTCGAGTAAAACCAACCCTCAAGTTTCCCCAAGGTGGCCCTCGCTCGTTTCTTTCGGCCAACACTTAGAGAAGCATTGGCCGGGGGGCTAAAATAAAGATGACCCTCGAGAGAGCGACTCCCAAGGGAAAAGTAGGTGGTGGTGAGGCAAATGGTAAAACCAAGGTTGGGCCTTGCTGGAGGAGTCTTATTCAAAGTGAACTGTCAAGGGGTCCCATAAATCACCCGACCGCGTTAGGGACGCAAAATCCGGGAACATAATACCGATATGATGGAAACTAGGCGTCAAGAGTGGAACAAAACACTGTGCATAAGGCCGAGCCTTCCACCCTTTACCAAGTATATAGATGCATTAATAATATAAGAGATATTGTGATATCCCAAAATCCTGTCCACCATGGAGCAATCTTCAACTTCACCTGCAACTAGCAACGCTATAAGAGGGCTGAGCAAAGCGGTAACATAGCCAAACAACGGTTTGCTAGGAAGGGTAACAAAGGTTAGAGGTCGACATGGCAATTAGTGAGGCTTGAGCAACAAGAGATAGGTAGCGCAGCAAAGCGATAGAACGAAGCAACTAGCATAGCAATGATAGTAGTGAGATCCGTAGTAGCGGTCATCTTGCTCAAGTCCCGCAAGGAAGAAGAACGAGTCCATTAAGAAGATGAAGCCACGAAGACGAACCAAGCGTAGACGAGCGAATCCTCATGATCGCAACGAAACGGAAACTATCGAGAAGAAGCACACTACATGGTAAACACACCACACATGAACAAGGCATGATGCACAACAAGCATGATGCATGACAAATCTACATGAAGCTAACTCATGGCAAAAGATGATGCATACAAGATCAACACATCAAAGCAAGTTTAAATGAGGCCGGAAACAACATATAACAATTCCGGTAAGTCCTCATATGCAAATCTCGAAATTGGTCCAGATCTGAATAAACCTTATGTTAAAGTTGTTAAACAGCAAGTTAAGATGCACCACGATGATCTACACGAAATTCTAGTCAAGTTACATATAAAGCTCATTTAATTCGGGGCTACGGCCTAGATGATATGAGCAAAACAAGTTGAACATGGCATTGATGCAAAATGCATACAAACATCAAGCAAACACCTCAAAACAAGGATGCAACATGATAATATGAAACTACATGCAAAATCAATCAAGTTTCATATAGAGCACACTCAAAACGGAGCAACGGTTCAACACATACACACAATACAAGTTATAGCAACAATCTGTCCAAAACAGCAGCTAGGCATAATGCAAGCACCAAAACACTAAGCTACAACATCTCAACGTAAAAACAAAAGGCATGGGCATGATTTACAGGTAAAGCATGACAAAACATGAACACTGAGCTATCTCCAGAAATCATTAGAACATGCTCAAAAAGACATGGCAAGATTGCAAACAATAACAGTTCACAGACTTAGCGAATTCACAGGACATGGCGAAATAACATCAAAGTTAACATGTTTAGAGCTATGAAACAACATGTTACAGCAAGCTATCAAGTCAAACTAGAGCATGGCATGAATCTACTCAAAGCATATAACAAAAGTCCCTTAGTGACCATAAGCCAAAAGGGATCATAAAATACAGTTGCAAGCATGTGAATATAGCAAAAACATAAACAGATTCAGACTTGGTGCAAAACTGGAGCATGGCATAAACAGAAAACAAGTAGGCATGTTTACGAGCTCGATGCACTCACTATGAGGCATTGTATGACAAACTAAGCATATACCCAGCAACTAGACATGGCATAGAAGCTAGACATGGCAAGAACAACATCATAGCATACACGGGTCAGCTACAACAACCTTGGCAAAATTGAATAACATGTAAACAACCTGCCAGGAAACATTTTGTAGCAAAAGTATAGCTCGATTGACTCAAGCTATGGCACTCCATAATTGAAAACAAGGGCATGGATGGATAGATAATAACAATATGTTCAAAACATCCTTACTGAAGTATCTCAAAATAAGCATGGATCTCTCGGTAGCATCAAGTTTACATGGCATCAAAATAACAGCAGAACAGGGACTAAAATCAGCAACATCAAGAAGCCTAGTTTGCATGCTTGTGCTAGTCACCACAGAGATTACAAAAATACATGGCATACACCCCTGTAAAGATGGCATGGCATATTACAAAACACATGTAACACTCAAGTTCATAGGGTGCACACATCAATCATGGCAAAAATGAAAAAAGTGCATGTTCTGATAAGAATCTGAAACTAACATCACATAGCCCTCTTCCAACAGCATTTCGGGCATCAAGATGAGCTCAAATGTAAACGATGCAATGAGATGAAATGATATACTCGTCGAGGCAAATAATTTGACATATTACACGCACGAAACGGAGCTACGGATGCAGAGATATGATGGCATGAACATGGCATGAAAATATGCAGATATGAGGACTTAGGCAAATTTTGGAGGGGGAAAGTCAACCTCGTGCACGGATTCCGAGGCAGGGCCGGATCTCGCCGGAGAAGGCGGCCGGAGCAGGGGGGGGGGCGGCGCCGCATGGAGGGCTCGGGTGGCTTGGCGGATCACGGATCCGGCCGTCTGTCCCGGATCCGCCGGAACGGCAAGGCAACCGGCGCAAGGCGGCGCGGGCCGGACGGCGGGGGGGGGGGCTCATGGCGGCGGAGCGGGCACCAAGGGCGGGCGCTCAAGGGGAGAGGCGGCAGAGGGTGCGTCGCGCTGGGCGGCACCTGGCACGGCGGCGCATGGGCAAGCGCGCCGGGGCGGCAACAATCGCCAGCGGAGGAGACGAGAGGCGGTGTGGGGATCCGCGGCGGGCGAGGCGCAGTCGGGCGGCGGCGGCGCGAGGGTTCCTGCAAGGCCCGCAATGGGCTCCATGGCCAGCAGCGGCGGAGAACGGCGACTTCGCCACGTGGCGACGGCTGATTCGCGGAGGCGGCGGCGGGCGTGTCCGCGCGACGACGACACGTCCGGTGGCGGAGGCGATTTCTACGGTTGGACTGCGAAAATCCGGGGGAGTGCACATATTTATAGGTAGAGGGAGCTAGGAGTGTCCAAATGAGGAGCGGTTTTCGCCCACACGATCGTGATCGAACGACCGAGAGCATGGAGGGGAGTTAGATGGGTTTTGGGCCACTTTGGAAGGGTGTTGGGCTGCAAAGAGAAGGAGGCTTTAGCGGTTACCCGGTTAACCATTGGAGTATCAAACGAACCCCAAATGGCACGAAACTTGACAGGCGGTCTACCGGTGCTATACCAAGGCCGCTTGGCAAACCTCGGGCCATTCCGAGAAAGTTTAACACCCGCACACAAAAAGAGGTAAAAGGGAGCGCTGGGGGACATAGGAGTGCCGGATTGCAAAACGGACAACGGGGAAAATGCTCGGATGCATGAGACGAACACGTATGCAAAATGAAATGCACATGATGACATGATATGAAATGCAGATGATGACATGGCAAAGTGCAACACGCAAGCACATGACATGGCAACGACGGCGAATAACTGAAGGACACCTGGCGCGTCGAATCCGGGGCGTTACAACACTCCTCCACAAACAAGAGATCTCGTCCCGAGATCTTAGGACCGAGACGGAAGGAAAAATGGATGAGGTGAAACAAGAACTCAAGAGAAGAAGCAAAGAATCGGGAACACTTGAGAAGAAGAGGGGAACTACGAGAATGACGAGAATTGGAAGCTCACGGAATCAGATAGACTCCGAAAGCACTCCGGTTAGAACAAGATAAGAAACGAATAAGGTTGAAAGGATTTAGGCAGCACTCCGGTTAAAACATGGAGGAATAGAACACGAACTTAAGAAGATGGAATGAAACTTGATGAACTCTTGAAGAATGAATTAAATCATGAAGAACCACCATGAAGAACTCCGGTGACAAAAGGATGACGAGATAAAATGAAGGAAGAAAGAATAAGATGAGCTTGCGATGAATTAGATGGAGGATTCCGACGAAATGGCCGAGGAAATAATTGAACTCCAGAAAAGAAAAGATGAAAAGACTTGGAACTAGAATTTATTCCTCAAGAACAAACTCCGAAGGAAGGGATTACTTGACGACGATGAAACAAGAATAGGATTTATTGTATGCTTATCCTTCATCAAATTAAATTGATGACATGAAATGGATTTGGCATAATACTTATTCTCGTTGAAAAAGGATTAAGGGGAAACATCGCACAAAACTTGAGAAAGTCTTCATGAACCACCGGTAGGATTTGAGAGAACGAATGGATTAATATGATAAACAAGGAAAATAATCTTGAACGAACCACCGTAAGAATTCGGAAATGACTGACGAAAGAGAAATAATCACCGGGAAGAATTAGAAAAGCATGAAGATACTAGAGGGAATTTGGGGAAAAGAGAACTGAACTAGGCACCGGTACAAATATAGGAACGAACGGAGCTGAGAACTTGAAACGAAGAAATAATCCAAAAAGATGGCCTCCGGATGATCGAGAGCGAAAGCAAGACCTGAAGTACTCCGGATGGATGAAAAGAATTGCACAACTGGAAACAATTAGATAGGATAACATCGAGCTAGCACCATGAACCTCCGGGAGAACGGAAAAGATTTAAGAGAAACTCTACTTCGGTCTTCAAATGATGACGAGGAACACCACCAAAATTATTGAGGTACTCCGGTGAAACGAAAAGGCGGAGAGGTTGAGCCAACAATGAAAAGAATTTGAAAGAGATCTTGGAAAAGGCATCTGACTGATGAAATTCATTCTTACGTCACACTTGAAAAGAATTGATAATAACTCCGGGTGAATTAGAAGAGTCAGGTAGGATCCTGGGAAAAGACCTGTCGGTTAGGGCCCACTGAAGAGATAACACCGTTGAAAAAGGATGTTGAATGGATAGATGATGCACCGGAACAATTAAAATATTTGAATGAGGTGACAACCACGAATTGATTGGAACACAGACGAATCTCCTGAGATGTCTTCATCACTCCGGAAGGATAAACTGGCGAGAGGCGAATGAGGAAGGGGAAAACACTTGATCCAAGGAAAATAATGTGATCAACCCGAAAAACTTGAATTGAGTGCACCGGAAAAGAAAGGGATGACGAACGAGACGAGAATTCACCGGTTGAAATGAATGAGAGAAGACTGAAGAGGCTCTGTACGAATGAAATTGATGGTCGGAAGAAAACTCGAACTCCGGGAATAATAGGGTGGGAGGGCGGGAAAACAAAGACAACTTGGACGGGGGAACCGACGAATAACTTGAAAAGAAAGCACCGGTTGAAATCATTGAGGAAAGAAAGCAAAGACTTTGCACGAGTAGGATGGATACTCAATTACGGACTCCGGTTCCGAGAAGAAGGGAGGGCGGGTGGGAAAAACAAGGACAACTGAGGATTGAATGCAAAGATGAAGAGGCTCGAGTCAACTTGACAAAAAATGCACCGGATAAAAAGAGATGAGAACCAATGATCGAAAAACCAACTGCGTGATCCTAAAGAAAAATTTGAATGGGAAGAGGAGTAATTCAAAACACCTACGTCAAGATTCCTCGCCAGAGCGACGAAGGGGCTGAGGAGTAAAAAGAATTCCTACTCTCCGATATAACTAGACTCTGAAAACAGTTTTCTTCTAGACTCAACTGCGGCCAAACTACACGATCAATCAAGGGGGCTCCTAAGGTCGGTCGAGGCTCTGATACCAACTTATCACGCCCAATATGCGACCCTATCCAAAAGGAACTCGAAGGTCCCACCAAGGATAGACCCGCATATTGAAACGCTTTTGCAAGGTGGATATCATTACATCAACATTGCATAATAGATGGGGATACATACATAAGGCACAAATGCCACAAGAATACATCAACATCATATACAAGATCAACATCCGACTACGGATGAAACATAAACAGTAAACTCAAACGACATCCACCACTGCTAGCCCAGGCTGCCGACCGAACCTATCCCCGATCGAAGAAGCGTAAGAAGAACTCAAGACAAGCAAGCATCGCTCTCGCGTCATGATCATCGCAAACCTGTACACGCAACTGGTGGTGTAGTAATCTGTGAGCCACGAGGACTCAGCAATCCCATTACCATGGGTATCAAGACTAGCAAAGCTAAATGGGAAAGGAAGGGGTAAAGTGGTGAGGTTGCAGCAGCGACTAAGCATATATGGTGGCTAACATACGCAATTGAGAGCGAGAAGAGAAACAAAGGAACGGTCGTCAACTAGTAATGATCAAGAAGTGATCCTGAACTCCTACTTACGCCGACATAACCCGAAACCGTGTTCTCCTCTCGATCGACCCGAAAAGAGACACTCACGGTTACGCTACGGTTGGTGTATTTTAGAAGAGTTTGCTTCAAGTTTACTACAACCGGATATTAACAAATTCCCATCGCCACATAACCGCTGGAACGGCTTTGAAAGTTCAAACCCTGCAGGGTGTCCCAACTTAGCCCATGATAAGCTCTCGCGATCAACGAAGGATATTCCTTCTCCCGGAAGACCCGATCAGTCTCGGAATCCGGCTACAAGACATTTCGACAAGAATAAAACAAGACCAGCAAAGCCGCCCGATCGCCGACAATCCCGATAGGAGCTGCACATATCTCGTTCTCGAGGCAACACGGATGAGACATCCTCGAGTAAAACCAACCTCAAGTTTCCCCAAGGTGGCCCCATGATCTGCTGCGTTCGGGCCAACACTTAGAGAAGCATTGACCGGGGGCTAAAATAAAGATGACCCTCGAGAGAGCGACTCCAAAGGGAAAAGTAGGTGGTGGTGAGGCAAATGGTAAAACCAAGGTTGGGCCTTGCTGGAGGAGTCTTATTCAAAGCGAATTGTCAAGGGGGTCCAATAAATCACCCGACCGCGTTAGGGACGCAAAATCCGGGAACATAATACCGATATGACGGAAACTAGGGCGTCAAGAGTGGAACAAAACACCAGGCATAAGGCCGAGCCTTCCACCCTTTACCAAGTATATAGATGCATTAATAATATAAGAGATATTGTGATATCCCAAAATCCTGTCCACCATGGAGCAATCTTCAACTTCACCTGCAACTAGCAACGCTATAAGAGGGCTGAGCAAAGCGGTAACATAGCCAAACAACGGTTTGCTAGGATGGGTAACAAAGGTTAGAGGCTGACATGGCAATTAGTGAGGCTTGAGCAACAAGAGATAGGTAGCGTGGCAAAAGCGATAGAACGAAGCAACTAGCATAGCATGATAGTAGTGAGATCCAGGGTAGCGGTCATCTTGCCTGAAGTCCCCCAAGGAAGAAGAACAAGTCCGTGAAGAAGATGAAGCCACGAAGACGAACCAAGCGTAGACGAGCGAATCCTCACGATCGCAACGAAACGGAAACTATCGAGAAGAAGCACACTACATGGTAAACACACCACACATGAACAAGGCATGATGCACAACAAGCATGATGCATAACAAAGCTACATGAAGCTAACTCATGGCAAAAGATGATGCATACAAGACCAACACATCAAAGCAAGTTTAAATGAGGCCGGAAATAACATATAACAATTCAGGTAAGTCCTCATATGCAAATTTCGAAATTGGTCCAGATCTGAATAAACCTTATGTTAAAGTTGTTAAACAGCAAGTTAAGATGCACCACGATGATCTACACGAAATTCTAGTCAAGTTACATATAAAGTTCATTTAATTCGGGGCTACGGCCTAGAAGATATGAGCAAAACAAGTTGAACATGGCATTGATGCAAAATGCATACAAACATCAAGCAAACACCTCAAAACAAGGATGCAACATGATAATATGAAACTACATGCAAAATCAAGCAAGTTTCATATAGAGCACACTCAAAACGGAGCAACGGTTCAACACATACATACAATACAAGTTATAGCAACAATCTGTCTAAAACAGCAGCTAGGCATAATGCAAGCACCAAAACACTAAGCTACAGCATCTCAACGTAAAAACAAAAGGCATGGGCATGATTTACAGGTAAAGCATGACAAAACATGAACACTGAGCTATCTCCAGAAATCATTAGAACATGCTCAAAAAGACATGGCAAGATTGCAAATAATAACAGGTTCACAGACTTAGCAGAATTCACAGGACATGGCAGAAATAACATCAGGTTAACACGTTTAGAGCTATGAAACAACATGTTACAGCAAGCTATCAAGTCAAACTAGAGCATGGCATGAATCTAATCAAAGCATATAACAAAAGTCCCTTAGTGACCATAAGCCAAAAGGGATCATAAAATACAGTTGCAAGCATGTGAATATAGCAAAAACATAAACAGATTCAGACTTGGTGCAAAACTGGAGCATGGCATAAACAGATAACAAGTAGGCATGTTTACGAGCTCGATGCACTCACTATGAGGCATTGAATGACAAACTAAGCGTACACCCAGCAACTAGACATGGCATAGAAGCTAGACATGGCAAGAACAACATCATAGCATACACGGGTCAGCTACAACAACCTTGGCAAAATTGAATAACATGTAAACAACCTGCTAGGAAACATTTTATAGCAAAAGTATAGCTCGATTGACTCAAGCTATGGCACCCATAATTGAAAACAAGGGCATGGATGGATAGAGAATAACCATATGTTCAAAACATCCTTACTGAAGTATCTCAAAATAAGCATGGATCTCTCGGTAATATCAAGTTTACATGGAATCAAAATAACAGCAGAACAGGGACTAAAATCAGCAACATCAAGAAGCCTAGTTTGCATGCTTGTGCTAGTCACCACAGAGATTACAAAAATACATGGCATACACCCTTGTAAATATGGCATGGCATATTACAAAACACATGTAGGACTCAAGTTCATAGGGTGCACACATCAATCATGGCAAAAATGAAAAAAGTGCATGTTCTGATAAGAATCTAAAACTAACATCACATAGCCCTCTTCCAACAGCATTTCGGGCATCAAGATGAGCTCAAATGTAAACGACGCAATGAGATCAAATGATGTACTCGTCGAGGAAAACAATTTGACATATTACACGCATGAAACGGAGCTACGGATGCAGAGATATGATTGCATGAACATGGCATGAAAATATGCAGATCTGAGGACTTAGGCAAATTTTGGAGGTGGAAAGTCAACCTCGTGCACGGATTCCGAGGCAGGGCCGGATCTCGCCGGAGAAGGCGGCCGGAGCAGTGGGGAAGGGCGGCGCCGGCGTGGAGGGCTCGGGTGGCTTGGCGGATGCGGATCCGGCCGGTCCTGTCCCGGATCCGTCCGGGAACGGCGGCGATCGGGCGCGAACGCCGCGCGGCGCGGCAGCGGGGGCTCATGGTGGCGGCGGAGCACCACTGCTGGCGGGCGCGGCGCTGGGCGGCATTCACGGCGGCGCCAGGCGGCGCGCCGGGCGGCGATCGCCGCCGGGCGAGACGGCGCGGTGCGGCGGGATCCGGCGGCGGGCGAGGCGCAGCGGGCGGCGGCGGCGCGTTAGGGTTCGCAGGGCCCGCGATGGGCTCCATGGGCCGCGACGGCGGAGAACGGCGACTTCGCCACGTGGCGACGGCTGATTCGCGGGAGGGCGGCGGCGGACGTGTCCGGCGCGACGCGGACACGTCCAGTGGCGGCGGAGGGCGATTTCTAGGGTTGGACTGCGAAAATCCGGGGGAGTGCACATATTTATAGGTAGAGGGAGCTAGGAGTGTCCAAATGAGGAGCGGTTTTCGCCCACATGATCATGATTGAACGACCGAGGGCATGGAGGGGAGTTAGATGGGTTTTGGGCCACTTTGGAAGGGTGTTGGGCTGCAAATAGAAGGAGGCTTTAGCGGTTACCCGGTTAACCGTTGGAGTATCAAACAAACTCCAAATGGAACGAAACTTGACAGGCGGTCTACCGGTGCTATACCAAGGCCGCTTGGCAAACCTCGGGCCATTCCGAGAAAGTTTAACACCCCCACACGAAAAGAGGTAAAAGGGAGCGCCGGGGGACATAGGAGTGCCGGATTGCAAAACGGACAACAGGGAAAATGCTCGGATGCATGAGACGAACACGTATGCAAAATGAAATGCACATGATGACATGATATGAAATGCAGATGATGACATGGCAAAGTGCAACACGCAAGCACATGACATGGCAACGACGGCGAATAACTGAAGGACACCTGGTGCGTCGAATCCGGGGCGTTACACCCGCGCACAAGCCGAGTGCTTCAACAACTGTGCCCTCACGGCCAGTTCGTCATGCTGCTCCTGCTCCTCCAAAATCCTCAGCTCCTCCTCCAAAGTCCTCAGCTGCTCCGGCAAAGTCCTCAACACCTGTGCATCTGGCCACGTGCCAAAGGAATGTAGGCATCTCTATTGCCTCTGGTGTCTCAGCGAGTTCCTCAGCTGCACCAAACTCTTCATCAGGCCCCACTCTGCTGAAGACAAAGGCAACGGCTGGTCGAGGTCCTCGGCCAAGTCCAAGAAGAAACAGTTGCCTTCCAAGTGCCATCGGACGATGAAGCCGATGATGATGAACTTGCGAAATCATCGAGATGCATAAGAAAGGGCCACTAGAGCCAAAGGCACACTGCCCTTGCGCTTTTGGATCCAAGGGCGATCCTCGATTACATTGATCTCGGCACAAGGATCCGTACACCCCTATGCCCGATTTTCATTTGACTCTGGCCAAAGTCACATGCTGACCCATTTCATCATCAAGAGAAATGGAAATTTGAGAAGGCTAGACAGATCAAGAAGGCTCGATTCAGAAAGAGAAGTTCTGAGGAAAAACGTTGTCAAAATGACAACTGATGAACTCCTCAAGATCCAGTCTGAAATCAAAGCCCTCAGCGATGACTTCGATGCTTATTATGCCGATTGGCAAGGAGCCAAAGTCATATTTGTCAACCTGACTAAGAAGTTCACCAATGTTGCAGCTCCAACGCAACAAGAAGTTTCTCACGCTGGAGCCTCTGCTCAGCCTACTGAAGAACATGCCAGCAACGCTGATGATTTTCAGCCTGCTGAAGAAAATGCTAGTTCCAGGGCTGATGACTCCATTCCAGCCACCAAGAAATTGCGTGGCATCCACTATTGGTGCGCCTGAAGAAACTGAAGAAGTCAGGGCAACTGCATCAGTTGCGCCTGAGGAAATTCAAACCAGTTCCTCAGCTCCTCCCGCGCCTACACCACCTCCTATCCTTCCATCTGCATCAGATGTGAAGAAGACCAAGGCTGCAGAGCAAGCTACAGTGAAGAAAAGGAAAGCATCAGCTGCTTCAGAATCTTCAGCTCCAAAGAAGATGAAGCCTATGACCAACTCGTTTGAAAATCCGATTGATGCTGTTCCGATTTCCACCATGCCATCAAAGGACCTTGTTCCTTTTGGTGAAGAATATGTGATCCCTAGCGGATCTGATGAAGAAAATCATTCTGCTGCTTCGTCAGAGAAGATTGATGAAGAAATTGAAGTGGATGCGATCCCTTCAACTCCAATTGTTTCCTCGCCAATGCCTCGGTTCACAGCTGAAGAGGCTGGCGTTGAAGAAATTGAAGATGAAGACGTGGATATTGGATGCACTACGCCTGTGATGAATGATGACTTTGGGAAAGTCAAGATCCCAATTCTCCACTCTTCACCCCAATACAACAAATACCTCAGTCCCTGCACCAACCATTCAACTGGGCTCAAGAAACTCATCCCACCTCGTCATGCATGAAGAAATTCCAGCCACTAGTCTTTGAAGAACTCCGCCTTCTGATCCTTTGAACACGCAGATCGCAAATGAAGAGGAACCAGAAAATCCTCACTGAAGAACCTGGGATTGCGATTCACGAGGTAGTGATGCAACTCACCGACACTCCTCCGCCAAAACCAAAGGATCCATTCTCGCAAGCAAAAGTTCAAGATCAAGACTTCTTGGCGAGCATGTATTCTTCACTGACTACAACCCATATGACTCTGCTCACATAAGGAAGAGGCGTTTCTGGAATGCTAGTCAAGCCAATTTCTATTCCTCAGTGCTATTCAACAAAGACAAAGTCTTCGATCATGCACACATTCCTCACGTGGACATGGAATCTCTGCCGGGCTTCGAGCCAGTCCTTAGTGTTCTTCATGATGCTGGATTGCTAAATTTCTGCACTGACATATGTGATTGGAATGAAGAACTCATTCTTCAATTTTATCTGACGCTGCACATCACAGAAATTCGAAGATGTGAACTCTTGGGTGCTGGATGGATGTCGAAAATACTCACTACAAGGCACCAAAGAATCGAATTGCTTCGTGCCCTCCCTCGGTCCTCCCTTGATGGTGCTCGTTCGCCTACAATGAACCCGAGCTTACAAATCATTACATGCAAGTCTTGATGAAGCCTTTGAAGTCGAGGCAGGCCCTCGAACCAAATTCCTCGTCAAGGAATTATCAGATGTGCCTCGGATGTCTATCGCATTCTGACGAAGACAATGAGTCCTATCAAAGGCCACGACTCAAATGATGAAGAAGTCATTGGCATCATGAAGAATACGCTTTTCAATATCATTCATGGCATTCCCGTCAACTTCCATGATTTCTTCATGAGGACTCTGGCGAATATTGCTATGTCATCATTTGAGCTGAAGCCTTATGCACCATGGATTATGAGGTTCATCAGGACAAGGTCTTCACTCAATTACAAGGCTGATACTCTGAACCACTGCAGCTACTGTTGGAAATATGCCCTAGAGGCAATAATAAATTAGTTATTAGTATATTTCCTTGTTCATGATAATCATTTATTATCCATGCTATAATTGTATTGAAAGGAAACTCGATACATGTGTGGGTACATAGACAACACCATGTCCCTAGTAAGCCTCTAGTTGACTAGCTCGTTAATCAATAGATGGTTACGGTTTCACGACCATGGACATTGGATGTCATTGATAACGGGATCACATCATTAGGAGAATGATGTGATGGACAAGACCCAATCCTAAGCCTAGCACAAAGATCGTAGTTCAGTATGCTAAAGCTTTTCTAATGTCAAGTATCATTTCCTTAGACCATGAGATTGTGCAACTCCGGATACCGTAGGAATGCTTTGGGTGTACCAAACGTCACAACGAATCGGGTGGCTATAAAGGTGCATTACGGTATCTCCGAAAGTGTACATTGGGTTGGCACAAATCGAGATCGATTTGTCACTCCGTGTAAACGGAGAGGTATCTCTGGGACCACTCGGTAGTACATCATCATAATGTGCACAATGTGACCAAGGGGTTGATCACGGGATGATGTGTTACGGAACGAGTAAAGAGACTTGCCGGTAACGAGATTGAACAAGGTATCGGTATACCGACGATCGAATCTCGGGCAAGTACAATACCGCTAGACAAAGGGAATTGTATACGGGATCGATTGAGTCCTTGACATCGTGGTTCATCCGATGAGATCATCGTGGAACATGTGGGAGCCAACATGGGTATCCAGATCCCGCTGTTGGTTATTGACCGGAGAACGTCTCGGTCATGTCTGCATGGTTCCCGAACCCGTAGGGTCTACACACTTAAGGTTCGATGGCGCTAGGGTTATAAAGGAAGTTTGTATGTGGTTACCGAATGTTGTTGAGTCCGGATGAGATCCCGGACATCACGAGGAGTTCGGAATGGTCCGGAGGTAAAGATTTATATATGGAAGTCCTGTTTTGGTCACCGGAAAAGTTTGAGTTTTTTCAGAACGTCGGGACCACCGGGAGGGTCCCGGGGGTCCACCAAGTGGGGCCACCATCCCCGGAGGGCTGCATGGGCTAAGTGTGGGAGGGGACCAGCCCCAGGTGGGCTGGTGCGCCCCTCCCCCCCACATGGCCCAAGGCGCAGCTAGGTGGGGAGAGGGGAAACCCTAGGCGCAGATGGGCCTAAAGGCCCACCCTAGGGGGCGCCTCCTCTCTCCCCCTCTTGGCCGCCCCCTTCAAGCCCCATCTAGGGCTGCCGCACCCCTTGGGTGGGAACCCTAGATGGGGGCGCAGCCACCTCCCCTCCTCCTATAAATAGTGGGGGTTTTGGGGCTGCCCAAGACATGAGAACTTCTCCCTCTTGGCGCAGCCCTACCTCTCTCCCTTCTCCTCTCCCACTCGGTGCTTGGCGAAGCCCTGCAGGATTGCCACGCTCCTCCACCACCACCACGCCGTTGTGCTGCTGCTGGATGGAGTCTTCCTCAACCTCTCCTCTCTCCTTGCTGGATCAAGGCGTGGGAGACGCCACCGGGCTGTACGTGTGTTGAACGCGGAGGTGCCGTCCGTTCGCACTAGGATCTCCGGTGATTTGGATCACGGCGAGTCGACTCCTTCAACCCCGTTCTCTTGAACGCTCGCTTAGCGATCTACAAGGGTATGTAGATGCACTCTCCTTCCCTCGTTGCTGGTTTCTCCATAGATAGATCTTGGTGACACGTAGGAAACTTTTGTATTTCTGCTACGTTCCCCAACAGCTACTTGCCTCCAATTGAAGTCCTCAAACGGACATTTTCCTCAGCTGATGACAAAGGCAAGGCAACTGCTGTGATAGATGAAGGCATTCGTCCATTGGATGGTCAATTTCGCAAGGCTGCATCCTACTCCATCAATGATGACTCTGCCACACATGACTCGCCGCCAACAACTCGCCAAGCAAAATCCTCAAGCCACAAACCGTGGTGATGACCGATCGTGAGTTACTCCTCGCCTTCATCGAAAGTTGATCACAATAATAAATGGGTCAAGCGTCGGTTTGGTTCGATTCTTCACAACATGACCTCAACACACAAAGGCGGTGAAGAAAAACCAATACTACCTCCATGAAACCTTCAACCGTACCTGGGCTGTTCTATCTCATGTCTACAGCGTAGAAGATCTGAAGAAAATGGGTCTCAAGGAAGAATTTGACTGGTCTGCACCTCCACCGAAGAAATTCAAGAAGGTCAAGGTTCCTTCCTTGGTGGCTAGCTCCTATTCTTCATCGCGACAATCGATGAAAATGAAGACTTGGACGATCATCAAGGCAGCCCTACTACGACAACCGACCCGACAACGCCGGGCGCCCTCCATCACCTTGATATTCTTGAGGGGCATTAGTCCTTAGTTTCGATCCTTTTGGTCATTCGATGACAAAGGGGGAGAAATTTGAGTTAGTCTTCAAGCGGGTCTATTATATGGGCGTTTTTCTGCTAAGTTACAACTCTCGCTCTTCTGAAACTTTTATCGGATCGAGTTGTAATCTTAAACCCGATGGTGCTCGATACTTTTGATGTGTTCCTCTGCATGCTTATTCTTCGTTATATGTTAATACACGATGCTGAATTACATCACCACCATATTTCGTCATGCATTTCAAATTCTTCATATTATATGTCAAATGCGTGTATGAATTACAAGATATAGGGGGAGATCTCCATGATTCAACTCTTCAAATGTGCATTGCCTCAAAAGCAAATTCCTCACTATGCACATCTTCAGGGGGAGTTCTTCTATATCTTGCAATCAAATTCCTCAATATCAGTATTTACACTTCATATGTTTATACCCATTGAAAACTTAACCTATATTGTCATCAATCACCAAAAAGGGGGAGATTGTAAGTGCATCTAGTGCCCCTTAGTGATTTTGGTGTATTGAAGACTTATAGGTTAAGGACTAATGTGTTTATGAGTGTACACAGGTCTATAAGTCTATGAGGAGTTTGATATTTACAGAGAAAGTCGACCCTAAAAATGAAGTTCTTCGACTAAAGACTTTGATATTCTGAAGACTTTCTGAAGACTTTGAAAGTGAAGAAATTGGTGTGACCTTGAAGACTTGGTATTCATTTGAGGAACATGAAGCGTGAAGACTTTTGTTTTTGTAGTTTCGTTTTCTCTTTCTTGAGTCATAGGAAACACCATACTGTTAAAGGGGGTCGAGGAAATACTAAGGAAAAATTTCCATGTGATGCTCAACTCAAAATCCTACACCTACCAATCCCTTCGAGTGAAGCCTTTGGAAATCTCATACAGTTCAGTCAATTTCTTCAGTGACACAGACGAAGTTCTTTTGGTCACTGAGGAATTTGTTCTGACTGAAGAGTTAGGAATTCGCCAGTGTGGATTGCCTACACAGTGAGGATCATGATAGCCCTAAGGAATTTGAGAGTCAAATTTCCGACCGTTGCTGTGTTGCGCGCCAGCTGTCCCAAAATATCTTATCCACCTAACGGTCATATCATTGAAGGGCATTTATGTCTTATCATGTCGGGCTGCTCCCTAGGCCATAAATAGCCGTCCCCTACAACCACTAGCTGGTCGGCTGCTCCGAGAGAAACTGACATTTGTCATTTGAGAGCAACCCATCCTCCGAGGACTTTGAGCGAAAATCATCGAGTGAGGAAAAACCCAAACCCAAACACCTACAAACCCAAAGTGATTGAGCATCACTGAAGAGATTGATTCTGCGTGGATCCGACGCTTGTTACCTTTGAAGACTGTGCTTCTTCTAGACGGTTAGGCGTCATGGTCTAGAGCATCCAAGAGGAATTGTGGATCGCCGAGTGACCGAGTCTGTGAAGGTTTGGAAGTCGCCTGAAGACTTACCACGAGTGATTGGACGAGGTCTGTGTGACCTTAGTTCAAGGAGAATACGGTGATGACTTGGTGTCCTCAGCTGCGTGCTCAGCGACTGGGTGTCCGGGACTGTGTGTCCTCGAGTTTAAATACTCAGCCACTCCAACCAGACGTACAACTGAGACAGCAGTTGGAGCTGGTCTACCAAATCATTGTCTTCACCAATCTTACTGGTTCTATTTCCTCAACTCTTTCATTTCCTCATTACTGTGTTGAGTGTTTGTTCATATCTGTGTTTGAAGACTTTGACTGAAGACTTTCTCAATTTCCTCAGTTTAATTTCTTCAGTCTGTTTGTCTTCATCTTATGTTATCCTGTGATTACGCTTTCTGTACTCTGTGATTGTCTTCATTTCATCATGATGACCATGCCTGTATTCTGTTATGCTTACTTCTGACTACTTATTCCGCTGCAAGTAGTTCTTCGCTAAGGAATTTCCTCACCGGCAAATTCCTCAGTGAAGAATTCATAAAAATCGCCTATTCACACCCCCCCCCTCTAGTCGATATAACGCACTTTCAAAGATGGAATAATGGTCTCCCCACCTAGTCTCCGTTCCGGTGGTGCGTCTAGCATTGTCGGTGGACGTGTTCAGGTGTGTCTCCGGCCAGTGGCGAAGCTAAGTGTTAGTCTGTGGGGTCAGTTGACCCCACAGATTTTTAGAAAATAAGCCTAAAAACACTGTTCAATTACTGTTCATACTGAAGAAAAAAATTCAAAAAATACCATTGACCCCACAGATACTTTAGCCTGGCCTCGCCGCTGTCTCCGGCGGATCTGTCTTTGATGGATTTGCTCGGATCTGATCGTTGTTCGTCTATATTCGTGTGTGTTTTCAGGTTGGATCCTTCTGATCTACGCTACTCTTAATCGGCGGCGTTGCTGTTCTGCTGCGTCGGTATTATGGTGTCTGGCTTAGAGGGATGGACGGGGTGGAAGCCAGCAACGGTAATGGGGGAGGTTGAGGGAAGGGCGGGGCAGCGAGGTGGTGCGCGGTAGTGCCCGCCAGCCGCTGGTGGTGGAGGCCAGTGGTTAGGGCGGGGTAGATTGGGGCGTTCGGGAGGAGGAAGAGGATAAACAATAGCTTGATCTATTTTGGACGGTTGGTTGAAGATCGGACGGTCCATATAAAAAATGACTGATGCAACTGTTTTTTTCAAGCACATGACAAATAGAGTCTCCCTGGAAAAAAACATTTCTTCCTCCAAGCAACAACGTTTTCACCTAGCTTATACAGTTTCTCGATGCTAGCATTCAGATCCACCGTCACCAGAGCCTATAAACATTCAACGGCTCTTTGGACTCAACATAGGCGAATGCTTGGTGGACATGACCTGTGGCAACATGCGTGCCCTTGTTGCACTCGCTGATCTGAACCATGCCATGCCGGGACCTGTGTCTCGTGCCGTTGGGCTCCTGATGGTGAGTGTATAGGACGTATTTCCCGCGCGCATACCCGCGCGTCAGCACATGCTCGCTGTGCGCGAAGTGCGGCAGCAGGAGCTGCTGCGGCGGCCGCACGTTCATCTCCACGCGATACCAGCGCCTCCACCTCTGCTCCTGCCTCGCGCTCTCCAGAACCCACACGTCCGTCCTCTCCAGCGCCGGCGAGTCGTGGATGATCGCCATGCCCAGCCTCCCGCGGACCTCCGCCAGGCGGAAGCGGCTGCCGGGCCTGGTCGGCACCGGCAGCGGCAGCGGCCTGACGGACGCCACGCGCTCGTCCTCGAGGTCGAACGACATGATCCTCTCGGTGCCCTGCGCGATCCAGTACGTTGCGCCGTCGACGCTGACGATGCCGGCCTCGAGGAGGCACCTCGCGCCGGCGCCGCCGACGGCCGGCGTCGCGACGTCGCGCCAGGACGCGTCCCCGAGAGTGAACACCTGCACGGTGTGGAACTCCCAGACTCCCCGGAAGCCGCACGGGACGTGTACGACCTTGTACCGCCCCGTCCTCTGGTGGTGCGCGAAGCCGTATGCCTCGTGCCACTTCAAGCTGGACGAACGCATATGGATGTGGGCGGCGCACGGCAACGGCGGGAGGAGGAGCCTCTCCCCGTTGGCCGGGTTCGCCAGCGCGATGGCGCCGCCGGGCTGGCTATCGTCGCAGAGGCAGATCAGGCCGTTGCACGTGCCGACCACCTTCATTACTCGGTCCGCCCGGCTAGCCATCACCCGCTTAAGCCCACACTTGTCGTCAAGGACGTACGCTTCCCCTCCGCTGACGAGGAGGGTCTTGGCGCGGCTCCGCAGGTCCGTCACCGTGCGCTCGTCGACGGCGTCACGCCATTGCCGGCACACGAGGCGGGATCGGCGGCGGGAGTTGGGCGGGAGTCGCAGCAGGATCTCCACGAGGACGTCCGTGGCCGTCGGGAATTCCACGACGCTGCAGCTGGTGCCCTCGTGGTCCATGGATTTCGCAGGTGGCCGGTGCCACAGGTATCCACGGCGGTCTGTTTGGGTTGATTAATTTCGTTGCGTTTTTCTTGCTTCTTAACCGGATGTACTCCTACATGTTGTACGTACTTGGTCCACAAGTTTGCTGTAATTTCGATAGATCGGTTTACGTAGTTCTTTTTAGGGGTATCGGTTTACGTAGTTGTCAAGCCACCGTATAGCATGCATAGAAACATGCATGGTCGTACAGTCCAGCATACATTCTCGGTGAACACACACACAGACCCTATCCTATAAGTACATTCGAGAGACTGAGCCAGCACAATTCCTATGGAGTTGCTTTCAGGAGGTGGTCGGTGGACGTTGATGCAATGACAATTTCCCCGACCTCTTCACGGAAATCCAAGCCTCCCCGCATCGTACCCGCCACATTAGGTGGTTGGGGATCGGTGTCCTCGTGTGTTCACTCTGGACGGTCCAAAATAAACTCGTGACACTACTCCGCCTCTTTGACGAGCTACTGACGCTATTTTTAAAACGTGTGGCTATTTGCAGCTCTGGCGGCCGCTTAGCCGCCCTCAGGATCGAGGCGCCATCGCCATCATCATTGCAGATCTTCGTTCGATGGGCCTTCGCTTGTCACCCCCCCCCCCCCCCCGGTCGCCCGAGCCAGATTAGCCACCTGCTGGCCTAAGTTACCCTTTTCTCTTTTTTTGTTTTTATTTTGGCCTTGTTGAGTTATGCCCTCAGCAGTACCTTCTCGTACTATTTTTGTTGCTACATGTGTATGTGCGTACGGTGTGAACATTTGTTGGATCTTGTCACCCTGGCGGGTTGCTTTATATATAAAGCGGGGCAAAAACCTTTTTTGGTATTATCTTGAGATTGACGAAATCAACAGCCACCACAGACGCCTCGTAGTCTCCTCCCACTGAATGGGCATCGCCGGATATTCTAAAATAAATCCAGGATAATGTGAGCACCAGGATTTGAACCTTAATGGACCGGAGATACCAGTATCCTCCTAACCATCTAACCATATGTTGGTTCGCAACACAACAAATGGTGTTCATCACGTCTGAATGAGTTTTTGGGTCACCCATTTTTTAGGTGCCTAAAAGGTTTATTGCCTAATCATTTTCAACCTTTAGCACATACTCATTGATTGACACCCTCACTTGGCGGTTCAATGTTCACTTAATTAACACAACCAGACCATCAGATGCATTGATTTTGGATTACACCCCACTAGTGGGCAAGAGACCCTTGAATATGATGTGAAGGAACAATCGCGTTGCTTGGGTAGTACTCTTCAATCCTACACCAAAACTAATCTACCTATTTTTAGGTACCAACCGAACATTCATCCAAGTAAGGCACAAAGTGATGTCCTCTTGGCTATGGTAGTTCACCGACCTTATCTTCTTCATCCTAGCGTGGTGGCTCCACGGGCTCCTCGACCTCCTCCACTTCGGGATCATTCTCCCTCTCACGATCATGCGCCATAGGCATCGCCATGTCATCGAGGCCGAGTACATGCAATTCATCCAACTAAGACATTGTCACACACCAATTTGCAGCTCGTGCATGCGGGCCCAAGAATCACACTGGCGCACTTGACATGCATGATATTCACAACATAGACATTTACTAAAAGAAGATTTACAAAGCAATTGTGGCTTGTTTATTAAAGCAACACCATAATTGGCACTATAGCAGAGTTTAACGATAGCGGAAGACAAACTAAGTGGGAGCACGGACTTGGAGGGACACCACTCCACAATGAACTGTCTAGAAAACTCTCCTAGCGAATGAACACTCTGACTTCACTCTAGTGGAAGACGACACCTCAGTTGGATCTAGTCAAAAGAACGAGCTAGTGACTACTTTCGCAAGAACCAAATGACATATATCACATTATCATAACCATTCTAGCTATCATGGCATAGCAATTTTAACAGACTTTATCTAGTAAGTAATATGAAGATAAAGCATACAGATATATGGGTAATAACATTTTAAGTGTTTCCGATGATCCTACCAAGATGATAACCATATTCTCATGATCACACCAAGATCATACCAAAACTCTCATGGTCTCCGTTTCTTTTTAGTCTACATATAAGATTTGGTCAAAGTCAAACTTTGTCAACTTTGACTAAGTTTATTGAAAAAAAATATCAAGATTCGCAATATGAAATCAATATTGTTAGATGTATCATGAAACTAATTTTCATACCATATAGTTTTATTATTGTAGATGTTAATATTTTTTCGAACAAAGTTGGTCAAACTTTATAAAGTTTGACTTTGACCAAATCTTATATGCAGAGTAAAAAGAAACGGAGGGAGTATTTTCTGAGAGAACTTCCATGATTCGCCATGCACTCATCCCCATCCTCGCCGGCGGAGGCTGACGACTTTGGAATTGTGGTGGTAGCGATGGCAACAAGCCTGTGGTCGATTCTGGTGTAGAATTATAATTTATATTGCCAAAACGTCTTACATTCTGGTGTTGTATTAGAATCGACAAAAGATGTACAACATTCGTTCTCTCGGTTCTGTGAAACTTTTTATGTGATAATACACCCTTATAAATGTTCTATTTTTCCGTGATCTAGTAGCAAAGATGAATCGTTGGATAATTGGGATGATGACAGCAAATTTCACTGTACTAGGTTCCCGGCCCGGTGGACTTGACTGATACAATTTAACCTTGTTTCAATTGAGATTACTAGTAATATGCCCTAAAAGACAGTTGATAGCACAATAGGAAGAATTAGCTTTTGTCAAACATTCAATGAAATGGCTTATTCATATTATAAAATTGCAGGAGTGGACAACAATACGGTGGAACTAGTCCTGTTCCTACAATATGCCTCATATCTGCTGCTGCTAGTTGTTGGTACAGACATTATGACTAGTTGGTACAACCACTAGATGTGGAAGAAATGATTATTGTAAATAAATAAAGATTTTCTTTGTACACATCAAAAGCATTCCTGCGGCAAATGCAACTTCAGTCTTCTATGGTTCTACCTCCATTTGCTGTTCTAGTGCTCTTGATCATCTTGGCAACATTCAACTTCTGGGATCACACCAGCCCTGCGGTCTGATGATTGTACCGCAGTATCACTACTGAAATGAAGGCTGCCAAAAAAAAGATGCACTTTCATGTTATAATATGAATTTGCCGCAGTCATGCTATGCAGTCATGAACGATTTTTCACATTGAATTTGTATTCAACCGGAATCATAAGAAAAGGAATGTTTTTTCATGCACCAAGTGTCTAAAGCTCGCACATGAGATGTTAAACACTCTGAGCTTAACAAACACTACCTATCCAAATCCAATATTGAAAAATGATTTGGGTTTTAGTTTCCTGAAACATTTCAGGCCATTTCTGTCTAGATTCTTTTGGTGGAGAAAATGACACCATACAGGTGTCAGAATTTACACGACAATTTCCATGATGCAAATCAAGGATCATATCATACACTTCTTGTCGTTTTCTAATAAATATATCATATTTTCATCAGCACTGCATTGGAATTGATCTGAAAGATTGCCACCACAAAAAAAGTCATCCCAACTGTACCTGCCACGATACGTGTCTTGACACTAAACAAATTCCAGCACACTGTCACTGCTGTGCCCGCAACCAATTTCTTGCGGGGGCAAGACTTCCATGCTTCTAGAGCCCGGTCTATCAAATTCTCAGCTGGGGTAAAAAGGGTAGACATCGGTGTTAGTGGCATGCTATGAGTTTGGGTAAACAGTAGCCATATATAACAAAATAAAGTAATCCAGAGTATGGACTAGTAATTATACCTATCACATGAATTTGAGTTGAATAGCAGATATAAAGCTTTGGGAGTGTAAAACTGGTGAAAAAACCTGCAAAATTTCGTGAATAAGAAAATGATATAGGACTGCAGTCATGCTAAGATTGTTCTGATAGTACTTTATGTCTTGTACCTGTGGCTAGAAGCCTCCATACCGTAATCAGACTACCATATTTTGCACCGAACAGAAGAACAGGCAATACCTAAGATTCAGATATCAAAGAGACAAAGATTTGTAAATTACTCAGGGAAAATTATGCTTCAGCCAGAACGACCCAGTCACGAATACAATTTAATGCTTACTTTGAGAGTCATCGATGGGTTGCCCGAGAAGATCACTTGTGCCGTGGATATGATGGAGTTAGCAACCGGCAGCACAGCTCCGGCAGCACGAAGCACATCTTTTTCAGTCAACTGGAAGTTCCTTTCCCTCGCCGGCTGCCTGCTACAAATGGTAACTGAAATTAGCTGCTCGGTTCAAACAGAGTTACGAACTTGTTCTGTGGCACAAATGATCATTGGTTCATGCTTCATACCTCTGTGGCACAGAATCCTTAAAGAAGGCTAGACCCAAGATCATAACGCCGAGCTGACAAAATACAGAAATTGGGCTGCAGAGATGGTCACCGGAAAATTATATACGAGATTAGCATAGGACGAAGCATAGAACAGAGTAGAAATTTGAGGTAAAAGAGTAGCAGATCACGCATACCTGAAAGTGATCTCTCTTGAAAAGGAGCAAGATAAGAAGAACATGGATCCCAGCCCGAACCAGAGTGCTGATTTCGCCACGTCCTTCCACATCACTAGCTCGACGACCCTTTCCCAGAGACTTTCCCACCCGGACTGCTCCAGAGCGTCAGTTTCTGTGACTGAAACAACAACAACAACAACAGTTACTAGGAAGTGAGCATTCGGATCTAGCAGTGCTTTCTTCAACCAGAAATCTAGCAATGCTCACCATGAGTGGCATCGGCAGGAGCAGGAACCAAGGCCAAGCTCATGTCTTCCTCCTTCTCTGGGGCGGCCGCCGCCGCCGTCACCGCCTTGTCCACAGCCACCGCGGCCGCGACCTTGGACGCCACCCTGGAGGACCTCCTCCGGCGCGCCTTCCTGACGGCTTCCTCCTCCGGGTCGGCCTCCTTCTCCAGCCTCCGCCTCGCCCGCCTTGCGTTCCTCGGCGAGGCACCCGTGGGTGTCGCGCGCCTCCGCCTGGGAGGCGTCCCCACCATCTCCAGGCTCGAATCCACGCCTGCCCCGGCCGCGCCCCGCTGGCCGGAGCGGGTGCGGCGGGAGGTCGGCGACGGGGAGAGCAGGAGCAGCTCGTGGAGCGAGTACCCACCGGAAAGCTGCAGTGGCGACGGCAGGGGCGACCTCTGGCCCGTCGGCTTCGGCGGCGGCGTCGCCATGGGTTCCTCCTCCGCCGCGGGGGAGGAGTGGTGGTACGGAGGCGTCCGGAGCTTCGCGGATGGGGCCGGCGAGGTGGGGTTCATGGCCATGGCCGCCATGTGCTGCTCGATTTGCTTGATTGCTTCACCTTTGCTTCGGTCTGTGCGGGTTTGGGTGGGAGTCTTTGGCGTTTAAAAGTCAAGGGCGGTCATGGAGGAAAGGAAAGCGAGAGGCTACATAGATTCGCTGGGCCCACTTACCAGAGAGGAGGCGCGCGATATAGCCGTTGCAGAGTTCGACAGGCGGCCTGGGCACGTGGCGGGTGGGCTGGGTGACTCGCGAATGGCCCGTTGGGGGTGGGTCAAGTTTAGGGCCTGTTCGGTTCACAGGAATTTTAAAGGAAACTTCGAAGTACTCCTTCGGTTTACAGGAATACCGTAGAAATTGTAAAGGATAAAAAATTTGTAGGAAAATTTTCTTTGAAGCTCTTTGGTTTGTAGGAATGGATTCCTATTTCTATATAGGATAGGAATCAATCTTTCACATTTCAAAGAAAAAAAACATTAGCTTAAATTCAATGAAAAAAAATCATATCCCATGCAAGTGACATCTTTTTGTTTACAGGAATTGAGATGCATGTCATCCATTTCCTATGACTTTCCTATTTCTATCCTATGAACCAAAGTTCCCTAGAAAAACTAAAAACGATCAAATGAAACTTCGAATGAAAGATTCCCATAGGAATTTTCACTTTGAACAATGAAAAAAACCATGCTATAGCAAAATAACATCGGCCTTAAAGTTCGCTATCGACAATGCTATATCACGCTATAGCGTACTAATAGCAAGAAATTATGTACTGATTCATTTAGCAAGCCATTCCCCGACACTTTTCAGTGCCCTTGATGTGAAACACATGAAAGTTCCTCTATTCATACAGATTTCACAAGAATCCCCAATTCCTGCAAGGAACAAAAAAGACAAAGGGATTTATGACCTTCATTTTTTTAGTCATTAGTGATCGTATCAAAGCAATTCTCTCACAAAATCTGAGATTATCTGCCTTAAGCACATGCACAAATGAGTGCAAAAATACACTCATCAACACATCAAGTTATTTTTGCTTCATGTGAGAGTCATCCGGAAAGAGGGGAACCCGCCTTGCAATGCCGGATACAAATCTGCGTGCCGGACTCCTCGTCATTGAAGCAAGGTTCAGGGGCTAATGAGGGAGTCCTGGACTAAGGGGTCCTCAGGTGTCCGGCCTGTTAGCCATGAGCCGGACTGATGGGCTGTGAAAATACGAAGACCGAAGACTGCACCCGTGTCCGGATGGGACTCTTCCTGGCGTGGAAGGCAAGCTTGGCGACCAAATATGTAGATTCCTTTCCTTTGTAACCGACCTTGTGTAACCCTAGATCCTCTCGGTGTCTATATAAACCGGAGGACTTAGTCCGGATGGGAGGAGACTCATTATCATAGTCATACAAGCTAGACCTCTAGGGTTTAGCCATACGATCTCGTGGTAGATCAACTTTTGTAATACTCATATTCATCAAGATCAATCAAGCAGGAAGTAGGGTATTACCTCCATAGAGAGGGCCCGAACCTGGGTAAACATTGTGTCCCTTGTCTCCTGTTATCATCGACCTTGGACGCACAGTTCGGGACCCCCTACCCGAAATCCGCCGGTTTTGACACCGACATTGGTGCTTTCATTGAGAGTTCCACTGTGTCGTCCCCAAAAGGTTTGATGGCCCCTTCAATCATCAACAACAATGCTGTCCAAGGAGAAACCTTCCTCCCTGGACAGATCTTCGTATTCGGCGGCTTCGCACTGCGGGCCAACTCGCTTGGCCGTCTGGAGGAGATCGACAACTACGCCCCTGGCCATCAGGTCAGATTCGGGAGCTTGAACTATGTCGCGGACGTCCATGGAGACTTGATATTCGCTGGATTCGAGACCGCGGTGATTGCTCCTGGTCACCCCGACGAACATGACCTAAATCTATCATCGGACCGCATCAAGGAGATTGCTCCTGTAACTGCTCTGGCCGTAGATCCGGAGCATATTGCGCCATCCAAGGACGGGAGGCTCAACCCCACCGCGGAGGCCACAGATTCCACATCGTTGGAGCCGAACATAGACCTAAAATCACACGACGTCTTGGTCAACGGAACTCCGGACTCGTCTCTGGTCATAATTCCGAGCCATGTGCATCCGCGGACGCCGAACTTGATCGCTTATCGATCTTTGAGTTTAGAGCCGCAGACATCTTCGAACACTCGCCCTTTGGTGATGTGCTAAACTCATTAAAGAATCTGTCCTTGGCGGGGGACTCACAGCTGAATTATGTCCGGTTTGAACTGGAGGCTGATGATGGGGGGAATTCCGCTTCCCACCCGCCACCCACTTCATAGCCACTGTCGAAGACTTAACCGACGTGCTTGATTACAGCTCCGACGACATCGACGGTATGGACGACGATGCCGACGAGGAGCAGGGCCAAAACCCGCTGCTTACCGGACGCTGGACGACCACTTCTTCATATGACGTATACATGGTGTATACACCTAAAGAAACTAACAACAATGACAAAGCGGATCCAGTTAAGGACAAACCTCCCGAGACACAGCCCCGGCACCAGCGCCAGCGACGCTGGTCTAAGTCATGTCGTACAAAAGACAACAACACCGGCACCGGAGAAAATAATACTCCGGACGAAGCTGAAGACAATGAAGACCCTGTCGGGGCAATCTCCGAACAGGATGAACGGGAGGACGTGCACGGTAGCCCTGATGAACAGGCCATACACGAAGACTCGGAGGATAATTATCTTCCGCTCTCCGAGGAAGAGGAGAGCCTCGGCAAGGAGGAATTCATCGTGCCTAAAGAACCTCTCGAGCAGGAGCGCTTTAAACGCCGGCTAATAGCCACTGCAAGGAGCCTAAAAAAGAAGCAGCTGCAGCTTCAAGCTGACCAAGATCTGCTCAATGATAGATGGACCGAAGTCCTGGCCGCCGAAGAATACGGCCTCAACGGCCCAGCCAAAAATTACCTGAAGCGCAAATTGTTACCTCAGTTCGATGACGGGGCGCCGGAGCCCGTACCATCATCGCACAACGTGGCCGACCGACCGCCACGTGGTCAGGATAAAACGGCAACTCAAGCCAAACACCAGACCGCCCACCTCACCGTAAAGGAAAGAATAAAACATCTCAGGGTTGTACATACGACCGTCGACCGGACTTGGACAGTAGAGCAGGACACACAAGATCGATATATGGATCGCGAGGATGTGCCTCGACATGCGACGGCGGCTACCTATTCGGGCGCGACAAACCTAGCCACGCCTGGGCCGAAAACTGCAAACAGATTCCACCGGAGGTACGTTGCAGTGTGGCCCAGTATAGAGGCGCCGCACACCCTCTTTGCTTCACAGACGAAGTAATGGAACATGAATTCCCAGACGGGTTTAAACCCATGAATATCGAATCATACGACGGAACAACCTTTCCTGCGGTATGGATCGAGGACTTCCTCCTCCATACCCATATGGCCCGCGGAGATGACCTTCATGCCATCAAATACCCACCACTAAAACTCAAAGGACCAGCTTGGTACTGGTTAAACAGTCTGCCGAAAAATTCTATTGGCAGCTGGGAAGATTTGGAAGACGCCTTTCGCGATAACTTCCAAGGAACATATGTCCGGCCATCGGATGCCGATGAATGAAGCCACATTGTCCAGCAGCCCGGAGAGTCAGGCAGGAAGCTCTGGGCTAGGTTCTTAGTTAAAAAGAACCAAATTATCGACTGTCAGGACGCGGAAGCCCTTGCAGCCTTCAAACACAGCGCCCGGGATGAATGGCTGGCCCGCCACCTCGGCCAAGAAAGACCTAAATCCATGACAACCCTTACCGCTCTAATGACCCGCTTTTGCGCGGGAGAAGACAACTGGCTCGCTCGTAGAAGCAACAACACCTGTGACCCGGGCACTTCCGAAATCCGAGACGGCAATGGCAAACCACGACGCAACAAACACAAAAGTCGCAATGATAATGAAAGATCACGCGACACAGCGGTCAACGCCGGATTCAGCAGTCCCAAATCCAGTCAACGGAAAAAGCCATTCAAGATGAACAGAGACGGACCATCCAATCTAGACAGGATATTGGATCGACCCTGCCAGATTCACGGCCACCCCGATAAACCAGCTAACCATACCAACAGAAGCTGTTGGGTCTTCAAGAAGGCCGGCAAGCTCAACGCCGAACACAAAGGGAGGAGGCCGCCCAGCGATAGGGACGACGAAGAGATCCACCAACCAAGTACCGGGGGTCAGAAGCAATTTCCCCCCGAAGCGAAAACAATAAACATGGTATACGTGACACACACCCCTAGAGGTGAGCGCACGAAACACTCCCTCCGTACAGGAGATCATACTACGGCTACCTCAGCCGAACTACACAACAGCCTTATCACACCGCATACCATGTCGGCCATGATGCCGCCAGTCTCCATTCAACATGACCGATCAATGTCCATATTTGTAGGATCGAAAGTATATCTAAAGGGGGGGGGGTGATTAGACTACTTGACCAAATAAAAACTTATCCTTTTCCCAATTTTAGTTTTTGGTAGATTTTAGCTATCTTAGCACAAGTCAAGCAACCTTAACACAATTCAAGCAAGCATGTAAAGAGTATATGAGCAGCGGAAAGTAAAGCATGCAACTTGCAAGAATGTAAAGGGAAGGGTTTGGATAATTCAAACGCAATTGGAGACACGGATGTTTTTGTCGTGGTTCCGATAGGTGGTGCTATCGTACATCCACGTTGATGGAGACTTCAACCCACAAAGGGTAACGGTTGCACGAGTCCACGAAGGGCTCCACCCACGAAGGGTCCACGAAGAAGCAACCTTGTCTATCCCACCATGGCCGTCGCCCACGAAGGACTTGCCTCACTAGCGGTAGATCTTCACGAAGTAGGCGATCTCCTTGCCCTTACAAACTCCTTGGTTCAACTCCCCAATCTTGTCGGAGGCTCCCAAGTGACACCTAGCCAATCTAGGAGACACCACTCTCCAAGAAGTAATAAATGGTGTGTTGATGATGAACTCCTTGCTCTTGTGCTTCAAATGATAGTCTCCCCAACACTCAACTCTCTCTCACATGATTTGGATTTGGTGGAAAGAAGATTTGAGTGGAAAGCAACTTGGGGAAGGCTAGAGATCAAGATTCATATGGTAGGAATGGAATATCTTGACCTCAACACAAGGGTAGGTGGTTCTCTCTCAGAAAATGTGTATTGGTAGTGTAGGTTCGTTCTGATGGCTCTCTCCACGAATGAAGAGTGGGTGGAGGGGTATATATAGCCTCCACACAAAATCTAACCGTTATACACAATTTACCAATCTCGGTGAGACCGAATTGAGAAACTCGGTCGGACCGATTCAGCAAATCTAGTGACCGTTAGGATTTTCGGTGGGACCGACATGCAACTTGGTAGGACCGATATGGTTAGGGTTAGGGCATAACTGTAACGCCCCCGATGCGGCTATATCTCCCACGTGTCGAGGCACGACTTAGAGGCATAACCGCATTGAAAGCAATGTCGCAAGTGAGGTAATCTTCACACAACCCATGTAATAATTAAGGGAAAGATACATAGTTGGCTTACAATGCCACTTCACACAAGACATAAATAAACATCCATCATTCAGAGTACACTCAAGGTCCGACTACGGAACCAAAATAAAGAAGATACCCCAAATGCTAACACGTAACCCCGAATCGTCCCAACCGGGCACCACTATCGATCATCTGGGAAAGACACATAGTAACGACCACGTTCCTCGTCGAACTCCCACTTGAGCTCGGTTGAATCACCCGCACGCCTCATCGGAACCTCGCAACTGTTTTGAAGTATCTGTGAGTCACGGGACTCAGCAATCTCACACCCGCAGATCAAGACTATTTAAGCTTATAGGAAGGACAGAGTAGTAAAGTGGAGCTGCAGCAAGCGACTAGCACATATGGTGGCTACTTCGCAAAAGAGAGCGAGGAGAGAAGCAAAGCACGGTCGTGAAGCTAGTAGCGATCAAGAAGTGATCCTGAACTACTTACGCCGACATAACTCCAACACCGTGTTCACTTCCCGGACTCCGAGAAGAGACCATCACGGTAACACACGCGTTGATGTGTATTTTAATTGAGGTCAACTTTGGGTTTTCTACAACCGACATTAACAAATTCCCATCTGCCTCATAACCGCGGGCACGGCTTTGAAAGATATTACCTGCAGGGTGTCCCAACTTAGCCCATTATAAGCTCTCACGGTCAACGAAGGATATTCCTTCTACCGGAAGACCCGATCAATCTCGAATCCCGGACTACAAGACATTTCGACAGAAGAAAACAAGACCAGCAAAGCCGCCCGACAGCCGACAAATCCCGATAGGAGCTGCACATATCTCGCTCTCGAGGCACATCCGGATGAGACATCCTACGAGTAAAACCAAGCCTCGAAGTTTCCCGTGGTGGCCCCGCAGTCTACTCGTTTGGGCCAGCACTCAAGGAGCACCGTCCGTCGGGGGGTTTAAAATAAAGATGACCCTCGGGCTCGCGAAACCCGGGGAAAAGGCTTAGGTGGCAAATGGTAAAACCAATGTTGGGCCTTGCTGGACGAGTCTTATTCAAAGCGAACTGTCAAGGGGTCCCATAAATCACCCAACCGTAAGGAACGCAAAATCAAGGAACATAACACCGGTATGACGGAAACTAGGGTGGCAAGAGTGGAACAAAACACCAGGCATAAGGCCGAGCCTTCCACACTTTACCAAGTATATAGATGTATTAATTATAGCAGATAAATATTGTGATATCCCCAATAAGTAAACATGTTCCAAAAGGAACATCATCTCCATGTTCCAACAAGGAACAAACTTCAGCTTCACCTGCAACTAGCAACGCTATAAGAGGGCTGAGCAAAGCGGTAACATAGCCAATCAACGGTTTGCTAGGAAAAGATGGTTAGAGGCTGACATGGCAATATGGGTGGCATGATATAGCAAGTGGTAGGCAACACAGCATAGGCATAGCAAAAGAGCGAGCAACTAGCATAGCAAAGATAGAAGTGATTTCGAGGGTATGGTCATCTTGCTCGCAATGTTCTCGAGTTGTCGAAAGCTTGATCCTCGGCGCTCTCAACAGGCTCCTCGCTCACGCACTCGCCTCCCGACTCTACCCAAAGCAACAACACAAACAAAGGAACCACAATAAATCACGGTGCAATGCACAATCAACATGATGCAAAACATGACATGATATGCGAGATGGGATATGCAATGCTTATGTGCGCCCGGAAGGTAATGATGAACCAGGCATCAACTTGGCAAACCAAGCATGCCACTGAAAGATGAGATGATTTCGGTTGAAATCGATATAAAGATCACCGAATCGGATGCACGGTTTGCAAATGGCAAGCAAAACAAGAATGGCGCAAATCTGCCATTAACAGCATGATGCCACTTTGCAAGCAACAAATAATTAAGCTACTGCACCCAAACGTATCAACAAAGCACATGGCAGTGATCTACACATGATGCTCGACAAAAGATAAGCACTGAGCTACGGCTAGTTCACATCATAACATGTTCAAACAAGCATGGCAAAAGTGCATTAATAATCAGGCTGGACATGGCAAAAACAGCAACAGGTTGCAATGTTCAGAGCAGTAAAACTACATGCTACACGACCTTAAAATAGCAAAACATGGCATGGCATGAATCTACTCAAAGCATATTTCAAAAGTCCCTTACTGACCATAAGCCAAAAAGGACTAGAAAATATAGTAGCACCCATGCCAATATTGAAAGTCTCGTTAACAGATTCAGCAACATGACATGCCAAAAACTGATAACGAGATGGCATGTTTACAAGCTCAATGCACTCACTACAGAGCCTCAAACGATAAAATAAGAATACATACATCAAGAAGACATGACATAGAAGACATACATGGCAAGAACAATAACATAGCCTATACGGGTCAACCACAACATCCTAGGCAAAACTGAATAACACGTATACAATCTGCCAGGAAACATTTGGTAGCAAAAGTAGAGCTCGATTGACTCAAGCTATGGCACTCAATAATTTCAAACAAAGGCATGGATGGATAGAGCAAGTCATGCTTTACAAAACACCCTTACTGAAGTAACTCAAAATATGCATAGATCTCCCGGTATCAAGTAAACATGGCATCAAAATCAGCTAAAACAGGGCTGAAATCAGCAACATTAGGACACCTACTTTGCATGCTTGTGCTAGTCACCACATAGATCACAAAACTACATGGCATATACCCCTGGAAAGATGACATGGCATTTTACAAAACACATGTAGGACTCAAATTCATAGGGTGCACATATTAATCATGGCAAAAATAACAAAAGTGCAAGTCCTGATAAAAATCAGAAACTATCAGCACATTGCACTCTTCCAACAGCATTTCGGGCATCAATATGAGCTCAAATGAAAATGATGCAATGTAATGAAATGATCTACTCTTCGAGACGAACATTTTGACTTATTATACGCGCAAAATGGATCTACGGATGCGAAGATATAGCATGTTGAAAATTGCACAAAATTACAAAGATCTAAAGACTTAGAGAAAAAAATAAGGGAGGGGAGAGAGTCAACGGCGGGATTCCCGAGGCCGGATCGGGCTCTCGATCGGATCGGGTCCGGCGACGGCGGGCGGCTCGCCGGGTCGGGCGGCGGCCGGCCGTCTGGCGCGCGGCGGCCGGCCGGGCGAGGGAGGCGCGGAGGAGGAGGACCAGGCATGGCGGCCGTGGCGCGGGCGGCCGACCGGAAGGCCGGAGGCGGCGGCGGCGGAGGCGGCGGGCGCTGCTGGCGGCGCTGGCGGCGACTGGCCCGAGGGCTGGGCGCTATTCTCGCGGGTGAAGCTGGGCGGCGATGGGGGCGCCGTGCGGCGTGGCGCCCGCGATTAGCCGGGCGGCGGGGCGGACGCGTCCGGCTCGCCGGACGTGTCCGGCGCGCGAGGGCAAAATCGCTAGGGTTTCGGGAATGATCCGGATTTGGGGAGGTTTGCTTAAATAGGCATAGAGGAGCTAGGAGAGTCCAAATGAGGTGTAGTTTTACCACACGATCGTGATCGAACGACGGAGAGCATGGAAGTGACTTAGATGCATTGTTGGGCTGTTTTGAAGGGGTGTTGGGCTGCAACTTAAAAGAGGCCTTTGCGAGTGCGGTTAACCGTTGGAGTACCAAACGAGCTCCAAATGACCAAACTTGACCGGTGGTCTACGGTGGTATACCAAGGCCACTAGACAAACCTCGGTCCATTTCGAGAAGGTTTAATACCCGCACACGGAAAAACGCAAAAGGGACCGCCGGGAGATAGGAGTGCCGGATTGCAAAACGGACAACGGAAAAATGCTCGAATCATGAGACGAACACGTATGCAAATGCGATGCACATGATGACATAATATAAAATGCATGACATGGACAAAATGCAAAATGAAGAAAACCCAACCACGGAGGGAATATCATATATCAATGCCGAAAATGGCAAGAGTTGGAGTTACAAATATGGAAAGTTACTCCGGGTGTTACAACACTCCACCACTACAAGAGGATCTCGTCCGAGATCTAGGACTGAAAGAACTCCGGATATTCGAACGGAGGTGATCCTCGCGCCCCCGTGTAGCTTCTCGGTCGGAATGGTGTGACCACTTCACTTTCAGGAATTTGATTGACTTGTTGCGAGTCTTGCGCTCGGTTTCTTCAAGAATAGCAACGGGTGCTCATGGTAAGAGAGATCTTCTTGAAGGTCAATCTCTTCGGTTGATAGTGCGTTCAGAGTCTTGAAGCACTTGCGAAGCTGTGACACGTGAAACACATCGTGCGCGTTTGCAAAGTTGGATGGAAGCTCGTTGATAGGCGAGATCGCCTCTTTTCCCAATGATCTTGAAAGGACCCACGATCTAGGGGCAAGCTTCCTTTGATACCGGGCGACGAGTGCCTTTCATTGAGAGACGCGGAGGTAGACATGGTCTCCAATTTCAAAAGCCACATCACGGTGCTTATCATCATAATAGTTTTTACGCGCGATTGCGCTGCTTTGAGATTCTCACGAATGACTTGGCACATTTCTTCCGCTTCGTGATCAAGTCATTTCCAAGAAGTTGGCGCTCACCGTCTCGCACCAATTGAGAGGAGTACGGCACTTTCGCCATAGAGAATTTCGAATGGGGCCTTGCCGAACTCGCTTGGAAGCTGTTGTTGTAAGAGAACTCGGCATATGGAAGACAATCTTCCCACTTCATACCAAGGAAATGACACAAGCCCCGAGCATATCTTCAAGGATTTGATTTACTCGCTCAACTTGGCCACTTGTTTGAGGATGGAAAGCTGTGCTTGAAACGAATGTTGGTGCCCATGGCCTTCGAAAAGAATCCCAAAACTTGGAGGTAAAGATGCTGCCACGGTCCAAGAGATCACTTGTGGAATGCCGCAAGGAGACAATCTCGAGGTGTATAGCTCGCCAACCGAGCTGCAGTGATGGATTCTTTGATAGGAAGAAAATGAGCCACTTTAGTAAGCTTGTCAATGACAACGAAGATAGCATCATTTCCACGCTTGGACTTTGGAAAGCCATCACGAAGTCCATTTCAATATGATCAAACTTCCATTCAGGAATAGCAAGAGGTTGGAGGAGACCAGCTGGTCTTTGGTGTTCTGCTTTCACTCTTCTGCAGACATCACATTCATTCACGAATTGAGCAATTTCTCGCTTCATTCGAGTCCACCAATATGACTGCTTGAGGTCATGGTACATCTTCGTACTTCCGTGATGAATGGATAGAAGCGAATTGTGAGCCTCGCTCATAATGACTTTTCTCGAGATCACCCTTAGGAACCACAATCCGTCCTCAAAGAACAGAGTGTCTTTGTCATCAACGTGGAAGCACTTGTACTTGAAATGCCCTTGTCGATACCACGCTTCACCTTTTTCACCATGGCATCCGAAGTTGAGCCTCACGAATCTGATCTTCCAAAGTAGGAGAGACTATGAGGTTGGCAAGAAAGCCTTGAGGAACAACTTGAAGATTCAGCTTATGGAAAGATTCACAGAGATCCGCCAAAAGGCTTGAGGATAAGATCATTGCGATAAGCTTTCCTGCTCAAAGCATCTGCAATGACATTGGCTTTGCCGGAGTATACTCAATACTTGGGTTGTACTCTTGAATCATTTCACCCATCGAGTCTGCCTCGAGGTTGAGGTTGGGCTGAGTGAAGATGTACTTGAGACTCTTGTGATCGGTGAAAATGTCCACTTTCCTTCCCAACAAGAGATGTCTCCACGTTATTAATGCATGGACAACTGCCGCCAACTCAAGATCGTGAGTGGGGTAGTTCTTCTCGTTGGGCTTCAATCGCGAGAGGTATAAGCCACAACTCTCTTCTCTTGCATTAACACAGCACCGAGACCTTGAAGAGAAGCATCACGTAAAACTTCATATGGCTTGGATTCATCAGAGGAGTCAAGACAGAGCTGTGACGAGTTTCTCTTTGAGGGTATTGAAAGCAACGCCACACTCGGGAGACCGTACATACTTCACATGCTTCGGAGAAGGTTAGAAAGAGGCTTTGCAATCTTGGAGAAGTTCTCAACGAATCTTCGCAATAGCTTGCAAGACCAAGAAAATCATGGAGTGCTTGACATTATGAGGAGGTTCCCAATTCACAATTGCGGACACCTTCTCGGGATCAACAATGATGCCCTTGGCGAGATGATATGACCAAGATAAAGCACTTCATCAAGCCAAAATTCACATTTGGAGAACTTAGCATAGAATTGGTACTCTCGAGCTTGTCTAGCACCAATCGCAAATGTTTGGCATGATCCTTCTTATTCTTGGAGAAGACCAAAATATCATCAAGATAGACCAAGACGAATTCATTGGTGTAGGGGTTGAATATGAAGTTCATCATCCGAGAGAATGTTGGAGGAGCATTGACAAGGCCGAAAGACATGACAAGATATTCATAAGAACCAAAGCTTGTTCGAATGCTGTCTTGGGAATATCTTGTTCACGAATGCGAATCGATGATACCCCATCTGAAGGTCAAGCTTAGAGAACACCAGTAGCACCTTTGAGTTGCTCGAAAAGCTCATTGATGTTGGGAAGTGGATACTTGTTCTTGATTGTCTTCTTATTCAATGGACGGTAATCGACGCAAAGTCGGTCCGTGCCATCCTTCTTCCGACAAAAGAACACCACAACCCCAAGGAGATGAACTCGGTCCGATCAAACCAGACGCTCTTGTTCATCGAGCTGCTTCTTCAATTCCTTCAGCTCATCAGTCCAAGCTTGTATGGACGCTTGCAAGCGGGTTCGATGCGGGCTCAAGATCGATAACGAACTCAATCGGCCGATGAGGAGGCATACCCGAAGCTCTTCCGAAAGACATCTTGGTACTCACGAACGATCGAATATGAGAGATGGCATTCAGTTCGCCCTTCTCATTGAGAGAAAACAACCGAATGGTTTCATCACGAGAGGCATAGATGATCACATCATTAGAAGAGTGAGTCAATTGAATTTCCACAGCAGCACAATCAAGCCGAGCTTTGTCTTTGAGAAAGCCACCCATTCCGAGAATAAGATCAATATCCGAGTCACCAAGAACAATTGGTTTAGAAAGAAATCTATAATCGCCCATCTTGATAGAAACATTAGAGCAACCAAACTAGAATTCATAAGTCTTCCGGGAAACAACTTGCATAACTTTGGAGAGAATCTCTGTGTCAACATTGTGCTTCATGCAAAAGGATATGACATGAAAGAATGCGATGCACCAAAGATCAAATAAGACTTTTGCAGAATATCATTAATCGAGAGATTACCCATTATCACATCGGAAGATTCCTCCGCTTGAGCTGCATTCATCATATTGACCTTGGCATACTTTGGATTATGCTTGACCACCGCATTGCTGGAAGATTTCACAGGAGGAGGAGGCGGAAGACGCCTCTGTTGAAGCACTTGTTCAGATAGTGACCCTTCACGACACTTGTTGCAAGTGACCTCGAGAGCGGACGGTGGTAAGGAGCACTTGACCTTGGAGCTTGAGAATTAGACTTGTTCTCGATAGCTTGGGTTGGGTGGGTGGGAAGATCCACGGCCACCGAGTTCTTCTGCTGGTAAGGCTGACGGAACGGAGGAGGGGGCAGGTAAAACTTCTGCTGCTTGGCTGCCACTTGAGAGGACGAAGAGGACTGAACTGCATCCCTGATTCTCTTCTTAGAGGCCTCACACTTGAGTTGGGCCGCTTCTTGCTTCAGAGCCATGTTGTAGAAATCATCATACTTATCTGGCTCAAACAGCACAAGAGGTAATTGCAGATCTTCTCTCAGACCACCTCTGAATTGATAGATCATACTCCTCTCATCAGGTACGTCTTGCTTAGCAAAACGAGCGAGCTTCTGGAACTGGATATTGTATTGATAGACAGACATGTTGCCCTGCTTGAGATTGCGGAACTCCTCACGCTTGCTCTCAACAACACTTTTCGAATGTGATGAGCTCAAATCACGGCGGAACTCATCCTGTAATGACACGACCTCCTCTGGAATCTTTGTATTGTCGATACCACTCAGCAGCTTGATCCTTGAGTTGAAACGATGCAAACTTGACAAAGTCCTCGTGTCCGACATTGCTACACCAAAGTGCTTGCAGATGTCCACTAACCAATCATCGCCGTCAGTAGCCTCAACACGTAAACCGAAAGACTTCGCTGATTAGCGAGGAACCGATCGAGAGTAACAAAGTGTGGCTGATGGTTGCCTTGACCTTGATTGCCTTGATTGCCTTGCCCTCGAGTGCGCTTCTTGCAAGAGCTGCAAAATCATCTGAGCATTGGCATTGGTGGCTGCCATGATAGCTTGCCAGGCCTCTGGAGGCGGAGGTGGAGGTGAAGGTGGAGGATTCGACTGATCCCCATCATTGCGATCCGGATTCAGACGCGTTGGCGGAGCCATCCTGGAGAGGGTGACATCCGTTAGTCCTTTGATAGGCAAAATAGATAAGTAGAATCAACGGATAGAAATTGCAACATATAGTCTTCACAATAAACATTCGAACAAGAATGAACGAATGAATTCCAAAGTTAATCATCACACGTCCAATAAAGTGAGAAGCCACTTAGATAAAGATATGGAAACAACATCTATCTTAGAAACAATTTGAATATCACAACTGAAAACAAAGGTTGGCTTCTAGAATGAGCCGGAACAAACACATGATAGAGATTTCGCCCAAAGTGTTCGTGGTGGGGCCCACACGGACACGACGTATAGCGGACGTCACGAATGACTAACAAGACTTCCCCGAATCAGCATAGCCAAGGATTCTTTAAGACGCCTCGCGACCAATCAGAATCGACCGTGAATGGGCGGACCACTAAACTTTGAACCCCAATCTCAAATCATACATCCGTCGGAAAGAATATCCGTAAGCTACTAGAATTCCCACCTATAAACTCCCAAACTTTCTGGTTATGCAATCTGGTGTTGGGGATACAGGGACACAAAATATATCACCCAAACTAACAATACCTAGATCCAAATTGATCCATCCGTCAACACATAACCAAGAAATCCTCGAAATCGTGTACCTCGACCTTCAAAAACATCCGTTATGCAAGTCATGGCAATACTCAGACTCGCCACAAGATCGGGCTATCGGGGTTATCTCACCAACAACTGCACAAAAGAGATTTCGATGTCGGCAAAACTCGGTATTCCAGAATCGCAACGATAAAATTGTGACGACAACACCTCGGAGCTCAACTCCCCGGACACCGCCACAACCCCTAAATGTTAGGAGGCACCAAGAACAATGTTCTCGCCACAAAACCATCGAACGATTCCAAGATACCCACGTGATCCTAAAAAATTTTTAGTGAAATTTGAGGAGAGAAGAGTCAAAACTCTCGTCAGATACCTCACCAGAGCGACGAAGGACCGGGAAGTAAAAGAATCCTACTCTCGATATATATAATCCTAAGACTCAAAACATTTTCCATTCTAGACTCAACAACGCCAAACAAACAATCAAGTAGGGGCTCCTAAGTCGGGAAGGCTCGATTACCAACTTGTAGCGCCCCGATGCGGCTATATCTCCCACGTGTCGAGGCACGACTTAGAGGCATAACCGCATTGAAAGCAATGTCGCAAGTGAGGTAATCTTCACACAACCCATGTAATAATTAAGGAAAGATACATAGTTGGCTTACAATGCCACTTCACACAAGACATAAATAAACATCCATCATTCAGAGTACACTCAAGGTCCGACTACGGAACCAAAATAAAGAAGATACCCCAAATGCTAACACGTAACCCGAATCGTCCCAACTGGGCACCACTCATCGATCATCCGGGAAAGACACATAGTAACGACCACGTTCCTCGTCGAACTCCCACTTGAGCTCGGTTGAATCACCTGCACCGCCTCATCGGAACCTCGCAACTGTTTTGAAGTATCTGTGAGTCACGGGACTCAGCAATCTCACACCATGAGATCAAGACTATTTAAGCTTATAGGAAGGACAGAGTAGTAAAGTGGAGCTGCAGCAAGCGACTAGCACATATGGTGGCTACTTCGCAAAAGAGAGCGAGGAGAGAAGCAAAGCACGGTCGTGAAGCTAGTAGCGATCAAGAAGTGATCCTGAACTACTTACGTCAGACATAACTCCAACACCGTGTTCACTTCCCGGACTCCGCCGAGAAGAGACCATCACGGTAACACACGCGGTTGATGTGTATTTTAATTGAGGTCAACTTTGGGTTTTCTACAACCGACATTAACAAATTCCCATCTGCCTCATAACATGGGCATGGCTTTGAAAGATATTACCTGCAGGGTGTCCCAACTTAGCCCATTATAAGCTCTCACGGTCAACGAAGGATATTCCTTCTACCGAAGACCCGATCAATCTCGAATCCCGGACTACAAGACATTTCGACAAAGAAGAAAACAAGACCAGCAAAGCCGCCCGACAGCCGACAAATCCCGATAGGAGCTGCACATATCTCGCTCGAGGGCACATCCGGATGAGACATCCTACGAGTAAAACCAAGCCTCGAGTTTCCCGTGGTGGCCCCGCAGATCTACTCGTTTGGGCCAGCACTCAAGGAGCACCTTGGTCCGGGGGGTTAAAATAAAGATGACCCTCGGGCTCGCGAAAACCCGGGGAAAAGGCTTAGGTGGCAAATGGTAAAACCAATGTTGGGCCTTGCTTGACGAGTCTTATTCAAAGCGAACTGTCAAGGGGTCCCATAAATCACCCAACCGTAAGGAACGCAAAATCAAGGAACATAACACCGTATGACGGAAACTAGGGTGGCAAGAGGGAACAAAACACTGCATAAGGCCGAGCCTTCCACACTTTACCAAGTATATAGATGTATTAATTATAGCAGATAAATATTGTGATATCCCCAATAAGTAAACATGTTCCAAAAGGAACATCATCTCCATGTTCCAACAAGGAACAAACTTCAGCTTCACCTGCAACTAGCAACGCTATAAGAGGGCTGAGCAAAGCGGTAACATAGCCAATCAACGGTTTGCTAGGAAAAGATGGTTAGAGGCTGACATGGCAATATGGGTGGCATGATATAGCAAGTGGTAGGCAACGCAGCATAGGCATAGCAAAAGAGCGAGCAACTAGCATAGCAAAGATAGAAGTGATTTCGAGGGTATGGTCATCTTGCTCGCAATGTTCTCGAGTTGTCGAAAGCTTGATCCTCGAAAACGTTCTCAACAGGCTCCTCGTTCACGCACTCGCCTCCGACTCTACCCAAAGCAACAACACAAACAAAGGAACCACAATAAATCACGGTGCAATGCACAATCAACATGATGCAAAACATGACATGATATGCGAGATGGGATATGCAATGCTTATGTGCGCCCGGAAGGTAATGATGAACCAGGCATCAACTTGGCAAACCAAGCATGCCACTGAAAGATGAGATGATTTCGTTGAAATCGATATAAAGATCACCGAATCGGATGCACGGTTTGCAAATGGCAAGCAAAACAAGAATGGCGCAAATCTGCCATTAACAGCATGATGCCACTTTGCAAGCAACAAATAATTAAGCTACTGCACCCAAACGTATCAACAAAGCACATGGCAGTGATCTACACATGATGCTCGACAAAAGATGAGCACTGAGCTACGGCTAGTTCACATCATAACATGTTCAAACAAGCATGGCAAAAGTGCATTAATAATCAGGCTGGACATGGCAAAAACAGCAACAGGTTGCAATGTTCAGAGCAGCAAAACTACATGCTACAGGACCTTAAAATAGAAAAACATGGCATGGCATGAATCTACTCAAAGCATATTTCAAAAGTCCCTTACTGACCATAAGCCAAAAAGGACTAGAAAATATAGTAGCACCCATGCCAATATTGAAAGTCTCGTTAACAGATTCAGCAACATGACATGCCAAAAACTGATAACGAGATGGCATGTTTACAAGCTCAACGCACTCACTACAGAGCCTCAAACGATAAACTAAGCATACATACATCAAGAAGACATGACATAGAAGACATACATGGCAAGAACAATAACATAGCCTATACGGGTCAACCACAACATCCTAGGCAAAACTGAATAACACGTATACAATCTGCCAGGAAACATTTGGTAGCAAAAGTAGAGCTCGATTGACTCAAGCTATGGCACTCCATAATTGCAAACAAAGGCATGGATGGATAGAGCAAGTCATGCTTTACAAAACACCCTTACTGAAGTAACTCAAAATATGCATAGATCTCCCGGTATCATCAAGTAAACATGGCTTCAAAATCAGCTAAAACAGGGCTGAAATCAGCAACATTAGGACACCTACTTTGCATGCTTGTGCTAGTCACCACATAGATCACAAAAATACATGGCATATACCCCTGGAAAGATGACATGGCATTTTACAAAACACATGTAGGACTCAAATTCATAGGGTGCACATATTAATCATGGCAAAAATAACAAAAGTGCAAGTCCTGATAAAAATCAGAAACTATCAGCACATTGCACTCTTCCAACAGCATTTCGGGCATCAAGATGAGCTCAAATGAAAATGATGCAATGTAATGAAATGATCTACTCTTCGAGGAGAACATTTTGACATATTATATGCGCAAAATGGATCTACGGATGCGAAGATATAGCATGTTGAAAATTGCACAAAATTACAAAGATCTAAAGACTTAGAGAAAAAAATAAGGGAGGGGAGAGAGTCAACGGCGGGATTCCCGAGGCCGGATCGGGCTCTCGATCGGATCGGGTCCGGCGACGGCGGGGCGGCTCGCTGGGTCGGGCGGCGCCGTCCGGCGCGCGCGCGCCGCCGGGCGAGGAGAGGCGCGGAGAGGAGGAGGACCTGCAGGGCGGCCGGCCACGGAGGGGCGCGTCGAGGTCCGGCGGGCGGGCGGCCGACCGGGAAGGCCGGAGGCGGCGGCGCGGCGCGGCCGGCGGCGGGAGGCGGCGGCGGCCGGGAGGCGGCGGCGCGCTGGCGGGCGACAGGGGCCGGAGGGTCGGGCATGGCCCCGCGGCCGGGCGAGCGGCGATGGGGCGCCCGGTGGCGACGTGGCGCCCATGATTGGCCGGGGCGGCGGGCGGACGCGTCTGCTCGCCGACGTGTCCGCGGGCGCGAGGGCAAAAATCGCTAGGGTTTCGGGAATTATCCGGATTGGGAGGTTTGCTTAAATAGGCATAGAGGAGCTAGGAGAGTCCAAATGAGGTGTAGTTTTCCCCACGATCGTGATCGAACGACGGAGAGCATGGAAGTGACTTAGATGGATTATTGGGCTGTTTTGAAGGGTGTTGGGCTGCAACTTAAAAGAGGCCTTTGCGAGAGTCGCGTTAACCGTTGGAGTACCAAACGAGCTCCAAATGACCCGAAACTTGACCGGTGGTCTACGGGTGGTATACCAAGGCCACTAGACAAACCTCGGTCCATTTCGAGAAGGTTTAATACCCGCACACGGAAAAACGCAAAAGGGACCGCCGGGGGAGATAGGAGTGCCGGATTGCAAAACGGACAACGGGAAAAATGCTCGGAATCATGAGACGAACACGTATGCAAATGCGATGCACATGATGACATAATATAAAATGCATGACATGGACAAAATGCAAAATGAAGAAAACCCAACCACGGAGGGAATATCATATATCAATGCCGAAAATGGCAAGAGTTGGAGTTACAAATATGGAAAGTTACTTCCGGGGTGTTACAATAACGTAATATCGGTGAGACCGATTACACAAACTCGGTGAGACCAACTTTGGTAATAAGCTAACCAGAGAGTTGGTCAGGTAAACTCGGTGGGACCGGTTCGCTCATTTCGGTGGGACTGAAATGTTACGGAAGGGAAACAGAGAGTTTACATTGCAATCTCGGTGGGACCGATCGCTCATCTCGGTGGTACCGAAACGTTACGATGGGAAACAGAGAGATTACAATCCCATCTCGGTGAGACCGAGATCCCTATCGGTGAGACCGATTTGCCTAGGGTTTGTGGCAGTGGCTATGACATCTGAACTCGGTGGCGCCGGATAGAAAGAATCGGTAGGGCCGAGTTTGACTTTTGGTTTAGGTCATATGTGGATGTGAGAAAGTAGTTGAGGGCTTTGGAGCATATCACTAAGCACTATGGAGCAAGAAACTCATTAAGCAACACCTCATCCCTCCTTGATAGTATTGGCTTTTCCTATAGACTCAATGTGATCTTGGATCACTAAAATATAAAATGTAGAGTCTTGAGCTTTTGAGCTTGAGCCAATCCTTTTATCCTTAGCATTTTGAGGGGTCCACTTTTCTCATCCATGCCATGCCATTCATTGAGCTTTTCCTGAAATATTCATCTTGGAATAATGTTAGCTCAATGAGCTATATGTTGTTAGGAATTATCAAAACCACCTAGGGATAGTTGCACTTTCAATATTGGACTAGCAATTTGGCTTCCACCGTTCGCCTAATATGCCTTCGAAGTGGGCACCGCGCATACGTAATTATGCACTTGAAATACCATGGGCACCGGCGGAAGCACAATACGGGTGTGCCTGCAACCCCCCTACTTTTCTAACTGCCCCTTTTTTCCTTTTTATTATCCCCTCCACAGGTAGCTCAAGGGCCGGTCACCCCGAGGACTCTACCAGAGTTCGGGTTCGTACAATCATCCAGGGTTATTCTTGTCAAGGAACCCCTTAACCGAGGCCAGGCGGCGCAGATGTGCGACAGGAGGTCCAAAATAACTTTTTGTAGACCGAGCTCTCTATTCCGAGCCTGTAAAGTGCCTTTTTCCTCAGCCTTCGACCCCCTGGCATGTCAAATAGCCAGGGTTGCGGCTTTGTTATCTATATAACAATTGGCATATCACTCAGCTCCCAGTACACGTAACCAGTGTCCAGTGTTGACTTTTTCCTAATCGACATGAATTTTTGCTCCTGTGGTTGTTTTACACACACACCTCGGCATAACTCGCTAGGGGCTCGGTATGGGAACAAATGAGTTGCCGGCAAGTCCGAACAGCTTTATAGCGTACTTCGGCATCGCGAGTTTGGCCTTATATGCATCAGCTCCGAATCATGTCTTAGGTCAATAGTTGGGTTGCCCGGCTCTTGTGCTTGCTACCCTACGTTCCGCTCTATCGGCTAGGGTAGTAAAGGGAGAACTACTGCGATTGTGCTTCCGATTCATATGGTCAAGCACCTCAGTAGAGAAAGCCGAAAACTGACTGTCATGATACGAAGGATCTTTTTCATATCATCTGTACAACGCATCGTATTAAAAATAAGCCGCATACATACCATGGGCTATATCGTAGACCCATCATAAAACTCCTATGGCTAAGTGAAAGTGTTAACGCCCTACAGTCTGCTTGCCTGGTTCGCCGCATTGTCACCTCCTTCATGGACCAAGACGTTGGGTCAAGAGTGATCAAATGCTTTTCCGAACACCCCCGTACTTCCTACGAGGGGGCTGAAGCCGACGACTAGAAAACTTTCAGGTTATATAAAAACGGCCGCACAGGAGGAACAAAAAGCTTTCGAGCAAAACATAAAAATAGATTAAATATAAAATTGTCTTCTACAATTCCCTTAGACCTCACTCGAATTCTATGTCTTTCGAGCATTGACCCTCTATCAAGCGGGCAGCCTTTAAGACGTCTTCAAAATAATGCTCCGGTGCGTGATGGTCCTTGCCCTTGGGTGGACTCTTTGCTGCAACATCGATGGCTTTCATCTTCCCCCAGTATGTCTTGACACGGGCAAAGGCCATCCGTGCACCCTCAATGCACGCCGACCGCCTCACAGCGTGGATACGTGGCACCGCATCAACAAGCCGCTGCACCAAGCCGAAGTAGCTATTCGGAATAGGCTCAGTCGGCCACAGCCGGATTATGACGTTCTTCATGGCAGCGCCGGATATCCTGTGAAGCTCGACCCATTGGGATAGATGTTCATTCAGCAACAAAGGGCGCTTTGACGCGCCAAATTGTGACCAGAAAAGCCTCTCCGTTGCATACCCCTCTTGCGCCTGGTAAAACTGCGCCGCATCGGAAGAACTCTCCGGCAAGTCTAAAAAATCGTCCGGAGAACTCCACACTTAGTTAAGCTGAGCATAGTTTGGATCGCCGAACTTAGTCTGTAGCAAAAAGGGCTTACCGGCCGCAATCTCCCCAGCTTGCTGGATCTCCTCATGGGCTGCTCTGGATTCAGACCGCGCTTCTCTCGCCTCTTGTAAGGCCTTGTCAAGTTCAGCCGTTTTGGCTTCATTCTCCTTCTCAAGAAATTCACAGCGGCTAGTAGCATTTTTTAGTTCGAGCGCCATCATGGATATTTTCTCCTCGTCTCGGCGCCGAGCAGCTTGTTCGGCCTTTAACTCAGCCGATGCCTTTTCGGCAGCCGCATTACTAAACCGTGTCTGCTCCTTGGCCCGGGCCAGCTCTGCCCGAAGAATTTCAACGGCGACGGCACCATCTGCAGCCATGCATATCCCAGTATGCAACTTTCAGCGTCATGCTTATATTACAAATATGTATGTGTACAGGCTGCTCCGAATACATACCTTGCGACTCGTCAAGACGCATATTGATTAACACAATGTCATCTGCTGCCGCATCAAGCTTCCGCTGCAGCTCGGCTACCTCCGTAGTCCGGACAGTCGCCAGGGGTGTTGGGGATATAACTACTGAATATAAACCGCCCTGAAGGGGCCGGTTTACCCTCGTCTACAATCCAGGCCCATGAAGGTACGAGGCCCAGAGCCCAGAGGCGGATTAGGATCCATAAATGTAAACCGCCTTAGTCATGTAACTTGTGCTGTAAGATAAGAGAGAAGAGACCGAGCCGACACTTGTATAAGCGGATCGACTCAGAGACCGCCGGGTTGTCAACCCGTATATAAGGGGACGACCCGCGGCGGTTTAGGGACGAACAATTCGAGGCTTAGGCGGCTATTGCTCCCTAGTCGCCAAATCACATCAATCCCATCACAACTAGACGTAGGCTTTACCTTCATCGAAGGGGCGAACTAGTATAACTCTCGTGTCTTTGTGTCCGCTTTAACCCTCTAAGTTAACCCGCACGATGGCCCCGCGACTAAGTCCTTTCACGAGGACATCTCCGTGACAATTCCATGACAGCTTGGCGCCACCGTGGGGCTATCGCACGATGGTTTGATGATCTTAGGGGCAAATTCGAAGGACTCGAAGGCTATGCTTGTGGGCCGGATGACTAAGAGTCGCCGCGCAAGCTCTACATCAACGATGCGGATCGGGGCCCCGAGGCCGCTCGATCGAGTCGGGTACGGGTCCCTTTGGTGGCATACACGTATTCATCGGCAAGATCGGCGAGCCAGGGCTGGGCCGGATATCCGCACCGACCTCGCCGAGACGGCTCACGGGCGAAGAAGGGTCCTGCCTCGCTAAACCGGCCGTCAAGCGTGCTTTTGTGGAGTCGCCCACGGAGACTATGAAAGCGGATCAGCATCTCGGCGGCGAAACCGCTGTCTACTCCGGCGATGAGTCGTCCGCCGAGAAACCGAAGTCTTTGTACCAGCTACAAGATGGCCGATCGGGGCTGTTCCGACGGTGAGAGTATTCCGACCCTTTGATCTACCCAGCCAGGTTGGAATTTTCATGGCGGTACACAAGCGACGCTTCACTTCTTCGATCATGGCGCCCATCGCCGCCAGCTTCAGCAGCGGTGGTGGCAGCCGAAGGAGGCCCCGCGCCCGCCGCTCAAGTTTTATCGAGTTATTCGACGATTGGCTGCGCCATGGCGAGGCTAATCCGCGGATCGTGACCGCACAACGCAGATTGCAAAGGTGAAGGAACAGATCGCTAAAGCTAAAGCGGATCCGCAGCCGCGGACGTGAGGATGGCGGCGAACGGGCCGCTGGATGCACAGCTTATAGGCTCATGCCGGATCGAAAGGCCACATGAAGTCATCAAAAGGAAGTACAGATCCGCTTACCTTCGGTTTTGAGGGAAGAGAGCTCTTTAATACCCCGGGCGGGGACCAAGAATCCGCCGCCGGTGGTGAACCGCCGAAGCACTGGACGGGCGCGCCGTTCAGCCCGTGCAGATAGATCTGCCTCGCCATCATACCGCGCGCCCGTGTTGTGCAGACACCTCCGGTCACTACTCCAACCCGATGGATAATCTTGTTGCGGCTGCGGCACGGTTGGAGGCGATTCCAATTGAAGGTGATTCACCACAGCGATAGAGACACGCCGGTAAAGGAGCTCCTCAGACAGCCCCGCTCAACAGAAGCGTATTCATACGCCGGGATCGGATCCACTCCACCCCCGCCCAAGCCGGAGTTATAGCCGCGCGCCCGATGAACCAGCCAGATCAAGCAATGCGCACGCGGTTCGCCTCAAGGCAACAACCCGGCAGGTGGCTTCAAGACGCCAAGTGGTGGTGGACCGGCCAGGCACGTGGGGAGGCCGAGTTAGCAGCACAACATGAGGATCATCAGCTCGTGCGGTTCGTCCGACCATCTTCAACCGGGGTCACGCCCGCTCATTGGGGTGCCTTGCCTCGCCCCGCTTTACGCAATGTGCGCTGCCCAAGGACTTCAAAGGGCCACGCAAGGTGCCCAATTATACCGCCGATTTGGCTCCGTGCGTGGATAGAAAGCTATGAGATGGCCATGGAGATGCTGGATGTGGATGAAGCTGCGTGTGTGAAGTATTTCACCATGATGTTGGAAGGTACGGCCCGTACTTGGTTGAAGAACTTGCCGCCCAACTCAGTTAGTTCATGGACCCAGTTGCGGGCCCGGTTCATTCAAAATTTCAAAGACACCTGTAAACAGCCCATGTCTGTGGTGGATTTGGCGGCTTGTGTCCAGGCAGAGGGCGAATCCACAACCCATTGGGTGCGCCGCGTTTCGGAGGTTTTACATTCGTCAGACCGGATCAACCCTGATTCCGCGATCTTAACCCTAGAAGCCAACTGCTGGTTCGAACCGTTGAAGTTGAAGCTGGGTCGCATGAAGCATTTTTGCAATGACATGGGCACGCTCATGGGCGTTTTGGTAAAGTATGCTGATTCTGATAGTACCAAGGATCCCGAGTCTGAGGATGACGAAGTAGGGAAGGGAAAACAGAATAGCAACTCCAGAGGCCAGCAGCATCATTCGGCAGGCAATGGGGGAAACAAGCGTAAAGCAAGCGGTAACATGGGCTTCAGAGCCAACACCAACGCCAGCATGACAAGGGTCAGCGCGCAAGGGTAAGTAATCAAACCGGGCGGTGCGCAAGGTCACAATCCGGATCGCTTGAATTACCTATTGAATCAACCTTGTCCGAAGCATGGGACGAAGGAGGCACCAGCAAACCACCTCGGAAGGATTGTTATATTATGCAGGAGTTCAAAACTCTAATGCTTTCCAAGATGATCAAGGGCCCGCGGCGGTTCGTGGTCCGCCCGGTTACGGTGGAGGAAATTCCGCCCGTGGTTCGTGGTAATCCGGCGGGCAAGGCAATCGAGCAATCGAACAATCGTAACAATCGTAACTAAGGGGTTACAATCAACAACAGCAGCAGTCGGGTTACCAAAGTAATCCAAAGCAGCTTGAACGGTGGATGCACCATGTCTTTACCACCAGCTTGGACAGACGAGACCGAAAACTTCGAAGCGGGCGGTCGGTGTTGTTGAACCGGCCGCACCGCATTACTGCGCTGGTCGAGCAGCCTATTGTATGGAGCAGAGGATCATCCTCCCCGGTTTACAATCCGGGTCAGCTAGCCCTAGTGGTGGCACCTCGTGGGAGGATACAAGTTTACCAAAGTGCTTATGGATGGAGGGAGAAGCATCAACATCCTCGTACTACGAGACCTTCCGACGTATGGGGTTGACGGATAAGCATCTCAGCCGTCCAAAGATAGTGTTTCACGGTGTGGTGCCCGCAAGTCAGCGCACCGGTCGGTAAGATAGCTCGAGGTAGCCTTTGGAGATGAACATGACTCGGATCGGAACGTTGACGCTTGAGGTGGTGAAAATCCAAATCCTTTACCACGCCTGCTTTGGGCGGCCGCTTATGCTAAGTTTATGGCACGACCTTGTTATGTTTATTTGCAGCTGAAAATGCCGGGTCACAAAGGGACGATAACGGTTCATGGAGCAGCCGGATTGCGTTGGAGTGCGAGGAAGGTGATGCGGCTTATGCAGAGTCGGTTTGTGCCACCAAGAGTTAAAGTACTATAAAGACAATGTTGATCCGGCGGATATGACCCGCTGAAGAAGCCAACTACGAGCACGATCCGGATTTGAAGTTTAAGTCGGCGGCCGAGACTAAACTTGTTGATTTTGTGCCCGCGATTCGTCCAAGCAGTTCACCATCGCTAACTTGGATCCTAAATAGGAAAGCGCGCCATCGAAGTTCATCCGTGAGAATTGGGACATTTTGCATGGAAACCTTCCGACATGCCGTGTACCGAGGAACTCGCTGAGCACACTCTTAATGTTGATCCCAAGTACAGACCGTAAAGCGCTTCTTCGCCGGTTTAACGAGGAAAGGCGCAAGGCCATTAGAGAGGAGGTTGCCGTGCTCTTAGCGGCAGGGTTTATCGTTGAGGTTTTCCATCCGAGTGGCTTGCTAATCCGTGTTGGTCCTTAAGAAGAATGGCACTTGGCGATGTGTGTGGATTACACAGATCTTAACAAGGCTTGTCCAAAGATCTTTCGCCTCCCCCGCATTGATCAGATTATTGACGCGACGACGGGTTGTGAGCGTTTGAGCTTTTAGATGCATATTCGGATATCATCGATTAAGATGGCGGTTAAGGACCAGGAGAAGACGGCGTTTATCACCCTTTTGGATCCTTCGCTATGTATCTATGCCTTTGGGCTCAAGAGCCCAAGCAACTTATCAACGCTATGCGTGTGAATTGCTTGCATGAACAGATCGGCCGGAATGTGCATGCTTATGTGGATGATATTGTGGTTAAGTCAAGGAGGAAGGAAACGTTGATTGAGGATCTAAAGGAAACTTTTGACAACTTGCGGGTGTACAAGATGATGCTCAACCCGCTAAGTGTGTCTTCGTGTTCCGCAGTGTTATTGGGTTTTCTTGTGTCCAACAAAGGGATTGAAGCTAATCCGGATAAAATTACAGCTATCACCTCCTTGGCTAAGCCAAAGTGCATCAATGATGTACAACGATTGGCGGGTCGGATTGCCGCTAAGCGGTTTATCACCGCCTAGGAGAAAAGGCCATTCCTTTGTACCAGATGTCAAGAAGACGGATCAGTTTGTCTCGAGTTCAGCCACCGATGAAGCATTGAGGACTTAAAGCGCAGTTGGCCAACTCACTGTTCTCGCCGCTCCCATTGATAAGGAGCCGCCTCGTTATATGTTGCTGCTAATGCCGTGGCAGTCAGCGTAGCCATTGTGGTGGAACGGAAGGAGGCAGGGAAGGAGTATCCGGTTCAACGGCCGGTTTATTACATCAGCGAGGTCCTCATTGAGTCTAAGCAAAGATATCCGCATTGGCAGAAACTGGTATATGGAGTTTTTATGGCAAGCCGGAAGCTGAAGCAATATTTTCAGGGGCACCCCATCACGGTGGTCAATTCAGCTCCTTTGGGCGATATCATACAGAACCGGGAAGCGACTGGCCGGATTGCTAAGTGGGCTATAGAACTTGGGCCGCACGGTTTAAGGTATGTGCCTCGGACGGCAATAAAGTCTCAGGCACTTGTGGGTTTCATTAATGATTGGACGGAGTTGCAAGCGCTGAAAAGCCGATCATACCTATTGGACCATCCACTTTGATGGGTCCAGCAATTGAGGGCTCGGGGCTGAGTCGATTAACTTCCCCGCGAGGTGACAAGTTCTGTTACGTTCTCCGCTTAATGTTCCCTTGTACTAACAATGCAGCTGAGTATGAAGCTTTGCTCCACGGTCTCCGGATGGCTAAGGAGATGAATCTCAGCCGGGTTAAATGCTTTGGTGACTCGGACTTGGTGGCCCAGCAAGTATCAGGTACTTGGGATTCCAAAGATCCACTCATGGCTGCGTACCGTCGGGAGGTGGATGTTGTTGCAGGACACTTTAAAGGATATCGTGGACCATGTGGATCGTCGGAAGAACGGCGGCGGATGCCCTAAGCCGGCTGGGCTCTCAACGTAAACCGTCCCGCCTAATGTCTTCCTTGACGATCGCACAATCCGCCGCTTAAGCTTCCCGATGAAGTAGATTTGGCTATTCCTGATCCGGAGGCTCGCTTGGTGGCAGCCTTGCATGTCATTCCGGATTGACGCCCCTTATTTGGCATACATGAACCGGGCGAAGTTACGTAAGATGAGACGCTGGCCCGATAGATAATTCGGCGGTTCAAGTCTATGACCATATATAATGGCGAAGTTGCATCATTGCAGCGTGTCGTATGCGTTTCAGCGTTGTGTGTCCCCCGAGGAAGGCCGTGAGATATTGCGTGAGATCCATGAAGGGGACTGTGGTCACCACGCCGTTCAAAATCCTTGGTGGCCAAAGCGTTCGCCATGGTTTTTATTGGTTGACCGCCCATGCCGATGCGGAGGAACTGGTCAGCGATGTGATGGTTGCCGAAGTTTTCAGACGTGCTCACATACCGCTCAGAATTGAGGATGATTCCAATTACTTGGCCGCTTGCAACTTGGGGGCTGGACATGGTGGGGCCTTTAAAAGGTCCAAGGACAAGAAAACACACTTGCTGGTCGCAGCTTGACAAGTTTACAAAGTGGGTCGAGGCGAGCACATTAGCAAGTGTGATGCGCCACGGCGGTTCGGGCCTCATAAAAGGGTGATCTTCCGGTTTGGGTTTCCACACAAGATCATCACGGACAATGGCACCAATTTGTCCAAGGGAGCCATGAAGGAGTTTTGTGAACAAGAGCACATCCGGCTTGACGTTTCTTCAGTGGCCCACCCACAGTCCAATGGTCAAGCGGAACGAGCTAATCAGGAGATCTTGAGAGGTATCAAACCCCGGCTTATGGTCCCTTTAGACAGGACGCCGGGTTGTTTGGTAGAAGAGCTACCATCTGTGATATGGAGTATCAATACTACCCCTAACAGATCCACTGGATACACACCGTTCTTTATGGTCTATGGAGCGGAGGCGGTCCTTCCCTGCGATATCCGTCATGACTCGCCCCGCGTGGCAGCCTATGTTGAGGCCGATAGCAAGGCAGCACGGCAGGACGCTTTGGATCGACTGGATGAAGAGCGCGATATGGCGGTTGCTCGTTCGGTGATTTACCAGCAGGATCTTCGTCGGTATCACAGTCGGCGGGTTAGAACAAGAACCTTTCAGGAAGGAGACTTGGTGCTTCGGCTCATTCAAGACCAGACAGATATGCACAAGCTATCCCCACCTTGGGAAGGGCCTTTTGTGGTCAGCAAGAATCTGCACAATGGGTCATACTATCCGATTGATGTTCGAGAGCGAAAAGACTCACGCACGTCAGAAGAGGAGACCAACAGGCCGTGGAACATAGCTCATCTTCGGCCTTATTATACCTAAGCCATCGGCTCCACTTATGTACATATTAAGACAATGTATATATTATGAATAAAAGCAATAAACCGGAGCCTCGGCTAAAGCGGGGTATCCGTTCTGTAAAAAGTCCGGTTTGGGTACATGGAGATGTTGTTGCAAAGCAGCCTCCGATTTAGCCCTTGATCTTGCTTTTCAGAAGTTTTTATGTCACTTGGGGGCTTGGTCGTGTCCGAACCAATGCAACACCTTTTGATGGGCGAAAGCCACCAGATCACTTGGGGGCTTGGTCGTGTCCGAACCAATGCAACACCTTTTGATGGGAGAAAGCCACCAGATCACTTGGGGACATGGTCACATCTGAACCAGTCACGCCTCTTGGTCGGCCTAAGGTCATAGAATCACTTGGGGGCTTGGTCGAACCCGAACCATTGCCATGCCACTTGATCGGCATAATGCCACGGTTTCAGCTTGGGGGCTCGCTGACTTGAACCATCGCTACACCTTATGGGGAGCTTGGTCCTGTCCGACCATGGTAACACCATCTGATCAGGCTCAGTAAAGCCTCTTCTTGCAAACGGTTTTATAATTGCCTTTGCTTTCATATTGATTTCATAACTGTTATTTGATTTTTATTGGCCTTTTTAAACCGATGACCTCTTTAAACCGGTTCAATCTGTCAATTAATGGAATTTGGTCTATTTTTAATCCGGAGATATTTGTTTCGGTTTGATTTTTTCTGTTAACATCCCATTATGGAGTAACAGGGGGCTTGTCATGACCCAACACGGTTTACACGGTAAACCGGCATTATAAACACAGGAGTTGTTTTCTCCTTTGACGGTAATGGTTTATACACCCTCCGCCTCAAGATTGGCTAAGCCAATTGCATGCCCGACGCTGGCAGGTATTTTTTGTATCACAAAGATTTGAGCATATGCATCAATATTTTCTTATATATCGGCATCACAAGCCGGCTGGCGACACAAGCCGCCGTGGCGGTTTAAGAATTTGTGATTGCAGGCAAAATGCATTGAAGGTTTCAAACCAAAGTATCAGCACCTCTGCGCGAAGGTTACAGACTGAGAGCATAAAAGCATGTTCAAAAACAAAGTGCTGGCTATTCTATTACAAAGCCTTCCAAGGCCCGGTGTTTCGCATGGCGGTATGACTAGCAGTTTCTGATGCATCACCCGGCTTGACGGATTAAGCTTCTTCGCCGGGTTGACGTGAGGAAGAGGGGCTGGCCGGGTCCAACTTCTTCCTCTTCATCACCCAAAGCCCGGAAGTCATTGGTAGACCACCAATCCGGTTAAGGCCCGAAGACAACCTCTTCACTTATAAGCTCAGCCGATCAACGTCGAGGCATAAGTGTGCTTACGGATTGAGGACAAGGCTCAGACTTCGGAATGACAAACTCCACCCGCTTGTTGTTTGCATCATAAAAGAGCGGTGAACCGCCAGTTGGCTTCGCTGCCGCTTGACTCGCCAATGACGATCTCCTTTGTTATTCGCTTGAGGCGTGCCATTATCAAAGGCTTCACCGCTCTCTTGAGCGCTGGGAAGCCCTTGGCTATGTCACCGGATCAAGATCCGCTATCCACGCCTTTGGCGCGAAGTTAGAGCCAGCAGAGTGCCAGCCCGGCCATGGATCGTTTCAACTCTTCGCTGCCCCGAACCATGGACAGCCGTCCAAAGGTATCTTTGATCAAGGACGAGCGGTGTTGTCGTGCGATGTGGCGATATGACTCGCTGGGCGCCGTATACAACTGCTCAATCAGCGTAAGCGGCCTTGAGCTTCTTCCGCACATCGTCGAGCCCGATGAGTAATACGCTTGCTCGCACCGGTTTCGATAGCTCAAAGTTAAACCGCGAAAATATCGAGCAAGGGTAATCGGTGCAAATTTTCATCAAGATGGCAGAGGTCATGGCATGAACTTGGCGCTTTAGTCCGTAAGCTCTTCACCACCGGTTTGAGAGCTGATTCGGCATCTTCCGCCTGCTTTTTTCAAACCGCCTTTTCGGTGTCCTAGTTGGCCCGCCGGTTTATACCACTCCTTCACTGTTCCATAGTGGCCAAGGCAGTTTTCAATTCATCCTTGGCCTTGGTGGTTTCTCGCTTGTTGAGTTTCCAGATTGGCACGAAGGTCCTTGAGTTGCACGGTTTGTCGGGTATATCTCATTCGATAACAAAGGGAGCACGTTAGTTGTTTCATTATAAAGTCCCAAGCTCAATACAAATATTCAACTTGGCACTTGGGGGCTAATGGCTAGTTGATCTCAATTTGCTATGGGGATACTGAAGTTAAGTCCCGTTTAACTATGCTAAGTTGAACCGACCCTTGGGGGCTACAAGATCGCAGTTTAAGGCGATGTTTTCTATGTAAAGTTAAGTGCCGGTTTAACTATGCACAGCTTAAACCGACCCTTGGGGGCTACTATACAGCAAGAGTACAAGAAAGGCATAACTCCTTACCTCATAGCGGTCCTTCATGCGATGATTAGACCGCTTCAAAGTCACGGCTTGTGTAGAGCCGGTTCGAAAGCCGGAGTGAAGTTCTTAAGCGAGAGAGGTTGTCATAAGTCGACAGATCAGTTTTCCCTTATCTTTGCTCGTAGTAGTAGAATCTTCCTTGACGCTGTGTTTTGCTAAGGCGACCGGTTGGCTAGGAGTGGTGTAGCCAGTGCCTGTCACAATAACATCATCATTTTTGGCTGGGCTGGCCAGACCGGCGGTCTTCTTTGGGCTTGGTGTCTTCGTACTTTGGCTCGGCGGTTCAACAATTACGACCCGCTCTGTGGCCGGACTCGGTGGAGCAGGATGCGAGGTTTCCACTTGGACCTCCGGTTCAGTTTCTGGCGGATCAGCGTTGTCGTCTTTGTACAACTCGCTAGAGCTATTTTTGGCGACTTCAGGATTTTCGTGGGTTTGCTCTGGGGTCTTTTCCGGATCAACATCCACAGTAGGATCAAGGGTTTTCGCTTTCTTACTCAAGCGAGCCTTGGTGCTGCAATATTCGGAATTAGATTAAGATAAATCGACCAAGGCAATTGTAAACCGAATTGGCGGGACAACAGTATGGTGCTTACCCTGCAGGAACTTTAAGCGGAGGTAGTTGCATGGTTGATGAACCGCCAAGAGTTGGAAGAGGCCCGATAATTGGTCGACGGATTGAGAGGACATCGGAAGAAACCTTTAAGGGATAACGCTTTTCGAGAACAAATCACCTCGGACGACGCTCCGGGTTGGTGTATCTGTAAACCGGATGAGGTAATCTGTGACCATCGTGCCGGGTCGTGACGGCGCTCTTCACTGATGTGTCTTCAAGGAAAGGTTTGATTCAAATAAGCATAGGAATGAGATTTTTTCACTTTCCGGACGGTAGCGACGAATTCTTTTAACCGCACGAGGTCGGATTCGAAGAAAGAAAGATTACCTCAACAGGGTCGGCATGACCGGCTTCAAAGATCATCCCGGGAGTTAAAATTGTCGAGAAAAGGAATACAAAGGGACAAATTGCAAGCAAGAAGAAACACAAAGAGGAGAGCCGGTTTACGGCGACTCCCTCGTAAGGATATCAAGTTTTACCTCAGCTTCTGATTCTTCGTCCTCCGCGGATCAAGACTCGCCGGTTTTCCTCTTGCCAGCCTTCTTGGTGGCCTTGGACTTTACACGCGAGCCCGGGCGGTTTGGTACGCTTCGTATGAGCTGTTAGCCCGAGAAGTAACAAGGATTAATATATATCAACAAGGCATTAATGTCGAAAAGCGGTGAGTAGAGCCTACCGCAGCGGTTTGTTGGCAACACGTATGGAGCCAACCCGGTTTGGCTGCGCAGAGATCGGTTCATCAAGCATCCTCTTCACCGCCTCTGTGACTTCAAGCTCTGTTATTGGTAGCTCGTGACGCCTTTGAGGGTCTTGGAGGCTGCCAGTGTATTCGTGGCATCAATCCGGGCGGCGGCTTAGTGGCAAGACGCCCCAAGAAACCCAACACCGCACAAGGTCCACACCAGTTAAGCCATTGGCCATTAGAGCCCGGAGCTTGATAATTTGAGGCGCAAAATTCTTCCGTTCCGCGGCGGTCAAGCGTAAAGGCAACGAATGATGGTTGCTAAGCCGGTGAGGACGGTAACCCGGCAAAGGATTCTCATTGTCAGGAGCAGTGTTCCGGCAGTAGAACCAAGTTTGGTTCCAATCTTTTGGATGGCTATGGTGTTTGGCGTGAGGAAAGTCCACTTCCTTCCTTTTCTGGATTGAAACGCCGCCCAGCTCTGTGTTCGGACCATCAGAAAATTCTGTACGGCGGTTCAAGTGAAAGAAATCCCGGAGCAGCTCCACAGATGGTTCTTCTTGAAGATAGACTTCACAGAAAACTTGAAAATTGCATATGTTTGACACAGAGTTCGGGCCAATATCCTGCGGATGGAGTTGAAAACTTGCAAGGACATCCCGAAGAATTTTGATCCGGGCGGCAGAATCCCGGTCTAAGTGCTGCATAAACACAATTACTTCTCCTTCTTGCGGATCGGGAGAATTCGCATCCGAACACGCCAAAGGATGACATTTTTGAAGCCAAAGCGCCCGGTGGTAGCGATCCGCTGAGTTGCGCTTGGTGATCTTGGACCGACCCAATTGCAAGCTGAGAATTGCTTAGCCATTCCGGAAGACTAAAACTGCGAAGGAAAGGAAAGACGATTCACCGTTAAACGGTTTAGACACATTATAAAATGTTAAACCGGCGATTCGCAGCCGCTTCCAATTCCGTTTAATCGAGGACTAATGGAGTGACGGATTAGCTATCAAAAGTCAAACCGCCGAGAGAGACAGAATCGAAAATCTACTAAGTATGGACAGAAACAGATTTCACATGCGAATGGAGGTGATTTAGATCTATCGAAGGTTCAAGAGAAAAATTTCTGCGACCTATGCAAGCCTCATAGAGGCGGGAAGGTTCGTATGCTTCTAAACAAGAGGATCTGAACAAAATGAAAGATGCACAAAGAGTTAAACCGACGGCGGAGCGATCGCTGCACAGATGTATGCTACGGTTGAATCATACGGCCATGGCAGGCAGGTATGAGGACACTACGATGAACACCTATGAACTACAAGATGAACAGGACCTTCAGATGCGGATCTAGGGCTCAAGAGGAGCCTTACGATCGCCGAAGGCGGAGGAGCGCTAAAGAGCTTCCGTCCAGTCAGGTTGATGAAGCGCCTGGCCGACGCTGCGGTCGAAGGTCGGCGGCGGCGGCGGAGCTTCAGAGCCGAACGTCGCGAGGAAGAAGAAGCGGAAGAAGAAGAGAAAAGGGTTGGCGGTCTATTTATAAGGAAACAGGCAATTAACGAGCGAGAATCGAGGAGTCAAAAGCGGCGGACGGCGCAGCGGGATCGCCTCGGTTCCGGATAGTATTAAGTGAAGGAATCTTACTGTTTGGATTTCTTTATTAAAGATACGCCAAGGCGCCTGTTGCTGTGGTTGGAAGATGACGCCATGGCGGTTCAAGCAGATGGCGGTTTACTTAAATACTGAAGGAGATTCAGAGTTTCTGAAGGTATTGAAGATTAACATGAACCGTTCAAGTCAATCTGGGGCCTAATGTTGGGGATATAACTACTGAATATAAACCGCCCTGAAGGGGCCGGTTTACCCTCGTCTACAATCCAGGCCCATGAAGGTACGAGGCCCAGAGCCCAGAGGCGGATTAGGATCCATAAATGTAAACCGCCTTAGTCATGTAACTTGTGCTGTAAGATAAGAGAGAAGAGACCGAGCCGGACACTTGTATAAGCCGGATCGGGACTCTGTAGACCGGCCGGGTTGTCAACCCGTGTATATAAGGGGACGACCCGGCGGCGGTTTAGGGACAGACAATTCGACGCTTAGGCGAAGCTATTGCTCCCTAGTCGCCGAAATCACATCAATCCCATCACAACTAGACGTAGGCTTTACCTTCATCGAAGGGGCCGAACTAGTATAACTCTCGTGTCTTTGTGTCTGCTTTAACCCCTCTAAGTTAACCCGTACGATGGCCCTGCGACTAAGTCCTTTCACGAGGACATCTGCCGTGACAATTCCACGACAAGGGGGGAAATGGCCTGTGTTCCAATTACATCAGATTGTTACCCGAGCATATCTTTTTGATCCTCCGGTCGCCTCCCTTGGGAAGGCAATCCGAGTCTCAGGGGCTACTATCTATACACAGGTGCATTTTGCGCTTAAGGTACAGTTGGAAAAATTATATCACAAACCTCAAAGCCTCTTAGCAGGCTCGTAAAGGCTTCATTCAATCTGCTCTTCGCGGAAAGAACCCTCTCGACCACCGCACCCATCATGGCATAGTGTTCCTCTGAGACAGACTCTTGTCACAACAGGCTCGTCAACATATCCGACGCTTATGGATCTTCGGAAGCCGCCGCAGGAGTACGGCCTTCCTTTGAAGGAACCCATTCACTCGTTTCCAGAATCATCTCTGGCTGTAAACCGGATAGCCCTGGACCTTCATTGTTGGCCCCCGAACCCTGAGAAATAGATGGACCATCTTCGGGTAAGGTTCTCTTCGCCCCCCGCACTGCTTGTCGGTCGGGAGAAACCCTCCGCGCAGACACCTCAAAGTCGTCTGCTTTATTGGGCGAGGAGGTCGGGGGAGGCATATCGCTTTCCATCATCTCCGGGAGAAGGTCTCCCGAGGAAGAATATGGCCGAGGACAACTCTTGCCATGGGGAGAGGGGATGTTCGCTCCTCCTGCACCTTTGTCTTTGGGCGAAGAAACTTTGATTTCCCTGGACACAATGTCTAATCCGTCTCCGGAACAAGGTTCACCTCTAGTCTCCCTGTTCTTGCCCTCCTTCATCGACACCTGGTATGGAGTCGGGGCCAACATCCTCGTTAGCATGGTGTCCGCTGAGTCTTCTGGAAGGAGGGCCAGACACCTGATTCGTTCCACTTTCTTTATCCAGCCCTGGAAAAAGACGGTTTTCTCAGTACCCTATTACGGTACGTTCGACTAAAAGGTGTTCGGGAATTGAGTGCTTACCGAGGTATCCGGATGGTTGCGGTCAAGACCAATATCTTCGGTGGTGTCCGGCCACTGCTTTCGTTTCTCAAAAAATAATTTCCACATTCCCTCGTGCATGGTGCCGAGGAAGTGTTGAAGAGTCCGTGGCCCTTCTGGATTAAACTCCCACATGCGGAGAGGCCGTCGCTGGCACGGCAGGGTCCGGTGGACTAGCATTAGCTGAATAATGTTGACAAGATCAATATCCTTCTCAATAAGGCTTCGGATGCGGCTCTGCAGAGTCCGCACTTCATCAACTGGTCCCCAGTCCAACCCCTTGTTAATCCATTATGCAAGCTGAATTGGGGGGCTGGATCAGAACGCAGGCGCAGCTGCCCACTTGGAACCACGGGGCTCGGTGATATAGAACCACTCCTGCTGCCATAAGTCAGAAGATTCTGTGATGGATCCTTTTAGCCAAACAGCGCTGTAAGCTTGCTCACTGAGGCTCCACCGCACTCCGCCTGCTCCCCCTCCATCACTTGCGGCTTCACATTGAAGGTCTTGAGCCACAAGCCAAAGTGTGGAGGAGTTCGAAGAAAGGCTTCACACGTGACGATAAATGACGAGATGAGAAGAACAGAGTTCGGGGTGAGATCATGAAAATCTAGTCCATAATAGAACATGATCCCCCGGACGAAGGGATTAAGGGCAAACCCTAATCCTCGGAGGAAGTGGGAAACAAACACGACCCTCTCGCCGGATCTGGGGGTGGGGATAACCTGCCCTTCCGTGGGAAGCCGGTGGAGGATTTCCGCGGTCAGATATCTTGCCGCCCGAAGCTTCGCGATATCCTCCTCTGTGACAGAAGAAGCCACCCACCGGCCTCAACGGTTGGATCCGGACATGACTGAGGCTTGCGGCGATTGAAACCCGGGTGTTGGAACTCAAGGTAGTAAGGGTTGAGGAAGAAGCAAGCGTGGAGAAGAAAGACGGGTCTGTACCCCTTTATGAAGGCCGTGAATATCGAACGCCTCCTCCTGGGCCTTAAAGCTTGCCTATTCCCAAGGAGTTGTACCCTAAAGACCGTTGGGTTACCCACGACTGTGTCGATAAAGAATCCCTTAATAAGAGGACACGATCTTTGCTTGGATAAGACGTGCCAATGACAACCGCGTCTCGGAACGTGGGGCAGCAGGCCGAAAAAAGGGTTCGAAATAATGACCGGACTGACGTGATGTCATGTTGTAAAAAGTTGCCAGAGGATTGGACTTATAAATTATTATGCCCTCTGTGGAAGTATAAGCTACTTGTGTTGCAGAGCCGAACTCGATCATCCGAAGACCATTGTGAAGCATCCTGTCGTGGTTTTGTCACGGCAGATGTCCTCATGAAAGGACTTAGTCGTGGAGCCATTGCTATGGGTTAGCTTGAAGGGATTAAAGCGGACACAAGGACGCAACAGAGTTTATACTAGTTCGGCCCCTTCAATGAAGGTAAAAGCCTACATCTAGTTGTGATGGAATTGATGGGGTTTCGATGACTAGGGAGCAAACAAGCTTCGCCTAAGTCTCGAGTTGTTGTCTGTTGTCCTTGAACCGCCGCCGGGTCGTCCCCTTATATACATGGGTGGCGCCCGTCGGTTCACAGAGTCCCGACGCCCGTTCATATATGTATCCGGCTCGGTCTCTACTATTCCTAACTTACAATACAAGTTACATACTGACGCCGGTTTACAGCTACATGCCTTGAACCGACTATGGGCCTTAAGCCCTCATCTGCCTACTTGGGCTTTAACATACTCAACTACTGATGAAGTTAACCCGGCCTGTCCTGGCCGGTTTACACCCAATAGTAATATCCCCAACATCAGGCCCCAGATTGATTTGAACAAGTTCATGTCAATCCTTAGCAAAAAACTTCATCTTCAGCATCTTTGTGTAGTCTGGTGAACCGCCATGATGTCATCTTCTCTGGTCGTCGTAAACCGGCGTGACGTCACCTCTCATAAAAGCTATCCATGATACCTTTTTTGTTTAATAGATCTGCGACAATCGAGGCGACAGCTCTGTTTCCAAACTCGCGGCCCCTTGATTTTCGCTCCTGACACATGTCCCTTGCTTTATAAATAAGACCGAAGGGTCATTTCTTTTTCCCCTTCATTCCCCTCTGCTTCGTCTTCCTCGCGTCGCCCATCTTCGGAGCTCCGCCGCCGCCGTCGACTTCTGCACCAACCTTGGCCGCTGCATCACCCTGAATACACCAGAGCATCGCGGCGATCTTCCATTTCTTCCTCGGCTCTGGTAAGTCTTCTATCTTTTTCATCATAGATCTATTCTAGGGTTTCCATGTTCTTCAGCGTTCATCACTTGCTTCCTATTCATATGATATACTTTAGACGAGTCTGTGAATCTTTGTTCTGCGTAGCGGTAGTTTTTATCACCCGTTTTCACCTACGCATCTCAAGACCATAGATCTCTCTGTATCCTTGCTCATTGGTTCAGCATCTGATCCCCTTTGGACCTTGAATATTTATCTCTTTTTCTGAACATGTTCCAGATCCAAAATTGTGATGTAATTTTGTGAAACCTGTTTTCGCACACCTACTCATCCGCAATCTTGACTCTTCAGTATTTTAGACCAGGCGGTTTAACTTTGTAGAAAAATTGATAACTCGGTATATACCATTAGTCCCCTTGTTGAACCGCCAGGATTCCCTAGCCAAGTATTGCCACTTTGCAGAACTCCGGTTTATAAGTAACTGCTTCCGGTTTAGCAATGAATGCATAAATGTATACCCTTCCATCATATTCTTGAACCGGTATTACTGCTTTGCAGATTGCACCATTGCCAAGCAAGTGTATGAGTGCAACTGGGTCCCTTCTCGAGTGACCGAGACTCAACTGAATAACCTAGTCAACACCGGCGCTTTAACCAAAAAAGATGTCGTTCACTAGAGGGTCCCTGGCCCGGAATGTCCTCCAGAACCCGAAGATGGAGAGGTTGTTGTTTTTGCTGACCATCTAGCCCGGGGCTTCAGTCCGCCCGGTCCAAAGTTTTATCGGGATGTCTTGGCCAACTTCCAATCAAGGCCCACAAGATATTGGCCCCAACTCAGAATCAACATCTGTCACTTTCAAGTGCTCGTGAGGTGTTCTTTCAAGAGGAGCCCATAGTTGAATTATTCAGAGATTGCTTCCATCTGAACCGCCGCACCGAATTTACTGACGGTCCCAATACCGAGTTAGGTGGTATGGCGATCCAAAAGAGGAAAGAGGTCACTTACCCTCACGCCAAACTGCACAGCCATCCCAAAGAGTGGAATTCAACATGGTTTTACTGCAAAGATACCTCACCGATGGAGAAAATCCCTTGCCGGGTTATCGTCCGAGCGGCTAAGCAACACACATCCCTTCCTCGTAGATCGATCATAAAGAGAGAAGCAAATATGCTCCTCAATTATCCAAGCTCAGGGCCTTCATGGCTAAGGGGTTGACATGAGTTGACCTTGCTCGCTGCTGGATATCTTGGAGTATATTGCCCTTAAGCCTGCGCTCCGGTTTGATGTGCAAATACACAGGAGATGTAAAAGACCCTCTACGGCATATTGAGATCCAGCTGACAGATGACAAGGTCACTGAGGCTGTGAAGAAGATATTAAATGAACCGGAAGTTGCCTGCTCTCAAACCGGCCTGCCTCCTTTTTGTACCACTAACAAATCGCCAGCCGTAAGACTCATATCTTATGCTTTCATGAAATCTGACTATGTTTAAGCACCCTTTGTTGACATTAACATCTTTCAAACAGGGTGATGATCCATTTTGGAGCAAGAAGCCTCCACAAGAGAAACCGGAGAAAACAACCCGGCCCAAGACCAGAGTTGTGAAGAAACCGGCCAATAGAAAGAGAACCACTTCATCCTCCGATCGACCAGCTGACGATGATGTGGGTAATCCGGACCTTGAGGTAGAGCTTGACTCACTTGGTTTATTTTTCACACGCCTTATTGATAATGATTATTGCCAGGATGACGCTGAAGTCAGTCACGCTGATGTTGTAGAGGTAATCACTCTTTCTTCCGTTTCAAACCCTTTACCTTCACTAGGAATCCGTCGGGCAAACCGGAAAGTTAAATTTTCTCATCCACTTGCTTATTTGGACCGAAACTTTCTTATGAAGACACAACAGCATGAAGCTCGCCACACAACCCGGCACAGCGGCCAGGTAGTTACCTCCGCCGGTTTACCGAACAGTCCGGTTCGGAAATGCCATTCAGAGGTCTCTAACTGTTTCGTCAATGCTTATCCTAAAGCGGGTTGTTTTCGTCAACCTCTTAATCCATCTGACTCCGATTATTAGGGCACTTCTCACTCTTCTTCCGGCGAGTCGTCAGCCACCCAGCTCCCACCACTCAAAACGGTGCTTGGGTGAGCCATATTCCTGAAAATGTTGTTTGATATATCACTTTCAATATTCACTGGACTGATCCGTATTTTTCCTTTCAGGGCTAAGCCTAGGCCAAACAAGAAAGCTCGTCTGGACAAAGCGGCAGAAGAAGACGACGCTCCTGAACCGGTCAAAATACCAGATCCCGAAGAACACATCCACGGCGATGTGTTGAACGACCCACCATCGCAAGATCATGATATTCCTCGCCAAGAGGCACATGTTGATACCACAGCCCTTTTAATCAGCCCACAAGTCCTGTCCCAGATCGACAAAACAACGAGCCCAAAGAAAGCATACTAATAAACCGCGACCCCAAAGCAGGACCAAAGAAGCCAAAGATGATGATGTTGTTATTATCATGGCGTTGGTCGCCCGAGCCAGCAATCCTGCCGCTTATCTAAGCACACCGCCTAAGATGAATTTGCTGCATTTGGCAAAGGCAAATGGAATGCCGATTTGGCCACTTATGCCGCCTCAACACCCAAGATCTTCATTCCGGCTACCTGAATCGGCTATATACCAGCCGTGATTATGAAGCCGGTCTGGTAAATATGATGAAGGACAAATATGAGGTAAATTCCATATGACTCCCTGCTTGTATATTTCAATCTGTCAACTCCAATAGCCCCCAAGTGACGGTTTTGAGATATCAACTTAAACCTGGACTTTCCAACGTGAACTTTAACGCAGCTGTACTTTCGGAAAGTAGCCCCCACGGGCCGGTTCAACTTAATGTAGTTAAACCGGGACTTTATACAGTAAGAATTCTAGTGTCACTCAAGGACAAAGCAAATAGGCATTAGCCCCCAAGTGCCAAGTTGAATACTTGTATTGAGCTTGGGACTTTATATAGAAATTGTAGGATGAAAAGCAAATATGCATTAGCCCCCAAGTACCGAGGGCATAACTTGTTATGTGGTTGGCACTTCAATTCTGCACCGTAATCTTTATCAAATGATTATCTGTATTTAGGCTGATCTGAGCAAAAAAGAAAGTCAAATCGCCGATCTGCAAAAAATCTGAAGTCCCAGCAAGCTGAAACCTCCAATGCAAAAAATGAATTAACCAGCGCTTTAAGCGTCATGGAAAAGCTTAAAGAAGGTTTCAACAAAGAACGGGAAAATTGGGCCACTGAAAAAGCCGCTTTAACTCAACGGCGAGAGAAAGTCGAGGCTGCACTCAAACCGTGGTGGATGAACTGCCAGTGTAAAGCGGCAAGTGCATGCCATGACCGCTGCTGTCTTTGGTAAGCCTTCTTCATTTCTAAAATAATGAGGCCTTCTCATGTAATCGCCGTTTATCAATCTTTGAATGATACAGGATACATATTGGTCACTTGGGATCGATGCAAAGGAAGAAATTGAAAGCCGCCTATACATTGATAGAGCAATCAGATATCAAAAGCGCAATGATCATCTGACCGCTTCTCACAACAACCCGACGCCGACCTTGATCCAGGACACTATTAAAAGGTTGTCAATGCTTCCTGCCCGGGTTGAAGAGTTAAAGAAATCTGCTGCTAGAACCGGTGCTATAAACGCCTTAATCCGGGAAAAAGCATGGGTGCCGGATTTTGATCCTGTTGAAGCGGCCCAGGGCTTCCCAAGCTTGAAGGAAGACGGGACAGAATTCAACGAAGAAGATCTCCGAGCTATAAACCGGGAAGTGCACCCTCTGGCTTGTCAATTGGTTGAGGAGGCAGATTTGTCTCACTATCAAGCCCAATACGATGGCCAAAACAAATGAGTGGCTGCACCAATTCCTGAAGCGGAGAACCTTATACCTCCAATCCATAAGCATACTTACGGTCCTGACATTGAACCGTCGTTGCTGATCAATGATGAAGCTGTATTTCAAGCATTAATGGGAATCGACCGGACAACTGTTGATATCCAGCCGCTGGGTAGGGATGCAGAGGTTGAAGCGGCGCAACATGACCCGCAACCATCAGGCCAAGCTGGCGACCAAGCATGAACCGGAAGCCGGTTTACATTACTGCTCCTTTATGTTATGCAAAAAACAATTATCTTATCTGGGCACCGTGTTGTCTTGTAATAGACTAGCTGCCACACTTGGTGTTGATATGCCTTCGTGCATACTTATTGCAACTTATGCTTCCGTTGAATCATCAATCTTAAACTGTTGTCTGCAGCCAAAAAGCTTAAAACGCCGTTGTGGTTGTATCACCAGGCGGGTCATAATATCTATGTATATGAAATCAAAGATAATATCTTAGATTTAAACATATTATCAAATATGGGAATATATGATACCTGCCATCATAGGGCATGAAGTTGGCTGTGCCAATCTTGAAACAGAGTTTTAAGATACCCACTCTGCTGGAGGAGAAAACAGCTCCTGTGAATATAAGGTCGGTTTACCAGGTAAACCGTTCCGGGTTACGATGAACACCGGTGTTACTCCATAATAGGATGTTATCAAAAATCAAACCGGGCAAAGAGTCTTCGGATTAAGAGTGGACCGTGTTCCGTCAATTGTCAGTCGAACCGGTTTAATAATTGTCGGTTTAAAAACACAACAAGAGAAATATGCAAAAAGAGAAACGAATTTCAAGCAAAGACAAAGATAGAATTATTTGCAAAAGGAGGCTGTTGAGCCGATCAAGTGGCATTACCATGGTCGGACGCGACCAAGCCCCCGATAGGCGTAGCTATGGTTCAAGTCAGCCAGGTCCCCAAATGATGCGGTGGCATTACGCTGATCAAGAGGTGTAGCAATGGTTCGGGTTCGACCAAAGCCCCCAAGTGATTTTGTGGCCTTACGCCGATCAAGAGGCGTGACTGGTTCAGATGTGACCAAGTCCCCAAGTGATTCTGTGGCTTTCGCCTATCAAAAGGTGTTGCATTGGTTCAGACACGACCAAGCCCCCAAGTGGTATGATATAAGGCTTTTTGAAAAAGCTAACTCAAGGGGTAAACCGGAGGCCGCTTTAAGATAAAAACTCCGTGTAACCACACATGATGTAAAAATAACAGAGACCCCGCTTTAGCTAAGGCTCCGGTTTATTGTATTGATCATAATATATACATTGTCATAATATGTACATAAGTAGAGCCTATGGCTCAAGTATAGTAAGGCTGAAGATGAGCTATTTTCCACGGCCTGTTGGTCTCCTCCTCTTATGTACGTGAGTCTTTATGCTCTCGAATATCGATCAGATAGTATGACCCGTTGTGCAGATTCTTGCTGACCACGAAAGGTCCCTCCCAAGGTGGGGATAGCTTGCATATCACCTGGTCTTGGATGAGCCGGAGCACCAAATCTCCTTCTTGAAAGGTTGTGGTTCTAACTCGGCGACTGTGATAGCGACGAAGATCCTGCTGGTAAATCGCCGAACGGGCAACTGCTATGTCACGCTCCTTGTCCAACAGGTCCAAAGCGTCTTGCCGTGCTACCTTGTTGTCTGCTTCAACATAAGCTGCTACACGAGGTGAATCATGACGGATATCACTGGGGAGAACCGCCTCCGCTCCGTAGACCATGAAGAACGGTGTGTATCCTGTCGATCTGTTGGGCGTAGTATTGATGCTCCATAATACAGATGGTAACTCCTTGACCCAACAACCCGGCGTCCGCTGCAAAGGAACCATAAGCCGGGGTTTGATACCTCGTAAGATCTCTTGATTAGCTCTCTCTACTTGGCCATTGGACTGTGGGTGAGCCACTGATGAAACGCTGCCGATGTGCTCACATTCACGTAACTCCTTCATAGCACCCTTGAACAAGTTGGTACCATTATCGAATGATGCTGTGGAAAGCCAAACCGAAAATCACCTTTTGATGAATTGAACCGCCGTGGCTGCATCACACTTGCTAACGGGCTCCGCTTCCACCCACTTCAGAACTTGTCAACCGCCACCAAAAGGTGGGTCTTCTTGTCCTTGGACCTTTTGAAAGGCCCAACCATATCCAGCCCCCAAGTCGCAAACGGCCAAGTAATTGGAATCATCCTCAATTCTTGAGCCGACACATGAGCGCATCTTGAGAACTTCTGACAGCCATCACATCGCCTAACCAGGTCCTCCGCATCAGCATGAGCAGTCAACCAATAGAAGCCGTGACGAAACGCTTTAGCCACCAGAGATTTTGAACCGGCGTGGTGACCACAATCCCCTTCGTGGATTTCACACAAAATTTCACAGTCTTCCTCAGGAGACACGCAACGTTGAAACGCCCCTGACACACTGCAATGATGCAACTCGCCATTGACAATAGTCATGGACTTGGATCGCCGGATTATCTGTCTGGCCAGAGTCTCATCCTCTGGTAACTAGCCCCGGTTCATGTACGCAATATAAGGAACCGTCCAATCCGGAATAACATGAAGAGCCGCCACCAATTGAGCCTCCGGATCAGGAATAGCCAAATCCTCTTCACCAGGGAGCTTGACCGACGGGTTATGCAGAACATCCAAGAAGACGTTAGGCGGGACCGGTTTACATTGAGAGCCCAACCGGCTTAAAGCGGTTGCCGCGTCGTTCTTCCGTCTGTCCACATGATCCACCTGATATCCTTTGAAGTGACCTACAACAATATCCACCTCACGACGATATGCTGCCATGAGCGGATCCCTGGAATCCCAAGTGCCAGATACTTGTTGGGCCACCAGGTCCGAGTCACCGAAGCACTTAACTCGGCTGAGATTCATCTCTTTAGCCATCCGGAGACCATGGAGTAAAGCTTCGTACTCGGCTGCATTATTAGTACAAGGGAACATTAAGCAGAGAACATAACAGAACTTATCACCTCGTGGGGAAGTTAACACGACTCCAGCCCCCGAGCCCTCCAATTGCCTGGACCCATCAAAATGAATAGTCAAATAGGTGTGATCCGGCTTTTCTTCAGGTGCTTGTAGTTCCGTCCAATCATTGTTGAAATCTACAAGTGCTTGAGATTTGACCGCCGTCCGAGGCACGTATTTCAGTCCGTGTGGCCCAAGCTCTATAGCCCACTTGGCAATCCGGCCAGTGGCCTCCCTGTTCTGAATTATATCTCCCAAAGGAGCAGAGCTGTCCACTGTGATGGGATATCCCTGGAAGTATTGCTTAAGTTTCCGGCTTGCCATGAAAACTCCATACACCAGCTTCTGCCAATGTGGGTACCTTTGCTTGGACTCAATAAGAACCTCGCTGATATAGTAAACCGGACGCTGAACCGGATATTCCTTGCCCGCCTCTTTGCGCTCCACCACAATAGCTACGCTGACTGCACGAGCATTAGCTACCACATATAGTAGCAATGGTTCCTTGTCAATCGGAGCGGCAAGAACAGGCGGATTGGCTAGCTGCCGCTTTAAATCCTCAAACGCTTTATCGCAGAAATTAACCTGCATTTAATTGATCTGCTTTTCTTGAGATTTGATACAAAGGATCGCTTTTCACCGAGGCGGCCGATAAACCGCTCAACGCGGCAATCCGCCTGCCAAGCGTTGAACGTCATTGATACACTCCGTTTAGTCGGGAGGTGATAGCTGTGATCTTCTCCGGATTAGCCTCAATTCCCTGTTGGATACCGAAAACCCAATAACTTGCCGCGGTACACCAAAAACACACTTGGCCGGGTTGAGCATCATCTTGTATGTCCGCAAGTTATCAAAGGTTTCCTTCAAATCGTCAACCAGAGTCTCCTTCTCCCTTGACTTAACCGCAATATCATCCACATAGGCATGCACATTACGGCCGATCTGCTTATGAAGGCAATTCTGCACACACCGTTGATAAGTTGCCTGGGCACTCTTGAGCCCAAAGGGCATAGATACATAGCGAAGGCTCCAAAGGGAGTTATGAACACCGCCTTCTCCTGGTCCTTAATCGCCATCTTGATCTCGATGATAACCAGAATATGCATCCGTAAAACTCAAACGCCACAACCCGCAGAGCATCAATAACTCGATCGATGCGGGGAGGGCAAAAGGATCTCGCCGGACAAGCCTTGTTAAGATCTTGTAATCCACATACATGCGCCAGTGCCATTTTTCTTAAGGACCAAAGACCGATTATCCAGCCATTCGGGATGGAAAACTTCGCAATAAAGCCAGCCGCTAAGAGCACAGCCACCTCCTTCCAATAGCTTTATGCTTTCTTCGTTAAATCAAGGCGAAACTGCTTCACCGGTTTGTACTTAGGATCAACATTAAGAGTGTGCTCAGCGAGTTCCCTTGGTACACCTGGCATGTCAGAAGGCTTCCATGCAAAAATGTCCCGATTCTCACGGATGAACTCGATGAGCGCGCTTTCCTATTTCGGATCCAAGTTGGTACTGATACTGAACTGCTTGGACGAATCGCCAGGTACGAAGTCAACAAGCTTAGTCTCAGCTGCCGATTTGAACTTTAGGGCCGGATCATGCTCTGTAGTTGGCTTCTTCAATGGAGTCATGTCCACCGGATCAACATTATCCTTGTAGTATTTCAACTCTTTCGTGGCACAAAACGACTCTGCATAGGCCGCACCACCTTCCTCACACTCCAAAGCAATCTTGCGACTTCCATGAACAATTATTGTTCCCTTGTGACCCGGCATCTTGAGCTGCAAGTAAATATAACAGGGCCGTGCCATAAATTTGGCATAAGCCGGCCGCCCAAATAGGGCGTGATATGGGCTCCGGATCTTCACCACCTCAAAAGTCAATGTCTCTGACCTGGAATCATGATCGTCTCCAAAGGCCACTTCCAGAGCTATCTTGCCAACAGGATATGCTGACTTACCAGGTACCACACCATGGAATACCGTATTGGACGGTTTAAGATTCTTATCTGTGAGCCCCATACGGCGGGAGGTCTCATAGTATAGATATTAATACTGCTCTCTCCATCCGTGAGCACCTTGGTGAATTTATAACCTCCCACCTGCGGTGCCACAACCAAAGCTAGCTGACCCGGATTGTCAACCCGGGGAGGGTGATTCTCTCTGCTCCATATGATTGGCTGTTCAGACCAGCGTAAATAACGAGGCACGACCGGTTCAACAGAATTTACCGCTCGCTTGTGAAGCTTCCGGTCTTGCTTATCCAAGCTAGTGGTGAATACATGATATTGTCCGCTATTCAACTGCTTTGGATTGCTCCGATAACCTGACTGCTGCTGCTGCTGGTTGTAATCACCCTGGCTATTCTAATTATTTTGATTGTTATGTCCACCCTGATTACTATTGAAGCCTGAACCGGAGTTTCCTCCACCGTGACCCGGCCCATGGAATCCGGATCCCGAGCCACCACCTGATCCGTGATCATATCGGAAAGCATTAGAATTTTGAACTCCTGTGATAATGTAGCAATCCTTCCAAAGGTGGTTGGCTGGCATCTCCTTCGTCCGTGCTTTGGACATGGCTGGTTTAACAGATAGGTCAGCGGTCCGGTTAGGACTTGGAGCTCCACCGCGACTCGACGGTTTACCCTTTCGTAGCTGGCCCTTGTCTTGCTGCTAGTATTAGCCACTTAAGTCCACGCTATCCGCTTTACGCTTGCCTCCGCTTCCATGACCTGCCATGTTTTGTTGCTGCCCTTTGGAGTTGCTGCTCTTCTTTCCCTTCCCCGCCTTGTCATCATCGACTCGGGATCCTTGGTACTATCGTAATCAGCATACTTCACTAACGCAGTCATGAGGGTCCCCATATCATTACAATGGCGCTTCATCCGTCCCAATTTCAACTTCAGAGGCTTAAACCGGCAGTTGCTTTCCAAGGTTATAACTGCAGAATCGGCGTTGATACGGTCTGATGAGTGCAAAATTTCTGAGACTCGGCGCACCCAGCGGGTTGTTGACTCTCCTTCCTCCTGGACACAGGCCGCTAAGTCCACTATCGACATGGGCTGCTTACATGTATCCTTGAAATTCTGGATAAACCGGGCTCGCAACTGGGCCCATGAACTGATAGAATTGGCCGGTAAGCTCTTTAACCAAATACGGGCTGTCCCTTCAAGCATCATGGTGAAATACTTCGCACATGCCGCCTCATCCACGTCAAGCATCTCCATGGCCATCTCATAGCTATCCACCCATGTTTCTGGAGACAAATCGGCAGTGTAATTTGGCACCTTGCGCTGGCCCTTGAAATCCTTGGGCAGGCGACATTGCGTAAAGCGGGACAAGACAAGGCACTCCCAAAGAACTAGAAGTAACTCCTGGCTCGACCGAGGTGGTTGGACGAACTGGAATAAGCTGACGAGCCTCATGCTGCGCCGCTTAACTCGGCGTCCCGCACGCCCGGCCCGGTCCACCACTTCTCGAGCATCACCGCGGGTTATTGCCACGGGCGCTTCACGATTCCGCATTATCGATACGGCCGGTTCATCCATACGCCTCAGTAACTCCGGCTCGGACGGGGTGGAATGAATTCGTCACGGCTGTATGAATATGCTTCCTCGTTGAATCAAGGTTGTTCAAGAAGCTCCTTAACCCGCGCTCTCCACCGCCGCGGAGAATCACCTTCAATCGGGATGGCCTCCAATCATGAAGCGGCAAAGGACAAGATTGTCCATTGATTAGAATAATGACCGGAGGTGTCGGGACAGGCTAAGGCACGACATTGTTCCGCCGAGGCGGCTCCATCAGCGAGGCTAAACCGGCGCGCTCGCCCAGTGCCTCCGCCTCGTTCATCACCGCGGGTTACTAGTCCTCGCTCTGGGGTGTTAAAGAGATTTCGCTTCAAAACCGGAGGCAAACGAGTCCGTGCTTCCTCTTCAGACTTCATGCGACGCGGTTCGATCCAAGATAAGGCTATAAGCTCACGCATTCAAAGCAGCCCGCTCGCTGCCATCCTGCTGTTCTCGCCTGCTAGGTCGGCCTTGGCGTGAGTGATCTGTTCCTCACCTTGCAACTTCCGCATTGTGGGCGCCCTGATCCGCCGGGTTAGCCTCGCATAAGCACAACCAACGATCAAACAGATCAGATAAAACTTGAGCCGGCGGGTGCATGTGGCCTCCTGCCCGGCCGCCGCCGCCGCCGACTCGGAGATCATTGCTGCTTGCGGTCGAAGAGTGGATCGCCGCCTGTGTACCGGCCATGAATATTCCAACCCGGTTGGGCAGATCAGAGGGGTCCGGAATACTGTCGCTATCGGAACATCCCCCAATCCGGTCGTCTTGTAGCTGATATAACGATTCGGTTTCTCCGGTTGAGGACTCGTCGCCGGAATAAACGACGGTCTCGCTACCAGATTCCGATCCATCATCATATTCTCCTCCGTGGATGACTCCCACGAAGGCACGCTTCACGGCCGATTTAACCTGGGCAGATCTCGACATCGAGCCGCTTCAACGGTCGGTGCGTATGTCCGCTCAGGCCCGGTTCACCGATCTTGCCGATGAAGACGTGTATGCCACCAAAGGGGACCCGATACCCGTACTCAATCAAGCCGGCCTCGGGGCCCCACTCTGCATCGTCGATGTAGAGCTTACCGCGACGACTCTTGGTCATCCGGCCCACAGCGTAGCCCTTGAGTCCTTCGAAGTTGCCCTCCAAGAACTTGAAACCATCGTGCGATAGCCCCACGGTGGGCGCCAACTGTCGTGGTTTTGTCACGGCAGATGTCCTCATGAAAGGACTTAGTCGTGGAGCCATTGCTACGGGTTAGCTTGAAGGGGTTAAAGTGGACACAAGGACGCAAGAGAGTTTATACTAGTTCGGCCCCTTCAATGAAGGTAAAAGCCTACGTCTAGTTGTGCTGGAATTGATGGGGTTTCGATGACTAGGGAGCAAACAAGCTTCGCCTAAGTCTCGAGTTGTTGTCTGTTGTCCTTGAACCACCGCCGGGTCGTCCCCTTATATACATGGGTGGCGCCCGTCGGTTCACAGAGTCCCGATGCCGGTTCATAGATGTATCCGGCTCGGTCTCTACTATTCCTAACTTACAATACAAGTTACATAATGACGCCGGTTTACAACTACAGGACTTGAACCGGCTATGGGCCTTAAGCCCTCATCTGCCTACTTAGGCTTTAACATACTCAACTACTGATGAAGTTAACCCGACCTGTCCTGGCCGGTTTACACCCAATAGTAATATCCCCAACACATCTGGAAAGAGGGAAACCCGCCTTGCAACACCGAATACAAATCTGCGTGCCGGACCCCTCGTCATTGAAGCTAGGTTCAGGGGCTACTGAGGGAGTCCTGGACTAAGGGGTCCTCGGGCGTCCGGCCTGTTAGCCGTGGGCCGGACTGATGGGCTGTGAAAATACGAAGATCGAAGACTGCACCCGTGTCTGGATGGGACTCTTCCTGGCGTGGAAGGCAAGCTTGGCGACCAAATATGTATATTCCTTTCCTTTGTAACCGACCTTGTGTAACCCTAGATCCTCGCGGTGTCTATATAAACCGGAGGACTTAGTCCGGATGGGAGGAGACTCATTATCATAGTCATACAAGCTAGACCCCTAGGGTTTAGCCATACGATCTCGTGGTATATCAACTCTTGTAATACTCATATTCATCAAGATCAATCAAGCAGGAAGTAGGGTATTACCTCCATAGAGAGAGCCCGAACCTGGGTAAACATTGTGTCCCCTGTCTCCTGTTACCATCGGCCTTAGACGCACAGTTCGGGACCCCCTACCCGAGATCCGCCGGCTTTGACACCGACACCGCTGCTTTCCGCCGCCGTTGACGACTGTGTTCCTCGGCGTCCCAACAGCTTACCCTTGAGGTGCTTCCCAATTCCTCCGCTCGTTTCTCTGGCTCGCTCGTTGCGGCCGCCACAGCCTCCCCACTGCTCTCTACCGCCGTCCATGACCGCATTCCTCAGCGGCCCGAAAGCTCATCCTTGAGGCGCAAGTCCTCTGCTCGCTGCATCGCTACCCACCGGCGCTCTGTCCACGACCATTCTCCTCAGCTTGGCTCCATCAGATGTGGCTTGCTACTCGACTCGTTGACTGCTGGCATGTATCTTGCACATGGGGCTAGACTGATATAAAAGAGGGGAATAGCTCACATGATAGAAAAGTTTTGGTGATCTAACACTGACGGAAAACAATCAGCAAGCAGGACGGTAGAAGGAAGACAAAAAAACTAGCAAAATAGGATTGCTGGTCCGGGTTGTTGAGGTTATCTGTTGTATATGAATGAATTTGATGTACATTGTCAAGTATTTTGGGATAGTTGATGCTTTGTTCAGTTTTCTTCAGAATTTTCTTCTCAAATCAAGATAGGATTGTTGGTCCAGATTGTGGAGGTTGTCTGTTGTATAAATGAATTTGATGTACACTGTCAACAAAAGCTCCTTTGAAATTTTCAGTGAATATTTGTTAATGTCCACTCTTGTGATAACGGTGATGCGCAGTTTTGTAGTATGTATATGTGGCTATTCACTCTTGGGATAAAAGAGATTTTTTATCAGTCAAGAATACACTATACTAGCATCTATGCCTATATGTTGTTTTAACAAGCTCACATGCATACCCATTATTTAAAATAGTGTACCTATCCTGAAGCATGGAATTTTGTATGACTGTACTGTTTCCTGTTTGTGTATTGAATAAAGGGATACACGAGCCACAAATTAGATTGCACCTAATTTGTTAGTGCCACAAATTAGATTGTATCTACTCATTACTTTCACAGGAATAAAAATGAACATAGTTATAGGATAAAAAAGGATATCACCATAGGGCATGAATAGATAGTTTTAGTTTTGTCAAAGAGTCAAATGCAATAAGATTAGCTGACTTGCCCAGGTAACTAGCTATATGTTCACCAATATTCAAGTACCAACACAAGCACATAGCTGTAGAATAAAAGGATCACTTGAAATAACTAACACCACTTAGCTGACATGCCCAGCTAACTAGCATTGAGCAAATAGAAAGATAAGAACCATCAGCGTACTACCTCGACGTCACTGTTAAAACCTTGATGCACTAACACCTTCGCTGCAGTCTAATTGACGAGCAGCCGATAGTGTTGTGCCATCTCCATGAGCTTCAAGCAATAATATTGTAAATTCTCCTTGAATAGGTGGAACAAAAACTGATGGATGCTCTCCAAATGCCATGGCTATGTGTGGATATATAGTAGCGGCACCAGTAAATTCCGAAGGGCCAATTGTAGATGGAACAATAACCGACTCCTTTGCTGGACGATTTGTACCATGTCCTGCACATTGTATGTATATATAAGAAATATAAGTGAAATCTTACTACTTATTCACACATAAGAATCAAATATATCTTTATTTTTTCATTTCTTTGCTCCCTCTAGCACATCTTTTGATCTTTTTTGCATTGGTTCTTTTATTCATTCAAGAGCTTTGAATGGCATTGTTGTCTTGGCAACATGTTCAACCATTTTGGTGGAACTTTCAGAGCCCTCATCTTCATCCAAGTTTACATTGCTAAGTAATTCATGTGCTTCCAAAGTCAACTTATCAATACCAACATTCAGATATGTAAGAACCTCCTTTGAAGTTTTACACTTCAATGCAAGTGACATCATTTTTTGAGAAGTATGTGTGAACATAGAGTCTAGGCTATCATTGGTATTCGGTTTGGAAGTAATTTTTTCTTATTTTGCATGTTTTGTCCATCAGTTTAATATGTACTGACTTGGCAGGGTGATGTTATTACAGAAAGTGAATACCTTGTGAGTATGCTTGCATAATACACCTACAATATACAAAAAAAATTTAGAAAGTAATTTCAAATACTATCACATAAAGGAAGTGAGGAAGCATGTATTACATACCTACACAGACATACAACTTGCTGAAAAAGATATCTCCAAAGTAGTTGGGTTAAAAGCCACTATGGCTTCATCATTCTTGTACTTGAAAGATGTCAACTTGTAAGTGCTAACTGTGCCATCGGTGCTCAGCAAGACACATGACAAACTAAATTGCTTCTTGAATTCCTCTTCAAAACTCAAAGTAGAGTGTCCTAGTATATGATTCTGCTGTACTCTTCAACAAAGGTAGGTTAGGTAGGCAGAGTACTGGGTTGGTGTGGCGTGACTTGTAGTCTTCATACTTCTCTTTTTGGCAAAGACGAGCCATGCATTTATCATATGCTTGTATCAGATCTGATAGGCATAGTTTTTCGCGGAAAGTTTTCTTGAACACGTTGTTCCTTCCCTCATTTGTGTTGATGTCATGTCTGCACTAAAAGACCCCTGACGATAAATAGTAGCCCATTTCCCACGCAACTTTTATAGATTGTTATCCAAGAGTTTTCCTCAATTTGGGACTTAACCAATAGCTCGTGCCATCTATTCTCAAAATGTGCCACTAATCTATCTTCATCACACATCTTTTGAATTTAGTAAGAAACTTAGGATGGTCGTTGATTACTTGGCTTAGGTGTTTAGCGGCATTTTGATACAAATGCCACAAGCAAAGACGATGTCATGTTTCCGTGAAAACCCTTCCAATAGCATTTATAATGGCAGCATATTAACCGGTGAATATTGTTTTAGGTTGCTTACCAGACATAGCTCGTAGGAAGGTTCTAAAAATCCACTCAAAGGTATCCACGGTTTCATTATACAATAGTGCTGCATCAAAAAGAATAGTTTGCTTGTGGTGATTAACACCAATAAACGGAGTAAATGGCATTTGAAACTAATTTGTTGAAAATGTGGTGTCAAAGGAAAGAGCATCTCCAAAGATAGAATAATCCATGATAGCTTGTCCATTTGTCCAAAAGATATTCATTATTGTACCATCATCATCATCTAATTGCATGGCCTAGAAAATGAAGGGTCCTCAGCTTTCTTGTTCTTTAGATACTCCATTAATGTTTGTGCATCCTTGGTTATATACTTCAGGCGCTCACTTCATAAATAATTGTTACAATCCATTTGCAAGAAAGGCACTGCATCTTTACCATACCAAAGCTCACATAAATCATACTCCCTCCGTTCCTAAATATTTGTCTTTTTAGAGATTTCAAATGAACTACCACATACAGATGTATATAGACATATTTTAGAGTGTAGATTCACTCATTTTGCTCCGTATGTTGTCACTTGTTGAAATCTCTAGAAAGACAAATATTTAGGAACGGAGGGAGTATATTTCAACTTGTTTAATTTTCGATGTCCTCTTTTGCTTTATCATGTGGTGATTGGCATCTAACTTGACGCTGCAACCTAAGCATGTGCCTCTTATCTGGACTTACAAGCTGATGATTGTGGTCGAGCATTGCCCTCTGAATACTCCAAATACCCTCCCGAGTGATGCTGAATTGAACACAAGCCATGCAAGCAGTCCTCGAAAATAGGTCATTCTTTCTTGGCTACATGTGTTGGGTGAGTGGCCTTCACACTTGCCTTGCTACAAACAAAATATCTGGAACTTAAACTCACCTAAGGTGGCACTTCCTAATGCTGAATCCTTTGGGTTAAGCACAAGAATTGTTTTTTTCAAAAATCTAGGATCGCTGGCATTCATTGATAATAGCAGAGGGTAACGGAAAACAACAAAGGTGGTGGAGGTCCTAGGACCAAAAGACCCAAATGTTAAAGAAAAAGAAAAAGAACAGTCCTAATAGCTGCAGCACAACACTCCATACAATCCACACAAGACAACACAACTCTGACTCCGACGAGGAACTATGAAGGAACTAGGCAAGGTTGGCATTGCGGTGGGTCACCGAATGAACCACCTGTCACGCGTCATCGTATACCACCTGGCCACCACCACCGCGGCTTCGACTTCACAACAACAAACAGTCGAAGCAACCCGGCGGACACACCGGAGAAGAAGAGCCGACTACCACGACCAAAACCATGCCTCCGACATTGTTTGTCTCTTCCTCTGATTCAAAGCACATCTCAACTCTTGGAACATCACTTTCATCATTCCCTTGTGGGCTGCTTGTTCTTAGTGGAATTGTGTTCGTTGCTGATTACTATGAGGGAAAGGAAATCAATCGAGATAGTCCAGAAAGATGAAATTCCAAGGAGAGTTTCCAGAAAGAAGAAATCTTGATTGTACTACTACTGAACTCACCATGAGTGGAGCTGTGGGCAGAGATGGTTTTGGTGGAGGGGGTGTCATACCTTGGTCCAGTCCATCGTTGCCGTCGTCCGGCCGCGTCCTCTTGCCGTGATTAATCAAGATGATCCAAAATGAAGAATTTCCAAGGAAGAGGATTGTACTAGTGTTGAACTCACCATGAGTGGAGCTGCAGGCAGAGAAGGTTCCTATACAGGGGTTGTTGTACCTTTATCCGGTGCCTCGCTACCGTTGTCGAGCCGCGTCATCTTGCCCTGCCGTCGCCATCGAGATGCAAAAGACATAGATGGGCTTCTATTAGGAAGATGAATCGGATATTCAGATTAGAAGCTGAAAGGGCAGGGGAGCGTAGGGAAAGATGTGGTCTACTATGAGATCTCGTTGCTGATACGTCCATTTTGCATCATGCTTCTATATCGATATTTATTGCATTATGGGCTGTTATTACATGTTATATCACAATACTTATGCCTATTCTCTCTTATTTTACAAGGTTTACATAAGAAGGAGAATGCCGGCAGCTGGAATTCTGGGATGGAAAAGGAGCAAATATTAGAGACCTATTCTGCACAACTCCAAAAGTCCTGAAACTCCACGAAAGTTGGAAAATATAAAAAATATTGAGCGGAAGAAGATCACCAGAGGGGGACCCACCTGGCCACGAGGGTGCGGGGCGTGCCCCCCTGCCTCATGGGCCCCCTGTTGGCTCTCCGATGGCCATCTTCTGCTATATGAGGTCTTTCGTGGAGGAAAAATCACAAGCAACCTTTCGGGACGAAACTCCGCCGCCACGAGGCGGAACCTTGGCGAAACCAATCTAGGGCTCCGGCAGAGCTGTTCTGCCGGGGACACTTCCCTCCGGAAGGGGGAAATCATCGCTATCATCACCACCGACGCTCCTCTCATCGGGAGAGGGAAATCTCCATCAACATCTTCACCAGCACCATCTCCTCTCAAAACCCTAGTTCATCTCTTGTATCCAATTCTTGTCTCCAAGTCCGGGATTGGTACTAGTAGGTTGCTAGTAGTGTTGATTACTCCTTGTAGTTGATGCTAGTTGGTTTATTTGGTGGAAGATCATATGTTCAGATCTTTTATGCATATTAATACCCCTATGATTATGAACATAAATATGCTTTGTGAGTAGTTACGTTTGTTCCTGAGGACACGGGAGAAGTCTTGCTATTAGTAGTCATGTGAATTTGGTATTCGTTCGATATTTTGATGAGATGTATGTTGTCTAGCCTCTAGTGGTGTTATGTGAACATCGACTACATAACACTTCACCATTATTTGGGCCTAGAGGAAGGCATTGGGAAGTAATAAGTAGATGATGGGTTGCTAGAGTGATGAAGCTTAAACCCTAGTTTATGCGTTGCTTCGTAAGGGCTGATTTGGATCCATATGTTTCATGCTATGGTTAGGTTTACCTTAATAATTTTGTTGTAGTTGCGGATGCTTGCAATAGAGGTTAATCATAAGTGGGATGCTTTTTCAAGTAAGAACAACACCCAAGCACCGGTCCACCCACATATCAAATTATCAAAGTACCGAACGCCAATCATATGAGCGTGATGAAAACTAGCTTGACGATATTCCCATGTGTCCTCGGGAGCGCTTTTCCTTATATAAGAGTTTTTCCAGGCTTGTCCTTTGCTACAAAAAGTATTGGGCCACCTTGCTGCACTTTATTTACTTTTATTACTTGTTGCTTGTTACAAATTATCTTATCACAAAGCTATCTGTTACCACTTATTTCAGTACTTGCAGAGAATACCTTGCTGAAAACCGCTTATCATTTCCTTTTGCTCCTCGTTGGGTTCGACACTCTTACTTATCGAAAGGACTACGATAGATGCCCTATACTTGTGGGTCATCAAGACTCTTTTCTGGCGCCGTTGCCGGGGAGTGAAGCGCCTTTGGTAGGTGGAATTTGCTAAGGAAAAATTTATATAGTGTGCTGAAATATACTATCACTTGTTATTATGGAAAGTAATCCTCTGAGGGGCTTGTTCGGGGTATCTTCACCCCGACCAGTAGAGCAAAGAGTTGCTCCTCAACCTACTGAACCTACTGAAAATGAAAATATTCCCTTTGAAGTTCCTTCGGGTATGTTAGAAAAACTGCTAGCTAATACTTTTACAGGAGATGGAACAAAGCGTCCTGGTGAACACCTAATATATGTGGATAAAGTTTGTGGATTATTTAAGCTTGCAGGTATACCCGATGATGTTGTTAAGAAGAAGGTCTTCCCTTTATCTTTGAAGGGAGATGCATCGACATGGTATAGGCTATGTGATGACACGGGATCATGGAACTATAAACGAATGAAGCTGGAATTTCATCAAAAGTATTATCATATGCATCTTGTTCATCGTGATCGCAATTATATATATAATTTTTGGCCTCGCGAAGGAGAAAGCATCGCTCAAGCTTGGGGAGGCTTAAATCAATGTTATATTCATGCCCCAATCATGAGCTCTCAAGAGAAATGATTCTTCAAAAAATTTATGCTCGACTTTATTGTATAGAATTAAACGCAATTCTGAAGATTGGGATCTCGACGAAGGTAAGGAGTCAGGTATAACACCTAAGTTTGATTGTGTTAAATATTTTATGGATACCGATATTTTCCGTAAGTTTAGCACTAAATATGGACTTGACTCTGAGATAGTAGCTTCTTTCTGTGAATCCTTTGCTACTTATGTTGATCTCCCCAAGGAGAAGTGGTATAAATATCATCCTCCCATAGAAGTAAAAGTAGCTGCACCTATTAACGTTGAAGAAAAGATTGCCACTTATAATGATCCTGTTGTTCCTACTTCTTATGTTGAGAAACCACCTTTCCCTGTTAGAATAAAGGATCATGCTAAAGCTTCAACTGTGGTTCGTAAAAGCAATATTAGAACTTATACACCTCCTGAGCAAATTAAAGTTGAACCTAATGTTGCTATTGTTAAAGATCTCTTAGCTGATAATATTGATGGGCATGTTATTCAATTCTGCGGTGAAACTGCTAGAATTGCCAAACCCTGTGCTAAAGATAAACATAGACCTGTGGTAGGCGTGCCTGTTATTTCTGTTAAGATAGGAGATCATTGTTATCATGGCTTATGTGATATGGGTGCTGGTGCTAGTGTTATACCTCATACTTTATACGAAGAAATTAAGCATGCAATTGCACCTGCTGAGTTAGAAGGTATTGATGTTACAATTAAACTTGCCAATAGAGATACTATATCAGCAATGGGAATTGTTAGAGATGTTGAAGTCTTGTGTGGGAAAACTAAATATCCTGCTGATTTTCTTGTTCTTGGTTCCCCACAAGATAGCTTTTGTCCCTTTATATTTGGTAGACCCTTCTTGAACACTATCAATGCTAGAATAGATTGCGAAAAGAATGTTGTTTATTGGTTTGGGTGATATGTCTCAAGAGTTTAATTTCTCTAAATTTAGTAGACAACACCGTGAAGAAGAATTTCCTAGTAAGGATGAAATAATTGGTCTTGCTTCTATTGCCGTACCTCCTAGTGATCCTTTAGAACAATATTTGCTAGACCATGAAAATGATATGTTTATGAATGAAAGAAGGGAAATAGATGAAGTATTATTTAATCAGAACCCATTCTCAAACACAATTTGCTGTTGAAACTTAGGGATCCTCCTCCACCCAAGGGTGATCCGTGTTTGAGCTTAAACCGTTGCTCGATAATCTTAAATATGCTTATCTTGATGAAAAGAAGATATATCCTGTTATTATTAGTGCTAACCTTTCGAACATGAAGAAGAGATTATTGAAAACTCAAGAAGCACCGAGCTGCTATTGGATATACTCTTGATGATCTTAAGGGCATTAGTCCCACTCTATGTCAACATAAAATAAATTTGGAAGAAGATGCCAAACCGGTTCGTGATCATCAACGACGGCTGAATCCTAAGATGAAAGAAGTGGTAAGAAAAGAAATACTAAAGCTTCTAGAGGCAGGTATAATTTATCCCATTGCTGATAGTCAGTGGGTAAGTCATGTTCATTGTGTCCCTAAGAAGGGAGATGTTACTGTTGTTCCTAATGATAAAGATGAGTTGATTCCGCAAAGAATTATTACAGGTTATAGGATGGTAATTGATTTCTGCAAATTAAATAAGGCTACTAAGAAAGATCATTAACCCTTACCTTTTATCGATCAAATGCTAGAAATACTTTGCAAACATACAAATTATTGCTTTCCAGATGGTTATTTTGGTTTCTCTCAAATACCTGTATCAACCAAGGATCAATCAAAGACTACTTTACTTGCCCTTTTGGTACTTTTGCTTATAGACGTATGCCTTTTGGTTTATGTAATGCACCTGCTACCTTTCAAAGATGCATGATGGTTATATTCTCTGACTTCTATGAAAAGATTTGTGAAGTTTTCATGGACGATTTTTCCGTCTATGGATCTTCTTTTGATGATTGCTTGAGCAATCTTGATCGAGTTTTGCAGAGGTGTGAAGAAACTAATCTTGTTTTGAATTGGGAAAAGTGCCACTTTATGGTTCATGAAGGTATTGTCTTGGGGCGTAAAGTTTCTGAAAGAGGTATTGAAGTTGATAAAGCCAAGGTTGACGCTATTGAAAAGATGCCATGTCCCAAGGACATCAAAGGTATAAGAAGTTTCCTTGATCACGCCGGATTCTATAGGAGGTTCATTAAGGACTTCTCAAAAATTTCTCGGCCTCTGACTAATTTATTACAAAAAGATATACCCTTTGTCTTTGATGATGATTGTGTAGAAGCATTTTAAATACTTAAGAAAGCATTGATCTCTGCACCTATTGTTCAGCCACCTGATTGGAATTTACCCTTTGAAATTACGTGTGATGCTAGTGATTATGTAGTAGGTGCTGTTCTAGGGCAAAGAGTCGATAAGAAATTAAATGTTATCCATTATGCTAGTAAAACTCTAGACAATGCTCAAAGAAATTATGCTACTACTGAAAAAGAATTCTTAGCAGTTGTATTTGCTTGTGATAAGTTCAGACCTTATATTGTTGATTCTAAAGTAACTATTCACACTGATCATGCTGCTATTAAATATCTGATGGAAAAAAAGATGCTAAACCTAGACTTATTAGATGGGTTCTCTTGCTACAAGAATTTGATTTGCATATTGTTGATAGAAAGGGAGCTAAGAACCCCGTTGTAGACAACTTGTCTAGGTTAGAAAATGTTCTTTATGACCCACTACCTATTGATGATAGCTTCCCTGATGAACAATTAAATGTTATAAGTACCTCTCGTAGCACTCCATGGTATGCTGATTATGCTAATTACATTGTTGCTAAATTTATACCACCTAGTTTCACATACCAACAAAAGAAAAAGTTTTTCTATGATTTGAGACATTACTTTTGGGATGACCCACATCTTTATAAAGAAGGAGTAGATGGTGTTATTAGACGTTGTGTACCGAGCATGAACAGAATGATCCTACGCAAGTGTCACTCCGAAGCTTATGGAGGACACCACGCTGGATATAGGACTGCACATAAGGTATTGCAATCCGGTTTTTATTGGCCTACTCTCTTTAAGGATGCCCGTAAGTTTGTTTTATCTTGTGATGAATGTCAAAGAATCGGTAATATTAGTAGACGTCAAGAAATGCCTATGAATTATTCACTCGTTATCGAACCATTTGATGTTTGGGGCTTTGATTATATGGGACCTTTTCCTGCCTCTAATGGGTATACACATATTTTAGTTGCTGTTGATTACATTACTAAGTGGGTGGAAGCTATTCCAACTAGTAGTGCTGATCATAACACTTCTATTAAAATGCTTAAAGAAGTTATTTTTCCGAGGTTTGGAGTCCCTAGATATTTAATGACTGATGGTGGTTCACATTTTATTCATGGTGCTTTCCGTAAGATGCTTGCTAAGTATGATGTTAATCATAGAATTGCATCTCCATATCATCCACTGTCTAGTGGTCAAGTAGAATTGAGTAATAGGGAGCTCAAATTAATTTTGCAAAAGACTGTCAATAGGTCTAGAAAGAATTGGTCCAAGAAACTTGATGATGTGTTATGGGCCTATAGAACTGCATATAAAAATCCTATGGGTATGTCTCCGTATAAAATGGTTTATGGAAAAGCATGTCACTTACCTCTCGAACTATAACATAAGGCATATTGGGCTATTAAAGAGCTCAATTATGATTTCAAACTTGCCGGAGAGAAGAGGTTATTTGATATTAGCTCACTTGATGAATGGAGAACCCAAGCTTATGAAAATGCCAAGTTGTTTAAAGAGAAAGTCAAAAGATGGCATGACAAAAGGATACAAAAGCGTGAGTTTAATGTAGGTAATTATGTATTACTATACAACTCTCGTTTAAGATTTTTTGCAGGAAAACTTCTCTCTAAATGGGAAGGCCCTTACGTTATCGAGGAGGTCTATCATTCCGGTGCCATAAAAATCAACAATTTCGAAGGCACAAATCCGAAGGTGGTAAACGGTCAAAGAATCAAACATTATATCTCTGGTAATCCTATAAATGTTGAAACCAATGTTATTGAAACCGTAACCCCGGAGGAATACATAAGAGACACTTTCCAGAACGTTTCAAAGGAATAGGTATGTGGTACGGTAAGTAAACCAACTCCAAAACAATTTTTATGGCAATATTTCCCCGTTTTGGAATATTTAGAAAAATAGAAAAATAAGTTGCAGTCCGGGAAGGACACGAGGGCCCCACGAGGGTGGAGGGCTGATACGTCTCCAACGTATCTATAATTTTTGATTGCTCCATGCTACTTTATCTATTGTTTTGGACTATAATGGGATTCATTTTCCACTTTTATATTATTTTTGGGACTAACCTATTAACCGGAGGCCCAGCCTAGAATTGCTGTTTTTTTTGCCTATTTCAGTGTTTCGAAGAAACGGAATATCAAACGGAGTCCAAACGGAATGAAACCTTCGGGAACGTGATTTTCTCACCGAATGTGATCCAGGAGACTTGGACCCTACTCCAAGGAGTACTAGAGGCGGTCACGAGGGTGGGGGGCGCGCCCTCCCCCCTCGGCGCGCCCCCCTGCCTCGTGGGCCCCCTGACGCTCCACCGACGTACTCCTTCCTCCTATATATACCTCGCACTTCAACAGATCGGGGACGGAGCCAAAAACCTAATTCCACCGCAGTACCTTCCTGTATCCATGAGATCCCATCTTGGGGCCTGTTCCGGAGCTCCGCCGGAGGGGGCATCTACCACGGAGGGCTTCTACATCAACACCATAGCCTCTCCGATGAAGTGTGAGTAGTTTACTTCAGACCTTCGGGTCCATAGTTAGTAGCTAGATGGATTCTTCTCTCATTTTGGATCTCAATACAATGTTCTCCCCCTCTCTCGTGGAGATCTATTCGATGTAATCTTCTTATTGCGGTGTGTTTGTTTAGACCAATGAATTGTGGGTTTATGATCCAGCTTATCTATGGAAAATATTTGATTCTTCTCTGAATTATTTTATGTATGATTGAGTTATCTTTGCAAGTCTCTTCAATTATCCGCTTTGGTTTGGCCAACTAGATTGGTAGTTCTTGCAATGGGAGAAGTGCTTAGCTTTGGGTTCAATCTTGCGTGTCCTTACCTAGTGATGTAAGGGTTGCAAGGCACATATTGTATTGTTGCCATCGAGGATAACAAGATGGGGTATTTATCATATTGCATGAATTTATCCTCTACATCATGTCATCTTGCTTAAGGCGTTACTGCTTTTTAACTTAATACTCTAGATGCATGCTTTGGATAGCGGTCGATGAGTGGAGTAATAGTAGTAGATGCAGAATTGTTTCGGTCTACTTGTCTCGGATGTGATGCCTATATACATGATCATTGCTTGGATAACCTCATAACTATGCTCAATTCTGTCAATTTCTCAACAGTAATTTGTTCACCCACTGTAGAATACTTATGCTCTTGAGAGAAGCCACTAGTGAAACCTATGGCCCCTGGGTCTATTCTCATCATATCAATCTCCATAACTTTATTTACTTGCTTTGCTTTTACTTTTTACTTTGCATCTTTGTCATGACCGGTTTTTCAATAAAAATATTTATTGAGCAACCGACCTATGAAATCCAGTATGAGGAAAATCCTCCATACCGGTAGACAAAACTTTGATACAATAAGCCAGTAGCATTAAAATATTACAGGGTCGAGCTGAAGATGCCCAACCAATTATTACAAACACACCAATAATTATACATAATGGCGGATATGACACAATGGTGTGGGGTGGCAATACTACTGACTCGAGATATAAGTGATTGGTGGAATAACACAAGGGGGTGGATAATAAGACTACTACATCGGGCGGCTCATCGAGGTCGAGGTGAGGCTCGATGAATTTATTTGGGTAGCGGAAGCGGATATATCACAGTGACTATTCCAGGGGTCGCACGAGACTGACTGGGATTCCTCTAGGCGTCGGACTCGCTATCGAACTCTTCATCCATGAGATCGCCTTCACAAGATCCGCCAAATCAACAAGCCAGGTGAGTACTTTGAAAGTACTCGCAAGACAGTTCGGACAAAAGATATAACAAATGTATGCATGAATGCGACATGATTAATTTATAATAATGTGTTATCAAATCAGTATCACAAAGTAAGTAAAATGGGAATCGGCGGTAGTCCGCTCGAAAGCCCAAAGAAGATAGACTCACAACCGATCGGTGTCCAGCGGCGCCTCAAGGGTGAAAAAATAAGTAAAACATGCCACGATCAAGGCCTAGCGACACCTCATAAAGGGCTTATATTGAAAGAAATGACATGCGTGCCATAATCGGACGCCGGGCGACATCTCGAAAGGGCTTATAACAAAATTAAATAATAATAATGCATGCAATGGACGCGTCGAGCGACATCGCAGAAAGGGCCTATAATAAAAGTAAACAATAACAATGCCGTAGTCGAACGTTTGAGCGACATCGCAGAAAGGGCTTATAATAAAAGTACACAATAACAATGCCGCAGTCGGACGTCTGAGCGACATCGCAGAAAGGGCTTATAATAAAAGTAAATAATAACAATGCCGTAGTCGGACGTCTGACCGACATCGCAGAAAGGGCTTATAATAAAAGTAAATAATAACAATGCCGCAGTCGGACGTCCGAGCGACATTGAAGAAAGGGCTTATAATAAAAGTAAACAATAACGATTACATGATCGGACGTCTGAGCGACATCGCAGAAAGGGCTTATAATAAAAGTAAATAATAACAATGCCGCAGTCGGACGTCTGAGCGACATTGCAGAAAGGGCTTATAATTCATTTTACATAACTGACAAGAAATGGTGCTCACGGAAAATATTTCTCACAAGGCAATAAGCGGGTTAGTCTATTCACAGGGAATAAATATTTTACACTCATATGGTTCCCAGGAGTTTCTGTCACCGAGACTGACACTTGACAAGATAAGGTGAACATGGTACTCGGACATGGATAAGATGAAATTCAAGAATTTTGACTCTGCAGAGTTTGTACCAAAATTGTCCACAGCCAACGGATTTTCGTAGTCACGAAGGACTAGTTCCGTTTACGGTATTTCGGAGGAAACACAGCTAACCAGTACACACCCATCATACCTCACGTTGCCAGGAATCACCCTAGACAGCGTTCAAGAAAAACTTTGAGACGGGGAGATCACAATCTCGAATAGCATGGGATCAAATTTATTTACGCGCGCTCTAAGGGGTGCCCCCCTCTCGGTCCCAACCGGAAACACCCATGCCCCCTGACCGGATGAAAGGCTTTAATCCAGGGCCATGGAACCCTCATCCCGGCCTCTCGATTTGGTGTGTACCAGAAGTGGTTTGCAGCTTATTGTCGTATCCCTTGCGGGAAACAGGTGGTAGTACGAAAGGGGAGACGGACGGGAATTTGACTGATTTATGTTGACACTGGGTCAACGAGCTGGCATAAGCCTGGCATGCTACAACACTGCCATCTTACCCATACTCATGCCAACTCATGGCCATGCAACATGTTTCCAACAACTCATGGATTTTCCGAAACTCATTTGCCTCAACTCTTACGAGATAAACTTTCATCGAGATGCTCATGAACGTGCCATGATAAAAAAATAATGCAAACATGCCCAAACACTCATCATATCAAAAGTTCAAACATGCTTGCCTGGTTCGGAGTAGTCGGGGTCTAGCTCGGTGAAGTTCGCGGTTCCGTCACCTCCTTCGGTATCTACGGTACACAAAACACACGCGCTAACGTAAATACCATGGGGTACAGAAAAGTAATCCAAATATTTTTCAAATAAATATGATAAAAAACTAGAGAAAATTTTGAAGAGGACAGAAAAAGAATCACTCAAAAATTCCTTTCTGTTAAATAGTTATAAGAGTTTTGGTCCAAGGACCCATCTGTAATGAAACAGAAAACCCTCAGAGGCCTAAGCAGAAAAGTGCAGAAAAACGGTTCAGAGTAGAAAGCGTATTTGCCAGAGTACGTTTTCAGAAAACGGTTCAAAAAAACAACAGAGATGCTGACGGGCGGGTCCCACCCATCAGGTTTGAATATTTGAAAGAGGCGGCAGAGCACGACGGTGCCCGAGAGCCTCGGTGGTCGCCGGCGGCGATCCACGGCGAGGTAGGGAGATCGGAAGGTACCTCCGTGCTCAGGGAGCCATTCCGCGTCGGTGGGTGGTGGTGGTGGTCGCCGACGAGCACCACGTCGACGGCAACTCTTTCTCCAGCGGACGGCGGTTCGGGTGGTCGTGGGCCTTGTCGGAGAGTGCTGCGGAGGTTAAATTGAGGTGGGGGTTAGCCTCCTAGTGGTGCCACGAGGCTACGGGCAAGAGTAGGGTGGTGGAGGAGTTCTCACCGAAGAGAACATTGCCGGAGCCCGAGGCGGACGGAGTTGGCCGGAGTGGAGGAAGAAGGGCCCCTCGAGGCTCCTCCTGTGGCTAGGCGGGGTCTGGTGAGGTGGTGGAGTTGTGCGGGGGCGAGAGCAAGCTCGGGGGTGCTATTTATAGATGGCCCGAGGCGGTTGCCGTGAACGGATAAGTCCGGCGAGTGTTACGGCGGCGCAGGGCATTGGTCGGGGTGGTTTTAGGGTTGAGTGCCATCATGGAGGTCAACTGATTCCGCTTAGGTGCTGAACGAGCCAGGATTTGGTTGCTTTGCGTATGCTCGACAGAACGGAGCGACGCGGACCCGTCGGCGGCAGGGAGCACGTTTTGTGCTTGCCGGGCCATGGCGACGGTGCCGCGGGCGTGCGCTAGCATACATGATCCACGCGGAGTGCTAGGGAGAGCCGGGCGGCGCAGAACGGCGTTGAGCTGGGGTGGTGCCTTCTGTCGACCGCCACGGGAGGGCCCGACGCCGCGGAAGACGCCGGCGAGGTTGGGCCAGGGCGCCACCGACGCCAGGAATGAGCCAAGCGCTCGTGTGGTGCTCCGGACAGGGAGGAGGGGCTGTGAGCAACGTGCCAAGTGCACTGTCGACGCGTGACTGAACTCTGACGAAGGGAAACGACACTGAACTCTGAAACTCTGAACTTTTCTGAAAATGCAAAGAAACAGTGCCGGCCAGGTGTTCGACAAAATGATTTTGGCATGTGGGAGTTTCTCCTGGAGCTGATTTTTGGTGGAGTGGCCTCTCATTGCATCTGGAGGCTGCCTGAATTTTTGTGGAATTTTTGGAGCAGTGAGGATATGAATTTCACCAAATTTGACAAATCTGGTCCAAACTTGCAGAGACTGGAACTTGAAATTTTTGAAAAGAAGAAGAGTGGATCTTGATTGTACTAGGTTGTGGGTACCAAGGACTATCCAGGGGAGTTGGTTTGAGGTCAAAGCTCAATTGCATTTAGGTACTTGCTTTGCAAATCACCTAGGATCAAAATAATGGACAGAAAAGATTTGGGAGGAGAAATAACTGTAATAAAATTCAGAAATGGATTGAACTTGTTGAGACAGGATGTTTGGATTGCCCTAAAGTGGAAGGAGAGATTTTTGGGAAGAATTTTACCATGTGGTGCATGGTAAAATCATAAGTGGTTTCAATATTGGAGAAGATGCAAAACTCCTAGGGTTTTCTTTTTAAAAGAAAATAGAATCCAAAAATTTTGAATTTTGAGAAGAGGGCAATCAGAAGAAAAGTTTAAAAACCAAACACCAGAGTTGAAGGAGATGCCAAAATAAAATCCTTGCTAAAGGAAAAAGTTTTGGAGAGAGAGATTTTTCGAAGGGTTTAAATGACCTTCTTCAAATCCAACAAAGTTTTTTGAAGAAAACCAAAAGAACATTTTTGGAGTGTCACAACACCTACCCCCTTAGGAAAAATCTCGTCCCCGAGATTCCAGCTGATCCTCAAATAAATGTGGGTGCTCTGTCCGAAGGAAATCCTCTCTTTCCCAAGTGGCTTCACTCTCGGTGTGGTTGCTCCACTGAACTTTGAAGAACTTGATGGTTTTCTGTCGGGTTCTCTTTTCAGACTCTTCCAAGACTTTTACTGGATGCTCCCGATATGTAAGGTCTGGCTGCACGTCAATGTTTTCATGGGGTACTTGTTTCTCTGGGTTGCTCACGCACTTCCTCAATTGTGAGACGTGGAACACGTAGTGGATGTCGGATAGATGTTTGGGTAAGTCTAGCTGGTAGGCTACCGTGCCTTTCCGTGCCACTATGCAAAATGGTCCGATGAATCTTGGGGCTAGCTTCCCTTTAATCTTGAATCGATGCAGGCCTCTCATAGGGGATACTCGTAGGTACACAAATTCACCAGGTTCAAAGCTGATTCCCTGATGTTTCTGATCGTAATAACTCTTCTGTCGACTTTGGGCTGTCTTGAGTCTGTCCTTAATCACCTTGACCTTATTTTCAGCCTCCTTGAGCATGTCTGGGCCGAAGATATGGCTGTCTCCGGTTTCCGACCAATTTAGCGGGGTACGACATCTTCGCCCGTACAGAGCTTCAAATGGTGCCATTTGCAGGCTGGCCTGATAGCTGTTGTTATATGCGAATTCTGCGTATGGTAAGCTCTCTTCCCAACTGGTCCCATAGGTGAGGACACATGCTCTCAAAGATATCTTCTAGAATCTGGTTTACTCGCTCGGTCTGCCCATCATCTGGGATGGTATGCGGTATCAATGTCAGCTGAGTTCCCAGAGCTTGTTGTAAGTGATCCCAAAATCGGAGACGAATTGAGTGCCTCTGTCCGAGATTATTTTCTTTGGGACTCCATGTAAGCGCACGATACGGGAAAGGTAGAGCCTAGCAAGCTTCGAGTGGTGTGGGTTGTCTTCACGGGGTTGAAGTGTGCTACTTTAGTCACCTATCGCTGATGACCCATATGGCATCATGTCCGTGTCGTGACCGAGGTAGTCCAACAATAAAATCCATTCCAATCTCGTCCCATTTCCACTCGGGCATCTTATTTGGTTGCAATAGTCCGGCGGTTTACGGTGCTCGGCCTTGATGCGTTGACATGAGTCACAACATGCAATAAACGTGGCTATGTCTCTTTTATACCATGCCACCAAAATGTTTCTGAAGATCTTTGTACATTTTTGTTCCTCCAGGATGGATTGAATATGGAGCGGTGTGGCCTTCAGCCAAGGTTTGCTGTTTAAGGTCATGGATATTTGGTACGCAAAGTCTATTCCCGTACCACAATATTCCTTGCTCATTCATAACGAATTCTGAGGCCTTGCCCAAATTCATCTTCCGCTTTATGCCTTCAATGCTGGGGTGTCCACGTTGAGCCTCTTTAACCTTCTCTACCAGGGGAGACTGTAACTCTAAGTTCGACACATTGCCTTCGGTGACCACCATCAGATTGAGCTTAGCAAATTCCTGATGGAATTCAGGTCTCAAGTTTGGCATGCTGTCGTTGTTCGGACTGGGGTTCCACCGAGAGCATCTGCTACAACATTTGCTTTACCTGGGTGGTAGTGGATTCCAACATCATAATCCTTTACTAATTCCAACCAGCGTCGTTGCCGTAAATTGAGTTCTGGTTGTGTGAAAATATACTTGAGGCTTTTGTGGTCCGTGTATATTTCACAACGATTTCCAAGTAAGAAGTGTCTCCATTCCTTGAGTGCATGAATAACTGCTGCTAATTCCAGGTCATGAGTAGGATAATTTTCCTCATGCTTGCGAAGTTGTCTGGAAACATGTGCGACAACCTTGCCTTCTTGCATTAATACGCACTCGAGGCCCTTTCGAGATGCGTCACAATATACCTCAAAATTCTTGTGTATGTCTGGCACAATTAATACTGGTGCTGTCGTCAGTTTCCTCTTCAGTTCTTGGAAACTTTTCTCACAAGTTTCCGTCCATTCAAACTTCCTGTCTTTCTTGAGTAGTTGCATCATTGGCTTTGCTATGTTGGAGAATCCTTCAATAAATCTTCGGTAGTATCCTGCCATTCCCAAGAAACTTCGTACATCCGTCACACCTGGCTGGTGGCTTCCAATAAGCACGGCCTTGACCTTTCCGGTCTCTGGCGATACCTTCTTGGGTCAGTACGTGGCCCAGAAAACCTACTTGCTTTAGCCAAAATTCACACTTACTGAATTTAGCGTACAATTGATGTTTCCTGAGTTCCCCTAGTACAATTCGGAGATGTTCAGCGTGCTCTTTTGGTGTTTTGGAGTATACCAGAATATCATCGATAAATACCACAACAAACTTGTCCATAAACTTCATGAACACTTTGTTCATGAGGTGAACAAAATATGCGGGGGCGTTTGTTAGTCCGAATGGCATTACGGTGAACTCATACAATCCGTATCTGGAGGTGAAAGTTGTCTTGGGAATATCTTCGGTTCGCACTTTCAGTTGATGGTATCCCGACCTCAAGTCAATCTTTGAGAACACCTTGGCCTGAGCGAGTTGATCGAATAAATCATTTATTCGTGGCATCGGATATTTGTTCTTGATTGTGACCATGTTTAGCGCTCGATAGTCTATGCACAATTTCAGTGTTCCGTCCTTCTTTTTGGCAAATAAAATTGGTGAACCCCAGGGTGAGGAGCTGGCTCGTATATAACCCTTGTCCAGTAATTCTTTTATTTGCTTCTTCAGTTCTACCAATTCGGATGGTGCCATTCTGTATGGTTTCTTGTATATGGGAGCGGTTCCGGGTGCTAGCTCAATGCTTAATTCTATCTCTCGGTCTGGTGGCATGCCTGGTATCTCTTCGGGAAATACATCTAGAAATTCACACACTACGGGAACCTTGCTCAATTCAGAAATATCCACCTTGTTCAATCTCGGTTGCCGGGATATTTTTCTTTCCTTGGCTGAAACTTTTATGGTCTTTCCGTGGTGATGGGTGAGAATTATGGTCCGGTTGAAGCAGTCAATAAAACCTTTGTTGGTGGTTAACCAATCCATCCCTAAGATGACATCCAGTCCTTTATTTTCCAACACGATAAGATTTGCGTGAAACTTCAACCCTTCAAACTTGATAACCACACCCTGACAATAATTCTGGGTAACTTGCTTAATTCCAGGGGATTTGACAATCATAGATTTTTCCAAGGGAAGCATCGAAAAATTATTTCGCAAGGCAAAACTTTTCAAAACGAATGAGTGAGAAGCTCTAGAATCAAACAAAACCATGGCAGGTATTGTGTTGACAGGAAACGTACCGAGTACGATATCTGGGGCATTTTGTGCTTCCTCTTTGGTCACGTGGTTCAGATGACCCTTCATGTGGTTGTTATTTGGGTTGAAATTGTTGAGCTTTGGCGCCGAATTATTGCCTCCGTTGTTCGGCATTGGGGTCGAGTTCCTTGGCTTGGGGCACTGCTTGGCATAGTGCCCTTCTTCTCCACAAGCGTAACAGGTAACGCCTGGGCGGTATGTGAACTCCTTGTCCCTTGCATGAAATTTTTTGATTGGGCGTGAGACGCTTGTCGTGGGTTTGGGTGTCCAATTTTTCTGAACATCTGTCTTGCTGCGGTGGTTGCGGGCGTGATTAGTCTGGTCCCTCTTCCGCTTGCGGAAATCTTCTAAGCTGCGTCTCTCATTTTCCAAGGTAATGGCCTTATCCACCAGCGTCTTAAAATCTGGAAAAGTGTGCACGACCAATTGGCATTTAAGCGCGGGTGTCAGACCGTCTAGGAATTTCTCCATCTTTTTGTTTTCCGACATACGCTCCTCGTTGGCGTAGCGAGACAGCAGAGTAAATTGACTGTTGTATTCTGACACCGTCATCGTCCTTTGCTTGAGGTCATCAAATTCTCTCTTTTTGATCTTCATAAGACTCTTAGGAATATGTGCTCCACGAAAACCTTCTTTAAATTCCTCCCATGTTATATTATTTTCGTTGGGGTGCATGTGTAGGAAATTTTCCCACCACGATGCGGCTGCTCTAGTGAGATAGTGCGGAGCATAAAGCACTTTCTCAAGATCTGAACACTGGGCAATAATTAATTTTCTTTCCATGTCTCGAAGCCAGTCTTGACTTCAAGAGGTTTGTCGCTGTGAGAAAAGTTTGGGGCGTGTCTTCAGTAGCTCGATAACTTTGATTGCTGCTGATACTGTCCATGGTGATTCTCCATATTGATGACTTGGTTCATTATTTCCTGATGTTGTTGCTGACTTTGCTCATAAAGACGGCACATTTGGGAAAGTGCCGTTTCACTGTCCTGTTGACTTGACTGCCCCTGTGTGAAATTGTTGCTTGGGGGTGTGCCAAAATTTTCTTCTGACGGAGTTGGCATGGAGCGCGTCCAAGGATGAGACATTGTTCTCTCTGGGGATATATTTTGCAACACTCATAAGGAAAGAAATTGAGTCACAAAAATCAATAAATTCATGAAGACGAAAAATAAAAATCGCAAATGCTCCAAGATTTTTCAAGAGAATAAACGTTTGCGCACGGAGAAGGACTGCTCATTACATATATTAGACGCAAGCAGTAATTATACAATACATCACTCAGGATACACGTACATAATCCTGACATGTTATTTAGGCTAGTGCACTCCTCCAGTTCCTACATGATGCGCAAACAAGCTACTTCTCACAGCCTACATACATATAAACATATCGTACAAGTCGGTACATCGCATGGCGGCTAAGCGTACTTAGTCGGAGATGGTAAGGATTTCCCTTTGCCTGCCAAGGGTGAGGCGCAGTGAGGCTGGGGACTCAACCTCCTCCTAGGTGATAGGCTCCAGACGTGAGGTGCTGCGCTGAGTTGGTGGAGCAGGTGCCCTATGCGGGACAACTCGAACATGAGCGGGCACGAGGGGTGGTGCAGAACGAACCGGAGTAGGCGCAATGACATGGTTGAACTCCTCCGTGGTAGGCAGGCGACGAGTAGTGGTGAGAGCAGTAGGAGCGAACGATGCTGATGACGAGACGAAAGTCGGTGGCGGTGCGGCGCAGGAGCTCCCTCTGTTGGCGGCACAGCCATGGACTGAGTCCATGCGGCAACTACAAAGTCATCCACCAGGTTGTCGAAGGCTACCTCAAAGCCCGGAGATACTCGATGAGCATCTCAAAGCTTCGTCCCGTTCTCCTCTCGGGGCAAGAGAACGCGTGAGTGGCAGGTATATGGCACGTGACATGGCAGGTAGCGGTGGCGACGAGTCTTCATAGAAGGAAGGATGTCCTCGAGACGAGCTATCGCCTCACGGGCTGCCATCTGCAGTGCATGCTTCTCCGCGGGCATGGCTCTCCCAAGAACCGAAGCGGCGTAACTCAATACCCTCCCTTGAATTGCACCGCGGCTTGGTGCATGGTTAGACGGTCATTGACCTTGTGCTGAGAGAGTGAGAAGACTGGGCGCACAGCTGGCCCCATCGCGACTTGGACGATGAAGGAGAGAAGCTTGACGAACCCATCGGGCATGTTGTCGAACATCTGTGACTCGCAGTCATTGCCAGCCATCTACAGAAGTAGGCTAAAATCCTGAGTAGTCAAATCATAAATTTATGCTGACTGTCAGAAATTGACTACATTTGTAAAAATAATAAACAACTCTATTCTGCTAATAACCGATTAGCGATCGCACCTAGTGGCTTCCTACAGTCAGCTGGCTCGGTACCAAGCTTGTCACGACCGGTTTTTCAATAAAAATATTTATTGAGCAACCGACCTATGAAATCCAGTATGAGGAAAATCCTCCATACCGTAGACAAAACTTTGATACAATAAGCCAAGAGCATTAAAATATTACCGGTCGAGTGAAGATGCCCAACCAATTATTCAAACACGCCAATAATTATACATAATGGCGGATATGACACAATGGTGTGGGGTGGCAATACTCTTGACTCGAGATATAAGTGATTGGTGGAATAACACGGTGGGGGTGGATAATAAGGCTACTACTGGGCGGCTCATCGAAAGGTCGAGGTGAGGTTCGATGAATTTATTTGGGTAGCGGAAGCGGATATATCACAGTGACTATTCCAGGGGTCGCACGGGACTGACTGGGATTCCTCTAGGCGTCGGACTCGCTATCGAACTCTTCATCCATGAGATCGCCTTCGTCAGCATCTGGCCGAATCAACAAGCCAGGTGAGTACTTTGAAAGTACTCGCAAGACAGTTCGGACAAAAGATATAACAAATGTATGCATGAATGCGACATGATTGATTTATAATAATGTGTTATCAAATCAGTATCACAAAGTAAGTAAAAATGGAATCGGCGGTAGTCCGCTCGGAAACCCAAAGAAGATAGACTCACAACCGATCGGGTGTCTGAAGCGACGCCTCGAAGGGTGAACAAATAAGTAAAACATGCCACAGTCGGGCGTCTAAGCGACACCTCATAAAGGGCTTATATTGAAAGAAATGACATGCGTGCCACAGTCGGACGTCGGAGCGACATCTCAGAGAGGGCTTATAACAAAATTAAATAATAATAATGCCGCAGTCGGACGTCTGAGCGACATCGCAGAAAGGGCTTATAATAAAAGTAAACAATAACAATGCCGCAGTCGGACGTCTGAGCGACATCGCAGAAAGGGCTTATAATAAAAGTAAACAATAACAATGCCGCAGTCGGACGTCTGAGTGACATCGCAGAAAGGGCTTATAATAAAAGTAAATAATAACAATGCAGCAGTCGGACGTCTGAGCAACATCGCAGAAAGGGCTTATAATAAAAGTAAATAATAACAATGCCGCAGTCGGACGTCTGAGTGACATCGCAGAAAGGGCTTATAATAAAAGTAAACAATAACAATGCCGCAGTCGGACGTCTGAGCGAAATCGCAGAAAGGGCTTATAATAAAAGTAAATAATAACAATGCCGCAGTCGGACGTCTGAGCGACATCGCAGAAAGGGCTTATAATTCATTTTACATAACTGACAAGAAATGGTGCTCACGGAAAATATTCCTCACAAGGCAATAAGCAGGTTAGTCTATTCACAGGGAATAAATATTTAACACTCATATGGTTCTCAGGAGTTTCTGTCACCAAGACTGACACTTGACAAGATAAGGTGAACACGGTACTCGGACATGGATAAGATGAAATTCAAGAATTTTGACTCTGCAGAGGTTGTACCAAAATTTTCCACATCCAACGGATTTCCGTAGTCCCGAAGGACTAGTTCCGTTTACGGTATTTCAGAGGAAACACAGCTAACCAGTACACACCCATCATACCTCACGTTGCCAGGAATCACCCTAGACAGCGTTCAAGAAAAACTTTGAGACAGGGAGATCACAATCTCGAATAGCATGGGATCAAATTTATTTACGCGCGCTCTAAGGGGTGCCGCCCTCTCGGTCCCAACCGGAAACACCCATGCCCCCTGACCGGATGAAAGGCTTTAATCAAGGGCCATGGAACCCTCATCCCGGCCTCTTGATTTGGTGTGTACCAGGAAGTGGTTTGCAGCTTACTAAGCCGTATCCCTTGCAGGAAATAGGTGGTAGTACGAAAGGGGAGACGGACGGGAATTTGACTGATTTATGTTGACACTGGGTCAACGAGCTGGCATAAGCCTGGCATGCTACAACACTTCCATCTTACCCATACTCATGCCAACTCATGGCCATGCAACATGTTTCCAACAACTCATGGATTTTCCGAAACTCATTTGCCTCAACTCTTACGAGATAAACTTTCATCGAGATGCTCATGAACGTGCCATGATACAAAAATAATGCAAACATGCCCAAACACTCATCATATCAAAAGTTCAAACATGCTTGCCTGGTTCGGAGTAGTCGGGGTCTAGCTCGGTGAAGTTCGCGGTTTCGTCACCTCCTTCGGTATCTACGGTACACAAAACACACGCGCTAACGTAAGTACCGTGGGGTACAGAAAAGTAATCCAAATATTTTTCAAATAAGTATGATAAAAAAACTAGACAAAATTTTGAAGAGGACAGAAAAAGAATCACTCAAAAATTCCTTTCTGTTAAAAAGTTATAAGAGTTTTGGTCCAAGGACCCATCTGTAATGAAACAGAAAACCCTTAGGGGCCTAAGCAGAAAAGTGCAGAAAAACGGTTCAGAGTAGAAAGCGTATTTGCCAGAGTAAGTTTTCTGGAAACGGTTCAAAAAAAACAACAGAGAGGCTGACGGGCGGGTCCCACCCGTCAGGTTTGAATATTTGAAAGAGGCGGCAGAGCACGACGGTGCCCGAGAGCCGCGGTGGTCGCCGGCGGCGATCCACGGTGAGGTAGGGAGATCAGAAGGTACCTCCGTGCTCAGGGCGCCATTCCGCGTCGGTGGGTGGTGGTGGTGGTCGCCGGCGAGCACCACATCGACGGCGGCTCTTTCTTCGGTGGACGGAGGTTCGGGTGGTCGTGGGCCTCGTCGAAGAGTGCTGCGGAGGTTAAATTGAGGTGGGGGTTAGCCTCCTAGTGGTGCCACGAGGCTACGGGCAAGAGTAGGGCGGTGGAGGAGTTCTCACCGAAGAGAACGTTGCCGGAGCCCGAGGCAGACGGAGTTGGCGGAGTCGAGGAAGAAGGGCCCTCGAGGCTCCTCCGGTGGCTAGGCGGGTCCGTGAGGTGGTGGAGTTGTGCGGGGCGAGAGCAAGCTCGGGGGTGCTATTTATAGATGGCCCGAGGCGGTTGCCGTGAACGGATAAGTCCGGCGAGTGTTACGGCGGCGCAGGGCATTGGTCGGGGTGGTTTAAGGGTTGAGTGCCATCGTGGAGGTCAACTGATTCCGTTTAGGTGCTGAACGAGCCGGGATTTGGTTGCTTTGGGTATGCTCGACGGAACGGAGCGGCGCGGACCCGTCGGCGGCAGGGAGCACGTTCTGTGCTTGCCGGGCCACGACGACGGTGCCGCGGGCGTGCGCTGGCATGCATGAGCCACGCGGAGTGCTAGGGAGAGCTGGGCGGCGCAGAACGGCGTTGAGCTGGGGTGGTGCCTTCTGTCGACCGCCACGGGAGGGCCCGACGTCGCGGAAGACGCCGGCGAGGTTGTGCCAGGGCGCCACCGACGCCAGGAATGAGCCAAGCGCTCGTGTGGTGCTCCGGACAGGGAGGAGGGGCTGTGAGCAACGTGCCAAGTGCACTGTCGACGCGTGACTGAACTCGGCGAAGGGAAGCGACATCAACTCTGAAACTCTGAACTTTTCTGAAAATGCAAAGAAACAAAGGCGGCCGGTGTTCGACAGAATGATTTTGGCATGTGGGAGTTTCTCCTTGAGCTGATTTTTGGTGGAGTGGCCTCTCATTGCATCTGGAGGCTGCCTGAATTTTTGTGGAATTTTTGGAGCAGTGAGGATATGAATTTCACCAAATTTGACAAATCTGGTCCAAACTTGCAGACACTGGAACTTGAAATTTTTGAAAAGAAGAAGAGTGGATCTTGATTGTACTAGGTTGTGGGTACCAAGGACTATCCAGGGGAGTTGGTTTGAGGTCAAAGCTCAATTGCATTTAGGTACTTGCTTTGCAAATCACCTAGGCTCAAAATAATGGACAGAAAAGATTTGGGAGGAGAAATAACTGAAATAAAATTCAGAAATGGATTGAACTTGTTGAGACCGAATGTTTGGATTGCCCTAAAGTGGAAGGATAGATTTTTGGGAAGAATTTTACCATGTGGTGCATGGTAAAATCATAAGTGGTTTCAATATTGGAGAAGATGCAAAACTCCTAGGGTTTTCTTTTTAAAAGAAAATAGAATCCAAAAATTTTGAATTTTGAGAAGAGGGCAATCAGAAGAAAAGTTTAAAAACCAAACACCAGAGTTGAAGGAGATGCCAAAATAAAATCCTTGCTAAAGGAAAAAGTTTTTGGAGAGAGAGATTTTTGGAAGGGTTTAAATGACCTTCTTCAAATCCAACAAAGTTTTTTGAAGAAAACCAAAAGAACATTTTTGGAGTGTCACAATCTTTATACCAAAAATTACCAAAAATATTATCTCTATGAGATCTCACCCTCGTAAGTGACCGTGAAGGGATTGACAACCCCTAAGCGTTGGTTGCGAGTAGCTATCGTTTTGTGCAGGTACGAGGGACTTGCGCGTGGTCTCCTACTGGATTGATACCTTGGTTCTCAAGAGGTAGCAAGAAGAATTTCTGGCGCCGTTGTCGGGGAGGCTTACGCAAAAGTCAACATACCAAGTACCCATCACAATCCCTATCTCTCGCATTACATTATTTGCCATTTGCCTCTCGTTTTGCTCTCCCCCACTTCACCCTTGCCGTTTTATTCGCCCTCTCTTTTCCGTTCGTCTTGCCTTGATCTCTTTCTTGGCTCGTTTGCTTGAAATAGTTGGGTATTTATTCCTAAACAGAGAAGCTAATATCTATGGATCCTGATCCGCTTGCCAATCTTTTTAAGAGATCCAGTTATGATGAACCAATTCCTAGTGATTTGGATGCACTAGATTATCTTTATAAGCTTTTGCCTGAAATCCGTAGATCTCAAAATTGTGATGAAGTGCTTCACGATAGAACTTTGAATAAAAAGCATGATTGCAATGATTTTATTATAAATTCTTTTGATGTCAATTGTGCTAATAAGATGCAAAACCCTAAGCTTGGGGATGCTAGTTTTGCTATGTCCACTACTTGTTGCAATGATCGTTATTGGGGTGATTCTTATTATGATCTTGAAAATTTATTTAAGCCCCATGATGAATATGAGATTGATAATATTGTTTGCAATAATATTGAAAGTGGGTTCAGAAGAGTGTCAACTTTAGATCCCACATATTTGGAGAATGTTCAATCTTATGAAGTTTTTGATAAAAGTGGTTTTGGAAAGGTCATGACTTTAGTTAATGATAATCCCACTATTTTGGAAGAGTGTCAACTTTGCATGCATGTGGATTGTGTTGAGAATATACTTTGTGATAGCTATTTTGTTGAATTTTCATATGATCCTACATGTAATTATTATGAGAGAGGAAAATATGGTTATAGAAATTTTCATGTTACTAAATTACCTCTCGTTATGTTGAGATTGCTATTGTTCCTTTCCGCTTCCTTGCATATGCTAGTTTTTGCTTGCTACGATAATTTGTTTGCCTATAATATGCCTATGCATAGGAAGTATGTTAGACTTAAGTGTGTTTGTCACATGTTTTATGATGCTCTCTTTGTGCTTCAATTCTTGTCTTTCTTGTGAGCATCATTGAAATCTCAATGCCTGGCTAAAAAGGCTTTAAAGAAAAGCGCTTGTTGGGAGACAACCCAATTTTTCCTTGCTGCTTAGTAATAAATAATCCATCTAGCCTCTGTTTATATGTGGTTTTATCTTTTAGTTAGTGTTTGTGCCAAGTTGAACCTATTGAATCTTCTTGGATGATAGTTATTTGATCTTGCTGTAATTTCCAGAATCTTTTGCTCAGTGCCCGAATTGTTAAAAATCACCAGAACGTTATAAAATACTGATTCCAATTGCTGCTGATCAATAAACAAATTGTCCAGGTCGCCTAATTTTGGAAAAAAATTTGGGTTCCAGAAGTTTGCGTTAGTTACAGATTACTACAGACTGTTCTGTTTTTGACAGATTCTGTTTTGCGTGTGTTGTTTGCTTATTTTGATGAATCTATGGTTAGTAAAATAGTTTACAATCCGTAGAGAAGTTGGAATACAGTAGGTTTAACACCAATATAAATAAATAATGAGTTCATTACAGTACCTTAAGGTAGTCTTTTGTTTTCTTTCTCTAACGGAGCTCACGAGATTTCTATTGAGTTTTGTGTTGTGAAGTATTCAAGTTTTGGGTGAATTCTTTTGATGGATTATGGAACAAGGAGTGGCAAGAGCCTAAGCTTGGGGATGCCCATGGCACCCCAAGACAATCCAAGGACACCAAAAGTCAAAGCTTGGGATGCCCTGAAGGCATCCCTCTTTAAATCTACTTCCATCGGTAATTTACTTGGAGCTATATTTTTATTCACCAACATGATATGTGTTCTGCTTGGAGCGTATTGTATTATTTGAGTCTTTGCTTGTTAGTTACCGCAATCATCCTTGCTGTACACACCTTTTGAGAGAGCCATATATGGATTAGAATTTGATAGAATACTCTATGTGCTTCACTTATATCTTTTGAGCTTGATAGTTTGCTCATAGTGCTTCACTTATATCTTTTTGAGCGTGATAATTTTTGCTCTAGTGCTTCACTTAGATCTTTTAGAGCACGGTGGTGGATTTTTTTAAAAGAAACTTGATCTATCATGCTTCACTTAGATTATTTTGAGTCATTAATAGCATGGTAATTTGCTTAATGTTAATATACTTGGTGTTCAAGATATGTGAAACTTTCTTTTAAGTGCGTTGAATACTAAGATAAGTTTGATGCTTGATAATTGTTTTGAGATATGGAGGTAATAATATCAAAGTCATGCTGGTTGAGTAGTTGTGAATTTGAGAAATGCTTGTGTTGAAGTTAGTAAATCCCATAGCATGCACGTATGGTTAAAGTTGTGTAACAAATTTGAAGCATGAAGTGTACCTGGCTTGTGCATCCTTACGAGTGGCGGTCGGGGACGAGCGATGGTCTTTTCCTACCACTCTATCCCCCTAGGAGCATGCACGTAGTACTTGATTTTTGATGACTTCTAAATTTTTGCAATAAGTATATGAGTTCTTTTGACTAATGTTGAGTCCATGGATTATACGCACTCTTACCTTTCCGCCATTGCTAGCCGGTACCGTGCATTGCCCTTTCTCACATTGAGAGTTGGTGCAAACTTCGCCGGTGCATCCAAACCCCGTGATACGATACGCTCTATCACACATAAACCTCCTTCTATCTTTCTCAAAACAGCCACCATACCTACCTATTATGGCATTTCCATAGCTATTCCGAGATATATTGCCATGCAACTTTCCACCGTTCCGTTCATCATTATTATGACATACAGTACTTTTGTCATATTGCCATTGCATGATCATGTAGTTGACATCGTATTTGTGGCAAAGCCACCATGCATTATTTTTCATACATGTCACTCTTCATTCATTGCACCATCCCGGTACACCGCCGGAGGCATTCATATAGAGTCATACCTTGTTCTAGTTTCGAGTTGTAATCCTCATGTTGTAATCAATAGAAGTGCGATGATCATCATTATTAGAGCATTGCCCAAAAAAAAGAGAAAGGCCAAAAAAAAGGAAGGCCCAAAAAAGAAAAGAAAAGAAAAGGGCAATGCTACTATCTCTTTTTCCACACTTGTGCTTCAAAGTAGCACCATGTTCTTCATGTAATGAGTCTTATATTTTGTGCTTCAAAGTAGCACCATGTTTTTCATATAGTGAGTCTCATAAGTTGTCTTTTTCATTCTAGTGGGAATTTTTCATTATAGAACTTGGCTTGTATATTCCTGCGATGGGCTTCCTCAAATGCCCTAGGTCTTCATGAGCAAGCAAGTTGGATGCACACCCACTAGTTTTCTTTTGTTGAGCATTCATAGCTCTAGTGCATCCGTTGCATGACAATCCCTACTCCTCATGTTGACATCAATTGATGGGCATCTCCATAGCCCGTTGATTATCCTCGTCAATATGAGACTTTCTCCTTTTTTGTCTTCTCTACACAATCCCCATCATCATATTCTATTCCACCCATAGTGCTATATCAATGGCTCACGCTCATGTATTGCATGAAGGTTGAAAAAGTTTGAGATTATTTAAGTAAAAACAATTGCTTGGCTTGTCATCAGGGGTATAGAAGTTGGGAACATCTTCGTGTGACGAAAATGAAGCATAGCCTAACTATATGATTTTGTAGGGATGAACTTTCTTTGGCCATGTTATTTTGAGATGACATAATTATTTTGATTAGTATGCTTGAAGTATTATTATTTTTATGTCAATATGAACTTTTGTCTTGAATCTTTCGGATCTGAATATTCATATCACAATTAAGAAGATTTACATTGAAATTATGCCATAGTATCACTCCGCATCAAAAATTCTCTTTTTATCATTTACCTACTCGAGGACGAGCAGGAATTAAGCTTGGGGATGCTTGATACGTCTCCAACGTATCTATAATTTTTGATTGCTCCATGCTACTTTATCTATTGTTTTGGACTATAATGGGCTTTATTTTCCACTTTTATATTATTTTTGGGACTAACCTATTAACCGGAGGCCCAGCCCAGAATTGCTATTTTTTGCCTATTTCAGTGTTTTGAAGAAACGGAATATCAAACGGAGTCCAAACGGAATGAAACCTTCGGACGTGATTTTCTCACGAATGTGATCCAGAGACTTGGACCCTACTCCAAGGAGTGCAGGCGGTCACGAGGTGGGGCGCGCCCTCCCACAGGCGCGCCCCTGCCTCGTGGGCCCCCGACGCTCCACCGACGTACTCCTTCCTCCTATATATACCTCACGCACCCAACAGATCGGGGCGGAGCCAAAACCTAATTCCACCGCCGTGCCTTCCTGTATCCACGAGATCCCATCTTGGGGCCTGTTCCGGAGCTCCGCCGGAGGGGGCATCTACCACGGAGGGCTTCTACATCAACACCATAGCCCCTCCGATGAAGTGTGAGTAGTTTACTTCAGACTTCGGGTCCATAGTTAGTAGCTAGATGACTTCTTCTCTCTTTTTGGATCTCAATACAATGTTCTCCCCCTCTCTTGTGGAGATCTATTCGATGTAATCTTCTTTTTGCGGTGTGTTTGTTGAGACGATGAATTGTGGGTTTATAATGCAGCTTATCTATGGAAAGTATTTGATTCTTCTCTGAATTCTTTTATGTATGATTGAGTTATCTTTGCAAGTCTCTTCGAATTATCCGTTTGGTTTGGCCAACTAGATTGGTAGTTCTTGCAATGGGAGAAGTGCTTAGCTTTGGGTTCAATCTTGCGGTGTCCTTACCTAGTGACAGAAGGGGTTGCAAGGCACATATTGTACTGTTGCCATCGAGGATAACAAGATGGGGTATTTATCATATTGCATGAATTTATCCCTCTACATCATGTCATCTTGCTTAAGGCGTTACTCTGTTTTTAACTTAATACTCTAGATGCATGCTGGATAGCGGTCGATGAGTGGAGTAATAGTAGTAGATGCAGAATCGTTTTGGTCTACTTGTCTCGGACGTGATGCCTATATACATGATCATTGCCTGGATAACCTCATAACTATGCTCAATTCTGTCAATTGCTCAACAGTAATTTGTTCACCCACCGTAGAATACTTATGCTCTTGAGAGAAGCCACTAGTGAAACCTATGGCCCCCGGGTCTATTCTCATCATATCAATCTCCATTACTTTATTTACTTGCTTTGCTTTTACTTTTTACTTTGCATATTTATACCAAAAATTACCAAAAATATTATCTCTATCAGATCTCACCCTCGTAAGTGACCGTGAAGGGATTGACAACCCCTAAGCGTTGGTTGCGAGTAGCTATCGTTTTGTGCAGGTACGAGGGACTTCCGCGTGGTCTCCTACTGGATTGATACATTGGTTCTCAAAAACTGAGGGAAATACTTACGCTACTTTCCTGCATCATCCTCTCCTCTTCGGGGAAATCCAACGCAGTGCTCAAGAGGTAGCAAGGGCGCGCCCTACCCCCCTGGGCGCGCACGCCTACCTTGTGGGCACCTCGTGTGCCTTCTGGACTTCGTTTTCTTGCATGATACGTATTCTGGTCGGTAAAAATTCATTATATATTCTCCCGAAGGTTTTGACTCCTGTATCACGCAATTATCCTCTGTTTTCGTTTCGAGCTGTCCTGCTGCAGATTAGAGCAACATGTCGTCCCAGGATTCGAAAGGGGAAAGTTATGTGGCTGATTACCCTGCGGACCCTAAGGTCTATGGAGATGTGGAGCATTGTGGCTGGACTACGGAAGAAGAAGACGACTATGACCCCAAGAGAATGGAGGAGACGAGCTCGGATGAAGATGAAGTCCCGTTACCTCAACCTGGGGTCATGCATGTGGAGTTCAAAAAGTCAAGCCTCCCTGATAGAGCAAAGAAAATTAAGATCGAGTTTATCCCTTTTCGTCTCTTGCAGGAAAACAAGCAGGAATTATGCAAAAAGATATTAAGCATGGAGCAGGAGATTAATGACTTGAGGGATCAAAATTCTGTCCTCAAGCGCAAATTAAGGAAGAAGACCGCATCATCAACAACACTTCCACCTTCACCAGCAAAGGGGACATAATCACATGGGTATGGGCACTCCCCTTGGCAACTGCCAAGCTTGGGGGAGGTGCCCCGGTATCGTATCACAATCACATCTCCTATCTTTACCGTTTTTCTTAGTTCGATCCTATTAGTAGTATCTTGATCTAGTAGAATAAAGTTTATGGAATGATCTAGTTTTGAGTTTTTGCTTTATGATCTCTCTATGTAATCGAGTCCGTGAGCTATATAATAAAGATTAGTGTTGAGTCAAGGGCTTGATTATTTTGCCATGGTCTTGAGTGAATAAAAGAAAAGAGAAAAGAATAAAACAAAGAGCTCATATTGATCTTATTGAGAGTAATGACTTCACATAGAAAGAGTATGATGATTAAAAGTTGTTGGGAGTTGGCAAACATAGCTTTGGTCATCGTTGCAATTAATAGCAAGTAATAAAGGAAGAGAGGTTTCGCATATAAATATATTATCGTTGACATCTTTTATGATTGTGAGCACTCATTAAAATATGACATGCTAAAGAGTTGACGTTGGACAAGGAAGACAACGTAATGGGTTATGTTTTCTTATACCTGAGATAAAGTATGTTGTCATGGATCATCCAACATGTTGAGCTTGCCTTTCCCCATCATGCTAGCCAAATTCTCAGCACCAAGTAGAGATACTACTTGTGCTTCCAAAACCCTTAAACCAGTTTTGCCATGAGAGTCCACCATACCTACCTATGGATTGAGTAAGATCCTTCAAGTAAGTTGTCATCGGTGCAAAGCAATAAAAAGTGCTCTTTAAATATGTATGATTGATTGGTGTGGGAGAAATAAGCTTTATACGATCTTGTTATGTGGAAGAAATAAAAGCGATGGACCGCATAATAAAGGTTAATATCACAAGTGGCAATATAAAGTGACGTTCTTTCGCATTAAGATTTTGTGCATCCAACCATAAAAGCGCATGGCAACCTCTGCTTCCCTCTGCGAAGGGCCTATCTTTTTTTATTATCCTCTACCTTATACAAGAGTCATGGTGATCTTCACCTTTCCTTTTTACACTTTATCCTTTGGCAAGCACAGTATGTTGGAAAGATCCTGATATATATATCTAATTGGATATAGGGGAGCACGAGTTATTATGATAAAGGTTGGGAGGCGAAACTATAAGCCCCTATCTTTCTCTGTGTCCGATTAAAACTCTGTAACCACAAGTATCGCGTGAGTGTTAGCGATTATAGAAGACTAAATGATAGTTGAGTATGTGGACTTGCTATTAAGCTCTGACATAGACTCTTTCTGATGTTATGATAAATTGCAATTGCTTCAATGGCTGAGATTATAGTTTGTTGGTTCTCAATAAATTGTATGATTCGTACTCTGCATTGTGAATGGATTATTACTTGAACATAAGGAATCATATGAAAATATCTATATATGTTGCTGTTATGAGAATAATCATGATACCTTCATGTCCGTATTTTATTTTTATCGACACCTCTACCTCTAAACATGGGGACGTATTTATCGTTATCGACTTCCGCTTGAGGACAAGCAAGGTCTAAGCTTGGGGGAGTTGAAACGTCCATTTTGCATCATGCTTCTATATCAATATTTATTGCATTATGGGTTGTTATTACATGTTATATCACAATACTTATGCCTATTCTCTCTTATTTTACAAGGTTTACATAAGAAGGGAGAATGCCGACAGCTGGAATTCTGGGCTGGAAAAGGAGCAAATATTATAGACCTATTCTGCACAACTCCAAAAGTCCTGAAACTCCACAAAAGTTATTTTTGGAAAATATAAAAAATATTGAGCGGAAGAAGTTCAGCAGAGGGGGACCCACCTGGCCACAAGGGTGGGGGGCGCGCCCTACCCCCCAGGGCGCGCCCCCTGCCTCGTGGGGCCCCTGTTGGCTCTCCGATGGCCATCTTCTGCTATGTGAGGTCGTTCGTCGAGGAAAAAATCATAAGCAACCTTTCAGGACGAAACTCCGCCGCCACGAGGCGGAACCAATCTAGGGCTCCGGCAGAGCTGTTCTGCCGGGGACACTTCCCTCCGGGAGGGGGAAATCATCGCCGTCATCACCACCGATGCTCCTCTCATCGGGAGAGGGCAATCTCCATCAACATCTTCACCAGCACTATCTCCTCTCAAAACCCTAGTTCATCTCTTGTATCCAATTCTTGTCTCCAAGTCCGGGATTGGTACTAGTAGGTTGCTAGTAGTGTTGATTACTCCTTGCAGTTGATGCTAGTTGGTTTATTTGGTGGAAGATCATATGTTCAGATCTTTTATGCATATTAATACCCCTCTGATTATGAACATGAATATGCTTTGTGAGTAGTTACGTTTGTTCCTGAGGACATGGGAGAAGTCTTGCTATTAGTAGTCATGTGAATTTGGTATTCGTTCGATATTTTGATGAGATGTATGTTGTCTAGCCTCTAGTGGTGTTATGTGAACGTCGACTACATAACACTTCACCATTATTTGGGCCTAGGGGAAGGCATTGGGAAGTAAGTAGATGATGGGTTGCTAAAGTGGCAGAAGCTTAAACCCTAGTTTATGCGTTGCTTCATAAGGGGCTGATTTGGATCCATATGTTTCATGCTATGGTTAGGTTTACCTTAATACTTTTGTTGTAGTTGCGGATGCTTGCAATAGAGGTTAATCATAAGTGGGATGCTTGTTCAAGTAAGAACAGCACCCAAGCACCGGTCCACCCACAAATCAAATTATCAAAGTACCGAACGTGAATCATATGAACGTGATGAAAACTAGCTTGACGATATTCCCATTTGTCCTCGGGAGCTCTTTTCCTTATATAAGAGTTTGTCCAGGCTTGTCCTTTGCTACAAAAAGGATTGGGCCACCTTGCTGCACTTTATTTACTTTTATTACTTGTTGCTTGTTACAAATTATCTTATCACAAAACTATTTGTTACCACTTATTTCAGTACTTGCAGAGAATACCTTGCTGAAAACCGCTTATCATTTCCTTCTGCTCCTCGTTGGGTTCGACACTCTTACTTATCGAAAGGACTACGATAGACCCCCTATATTTGTGGGTCATCAGTTGCCAGGTGTCACGTAGGAAACAGGGCCTCCAGTTTGGCTGCGTACGACCAAGTCTTATGTGGTTTTTTTCGTCTAGACTGGCTATGTAGATCGAGCAACAGATTAAGTCCTATCTTTACTATCCCTTGTCGATTTTCTATAAATGCACAAATGCCAATTTCTTCATGATCATCTTTCACCAACACATCAATGAAATCATCTCTCTTATTCTGGGAGTAGATCCTAACATCCTTTTAGACTAGCATTACCCCTAATTCTGCCAGGCCATAATCATATGCTCCATTCGAAGCTTACTTTTGACAATGGTGGGAGTCTCTACTACCTAAAAGAAACAAAGTGTTCCATTTCCCCTCTTATGTTGCCGCTCTTTGTCCAACCTCTCGTACGACCCCCTCTCCCTTGTAGCGATTTTCTTTCCCCCTCCCCTGGTTTTCTCCCTGCCGATTCTGCCAGTTTTATCATCATCACGTAAGGTAACCAGACGCAATCAATCCAAACGCAATCAATGACCCCCTCTCCCTTGTAGCGATTTTCTTTCCCCCTCCACCGGTTTTCTCCCTGCCGGTTCTGCCAGTTTTATCATCATCATGTAAGGTAACCATACGCAATCAATTCAAACACAATAAATTTGTCACTGGATGGAATGTTTCCACTCAGAGTAGTATACGAAACAATAAAACTGAGTGATATCTCTGGAGATTTTCTTTCTCCCGGTATTTTTGCATGCGATAATGGTGCTAGCCAATCAGTAAACAAATCAGAAGGAAGCAATCACGTGTATTTAGGGATGATAATCACGGAGATTGCAGGGCAGTTAAGGCTTGCAGGAAGGAATTCCCAAGTTCAGCGGAAGAGAAGATGACGATTGCTCGCACTACCTCATTGACGGCCCTGCATATATCAGTTTCTTCTCTCTCTGGCCGATCCTTTGTGGGCATGTTCATCCATTGTGGAAGAGAAGTTGTAGACGCCAGCGACCAGACGGCAGCGGGACGGGCTCAGGGGTGTAAAGTGCCTCATGATCGTCCTCCTGGTGAGGGTGCGCCACGTCCGCCGTTGCCTCCGCGCTCCGCTCGTCATGTCCGTCGCACCCGCCGAGGTGAGCTCCTTGCATTCACGTAGCAAAACCAAGTTGATAAATGTCCATCCCTGTCTCTGTTTTCTCCCGCTCCTGATTTTTCTATTTAAATCGGTTTTTATTTTTCTGGACAAACCAGGATCAATCTTCGGTAACACATTCAATTCTCACATGGTAATCAGTCTCTTCTTTGGCAATGCATAATGCAATCAATTCTCACTTGGTAATCACAGTCATATTCTTCTCTTCCTTATCTTGGTTTATTTCCTGCCTTTTCTGCATACTGATTTTTCTCGACATAAATATCTCTCCCTTCCTTATCTTGGGTACCTGCGCCGTTGATAGGATCCCGCTCGCACCGCGCTGTGAGGCCACGATCCTCCTCGAGGAGAATAGGCCGGAGCACCATGACCAAGGTAAAATGACAGGGCCGGTCCATACATATTCGGGGCCCTGGGGCGAGACGACAAAATGGGGCCCTTGTGTACAAATAAAAATTCAGAATATATTGTATTTCCAAAGCAATTTAGTAAATACTAGCATAGATTGATGGACTTCAAACTAAAACCACAAGGGAGGTAAAAAAACACATTCAGATCTTGTTGTTTCTCCTAGCACTTCTGGAAGAGAAGTCGTCAATAACCACATCAGTATTTATTTCATCCAACTTTTCTCTCAATGCATAGAGTAGCAAGAATATACTGTTTTTTTCACTTTAGAAGACATGTCACCAAAAACTTGCAGAAAAACAGTCAATACAAGGAGAAAATCACCTGGATATAGGCATATGGCTTGATGTCGAATTGTCGATGTAGCTTCCCAGATCTGCAAGGCTACAACACTCATTCCCCGTCCCCCCTTCTAATCCCTGGAACCAATGAAGCTTTTTGTTTTGTTTTTGCGCATGGATCCAATGAAGCTTTGAAGAACAGGCCAATAGAGTAAGAACTAGGAAGAGAAGAATTGGAGATGTCAGATGGAGCAATCAGGGGCGGAGTGTCAGGCTATTTAATAGTGAATCAAAAGAGTACTTGATTAGGGGAAGGAGGTAGACGTACCATCTCTAATGCGGTGATGCCTCAAGCGTCTACAATTAGATGGGGAATGTTGAGGATGCAAAGAGAGATGATTAGGGAAAGGAATAACATCATTGGTCTCCATTAATGGATGCACGGAGCGGCGCCTCGAATTTGGAAGTGCACAGGAGTAGCGGCACTGTTCTCTGGGATTGGAGAATTTGGGGAGGAGCCGAGGAGGCGAGGAAACTGGAGAGGAGACCGAAGGAGATCGATGGAGCGCTGCAGAAGCGTAGCGAACTAGCTATCGATTCTTTTGGTCCATGAGTGCTAGCTACGTGGTGGGCTTGGGCCTTATTGTATACTATACTACTACCTGGGTCGGGGCCCCTACCTCCCAGCGGCCCAGGGCGGTCGCCCCATTGCCCCGGCCTATGGGTCGGCCCTGTAAAATCATGGTGTTGTCCAGTACTCGCCTCAAGTCTACGACAGCAGTGCATGACACTAGAGTCCCACCAAACCCGCATCGCATCTGCGCACCTACTTTGATTGTCGTTGCAGAGCCCTTTTCTCCAAGTAGACGGTGGCGAGCGGCGCGACAGAGGTCCTCAATGTTTTACAATTTTCTGTTATGTTTCGTATATGCTTGATTGCCATTTATAATGTACTTTTTCCTTGGTAAAGTTACGGGGATCTGCATGATGGAGAGCTAGCCTGCATGATGCAGTCATGTAAGATACGGGCAATGGCCTGATGGCGAGCTAGCTTTTTTCTTAATTGCTTTAATGTTCATCTCCCTCTTTGTCAGGGTCGTCCCATGAATATATTTATTATATTTCTCAGGAAAATCAGGCTCTCAGTACACACTAATTATTATTCATAGCACAGAAAACGTAAATCATTTGTGAGCTAGAAGGAACTCATCATTCTAAGTGTCCAGTTGTACTCTTAGTTAGGTTGGAAAAAAATTGTAAATATCCTTGTAAGACTAGTGATGTCTACTACGCAACCTTCTTCTTGTAGACGTTGTTGGGCCTCCAAGTGCAGAGGTTTGTAGGACAGTAGCAAATTTCCCTCAAGTGGATGACCTAAGGTTTATCAATCCGTGGGAGGCATAGGATGAAGATGGTCTCTCTCAAACAACCCTGCAACCAAATAACAAAGAGTCTGTGTGTCCCCAACACACCCAATACAATGTTAAATTGTATAGGTGCACTAGTTCGGCGAAGAGATGGTGATACAAGTGCAATATGGATGATAGATATGAGTATTTGTAATCTGAAAATATAAAAACAGCAAGGTAGCAAGCGATAAAAGTGAGCGTACACGATATTGCAATGCTAGGAAACAAGGCCTAGGGTTCATACTTTCACTAGTGCAAGTTCTCTCAACAATAATAACATAATTGGATCATATAACTATCCCTCAACATGCAACAAAGAGTCACTCCAAAGTCACTAATAGCAGAGAACAAACGAAGAGATTATCTTAGGGTATGAAACCACCTCAAAGTTATTCTTACGAATCAATCTATTCAAGAGTTCGTACTAGAATAACACCTTAAGACACATATCAACCAAAATCCTAATCTCACCTAGATACTCCAATGTCACCTCAAGTATCCGTGGGTATGATTATACGATATGCATCACACAATCTCAGATTCATCTATTCAACCAACACAAAGAACTTCAAAGAGTGCCCTGATACGTATCCAACGTATCTATAATTTTTGATTGCTCCATGCTATATTATCTACTGTTTTGGACTATATTGGGCTTTATTTTCCGCTTTTATAGTACTTTTGGAACTAACCTATTAACCGGAGGCCCAGCCTAGAATTGCTGTTTTTTTTGCCTATTTCAGTGTTTCGAAGAAACGGAATATCAAACGGAGTCCAAACGGAATGAAACCTTCGGGAACGTGATTCTGTCACTGAGGGAGTCCCGGATTAGGGGGTGTCCGGATGGCCGAACTATGACCTTTGGGCGGACTCCTGGACTATGATGATACAAGATTGAAGACTTCGTCCCGTGTCCGGATGGGACTTTCCTTGGCATGGAAGGCAAGCTTGGCGATACGGATATGTAGATCTCCTTCCATTGTAACCGACTCTGTGTAACCCTAGCCCTCTCCGGAGTCTATATAAACCGGAGGGTTTTAGTCCGTAGGATGAACAACAATCATACCATAGGCTAGCTTCTAGGGTTTAGCCTCTCTGATCTCGTGGTAGATCTACTCTTGTACTACCCATATCGTCAATATTAATCAAGCAGGAGTAGGGTTTTACCTCCATCGAGAGGGCCCGAACCTGGGTAAAAACATCGTGTCCCTTGTCTCTTGTTACCATCCGCCTAGACGCACAGTTCGGGACCCCATACCCGAGATCCGCCGGTTTTGACACCGACATTGGTGCTTTCATTGAGAGTTCCTCTGTGTCGTCATCTTTAGGCCCGATGGCTCCTCCGATCATCAACAACAATGCGCTCCAGGGTGAGACTTTTCTCCCAGCATGATCTTCGTATTCAGCGGTTTTGCATCATGGGCAATTAAGCAGCCATCTGGAGAGATTGAAAGCTACGCCCCTGGCCATCAGGTCAGATTTGGAAGTTTGAACTACACGGCTGACATCCGCGGAGACTTGATCTTTGACGGGTTCGAGCCACAGCCAAGCGCGCCGCACTGTCACGAGGGGCATGATCTATCTCTGCCGCCAGACAGTGTCCTGGAGGCCGCACCAGAGTCCGCTCCGACCTTTAGCTCGGAGCCGACCGCGCCGATCGAGGACGGGTCGCTGGACACCGCCTCAGGGGCTGCGATCTCTACGGTGATTGAGCCGTACACCTACCCCGTCCTTTGCGAAGCTCGTGACTCCAAGGCGCCGGACTCCTCTCCGGACTCCGAGCCTTCCGCGCCCCTGCCAACCGAATCCGATTGGGCGCCGTTCATGGAATTCACTACCGCGGACATCTTTCAGCACTCGCCCTTTGTCGACATCCTGAATTCAATAAGGTCTCTCTTTTTATCAGGAGAGCCCTGGCCGGATTATGGTCAGGAAGGTTGGGATGCGGACGACGAAGAAATTCAAAGCCCACCCACCACCCACTTCGTAGCCACTGTCGATGATTTAACCGACATGCTCGACTTCGACTCTGAAGACATCGACGGTATGGACGACAATGTAGAGGATGAGCATGAACAAGCGCCTATAGGGCACCGGAGAACCACCTCATCTCACGATGTATACATGGTGGACACACCTAAAGGAAGCGACGACGAGGAACAACGGGACGCTACGAAGTATCGCTCCCTCGAAAAGTAGTCAAAACGGCGACGTAAGCACCTCTCAAAGTCCCACCTCGACAAAGACAACAGCCATACAGACCCAGCTATAGAGCAGGGTGAATCGGTGGACGACGAACATGCTATCGAGCAACCGTCCGAACAGGACAATCTGGATAAACAACCCATCCCCGGCGAAGATAACAGTCCGGACGATCTCACGCCGGACAAGTTGTTGGAGCAGAAGAACCTCCACAAAAGGCTCGTCGCCACAGCACGTAGCCTGAAAAAACAGAAGCGGAAGCTCAAAACAGCGGAAGATGCACTCAGAATCAGATGGAGCAAAGTACCCAACACCGCAGACAAATACGGCGACAGTCGCCGAACAAAGAGCTACCCAAAGCGAAAACTACTGCCAGAATTTGATGAGCAGGCCGTAGAGCCCCCAAAATCAAAAAACAAGGAGGCCACCCGGTCGGAAGGACGACCCCATGGCAAACAGAGAGCGGCAAACGGCACCGCACACAAGCCGGCACGCGATCCGCACAAGGATTCACATCAAACAGATGGCCCAGTTAGATCTATCTACGGGCCAAGAAAGCAAGCTCTAGTAAGCAAGGAAACACATCAAGTATCTGAACATCATGGTACACCTAATATAGGGGTGCCGCACACCCCCTATGTTTCACCGATGAGGTGCTGGATCATGAATTTCCAGCGGGATTCAAGCCCATAAACATAGAGGCATACGACGGAACAACAGACCCTGGAGTCTGTATTGACGATTACATCCTCCATATACACATGGCTAGAGGAGATGATCTCCATGCCATAAAATACTTACCCCTCAAGCTCAAAGGGCCAGCCCAGCATTGGCTTAAAAGCCTTCCCAAAAACACCATTGGAAGTTGGGAGGAGCTCGAGGATGCTTTTCGGGCAAATTTTCAAGGGACCTATGTCCGACCTCCTGATGCGGACGATTTAAGTCACATAGCTCAACAACCCGGAGAGTCAGCCCAGAAATTTTGGAACAGATTCCTTACTAAAAAGAACCAAATAGTCGACTGTCCGGACGCCGAAGCCTTAGCAGCTTTCAAACACAACGTCTGAGACGAATGGCTCGCCAGACACCTGGTCCAAGAAAAGCCAAGAACAATGGCTGCATTAACAAGCCTCATGACCCGCTTTTGCGCGGGAGAGGATAGCTGGCTAGCAAGATGCAGCACCAGCAACCCAAGTACATCCGAAGTCAGAGATGGAAACAGGAAACCACGACGCAGCAAGGACCAGCGTCGGACCAAGGGGAACAGCCCGAAGAGCACGGCAGTCAACGCCGGATTCAAAAGCTCTCGGCAGAATCATAAAAAGCTGCCCCTCAATGATAACAGGGATGAGCTATCTAACTTAAACAAAATCTTGGACAAGATATGCCAAATCCATAGTACTCCCGGGAAGCTTGCAAAGCACACCCACAAAGATTGTTGGGTCTTCAAGCAGTTCGGCAAACTCAACGCCGAAGACAAGGGGCTCGACACACCAAACGAGGACGATGACGAACCCCAAAAGCAGAGCACCGGAAAACAAAAGAATTTCCCACAAGAAATCAAAACAGCGAACTCACTTCACGTGACAAAAGGAAAAATAGAGCGGCACCCATAGAGGTACGCGCCATATGGCCTATCCCGGAAGAGTCCCGCCACTGGTTGTCAAAACCAATCACCTTCGACCATCGGGATTACTCTAGAAGTATACGGAACGCAGGTTGGACTGCCTTGATATTAGATCCGATAATTGGCGGACTCCAATTTTCACAAGTCTTAATGGACGGCGGCAGTGATCTAAACCTGCTATACCAGGACACAATCCGCAAAATGGGGATAGACCCAACCAAATTTCGCCATAGCAATACTTCCTTTCAAGGGGTAATGCCAGGCCCATATGCCCACTGTACGAGCTCTCTACTACTAGAAGTTGTGTTCGGCTCACCCTACAACTTCCGCCACGAAAAGTTAACCTTCCACCTCACCCCATTTACAAGTAGCTATCATGCACTATTGGGACGCGAAGCTTTCGCCCGCTTTAACGCAATACCGCATTATGCATCTCTTACACTTAAAATGCCCGGTCCACGCGACATTATCTCATTAAAGGGAAACATCGAGGGTCCCTCGAGTCCGGAAAATTGTGCGGATGCCTTGACAGCCCCACAATAAACCGGCTTCAACAATACAAGCACTTAGACAGGTCGTCCAGACCCCGGACACGGCTGGACGAGTCCGGCATAAACATACAAGGGGCTCTGCGCATCCACAACAAGAGACAATAAAGCTCAATTTTGTTCATTCTTTGAATTTTATATTGTTTATATAATATAACGTACATTTTCGCATGATCTTTTTCAACTAAGTTCCTCTCTTTTACAGATGAACACCGTGCTACACCCGTCCAGGATACGGCACAACGGAGACACAGGCGCAGACGTGCAATAGGTACCTGTTGCAAGGATTCTTTTCAGATTAAGACCCTGTGTAAACCTTTTTTACTGTCTCTTTTTGATACACATCCCCCGGTTTCTTGCTATAACCAAGGAGGAGGCTGGCGTTTTGGCATAGGCCACGTCAGAATTTCGAGCGTACCTGGACACCAGGGGCTTTTTACCAAGGGCGATTGTTCGACCCGTTTTTCATAAAGACCGAATACCTTAGGGAGTGTTCGGCGTCTCGAGTTAGGCCTTATATGCATTAGCTCCGAATCTTGTCTTTGGTCAAATGTTGGGTTTGCCCGGCTCCTGTGTTTTGCTGCCTTACGTTCCGCTCTATCGGCTAATGCGGCACCAGGAGAACTACTGCGATTGTGCCCCGGTTCGGCCAGGGGAGCACCTCAGTAGAGAAAGCCGAAAACTGACTGTCATGATATAGCGTGAGACTGGTCAACCACTCGATGACCCGCTGGAATCTTTAGAATTCCTCCGCATTGACGAAGGGCCGTTTCTCGGCTAGGCACATACGCGCCCCGAATTCGGGTGAGCGCGGTGCCCCTTGGGGCTATATAGTAGCCCCACTGTCGAACTCCTATGGCTAAGTGAAAGTGATAAAGCATTATAGTCCGGTTGCCTAGTTTGCTGCGCTATCACCTCCTTTGTAGGACCAAGACGTTGGATCAAGTGTGAAAATGCGTTTTCTGCAAACACCCCCGCATTATATGCGTGGGGGCTGAAGCCAAAGACTGCCATCTTTCAGGTTATATACACATATACATTAACGGCCGCACAGGAGGTATTTTTAATTCTTGAAAGCACAAGTATAAAAAAGCTTTTATATTCCATCGAAACATTGTTTCACAATAATACATGTTATTCGAACATAATATCCTTCGAGCACTGCGTCTCTATTAAACGAGCGCCCGGAAGAACTTCCTGAAAATAGTGCTCGACAGGTACTCGGCTTCCGTCCGAATCTTGGGATGCAACATCGGTGGCCTTCATCTCCGCCCAGTATGTCTTGACACGGGCAAGAGCCATCTGCGCACCCTCTATGCATGTTGACCGCCTCATTGCTTTGATATGCGGCACAGCACCAAGGAACTGCTGCACCAAGCCAAAATAACTCTTCGGCTCGGGCCTTTTCGGCCACAAATGAGTCACGACATTCTTCATGGCAAGTCCGGACAACCTATTCAGCTCCGCCCATTCGGCCAAACGATCGGTTAATGGAAGTGGACGCTCTGGACTATGGAACTGCGACCAAAAAAGCTCTTCCATCTCGTGATCCTTTTGACCTCCGAAGTGTTCGGCTGCGTCCGCGGCACTCGACGCCAAGTCCAGATAAGCATCCGCACTACTCCACAGCCGGTCCAACTGAGCATATTTAGGATCCGTGAACTTTCTACACAGCAGAAAGGGCTTTCCAGCCGCGATATCTCCGGCCTGACGTAGCTCCTCCTTCATAGCTCTCATCGCAGAGCGAGCATCCTTGGCCTCGGTGGTGGCCTTCTTCAGGTCCTCTTGCTCCGCTCGACCTTCTTTTTCAAGAAGCTCGCAGCGGTCGATAGCACTCTTCAACTTCACGGCCATCTCAGCCATTTCCTTCTTGCTTCGGCAGTGAGCAGCCTGTTTGGCTTTTAGCTCTTCGGCCGCCTTTAAGGAAGCCACATCACTTTTCCTGGCCTGCTCCTTGGCTCGGGCAAGCTCCGCTCGAAGATTCTCCATGGCAGCGGCACCATCTGCATCAAGCATACATGTCGTAAGGCATGGGCATCATGATCCCTTACTAGGTGTCCGCGGAGAAACTGCATACCTTGTGACTCGTCCAGCCGCTTGTTGACAAGCGCGATGTCGGCATCCGCAACGTCAAGTTGCCACTTTAGTTCGGCAAATTCATCAGTCCGGCTAGCCACCGGATGCCCCGCCACCTACATAGGAAGGGCGACATATTATATCTGGGATTATTATCCTCGGCACGCTGTCATTTTTGACAACGCACCGAGTCTCAGGGGCTACTATCTACACAGGGCGCATCTTATATATGCGGAACCGTCAAAAGGTACATCATTGCACGTACCTCAAAACCCGTCAGTAAACTCCTGGCGGCCTCGTACAACCCGCTTTCCGCGGACGAAATCTTTTCAATCACCATACCCATAAATGCACGGTGATCCTCTGAGATAGACACTCACCCGAGCAGATCCTTCAACTCCTCCGGCCGTGCACCAGGAGGTGCCAGACTCGTCCGATGGCCTTTTTCGAAGGCCGGACACGGAGGGCTCCGGGGGGGCCCTACGACCGCACTCCACCCCTGCCGGATTCGGGGAAACCCTCCGCGACAACACTTCAGGATCGTCCGCCTCGCTAGGCGGTACGACAGGGGGAGGCGTTCCGCTCTCCATCATCTCCGGACGAAGATCCCCCGAAGACGAGCTCTGCTGAGAAGGGCTGAGATCCGAACTACAAGGTAAAATTTCGGTCATCTTCAGAAATAAAACAGGGATATCTTTTATTTAATAAACTCCCCTCTCTACTTACGGATCGCTGGAGGGCTGATCTCCTTGGGGAAACAATGCGGCCGGGGCATCTCCCGGCGCAGGACCCTCTGGCGAGGATTTCTTCCCGCGCTTTGAGGCCTTGGTCTCCGGATCTTCAGAGGCAGTCCTCTTCTCCCCTTGGATGGAGGGATTCTCGATCCCTCCTTGCTTGATAACCCCCTTCACGGAGATAGTAGCTTCCTTGTTCCCCCCTTCGCCTTCTTCTAAAGGCACAGCCTCCAGCATCTTGGTTAACACAGGATCCGGCGTGGTCTCAGGGAGGGGGGCCGGACACCTGATCAGTTTTGCTTTCGCTATCCACTCCTGTGTAAGGGACAACTCTTTTAAGGGCAAGTTTATGATAAATATACGAATAGCGTGTCCGGGTACGGGACTACTTACCTGAGCATCCGGGCGATTGCAGCTCAGACCTGCGTCCTCGGTCAAGTCCGGACACATTGCTTGTGATCCAAAGAACAGTTTGTACATCTCCACGGGAGTTGCACCCATAAAATGTTGAAGAGCTCGTGGTCCCTCCGGACTGAACTCCCGCAGGCGGAGGGGGCGGCGTTTGCAGGGCAGAATGCGACGAATCAGCATGACCTGCGCTACTACAACCAGATTGATGTCTCTCTCCAGGAGGTCTCGAATACGGCCCTGCAACAGGGGCACGTCTTTGGACGGCCCCCAGTCAAGCCGTTTATTGACCCATGACGCCAGCCGCGGTGGAGGACCCGAGCGAAAGGCAGGTGGCGCCACCCATTTGGTGCCCCTGGGAGCTGTGATATAAAACCACTCTTGTTTCCATAGGCTGAGCTCCTCTTGAAAAGAGCCCTCGGGCCATGGAGCGTCAACATTCTTGCTTATAACAGCCCCTCCGTACTCTGCCTGTTACCCCTTGATCATCTTCAGCTCCACCTCGAAGGTCTTGAGCCATAATCCGAAGTGAGGGGTAACGCGGAGGAAGGCTTCACACACGACGATGAACGATGAGATGTGGAGGATGGACTTCGGATTCAAGTCGTGAAATTCCAGCCCGTAATAAAACATGAGCCCCCTCACGAAGGGGTCCATCGGGAAACTTAGTCCCCGAAGGAAGTGAGATGTGAACACCACGCTTTCACCGGGCTTGGGAGTGGGAATAACCCGCCCTTGAGCAGGCAGCCTATGCGAGATTTCGCCGGTTAGATACCTGGCATCTCTTAGCTTTAGGACGTCTTCTTCCGTGACGGAGGAAGGCATCCACCGGCCTTGGAGGTTGGAGCCGGACATCATCAAAGGTCCGAAGCGCCTGAATCTGGAGCTTTGGGTGTTGGAACTCGAAGCGAGGGGCGGATTCGATGGAGATTGAGAAAAAGGAGCGGGGCCTTGGTCTCTTTATAAAGAGGTTGAATAACAGGAGCCCTCCCCGTGACCGTTCGGGACTCGCCTTCGATAGAGGAGGCGTGCCAACGGGCACGATTGGGTTACCCATGCCCGTATTGATGAGAATCCCGGAATAAGGGGACATGATCTCTGCTTTGACAAGACGTGCCAAGGAAACCACCTCGCTAAACGTGCTGAGGTGGGACAGTGAAAACGATTCGAATAAAGGCTTGGCCGTGGTGTGATGTCACGTTGCGGAATACATCAGCAGATTGAACTTGTGTAAATGTTATTCTCTCTACGGTGGTATGTGGAACTTATTTTGCAGAGCCGGACACTATCCTTGTGTTCAAAATCTTCTATGAAGTATTCGGAGGAGGAACCCGCCTTGCAATGCCGAAGACAATATGCGCGCCGGACCCGTCGTCATTGAAGCCTGGTTCGGGGGCTACTGAGGGAGTCCCGGATTAGGGGGTGTCCGGATGGACGGACTATGACCTTTGGCCGGACTCCTGGACTATGAAGATACAAGATTAAAGACTTCGTCCCGTGTCCGGATGGGACTTTCCTTGGCGTGGAAGGCAAGCTTGGTGATATGGATATGTAAATCTCCTTCCATTGTAACCGACTCTTGTAACCCTAGCCCTCTCCGGTGTCTATATAAACCAGAGGGTTTTAGTCCGTAGGACGAACAACAATCATACCATAGGCTAGCTTCTAGGGTTTAGCCTCTCTGATCTCGTGGTAGATCTACTCTTGTACTACCCATATCGTTAATATTAATCAAGCAGGAGTAGGGTTTTACCTCCATCGAGAGGGCCCGAACCTGGGTAAAAACATTGTGTCCCTTGTCTCCTGTTACCATCCGCCTAGACGCACAGTTCGGGACCCCCTACCCGAGATCCGCTGGTTTTGACACCGACACTCACCGAACATGATCCAGGAGACTTGGTCCCTACGTCAAGCAACCAACAGGGAAGGCACGAGGTAGGGGGGTGCCCTTCCCCCCAGGCGCGCCCTCAACCCTCGTGGGCCCCTTGTTGCTCCACCGACGTACTTCTTCCTCCTATATATACCTACATACCCCCAAACGATCAGATACGGAGCCAAAAACCTAATTCCACCGCCGCAACTTTCTGTATCCACGAGATCCCATCTTGGGGCCTGTTCCGGAGCTCCACCGGAAGGGGAATCCACCACGGAGGGCTTCTACATCATCATAGCCTCTCCGATTAAGTGTGAGTAGTTTACTTCAGACCTTCAGGTCCATAGTTAGTAGCTAGATGGCTTCTTCTCTCCTTTTGGATCTCAATACAATGTTCTCCCCCTCTCTTGTGGAGATCTATTCGATGTAATCTTGTTTTTGCGGTGTGTCTGTTGAGACCGATGAATTGTGGGTTTAAGATCAAGATTATCTATGAGCAATATTTGAATCTTCTCTGAATTCTTTTATGTATGATTGGTTATCTTTGTAAGTCTCTTCGAATTATCCATTTGGTTTGGCCAACTAGATTGATAGTTCTTGCAATGGGAGAAGTGCTTAGCTTTGGGTTCAATCTTGCGGTGTCCTTTCCCAAAGGATGTGAAAGGGCAGCAAGGCACGTATTGAATTGTTGCCATCGAGGGTAACAAGATGGGGTTTTATCATATTGCATGAATTTATCCTCTACATCATGTCATCTTGCTTAAGGCGTTACTCTTTTTCATTAACTCAATACTCTAGATGCATGCTTTGGATAGCGGTCGATGAGTGGAGTAATAGTAGTAGATGCAGGCAGAGTCGGTCTACTTGTCTCGGACGTGATGCCTATATACATGATCATACCTAGATACTCTCATAACTATGCTCAATTCATCAATTGCTCAACAGATAATTGTTCACCCACCGTAAAATACTTATGCTCTTGAGAGAAGCCACTAGTGAAATCTATGGCCCCGGTCTATTCTCTATCATATCAATCTTCCATCACTTTATTATTGCTTTGCTTTTTACTTTGCTTTTTATTTTACTTTGCATCTTTATACCAAAAATACCAAAAATATTATCTATCATCTCTATCAGATCTCACTCTCGTAAGTGACCGTGAAGGGATTGACAACCGCTAATCACGTTGGTTGTGTTGAGCTATTTGTTTTGTGTAGGTACGAGGGACTTGCGCGTGGCCTCCTACTGGATTGATACCTTGGTTCTCAAAAACTGAGGGAAATACTTACGCTACTCTGCTGCATTATCCTCTCCTCTTCGGGGAAATCCAACGCAAGCTCAAGAGGTAGCAAGAAGAATTTCTGGCGCCGTTGCCGGGGAGTCTATGCAAAAGTCAACATACCAAGTAACCATCACAATCCGTTATCTCTCACATTACATTATTTGTCATTTGCCTCTCATTTTCCTCTCCCCCACTTCACCCTTGCCGTTTTATTCGCCCTCTCTTTTCCTTTTGCCTTTCTTTGTGCTTGCTTTTTGTTTGCTTGTGTGTTGGTTTCCTTGCTTGTCACGATGGCTCAAGATAATACCAAATTGTGTGACTTTACCAATACCAACAATAATGATTTCCTTAGCACTCCGATTGCTCCTCTTGCCAATGCTGAATCTTGTGAAATCAATACTGCTTTATTGAATCTTGTTATGAAAGATTAATTCGCCGGCCTTCCTAGTGAAGATGCCGCTACTCATCTAAATAGCTTCGTTGATTTATGTGATATGCAGAACAAGAGGGATGTTGACAATGATGTTGTTAAATTGAAGCTATTTCCTTTTTCGCTTAGAGATTGTGCTAAAGCTTGGTTTTCGTCTTTGCCTAAAAATAGTATTGATTCTTGGAACAAGTGCAAAGATGCTTTTATCTCTAAGTATTTCCCTCCCGCTAAGATCATCTCTCTTAGAAACGATATTATGAACTTCAAGCAACTTTATCATGAACATGTTGCACAAGCTTGGGAGAGGATGAAATTAATGATACGTAATTGCCCTACTCATGGTTTGAATTTGTGGATGATTATACAAAAAATTTATGCCGGATTGAATTTTGCTTCTAGAAACCTTTTAGATTCGGCCGCGGGAGGCACTTTTATGGAAATCACTTTAGGAGACGCTACTAAAGTCCTAGATAATATTATGGTTAATTATTCTCAATGACACACTGAAAGATCTACTAATAAAAAAGTGCATGCGATAGAAGAAATAAATGTTTTGAGTGGAAAGATGGATGAACTTATGAAATTATTTGCTACTAAGAGTGTTTATTCTGATCCTAATGATATGCCTTTGTCTACTTTGATTGAAAACAATAATGAATCTATGGATGTGAATTTTGTTGGTAGGAATAATTTTGGTAACAACGCGTATAGAGGGAACTTTAATCCTAGGCCTTATCCTAGTAATCCTTCTAATAATTATGGAAATTCCTACAACAACTCTTATGGAAATTTTAATAAGATGCCCTCTGAATTTGAGACTAGTGTTAAAGAGTATGAATTCGCAAAAGAATTTTAATGCTTTGCTTGAGGAAAAATTACTTAAAGTTGATGAATTGGCTAGGATCGTTGATAGAATTTCTCTTGATGTTGATTCTTTAAAGCTTAGATCTATTCCTGCTAAGCATGATATCAACGAGTCTCTCAAAGCCATGAGAATTTCCATTGATGAGTGCAAGGAAAGAACCGCTAGGACGCGTGCTATGAAAGATGCCTTTATTAAAGTGTGTTCTTCCAATTTCCATGAAAATAAAGATGAAGATCTAAAAGTTATTTATGTATCTCCTATCAAATCTTTGTTTTGCAATATGAATCTTGATAATGATGAGATTGATTATGATCCACCTTTACCTAGAAGGCGTTCTAAAAATTCGGAGTTTTTAGATCTTGATGCTAAAATTGATAAAAGTGGGATTGAAGAAAGTAAACCCTTAGATGTTGCTAAACCCACTATTTTGGATCTCAAGGAATTTAATTATGAAATTTTCTCTTTAATTTATTGTATTTCCTTGTTGCAATCCGTGCTAAATTGTCCGCATACTTATAGTCAAAATAAAGCGTTTACTAAACATATCGTTGATGCCTTGATGCAATCTTATGAGGAAAAACTTGAGTTGGAAGTCTCTATACCTAGAAAAATTTATGATGAGTGGGAACCAACTATTAAAATTAAGATTAAGGATCATGAATTATATGCTTTATGTGATTTGGGTGCTAGTGTTTCCACTATTCCCAAAACTTTGTGTGATTTGCTAGATTCCGTGATTTTGATGAATGCTCTCTAAACATGCACCTTGCGGATTCCACTATTAAGAAACTTATGGGAAGATTTAATGATGTTCTTATTGATGCAAATAGGAATTATGTGCGTGTAGACTTTATCGTTCTTGATATAGATTGCAATCCTTCATGTCCTATTATTCTTGGTAGACCTTTCCTTAGAACGATTGGTACAATCATTGATATGAACGAAGGGAATATTAGATTCCAATTTCCGTTAAGGAAAGGCATGGAAAACTTCCCTATAAAGAAAATAAAATTACCATATTAATCTATCATGAGAACCACTTATGGATTGCCTACCAAAGATGGCAATACCTAGATCTATCCTTGCTTTTATGCCTAGCTAGGGGCGTTAAACGATAGCGCTTGTTGGGAGGCAACCCAATTTTATTTTTAGTTTTTAGGTTTTGTTTCTGTTTAGGAATAAATAATCCATCTAACTTCTGTTTAGATGTGGTTTTATGTTTTAATTAGTGTTTGTGCCAAGTTAAACCTATAGGATCTTCTTGGATGATAGTTATTTGATCTTGCTGTAATTTCCAGAAACTTTCGGTTCACGAAAACAATTGTTAAAAATCACCAGAACGAAATAAAATAGTGATTCCAATTGCTGCTGATCAATAAACAAATTTCCTAGGTCTTCCTATTTTGGCTGAATTTTTGGGGTTCCATAAGTTTGCGTTAGTTACAGATTACTATAGACTGTTCTGTTTTTGACAGATTCTGTTTTTCGTGTGTTGTTTGCTTATTTTGATGAATCTATGGCTAGTAAAACAGTTTATAATCCATAGAGAAGTTGGAATACAGTAGGTTTAACACCAATATAAATAAAGAATGAGTTCATTACAGTACCTTGAAGTGGTCTTTTGTTTTCTTTCGCTAACGGAGCTCACGAGATTTCTGTTGAGTTTTGTGTTGTGAAGTTTTCAAGTTTTGGGAGAAATTTTTTGATGGATTATGGAACAAGGAGTGGAAAGAGCCTAAGCTTGGGGATGCCCATGGTACCCCCAAGATAATCCAAGGACACCAAAAAGTCGAAGCTTGGGGATGCCCCCGGAAGGTATCCCCTCTTTCGTCCACTTCCATCGGTAACTTTACTTGGAGCTATATTTTTATTCACCACATAATATGTCTTTTGCTTGGAGCGTCTTGTATGATTTGAGTCTTTGATTTTTAGTTTAGCACAATCATCCTTGCTGTACACACCTTTTGAGAGAGCCATACATGAATTGGAATTTGATAGAATACTCTATGTGCTTCACTTATATCTTTTGAGCTATATAGTTTCGCTCTAGTGCTTCACTTATATCTTTTAGAGCACAGTGGTGGATTCGTTTTATAGAAACTATTGATCTCTCTTGCTTCACTTAGATTATTCTGAGAGTCTCAAATAGGATGGTAATTTGCTTAAACAATCCTAGTATGCTTGGTATTCAAGATTTGTAAAACTTTCTTTTGAGTGCGTTGAATACTAAGAAAAGTTTGATGCTTGATAATTGTTTTGAGATGTGAAGATGGTGATATTAGAGTCATGCTAGTTGAGTAGTTGTGAATTTGAGAAATACTTGTGTTAAAGTTTGTGCTTCCTGTAGCATGCACGTATGGTGAACCGTTATGTGATAAAGTTGGAGCATGATTTATTTATTGATTGTCTTCCTTATGAGTGGCGGTCGGGGACGAGCGATGGTCTTCTCCTACCAATCTATCCCCCTAGGAGCATGCGTGTAATACTTTACTTTGATAACTTCTAGATTTTTGCAATAAGTATATGAGTTCTTTATGATTAATGATGAGTCCATGGATTATACGCACTTTTCTTCTTTCCACCATTGCTAGCCTCTCTAATACCGCGCACTTTTCGCCGGTATCATACACCCACCATATACCTTCCTCAAAAAAGCCACCATACCTACCTATCATGGCATTTCCATAGCCATACCGAGATATATTGCCATGCAACTTTCCACCGTTCCGTTTATTATGACACGCTCCATCATTGTCATATTGCTTAGCATGATCATGTAGTTGACATCGTATTTGTGGCAAAGCCACCGTTCATAATTCTTTCATACATGTCACTCATGAATCATTGTATATCCCGGTACATCGCCGGAGGCATACACATAGATTCATATTTTGTTCTAAGTATCGAGTTGTAATTGTTGAGTTATAAGTAAATAAAAGTGTGATGATCATCATTTTTAGAGCATTGTCCCAAGTGAGGAAAGGATGATGGAGACTATGATTCCCCCACAAGTCGGGATGAGACTCCGGACGAAAAATAAATAAATAAAAGAAAAAAAAGAGAAAAAGAGGCCATAAAAAAAGAGAAAAGGCCCAAATAAAAAAATGAGAGAAAAAGAGAGAAGGGACAATTTTACTATCCTTTTGCCACACTTGTGCTTCAAAGTAGCACCATGATCTTCATGATAGAGAGTCTCTCATTTTGTGACCTTCATATACTAGTGGGAATTTTTCATTATAGAATTTGGCGTGTATATTCCAATGATGGGCTTCCTCAAATTGCCCTAGGTCTTCATGAGCAAGCGAGTTGGATGGACACCCACTTAGTTTCTTTTGTTGAGCTTTCATATACTTATAGCTCTAGTGCATCCATTGCATGGCAATCCCTACTCACTCACATTGATATCTATTGATGGGCATCTCCATAGCCCATTGATACGCCTAGTTGATGTGAGACTATCTTCTCCCTTTTTGTCTTCTCCACAACCACCATTCTATTCCACATATAGTGCTATATCCATGGCTCACGCTCATGTATTGCGTGAAGATTGAAAAAGTTTTGAGAATGTCAAAAGTATGAAACAATTGCTTGGCTTGTCATCGGGGTTGTGCATGATTTAAATACTTTGTGTGGTGAAGATAGAGCATAGCCAGACTATATGATTTTGTAGGGATAAATTTCTTTGGCCATGTTATTTTGAGAAGACATGATTGCTTTGTTAGTATGCTTGAAGTATTATTATTTTATGTCAATATTAAACTTTTGTCTTGAATCTCTCGAATCTGAATATTCATACCACAATTAAGAAGAATTACATTGAAGTTATGCCAAGTAGCACTCCGCATCAAAAATTATCTTTTATCATTTACCTACTCGAGGACGAGCAAGAATTAAGCTTGGGGATGCCTGATACGTCTCCAACGTATCTATAATTTTTGATTGCTCCATGCTATATTATCTACTGTTTTGGACCATATTGGGCTTTATTTTCCACTTTTATATTACTTTTGGAACTAACCTATTAACCAGAGGCCCAGCCCAGAATTGATGTTTTTTGCCTATTTCAGTGTTTCGAAGAAACGAAATATCAAACGGAGTCCAAACGGAATGAAACCTTCGGGAACGTGATTTTCTCACCGAACATGATCCAGGAGACTTGGACCCTACGTCAAGCAACCAACAGGGAAGGCACGAGGTAGGGGGCGCGCCATTCCCCCCAAGGCGCGCCCTCCACCCTCGTGGGCCCCCTGTTGCTCAACTGACGTACTTCTTCCTCCTATATATACCTCGCACTCCCAGACGATCGACACGGAGCCAAAACCTAATTCCACCGCTGCAACTTTCTCAGATCCACGAGATCCCATCTTGGGGCCTGTTCGAGCTCACGGAAGGGGAATCCACCACGGAGGGCTTCTACATCATCATAGCCTCTCCGATGAAGTGTGAGTAGTTTACTTCAGACCTTCGGGTCCATAGTTAGTAGCTGGATGGCTTCTTCTCTCTTTTTGGATCTCAATACAATGTTCTCCCCCTCTCTTGTGGAGATCTATTCGATGTAATCTTCTTTTTGCGGTGTGTATGTTGAGACCGATGAATTGTGGGTTTATGATCAAGATTATCTATGAGCAATATTTGAATCTTCTCTGAATTCTTTTATGTATGATTGATTATCTTTGCAAGTCTTTTCGAATTATCCTTTTGGTTTGGCCAACTAGATTGGTAGTTCTTGCAATGGGAGAAGTGCTTAGCTTTGGGTTCGATCTTGCGGTGTCCTTTCCCAGTGACAGAAGGGGCAGCAAGGCACGTATTGTATTGTTGCCATCGAGGATAACAAGATGGGGTTTTTGTCATATTGCATGAATTTATCCTCTCAACCTAATCATCTTGCTTAAGGCGTTACTCTGTTTTCATTAACTTAATACTCTAAATGCATGCTGGACAGCGATCGATGAGTGGAGTAATAGTAGTAGATGCAGGCAGAGTCGGTCTACTTGTCTCGGACGTGATGCCTATATACATGATCATACCTAGATACTCTCATAATTATGCTCAATTCTGTCAATTTCTCAACAGTAATTCGTTCACCCACCGTAAAATACTTATGCTCTTGAGATAAGCCACTAGTGAAATCTATGGCCCCCGGGTCTATTCTCTATCATATCAATCTTCCATCACTTTATTATTGCTTTGATTTTTTACTTTGCTTTTTATTTTACTTTTCATCTTTATACCAAAAATACCAAAAATATTATCTATCATCTCTATCAGATCTCACTCTAGTAAGTGACCGTGAAGGGATTGACAACCCCTAATCGCGTTGGTTGCGTTGAGCTATTTGTTTTGTGTAGGTACGAGGGACTTGCGCGTGGCCTCCTACTGGATTGATACGTTGGTTCTCAAAAACTGAGGGAAATACTTACGCTACTCTGCTGCATTATCCTCTCCTCTTCGGGAAAATCCAACGCAAGCTCAAGAGGTAGCATGCCCCAAAGTTTCTACCGGAGAGTCAAGACGAAAACGTGTGCCAACCCCTATGCATAAGTTCACAATGTTACGGAACCCGCAAGTTGATCACAAAAACATACATCAAGTAGATCACGTGAATATCCCATTGTCACCACAGATAAGCACATGCAAGAAATACATGAAGTGTTCTCAAATCCTTAAAGACTCAATCCGATAAGATAACTTCAAAGGGAAAACTCTATCCATTACAAGAGAATAGAGGGGGAGAAACATATAAGATCCAACTATAATAGCAAAGCTCGCGATACATCAAGATCGTGCCAAATCAAGAACACGAGAGAGAGAGATCAACCACATAGCTACTGGTACATACCCTTAGCCCCGAGGGTGAACTACTCCCTCCTCGTCATGGAGAACGTAGGGATGATGAAGATGGCCACTGGAGAGGGATTCCCCCCTCCGGCAGGGTGCCAGAACGGGTCTAGATTGGTTTTTGGTGGCTACAGAGGCTTGCGGCAGCGGAACTCCTGATCTAGGTTATTTTCTGGAGGTTTCTGTATATATAAGAGGTTTTGGCATCGAGAACAAGTCAGGGGGTCTCCGGGCTATCCACGAGGTAGGGGGGGGGGGGGCGCCCAGGGGGTGGGCATGCCTCCCACCCTCGTGGGTAGCCCGGGGCTCTTCTGGCCCAACTCTTTTACTCCATGGCCTTCTTCTGGTCCAAAAATAAGCTCCGTCAAGTTTCAGGTCAATTGGACTCCGTTTGGTTTTCCTTTTCTGTGATACTCAAAACAAGGAAAAAACAGAAACTGGCACTGGGCTCTAGCTTAATAGGTTAGTCCCAAAAATCATATAAAATAGCATATAAAACATCCTAGAAGGATAATATAGTAGCATGAATACTTCATAAATTATAGATACGTTGGAGACGTATCAGCATCCCCAAGCTTAATTCCTACTCGTCCTCGAGTAGGTAAGTGATAAAAGAAATAATTTATGAAGTGTGAATGCTAGCAGGTGCATAAGTTTGATCAATGATAATTTCAATCACCTTTTCTAGCATCATTATATGTCATAACAGTAGCTCATATCATAAAGCTTCTCATGATCAAGTAACAAGCTATTCACATGTTAAAGTATAGATCATAAACTTTCTTGAAAACTAACAAACAGTTCTCAGTCATCAAAGAATTGCAATTCATCTTATTTTCAGGAAGGGTCTATGTAAGATCTTTGATTTAGCAAATCCCACATACTCAACTATCATATAGTCTTCCATGATTGCTACCACTCAAAGCATATTTGTAGAACAAATAGCATCCATCGAACACAGAGAAAGATAGGGGCTTAATGTTTCGCCTCCCAACTTATTTATCATATAGATAATTGTCAACAATAATAATTCATGATCAAATATATTTGAATGGCCATATATGCTTAGATCTTTCTCCACCACATGATGCTTGACAACTAAAAAGTAGGTTTGAATGATAAGGAATACTACTGACTCTTGCATAAAAGTAAAAGATAAGCCCTTCGCAGAGGGAAGCAGGGATTTGCAGAGGTGCCAGAGCTCGAAGCTAAAACAGAGATGAAAATAATTTTGAGAGGTATGCTTTCATTGTCAACATAACGACCAAGAGTTCTCAATATCTTCCACACTAGATACATTATAGGCAGTTCCCAAACAGAAAGGTAAAGATTTTAGTCCCCCTCCACCATCAATCACACTCCATGGCTTGTCCGAAACAACGGGTGCCGTCCAACTATCAACAATCCTGGGGGAGTTTGTTTAAATTATTTGCGTATTTGTTTTTGATCTCTTGATCATAGGACTGGGCATCCCAGTTACCAGCCATTTTCTCGTGAATGATGAGCGGAGTCCACTCATCGTGAGAATAACCCACCTAGCATGAAGATACTGACATCCCCTAGTCGCTACATGAGCGATTCAGGCATACAAAACAGATTATTATTTGAAGGTTTAGAGTTTGGCACATGCAATTTTACTTGGAACGGCAGGTAAATACCGCATATAGGTAGATATGGTGGACACTCATGGAATAAATTTGGTTCAAGGAATTTGGATGCACAAGCAGTATTCCCGCTTAGTACAGATATTTTGGCTAGCAAAGGATTCTAAATAGCAAGCACCACATGTTAGAGGATCCATAACAATATAACTTCTATACAAGTATACCCAAGCATAACTCATTTTGTTGTCTTCCTTGTCCAACTTCAACTAATTTGCTCATGTTTGAAAATAATTAATGGGGCTCACAATCATAGAAGATGTCCAAGATAGTATATTTATATGTGAAATCTCTCTTCCTTCAATATTCTTTCATGAATTGTTCAAGTGACCAATACAATGTTTGCTAACCTTCAAAAAAATTACCACCTCTACTTCTTATATGTGAATGCATTACTCCCCATGGGAAAGGCATAAGAAACATATTAATTTCAGATTTATGACAGTCAAATCATTCAACCATTTACTCATAGGATATAAGTGAAGCACATGAGTAAATGACAAACTACTCCAAAAAGATATAAGTGAAGATCAATGAGTAGTTAAATAATTATGTAGCTATGTGAAGACTCTCTCTCATTTAAGAATTTCAGATCTTGGTATTTTATTCATACATCAAGCAAAACAAAAGAAAATAAAATGACGCTCCAAGCAAAACACATATCATGTGGTGAATAAAAATATAGCTCCAAGTAAAGTTACCTGATACGTCCTCGTCGTATCTACTTTTCCAAACACTTTTGCCCTTATTTTGGACTCTAACTTGTATGATTTGAATGGAACTAACCCGGACTGACGCTGTTTTCAGCAGAATTGCCATGATGTTGTTTTATGTGAAGAAAACAAAAGTTCTTGGAATGACCTGAAACTCCACGGAATATCTTAGAATAAATAATAAAAAATCCTCGCCAAAGATGAAGACCAGGGAGCCCACACCCTGTCCACAAGGGTGGGGGGCGCCCCCCCTCCTGGGCGCGCCCCCTACCTCGTGGGCCCCCTGGACACCCTCCGACGCCAACTCCAACTCCATATATTGGCTTTCGGGGAGAAAAAAATCAGAGAGAAGAAATAATCGCGTTTTACAATACGGAGCCGCCGCCAAGCCCTAATCTCTCTCGGGAGGGCTGATCAGGAGTCCGTTCGGGGCTCCGGAGAGGGGGATTCGTCGGCGTCGTCATCATCAACCATCCTCCATCACCAATTTCATGATGCTCACCGCCGTGCGTGAGTAATTCCATCGTAGGCTTGCTGGACGGTGATGGGTTGGATGAGATTTATCATGTAATCGAGTTAGTTTTGTTAGGGTTTGATCCCTAGTATCCACTATGTTCTGAGATTGATGTTGCTATGACTTTGCTATGCTTAATGCTTGTCACTAGGGCCCGAGTGCCATGAATTCAGATCTGAACCTATTATGTTTTCATGAATATATGTGTGTTCTTGATCCTATCTTGCAAATCTATAGTCACCTATTATGTGTTATGATCCGACAACCCCGAAGTGACAATAATCGGGATACTTCTCGGTGATGACCATAGTTTGAGGAGTTCATGTATTCACTATGTGCTAATGCTTTGTTCTGGTTCTCTATTAAAAGGAGGCCTTAATATCCCTTAGTTTCCAATAGGACCCCGCTGCCACGGGAGGGTAGGACAAAAGATGTCATGCAAGTTCTTTTCCATAAGCACGTATGACTATATTCGGAATACATGCCTACATTACATTGATGAACTAGAGCTAGTTCTGTGTCACCCTATGTTATGACTGTTACATGATGAACCGCATCCGGCATAATTATCCATCACTGATCCGGTGCCTACGAGCTTTCCATATACTGGTTTTCCCTTATTTACTTTTCCGTTGCTACTGTTACAATCACTACAAAATACCAAAAACATTACTTTTGCTGTCTTTACTTTTGCTACCGTTACCACCGCTATCATATTACTTTGCTAATAAACACTTTGCTGCAGATACTAACTTTCCATGTGTGGTTGAATTGACAACTCAGCTGCTAATACTTGAGAATATTCTTTGGCTCCCCTTGTGTTGAATCAATAAATTTGGGTTGAATACTCTACCCTCGAAAGCTGTTGCGATCCCCTATACTTGTGGGTTATCAAGACCTTTTTCTGGCGCCGTTGCCGGGGAGCATAGCTCTATTTTTTGAGTCACTTGGGATTTATATCTGCTGGAAACTATGAAGAACTTGAGAGACCCTAAGACAAAAATTTATCCCTCAACTACGAGGGGAGGTAAGGAACTGCCATCTAGCTCTGCACTTGATTCACCTTCTGTTATGAGTAAACTAGTGACACCTAAACCTGCTTCTGCTATTCGTTCTGATATGTCGCACGTTATTGATGATGCCACTTTTGCTATGCATGATACTTATGATGAAACTACTTCTATGCTTGATACTACTGTGCCCCTTGGTGAATTTCTAGATGAACAAATCTCTAGGTCTAGAGAGAGAGAACCTATTGAAACTGATAATATTGATGAAAGTGATGATGAAGATATGCCTGCTATTCCTGAGGGTTACCTTTTTGATGCGGAATCTTCTGCAGCTATTTTTGCCTGCCAGGATAGATATGAACTTAAGAGGCTGCTAGTTAAATGGAGTAAAGAATCTCTTAGAGACAGAATGAAACCTAACCCTGCTTTTGCTACTTCACCTATTTGTGTTCTCGATAAGGATTATGAATTATCTGTTGATCCTGATATAATTACCTTGGTTGAATCTGATCCTTTTTATGGCTATGAATCTGAAACTGTTGTGGCACATCTTACTAAGTTAAATGATATAGCCGCCCTGTTTACTAATGATGAGAGATCGCGCTACTTTTATATACTCAAAATATTTCTGTTCTCATTAAAGGGTGATGCTAAGATATGGTTTAATTCTCTTGATCCTGGTTGTGTGCGTAGTCCCCAGGATATGATTTATTACTTCTCTGCTAAATATTTCCCTGCTCATAAGAAACAAGCTGCTTTGAGGGAAATATACAACTTCGTGCAAATTAAAGAAGAGAGTCTCCCACAAGCTTGGGGGAGGCTTCTCAAGTTACTTAATGCTTTGCCTGATCATCCTCTTAAGAAACCTGAAATACTTGATATCTTTTATAATGGACTAACCGATGCTTCCAGAGATTACCGGATAGTTGTGCTGGTTCTCTTTTCAGGAAAGAACACGGATGAAGCTGAAATTCTATTGAATAATATGTTGACAAATGAAAATAATTGGGCACCTCTGAGCCAACTCCCGAGCCAGCTCCCGAGCCAATTCTGAGCCTATTCCTAAACCAACTCAAGAAGAGAGGTGTTCTATTTCTCAGTCCCGAAGATATGCAAGAGGCAAAGAAATCTATGAAAGAAAAAGGTATTAAAGCTGAAGATGTTAATAATTTACCTCCTATTGAAGAAATACATGTCTTAATTTACCGCATGTTGAAGAAGTATATGATCTCAATTCTTTATTCACTGAAGAACCTCTTGATCCCGATATCCCAACATAGGTAGTAAAGGTAAATTCTCTCTATAGATATGATAAAGCTGAAGTCCCTCCTACTAAAATGGCTAGTCAGTGCTTGGATGAGTTTGATAACTTTATGTTTAAGCAAGATGACTTTAATGCTTATTTTGGTAGACAATTAAAACAAAATACCTTTATGATTAAACACTTGGGTGATTATATGGCTAATATTAGAGGTGAACTTAAACTTGTTAGCAAACATGCTTCTATGGTTACCACTCAAGTAGAACAAGTACTTAAAGCTCAGAAAGAAGTGCTTGATGAAATGAATAGTAAGAAAAATGATTATGCTGTTAGAATGGCTACTAGAACTGGTAGAATGACTCAGGAACCTTTGTGTCCTGAAGGCCACCCTAAGAGAATCGAGCAAGATTCTCAGAGAAATAATATTGATGTACCTAGTTCTTCTAAACGGAAGAAAAAGAAAAATGATAGTACTTTGCAAACTTCTAGTGAACCTATTGCTGAATCACCTGAGAATCCAAATGATATCTCTATGTCTGATGCTGAAACACAATCTGGTAATGAACATGAACCTAGGGAAAATGTTAATGATGATGTTCATGATGATGCTCAACATAGTAATGATAATGATGTAGAAGTTGAACCTGCTGTTGATCTTGATAACCCACAATCAAAGAATCAACGTTATGGTAAAAGAGACTTTGTTGCTAGGAAACATGGTAAAGAAAGGGAACCATGGGTTCAGAAACCCATGCCTCTTCCTCCCAAACCATCCAAGAAAAAGGATGATGAGGATTTTGAGCGCTTTGCTAAAATGATTAGACCCATCTTTTTGCGTATGCGATTGACTGATATGCTCAAAATGAATCCTTATGCTAAATATATGAAAGATATTGTTACAAATAAAAGAAAGATACCGGAAGCTGAAATTTCCACCATGCTTGCTAATTATACTTTTAAGGGTGGAATACCAAAGAAACTTGGAGATCCAGGAGTACCTACTATACCATGCTCCATTAAGAGAAATTATGTTAAAACTGCTTTATGTGATCTTGGAGTCGGTGTTAGTGTTATGCCTCTCTCTTTATATCGTAGACTTGACTTGAATAAGTTGACACCTACTGAAATATCTTTGCAAATGGCTGATAAATCAACTGCTATACCTGTCGGTATTTGTGAGGATGTGCCTGTTGTGGTTGCAAACGTTACTATTTTAATGGACTTTGTTATTCTTGATATTCCCGAGGACGATAGTATGTCTATTATTCTTGGAAGACCTTTCCTTAATACTGCAGGGGCTGTTATTGATTGCAACAAATGCAATGTCACTTCTCATGTTAATGGTAATGAGCACACGTACACTTTCCGAGGAAACAACCTCAAGTTCATAGTATCAACTCCATTGGAAAAATTCCATCGATTATATTTGGAGGTTTTGGATTTCCTCTCCCTACTGTCAAGAAGAAATATTGTCGGGGGTTGGGTGCGACATATGCCAAGGGATGACTTATCATGGTGGGGGCGAGTAGAACGTCGCCGGTGCCTGGAAACGGGATGAGGCGAAGGCATACACACCGGCGGATCTTACCCAGCTTCAGGGCTCTCCGTGGAGATAACACCCCTACTTCTGGTCTACGGGGTCTCCGCATGATCACTATGGCAAAGTGGGTACAAGGTTGCTCCTTGAGCTGTTCGGGGTGAGGAAGGAGAAGGGCACGACTAGCTCTCCTCTTCCCTTTATATGTGTCTAAAACTACCAGGGTCCAATCCTTTGCATGGGTGCCCCGGGGGGTTTATATAGGCCTACCCCCCGGGGGTACAATGGTAATCCGGCTAGGCGCGGGTCCCAGCCGTCTGTCTCTTAGGCCGCCGTTTTCTCCGCCGACTGCTGGGGCCCGCCGACTGGTGGGCCCCGCCGATGGGCCCGGCATGGAGCCAACAGGCCTTGTCCGCCGCGGGCGGGTCTTGCCGGCTGCGGATTACTGTAGCCGTGCCTCTAATGACGCTGGCTTGGTCATGGGGTCATGGCAACAGTGCCGCCGCCTGACGGGCGATCACTGTTGCCATTCTCCGTCTTGTCTGGTTAATGGCGTGTGGGGCCCGTGGGAGGGGCTAGCCGACTCCCAATGGGTCCGTCTTGTGGCGCTCTCGCCGTCTTCCGTACCCTTCACGACAAAGCGGGTCCCGCCGCCTCGGGTCGTATGACATGCCGTCAGTGTATGTGGCGCCACCCACGGGGCTGATGTCGAGGCCAAGATGGCAACAAGGTTGCCGTGCGGATGGAGATCTCCGCTGGTACGGGCGCCTCGTGGCTATGCCTGCCTTCGCGAACGGGGTAGGGATGGGCCGCGCGGTGGCCGTACCTCGTCCCGTCCATTTTTGCGAAGGCAGGAGGTGGTCGGAGTAGCGGCTGACTCCCATAGCTGGCTTCTCCGAAGCCGCCAGCTAGAGTCGGCTTATCTCAAGTCGCCTCGACTCAACTGTGAGGCGGCGGTCGGCGGCCTTGCCGCCGACTCTCGTAAAGCTGCTCTTCGCCTTGGGGTCTTGAGGGGCGCAGCCTGCCCCGATGTCTTGAAAGGTCCGGGGGCTCGGGTCAGCCTACCCGTGGCCCATTACTCCGACAGTAGTCCCCGAAGTTGGTGAGGCGCCGAGGGCAACATGTCGAGGAGCCTCAACAGTTTCATCCTCCTGGCGGTGGAATCTGGGCCTTGCTCGCCGTCTTCCTCTAGGCTGACTAGCTGGAGCCGGACTCGCAGAAGGCCGTCTTGCCCCTTAAAGAGTTTGAAAGTCGTAGCGGGATCCAGGCAGCGTGCTTGATAAGCTTCCAGGCAGCTGCCCGTTGCGGACCCGTCGCGTGGCGCCACGCGGCAGGGTCAGTCTGCCCACCCACGCGCGCGACGAGACAGGCCGTCAGGCGGGACCCGCCACTACCGCGCCTCGGCACGCGGACGGATCCGTTGCGGCCGTGTGGACGGTTGGGGTTCCCACGTCGTAACTGCACGCAGTAACTTCGTGCGGTAAATCATGGGGGGCGTAGGGTGCTGGGCGCAGTTAATCCCATGCCCGCCCCATCGGCTTCTCAGCCCATGAGCCTATAAGTAGGCGGGAAGAGGGGGGCGGCGAAGCACGCGCGCCCATCTTCCCTACTCCCTTCGCTTCCTCTTGCTTCTTCTTCCTCTCGCCGCCACCGCGCCGAACCACGCCACACCCGCAGCGATGAGCTCTTCCTCTGCCGCCGCACCTCCTGTCGTGCGCTCCGGCGTGTGGGACGGCTCCGAGGTGGACGACGACCACATCGAGTTACTTCGCCAGACGCGTCGCCTCCTCGGCAAGAACCTAGTGCGGGCCCGCGCCGTGCCGGCGGGGGAAATATCGCCGGCGCCGGAAAAGGGCGAGCGGGTCGTGTTCCGCTCGCACCTCATGCGCGGCCTAGGGCTGCCGGCGAGCGGTTTCTTCCGCTCCTTCTTGGAGTTCCACGGGCTCCAGCCGCACCACCTTACTCCGAACACGGTGGTGCTACTGGCTGCCTTCGCCACCTTGTGCGAAGGCTTCCTCGGCGTTCTCCCCACCATCGAGCTATGGGGGAGTTCTTCCAGCCTGCTCGCACGCACGCCGCGCGGCGTACAGCCCTGTGGCGGTGCCTTCATCGCGATGCGGAGATCGTTGGTCGACAACCTGCTTTCCACCATCCCACCGATCAAGTCGGTGAAGATGTGGCAGCGGTCTTATTTTTACGTGAAGAACGCCGCCTGTAGGCGATCGGTCAATCTGCCGCTTTATGAAGCCGGGCGATCTTGGCGGGAGGTTTCACTGGTCCCACCGCCAGACGCCGACTCGGCTGGTGCCGCCGCCGTCGCTGACCGACTCGAGTCCGACGCAGTCGGAGGGCTTGACCGGCGCCGACCTGCTGGCCGCCGCGCGGGGCGCCGAGTCCTTCGCTCAAGGCCGACCTCATCCGATCCGCCGATGAGCGCCATCGACCCAAGTAGGCTGTGCTCCAAGGACATGCCCCACGTGGAGGTGGCGGACACGGTGAATTACATCACAAACTGCAATCTCACGGCGGATTGGCAGTTCGGCAAGGAGCCGTACTCACGCGCCAACCCCCCGCCTGTCGTAAGTCGTCTCTCTTCTTCTTCTGTATTATTTTTCAACCGAATCTTACTTCTAATCTTTTTTGGCTTTTTCGAGTCAGAACACCCTCATCCAGCCTTCAACCGGCACCACGGGGCCGGCCCGTCAGGTCGTCCCCGACCGAGCGGAGAGCGACGTCGACGATCCTGACTTGGGGGCGGCGGCGATGGAGGCCGACGCCGAAGGAGGAGGAGGAGGAGCCGGTGACTTCAGGCCCTCGGCCACCTTTGCCGACTGGCCTGATGACGACGCCGAGGGGGAAGTTGCCCCGCGCCACCAACCAAAGGTCGGCCAGCCTAGTGCGAGTTCCTCCGCCAGCTTGGGTGGTCAAGGCGGCGCGAAGAAGCGCTGGACCGGGCCGAGCTTGCTTGGCGGCCGGTCGAAGAAGTTCAAGGGGGCGGCCGCCGCGACCAAGCGGGAAGAGGCGGTCGCAATAGCCAACCGCTTCCGCAAGGAAGTGAAAAAGCCGCCACTGGTCTCTGCGTAGGTGCTTCCGCTTTTTGTCTTGTTTTCTTCTAGTGAATCTTGTCCAAATCTTTTACATGCCTTCCTCGCTTCAGGGCTCCCCTTACTTTAGAGAGGGTCGCCGCCGCCTCCTTCATGGGGTCGGCAGAGACGTCCACCACTACTCGGCGGATTGACCCCGCCGCCGACCTCTGGGAGGCGACAGAGCGGAACGCGCAGGAGAAGCGCGACGAGGAAGAAGCCGCCTGCCTGGAGAAGGTGGAGGCAGAGAAGGCGGCGGCCTCCTCCCAGAGGAAGCTGGATGAGGCTGAAGCCGCCGTCGCGGTGAAGCAGCGAGCTGAGGAGGTCGCGCACCGCCAATCGGTGTTGCTCGTCATCCCGCTTAGCTCCGCGCCACCGCCCCCGGAGTTCACGGGGAAGACTGAGGGAGCCGGCGGCGAGTACCCCATCATGGAGAGGGAAGGCGGCGAGACTTCCATGTCGGGCACGGCCGTGCCGCCACCGCCGCCGTCTGGGAGCGTGCAAGGTAAACAGCAGAAGGACCCGCCGGTGCCGCCGACTGAAGACGAGGCCATGGCGAAGCTGCTCCTTCAAGTCGCCTCGCCAGTGCGCCGCCGTCTTGAGAAGGCGATTTCGGCGCCACGCCCCTTGGAGACCGGCGCCGCCAGCTTGGCCATCCCAGACGCCGAGGCGACGAGCGCCGCGCCCGTTGGCTGGGTGCGAGGAGGCGGCACAGGCCCGCTGAGCCAGGCGCTTCTGGACATTCAGGCGAAACTGCGAGCCGAGGGCGACGCCATCCAGAACTGCACCAAGGCGCATCTGGCGTCGCGAGCAGCCGTTCGGGTATGCTTTCTTCTTTTGAGTTTGTTTTTCTTGTTCTTCTCTGTGGGGGCGCGCCAGCGCACCCACTGGGAGTAGTCCCCGAGTTTCGGGCCGGCTGCTGAGCAGGCGGCTCGGAACTCCATCTCGTGAGTTCCAAATATTTACCTTTGTCTGAAATACTTATCATAGGAGTATCACAACCTCCGCGTTACTGCCTTCAACCGCAATGTTGAGGAGCTGGGCAAGCGGACTGCCGACTTGTCGGAGAGCCAGAGTGAGTCATCTTTCTTCTTTGCAGGGGCGCGCTGGCGCACCCGCGGGCTGTAGTCCCCGAGATTCGGGCCGACTGCTGAGCAGTCGGGCCGGATCTTCCCGGCAACCTTCTTAGTTGACGACTTAACGTCCTTTTTCTTTTTATTCTTTAGAGGCCAACGCCACTCTTCAGCAGCAGCTGGGCGAAGCCAACACCGCCTTGCGTGCCAAGGGGGAGGAGTGCAGCAAGCTCGCCGCAGAGCGCGACCTGCTGGCTACGCAGCTGGCGGAGCAAAGGGAGCTGCTTAAGAAGGCGCAGGACGAGGCGGAGAAGAAAGAGACTGCTCTCCTGGCCGAGTTCGAAAGCGAGCGCTCCTCCTGGACCGACAAGGAGGCACTGCTGACCTCCGGCTTCCATGAGATCGAGGACATCGTCGATGGTGAGTTTCTTTACTTTCTTTCTTTGAGCCGACTATAGGTCGGGCCGACTCGATTTTTGACTTGCTTCTTTTCTGCCTTGGTAGACTTCTTCCCGGCCACACGCAGCGCCACTCAAGCCATCGAGGCTGATCGCGAGGCGCGGAGGGCAAATGGTGCGGAGATTGCCGCCAACGCCTCGGACCCTTGATGAGCAGCTTCGAGCATCGAGGCTCGCCCGCGTCGCCCATCGGATGCTGCGCCGCTTCAACGTGTCGGCGCCAGTGATTGCTGCCTGGGGCGGACATGCCGGTTCTCACAGATCGCCACCGGACTCGACCGGCCGGAGGTCGGGCTGGCCGCCTTGAGGCTCAGAGGTTCCTCGCCCGGCTGGAGCGCGGGCCTTGGAATTCGTCAAGGCGTGGTATCCAGGGCTGGATCTGGACCGGCTTGCCGTGTTCCGATTAGAGGCCCAGGTGGAGCTTTTAGCTGTGGAAGACGCCCTCGTCGAGCGAGCGGCGGCGATCGCCGACTACATTGCATACCAGCGTCTTCGCCCCTCGAAGGGCTGAAGACGGCGGAGAGGCGCCGCGAGTGGTTCGGATGAACCCGGATTATGACGAGGACTCGACGGAGGTGATCGGCTCCAGCGCCGAGGAGGAAGGCGAGGCGAGGACGGAGGTGAGACGGAGGCGCCAGAAGACGGAGCGGGCGACCAGCCTCAGCTCGACCGCGCCTCCAAAGAACGAGCCGCGCTTCGATCGGGCCGGCTGCCGCGGAGACGATCAAGCCGAGATCTGCCCAGCCGCCGCCCGGCGCCGACACCGCTCGTCTCTTCCGCCCTCAACCTGTCGCCACTTCCTAGGCTGCCGCCTTGCCTTTATTTTATCTGCTTTAGTAGTTGCATCAACTGTAAAATCTTCGGAGAAGATTTGCATTCCATGGCCGTTCTGTCTCTTTGCCGGAGTCGTCCCTCTTGCGTGCTCGGGCTTCGAAAGGCCGATCGTAGTAGGAGTCGTTGCTCAAAGACTTTGCTGATAATGAAGGGGCCTTCCCAAGGCGCCGACAGCTTGTGCTGGCCGGCTGTTCGCTGGATCAGATGGAGCACAAGGTCGCCCTCTTGGAAAGACCTCAGCCTGACCTTCCTGTTGTAGTATCGGCGCAGGCTCTGCTGGTAGATGCTGGGCCGGCTGAGTGCCAACAGCCGGCCCACTTCCAGCAGATCGACGGCGTCTTGACATGCTTATTCTGCTTCCTCCTCGGTGTACATGGTGACTCGCGGGGAGTCGAACTCTATGTCTGTTGGGATGACGGCTTCAGCACTGTAGACGAGGAAGAAAGGTGTGAAGCCGGTTGACTTGTTTGGATTCGTGCGCAGACTCTAGAGGATTTGGTGGCAATTCATCAAGCCAACAGCCGCCGAACGCCCAGATGGTTCGACCACCGAGGCTTGATGCCGACGAGATGAGGCCGCTTGCTCGCTTCCACTGGCCGCTTGATCGCGGATGGGCAACGGACGCTAAGTCCATCGGATGCCCTGTGTCGCGCAGAAACGGGCCAAGGCGCCTTTGGCAAAATTTGTGCCATTATCGGTGATGATGCTGTGTGGTATGCCGTACCGAGTCGTGATGTCGGCGATGAAAGTCACTGCAGTCGGACCGTTCAACTTCTTGATGGGCTTTACTTCTATCCACTTGGTGAACTTGTCCACCACGACAAGTAAGTGAGTCAGGCCACCTCGTGCTGCTTTGAATGGTCCCACCATGTCCAGGCTCCAAACCGCAAAGGGCCAGGCGATGGGGATAGTCTTGAGTGCGGAAGCCGGCTGATACGGCTTGGAGCGGAACATCTGGCACCCCTTGCATTTTTGGACTAATTCCTTGGCCTCTTCTAGGGCAGTTGGCCAGAAGAAACCGTGTCGAAAGGCTTTGGCGACGAGTGCTCTTGAGGCCGCATGGTGGCCGCACTCGCCTTGATGGATGTCTTCGAGAATTGCTTGGCCTTGCTCTGGCTCGACGCAACGCTGGTAGACACCAGTGACGCTGCGCCTGACCAGCTCTCTGTTAACTATGGTGTAGGCTGCCGCTATTTCATCGGTTGGCAGCTCTCTGCTCACTAGGAACTTCAGGATGGGCTGGGCCCATGAAGGTGCTGCTATTTCTTCAACTGCCAGCACTGCTACTTGGACGAGGGCGGCTAGGCTGGGAGGCGGCGGGCTGGAGTCCGCGGCCGCTTGCTGGATCGATGAAGTCCCCGAACCGACTGGTGCAGTCCCGGGCCGAGCTCTGAGTTCTTGGACTGGTCGCCAGATCCCCGGGCGGGTTCAAGTCCCCGGCCGCTTCGATCGCGGCGTTTTGGAGCCATCTGTAGAATTCTCGTGCCATCCGATGGGGCTCTTGAGTCGGATCCGACTTCTTCGGGGAGCCGCACAAAGATGGAGTCTGATTCGTGAAGGCTTGACAGACGGCTTGAGGAGGCGCCAAGGGCGACGCCGGATGGTATTGCTTGGCAGGTGGAGCCGATTCGTGCCAGGGTGTTTGCTTGGTCGTTGTCATTTCTTGGCACGTGAAGGAACTCGCACCCCTCGAAATATCCGCTGAGTTGCTGTACAAGGAAACGGTAGCTTGCCATGTTTGCATCTTTGGCGTCCCAATCGCCAGATGACTGCTGGACCACTAAATCGGAGTCGCCATAACACAGGATCCGGCGAATGCCAAGTTCTTTGGCAAGCCGGAGCCCGTGAATGAGTGCCTCGTATTCGGCGACGTTGTTGGAGGCGGTGAAATGGATCTGCAGCGCATATTTGAGCTTGTCTCCTTTGGAGGAAGTGAGGACAACGTCGGCTCCCAAGCCGGTGCACATCTTGGAGCCATCAAAATGCATCCGCTAATGGGTGGAGTCGGGCGCTGGCGGAAGGTACTAGGTCTCGGCCTTGTCGACGAGGAAGTCGGCCAGTGCTTGCGACTTGATGGCGGTGCGGGGTTGGTAATAGATGGTGCAGGGAGCCAGCTCTATGGCCCATTTGGCCACTCGGCCAGAAGCATCTCGGCTTCCAATGATCTCGGCTAGTGGGGCTGTGCAAACCACAGTGATTGGATGCTCTTGAAAGTAAGGCTTCAACTTCTTGGCGGCAAAGTGCACGCCATAGCACATCTTCTGGTAGTGGGGTAGTTCGCTTGAGGTCGACAAGATTTCCGCTCAGGTAATATACCGGTCTCTGGACAGGTAGCGCCTTGCCCTCCTCCTTGTGTTCAACTACAATGACTGTGTTGACTACCCGGCTGGTGGCGGCAATGTACAGGAGCATGGGCTCTTTAGGAGTCGGGGCCGCCAGCAAAGGGGGAGTAGTCAACATTTTGTTCAACTGGAGAAAAGCTTCGTCCGCCTTGTGGTTCCATTCGAAGAAGGTGGTCTTCTTCATGAGCTGGTATAAAGGGAGAGCTTTCTCGCCCAGCCGACTGATGAATCGGCTGATGGACGCCAAGCAGCCGGTGAACTTTTGCACATCTAGCAGTCGGCGGGGTACTTCCATCCTCTCGATGGCCTTGATCTTTACAGGGTTGCACTCTATGCCGCGTTCAGAGACCAGGAAGCCAAGGAGTTGGCCGGCTGGTACTCCAAAGACACACTTCGTGGTTGAGCTTGATCTGGAATCGGCGCAGGTTCTCAAAGGTTTCCTTAAGGTCTTCCAGCAGTGTTCCACGCTTTTCCGTCTTCACCACCACATCGTCCACGTAGACGTGGGCATTTCTGCCGAGTTGCTTGAGGAGGCACTTCTGCATGCAACGCTGAAAGGTGGCGCCGGCATTCCTCAAGCCGAAAGTTCATGGTTAGGTAGCAGAAGGCTCCAAACGGCATGATGAAGTCGGTCTTCAGTCTGTCAGCCGGGTTCAACTTGATCTGGTGATATCCTGAATATGCATCTAAGAAGCTCAACAGCTCGCATCGGGCTGTGGAGTCTATCACCTGATCAATTCTCGGCAGAGCGAACGGGTCCTTGGGGCAAGCTTTGTTGAGGCTTGTGTAGTCGATACACATCCGCCACTGCTTGTTCTTCTTCAGTACCAGGACTGGGTTTGCTAACCATTCTGGAAAAAACACTTCCATAATGAAGCCGGCTGCTAGGAGCCGGGCTATCTCTTCTGCAACAACTCTTCTCTTCTCTTCTGACAGGCGGCGCAAGGGCTGCCTGACGGGCTTCACATCAGATCGGACATGTAACTTGTGCTCGGCGAATTCCGTTGGTACACCTGGCATGTCTTTAGGGGACCATGCGAAGATGTCCCGATTCTCACGGAGGAAATCGACGAGCTCGCCTTCCTATTTGCTGTCAAGGTTTGCGCCTATGACATCGTACCTCTCTGGGTGCTCCGGGTCCAAGGGTATCTTCTTCGTTTCTTTGGCCGGCTTGAACGAACCCTCAGCTTCCGACTCCTTGGGGTTGGGCGATATCTCGGGCTGCTTGCCGCCATCGCCACAACCCGATCAAGAAGCCGCTTCACCGCGATCACTGGGACTCGGCTAGCCGATCGCTTTCAGCCGCATAATGACGACTTCTGTAGTCGCCGGCTATGGTCAATCCCTTGGAACTCGCATCTTCATCTTGAGGTAGGCGAGTGGGGATCGCCATGAACTTGGCCAAAGCAGGTCGGCCAAGCAGCGCATGGTACGGACTTTCGAGGTCCACCACTTCAAACCAAACGGGCTCTCGGCGGAAATGATCTTTGTCCCCAAAGAGGACGTCTATCAGGATCTTGCCGATCGGTGAGCAGGAAAGGCCAGGTACAATGTCGTGGAACACAGTCCGGCTGCTCTGATGCTGTCTTTGCTTGATTCCTAACTTCTCCATGGTATCCTTGTACATGATGTTGATGCTACTGCCTCCGTCTATCAGCACTCGCGAGAAGCGAGCGGCCCGCCTATCTGTGGCAAAGGTGGCTCCCAAGACCAGGGCGTAGGAGCCCGGACTCGGCATCACCTCTGGGTGATCAGCTCTGCTCCAACTGATAGGCCTCTCGGACCAGTGCATGAATTCTGGAGTATCTGATGCTACTGCATTCACCTCTTGCTGCTGCAGCCGCCATCTTTCCGATCGTCACCACACTAGTGAACACCACATAGGCTCCGTGCTCTTCCGGTACTCATCTTGTATCAAGCGCCGACCGCCTCGACAGCCGGCTCTTTGGGCGGCGGTGGAGGCGGTGGCCAAAGAAAGGGGGAGGCAGGAGGCCGCCTCCTTGGCGATCCCGGTGAGCCAGTGGCACTTCTGGTGGTGTGGTTTGACGGCTTCACGCGCTGTAGAACTTGCAGGACCATCTAGAGTCTCTTTCAGAAGAGAAGGCTGGCAACCAGCTGGACTTGCCGCCTTTACGCCGCTTGGCGGATGCTGCCCTCCGGCTGCTGGTCTTCGGCGATCCGCAACCTGCCGGCTCTTTGGAAGCCAGCTGTGGGGCCTTGCGCTTGTGATCGTTCTGTTGTTGTCGCCGACTGGCGTCTCCAGCCGGAGTTCTGGGAGCCTGAGGGGCCACTTTGCCGGTCACACTAACTTGAATCTCCGCCTTCATGGAGGAGTCGGCTGTGGCGTACTTGTCTGCTATGATCAGCAGCTCGTCGAGGGTCTCCGGCTCGTCGCAGAGGAGCTTGTGCTTGAGGAGGGTGCCTTCTCTGCACCCGGCGGTGAAGTACTCAATAGCTTGCACCTCGCGCACACCCTCACAGGAGTTCCGAAGCTCGGCCCAACGCGTGAGGTAGTCGCGAGTTGACTCGTTGGGGCCTTGCACGCACAAGGAAAGCTGGCGATGCTTGGGAGGTCGCTTGTACGTGCTTGTGAAGTTGCGGACGAAGGCTTCGGTGAAGTTGACCCAGCTGTTGATGTTGCGGGGCTTCAGCTGTTCAACCATGTCTGGGTCGTGCCCTGGAGCATGAGTGGAACATACTTTACGGCAACACGCTTGTTGTCGTTCGCTATGTTGACGGCCATGGAGTAGTCAAACAGCCAGTCCTCTGCCTTTACGGAGCCGGTGTACTTGGGCGTATCTCGGGGGAGCGTGAACCCTTTGGGAAAGGGCTCGTCGATGCGAGGTCCGAAACAAGGCAGACCCAACTCGTCTTGTTCTTCCAGCATGAGGGATCGGTGGAGTCGGTCGATCCGGTGGCGGGCGTCGTTTTCTCCGATTCCCTCTCGGCGGCCAAGGCAGTCGCCGAGAGTCGGATGCTCGACGGGTGGCGGGGAGACTCGCCTTTCCTTGCGAGGAGGAGGAGGCACATAGTCGTCCCGCCGTTCCACTGCTCTTGGGCGGCCGTCTTGGTCGCGCTCGATGGTGATGTGAGTCCGACCGTGGCTGACAGCTGGATCCTTGTTTTTTCTTCCGCGGACACCGCCAGTCGGTGTCCGAGACGTCGCGCCTTGATCTCGGTGGGGAGGCAGGTCGTCGTTTTGTTGTTGCGGTGCCTCTGTGCGGCAGCCGGCCTCGTTTTGTGCGGCAGCAGCGTGAGAGCTGCTGGACTCGCCCGTCATCAGCGGCGCTCTTCACCCTCGGTTGTCTAGCTGTCCGCGCCGCTGGGCGGCGCGGATGTTCTCCGCAGCGTGGTGTACACAGGGCGATAGCCACGCCTTGCTGTTGAACTCCCGCCTAGGCGGTTAGGCTCCGATTAGGGCGGCGAGCCGCCTACGCGCGATCCATCTCAGGCTGGTAGGCTTCGACAAGCGCCTCATGCTTGCTGGCTTCTTCGCGCCGACGAGCGAGTGAAGGCGGCGCCCAAAGATCTCGGCGTCAACGTCTTCCGAAATAGGCGCGGTCAGGTCTTGTAGAGCCGCGTCGAGTGGGTCGTGAGCTTCTTCGCCGAAATGCTCGCCATGACCGATGACGAGCACCTCTGTGACGGTGCTTCCGCCGCTCTCCGCGAGGGAGCGTTCGTCGAGACCACCATGTTGGTGGGGAACGCATCGAGCGACGCACTGTCGGAGTCGACCAGCATTGGGTCGGTGGAGCCTACGGACTCCAAGTCCGCGGCAGGCTCGCCGGTGACGTGGAGTTTGTCAAGGAGGCCCGCGAGGAGGCTCTCGGGGCCGCCCGTGCCTACGTCGGATGCAGACTCGTCGGAGAGGCGGACCTCACCGACAAGTTCGGTGAGGCAGCTGGCTGCGCAAGCGATCTCAGCGTCGTGCAGCGCGTCGGCGCAGACTTCGTCTGGCGTGCCGGGCTGGCTGCGCCGCCAGGAGGAAGGGTTCCGCCCGCAGCAGGTCTCCGACGACAAAGGCACCTAGCCCCACGGTGGGCGCCAAATGTCGGGGTTGGTGCGACATATGCCAAGGGATGGCTTATCATGGTGGGGGCGAGTAGAACATCGCCGTGCACGAAACGGATGAGGCGAAGGCATGCACGCCGCGGATCTTACCCGGCTTCGTGGCTCTCCGTAGATAACACCCCATCGCTGCTCTGCGCGGTCTCCGCATGATCACTATGGCAAAGTGGGCACAAGGTTGCTCCTTGAGCAGTTCGGGTGAGGAAGGAGAAGGCACGCTAGCTCTCCTCTTCCCTCTATATGTGTCTAAAACTACCGTGGTCCAACCCTTTGCATGGGTGCCCCGGGTTTATATAGGCCTACCCGGGTACAATGGTAATCCGGCCGGGCGCGGGTCCCACCGTCCTGCTCTCTCAGCCGCCTTCTCCGCCGACCACGGGGCCCGCCGATCGGTGGGACCAGCAGACGGCCCGGCATGGAGCCGACGGGTTTTGTCCGCCCATGGGCGGGTCTTGCCGGCCTGCAGACATCGTAGCCGCCCTAATGATGCTAGCTTGGTCATGGGGTCATGGCAACAAGGTCGCCGCCGACGGCGATCATCGCTGCCATTCTCCGTCTTGTCTTGTTAATGGCGTGCGGGGCCCGTGGGAGGGGCTAGCCGACTCCTGGGGGCCGACTCCCAACGGGTCCGTCTTGTGGCGCTCGCCGTCTTACATACTTCGCCGACAGCGGGTCCCACCGCCTCGGGTCGCATGCAGACAGCCGTCGTGGTGCAGGCGCCGCCCATGAGGGCTGATGTCAGGGCCGGCATGGCAAAAGTGCCGCTCCGGATGGAGATCTCGTTGGTACGGCGCACTGTGGCCATGCCTGCCCTTCGCGAACGGGGCAGAGATGGGCCGCGCGGTGGCCGTACCCCGTCCCGTCCATTATTGCGAAGGCAGGAGGTGGTCGGAGTCGCGGGCCGACTCCCCATAGCCGGCTTCTCTGGAAGCCGCCAGTTAGGAGTCGGCTTATCTCGAAGTCGCCCCTGGGACTCGGCCGTGAGGGGCAGTCGGCGGCCCTACCGCCGACTCTCAGAAAGCGGCTCTTCGTCTTAGGGTCTTGAGGGGCGCAGCCTGCCCCGATGTCTTGAAAGGTCCGGGGGCTCGGGTTAGCCTACCCGTGGCCCATTACTCCGACAAATATGATATAGATGTCCATATCCCCGTTGAGGTAACATAGTGGTATTCGAAATTTCTCCAGTTCCATGTTAGTCGCAATGAGTTTGTTAACAAGACCTGATCAACCTTGTTAGTGGATTCCTTTTGATAAGCATGAGACAGATGAAACTAGAAGCACAACCTTCTGTGCCCTCTTTATATTTTCTGTTATTTAGTAGAAATAATGTAAAAATAATATTTTTATGTCTGTTTCCTGATTTATCCGTGCAATATAAAAATATCCCGAAAATAAAAGTCCTCAGAATGCCATGCCAATTTAATATGATTTTTTCGGGAATATTTGAGGATTTACTGTGCAAAAATCACCATGGGAGCTGCCACCTGCCACGAGGGTGGAGGGCGCCCACCCCTAGGCACGCCCCTTGCCTCGTGGGCCCATGGTGGCCTTCCTCCACTTATCCCTGCACCCATCTTCTTCCTCCGCCTCACACAAACCCGAAAAACCAACTCAAGCACGAGTTCCAGCCACTTTTGCTGCGATTTTCGATCTCCTTGCTCAAAGCACCTCTCGCAAAACTGCTTGGGGAGATTGTTCCTTGGTATGTGACTCCTCCATTGGTCCAATTAGTTTGTGTTCTAGTGCTTTATTCTTTGCAAATTTGTGCTGCATAGGTGACCATGTTCTTTAGCTTGCATGTCAAATTTATATGGTTCCAAGTAGTTCTAATGCTTGATATAGGCTTTAGGCACTTGTAGGAGTAGTTGCAATCAATTTTATTGAAGTTGGTTCACTTTTGTTTGAAGTTACTAAAAATTTCAGGAATTTTTCAGAGGAAACAATATGTTTAGGAAGATGTTCCAAGGTGGTTCTTCAAGGAAGCAAGGTCCCAGGCTTGCAATGCGTGATGCTGACGAGGAACCACCAAGAGACGCTCTTGTGAGGCCCTGTGAATGGCCTTTGGAAAATTTTATGGATCAAGCAGGAATCAAAGAAGAATTTAATGCATATTTGCGTAATGCCGGTCTTGAGGACTTTGAGGCTGACAAATGCCCCCAATATCATGATCTCACAAGTTCATTTGTGAGGAGGTTTGAGTTTTCATCTTCGCGTAATTCTCCTTCAGTCATGTTTGACCTTTATGACAAATCTTATACCAAGGACTTAGAGGATTTCACTTTTGCTTGCAAACTTCCATCTTGGGGTAGTGTCAAGGATCCCCCTAAATCTGAATTTAGAGACTTTCTTGCTAGAATAACTGTGGGGGAATCTAGAGATATAACACAAGACACTATAGGGAGCATTCACTTTCCTGCTATACATTATTTTTCTCTCTTCATAGGTAGATGCATAAATGCTAAGGATGAAGCATATCACATGTGTGCCCCTGATCTCAGCATTCTCAGAAGTGCTGTGTTAGGAGACCAATCTTATCATATGGGAGCCATTGTAGCTCGTAGGTTGCATCATAATAGACATAACGGAGATTTCTTTGGAGGAATTTATGCAACCCGCTTAGCTAATTTTCTGGAGATAGACATTCGTGAGGGTGATATGGAGTTACCCCCTACTTATTTAGATTTTGATTCTATGGTTTCCCACCAGTTTGTTGAGAGGACTGAACCACCTCTCCAGTATTGACTAATCTTTAACAAACGGCATGTTGTCCATATTACTCTTCCTGCTCCTGCCTTCTTTGATTCTTAGACAAAAGGAAGATATATTATTACCAGAGAGGAGGCAGATGAGTACGAGAGAAGAGCAGAGGTGGCTCGACGCCACGCTGCAGCTCAGGAGGCAATAGCCGCAGCGTCGCAGTACGACCCCAGCTACACCTACGGGTATCCGCCAGGCTATCCCTGGCAATAGACCAACTTAGGCCAAAAGTCTAAGCTTGGGGGAGTACGTACTTCTCACCAACATTACATTTATGTTCACACACACTCATTGCTAGATGTCGGTGCTCATACTCTTTCACTGTAATATCCATGTTAGTTTATTTTCTTTTTCCTGCTTTCTTCTTGTGTGTTTAATAAACCTTAGAAAAACCAAAAAAATTTAGTAGTAGTTTATTTTTCCTGCTGTAGTAGTAATAATTAAAAAGAAAACCCAAAAATATTTCCCGTTCTTCTTTTGCTTGTTGGGAGCTTTCCCGTGTAAATAGTTTTATTTTCCTTTCTTTGCTTTGGAGGTCTGTAGGAGAAGACCATGATTAAATTGTTGAAGTGGCTCTTATATGCATCATTGTTGATTTAACGAAGAGCCCATATTGCCTTGTCTTCTCCTGTTTATTGAATGCTCGCAGATTCCAGCTTAGTCCAATGCACGTGCACTCTTATTATTATTCACACCGTTCGGTCGTGCAAGTGAAAGGAAATTATGATGACATATATGATGGACTGACTGAGATGGAAAAAGCTGGTATGAACTCGACCTCTTTTGTTTTTGTAAATATGATGAGTTCATCGTTCTTGATTCAGCTTATTATGAATAAACATGTTTGCAATGACAATTAGAGATCATAGTTGCTTGTGCCATGCTTGATTAGCTATGAGTTATAATGGTTTACCTTATGCGTACAACATGCTATTAAAATGGTTGTGATGTGGTATGATGGGATGGTATCCTCCTTTGAATGATTTAAGTGACTTGACTTGGCACATGTTCACGCATGTAGTTGAAACAAATCAACATAGCCTTCATGATATTTATGTTCATGGTGGATTATATCCTACTCATATTTGTATTCAATCTTTATTAATTTTGATGCATGTTCATGACTGTTGTCGCTCTCTAGTTGGTCGGTTCACAGTCTTTTGCTAGCTTTCACTTGTACTAAGCGGGAATACTGCTTGTGCATCCAATCCCTTAAACCCCAAAGTTATTCCATATGAGTCCATTATACATTCCTATATGCGGTATCTGCCTCCCGTTCCAAGTAAATTTGTATGTGCCAAACTCTAAACCTTCAAATAAACATTCTGTTTTGCATGCTCGAATATCTCATATATCAACTAGGGCTGCCCTTATCTTCCGTGTTAGGCGGGTTATTCTCAAGAGGAGTGGACTCCGCTCCTCACTCACGAGAAAATGGCTGGTCACCGGGATGCCCAGTCCCATGCTTTATGCAAACTAAATCAAAATAATTGCAAACAAAACTCCCCTGGGACCCGTTGAATGTTGGAGGCACTCGTTGTTTCGAGCAAGCCATAGATTGATGTTTGTGGAGGAGGGGGAGTATAAACTTTACCATTCTGTTTGGAAACCGCCTATAATTTGTTTAGCATGGAAGATATCGTCATCTCTTAGTAGTTATGTTGACAATGAAAGTATGCCGCTCAAAATATAATTTATCTCTATTTCAAAACTGAGCTGTGGCACCTCTACAAATCCCTACTTCCCTCTGCGAAGGGCCTATCCATTTACTTTTATGTTGAGTCATCACCCTCTTATTAAAAGCACTAGCTGGAGAGCACAACTGTCATTTGTATTCATTACTGTTAATTTATATCAAGTATGACTATGATTGGATCTCTTTTACCATGAATTACAATGTCTAGTCAGTCCTTGATCTTTGAAGGTGCTCTGCATTTATGTTTTGCGGTCTCAGAAAGGGCTAGCGAGATACCATCTTGTTAGATCATATTATGATTATTTTGAGAAAGTGTTGTCATCCGAGATTTATTATTATGGCTTGCTAGCTGATTATGTTATTGATATGAGTAAACATGAGACCTAGGAGTTATTGCAAATGTGGTTAGTTATGATCTTTGCTGAAAACCTGAATGCTGGCTTGACATAAGTACAATGATACGTCTCCAACGTATCTATAATTTTTGATTGCTCCATGCTACCTCTTGAGCACTGCGTTGGATTTCCCCGAAGAGGAGAGGATGATGCAGCAAAGTAGCGTAAGTATTTCCCTCAGTTTTTGAGAACCAAGGTATCAATCCAGTAGGAGACCACGCACAAGTCCCTCGTACCTACACAAAACGATAGCAACTCGCAACCAACGCGATTAGGGGTTGTCAATCCCTTCACGGTCACTTACAATAGTGAGATCTGATAGAGATGATAAATAATATTTTTGGTATTTTTTGATAGATATATGCAAAGTAAAAAGTAAAAGCAAAGTAAAAACAAAGCAAGTAAATAAAGTGATAGAGATTGATATGATGAGAATAGACCCGGGGGCCATAGGTTTCACTAGTGGCTTCTCTCAAGAGCATAGATATTCTACGGTGGGTGAACAAATTACTGTTGAGCAATTGATAGAATTGAGCATAGTTATGAGTATATCTAGGCAATGATCATGTATATAGGCATCACGTCCAAAACAAGTAGATCGAAACGATTCTGCATCTACTACTATTACTCCACTCATCGACCGCTATCCAAAGATGCATCTAGAGTATTAAGTTAAAAACAGAGTAACGCCTTAAGCAAGATGACATGATGTAGAGGATAAATTCATGTAATATGATAAAAACCCATCTTGTTATCCTCGATGGCAACAATACAATACGTGCCTTGCAACCCTTTCACATCGGGTAAGGACACCGCAAGATTGAACCCAAAGCTAAGCACTTCTCCCATTGCAAGAACTACCAATCTAGTTGGCCAAATCAAACGGATAATTCGAAGAGACTTGCAAAGATAACTCAATCATACATAAAAGAATTCAGAGAAGAATCAAATATTTTCCATAGATAATACTGGATCATAAACCCAGAATTCATCGGTCTCAACAAACACGCCGCAAAAAGAAGATTACATCGAATAGATATCCACGAGAGAGGGGGAGAACATTGTATTGAGATCCAAAAAGAGAGAAGAAGCCATCTAGCTACTAGCTATGGACTTGAAGGTCTGAAGTAAACCACTCACACTTCATCGGAGGGGCTATGGTGATGATGTAGAAGCCCTCCGTGGTGGATGCCCCCTCCGGCAGAGCTCCGGAACAGGCCCCAAGATGGGATCTCGTGTACAGAAGGTTGCGGCGGTGGAATTAGGTTTTTGGCTCCTGTTCTGATCGTTTGGGGATACGTAGGTATATATAGGAGGAAGGAGTACGTGGGTGGAGCGTCAGGGGCCCACGAGGTGGGGGCGCCCAGGGCGCCTCCACCTCGTGACCGCCTGCACTTCTTGGAGTAGGGTCCAAGTCTCCGGATCACGCTCGTTGGAAAATCACGCCTCAAGGTTTCATTCCGTTTGGACTCCGTTTGATATTCCGTTTCTTCGAAACACTGAAATAGGCAAAAAAAAACAGCAATTCTGGGCTGGGCCTCCGGTTAATAGGTTAGTCCCAAAAGTAATATAAAAGTGGAAAATAAAACCCAATATAGTCCAAAATAGTAGATAAAGTAGCATGGAGCAATCAAAAATTATAGATACGTTGGAGACGTATCAGGCATCCCCAAGCTTAATTCATGCTCGTCCTTGAGTAGGTAAATGATAAAAAAAGAATTTTTGATGCGGAGTGATACTTTGGCATAATTTCAATATAACTATTCTTACTTGTGATATGAATATTCAGATCCGAAATATTTAAGACAAAAGTTCATATTGACACAAAAATAATAATACTTCAAGCATACTAATCAAAGCAATCATGTCTTCGCAAAATAGCATGGCAAAAGAAAGTTCATCCCTACAAAATCATATAGTTAGGCTATGCTTCATTTTCGTCACACAAAGATGTTCCCAACTTCTATACCCCCGATGACAAGCCAAGCAATAGTTTCATACTCAAATAATCTCAAACTTTTTCAACCTTCACGCAATACATGAGCGCGAGCCATGGATATAGCACTATGGGTGGAATAGAATATGATGATGGGATTGTGTGGAGAAGACAAAAAAGGAGAAAGTATCACATTGATGAGGCGAATCAACGGGATATGGAGATGCCCATCAATTGATGTCAACATGAGGAGTAGGGATTGCCATGCAACGGATGCACTAGAGCTATAAGTATATGAAAGCTCTACAAAAGAAACTAAGTGGGTGTGCATCCAACTTGCTTGCTCACGAAGACCTAGGGCATTTTGAGGAAGCCCATCATTGGAATATACAAGCCAAGTTCTATAATGAAAAATTACCACTAGTATATGAAAGTGACAAAATGAGAGACCCTCTATCATGAAGATCTTGGTGCTACTTTGAAGCACAAGTGTGGTAAAAGGATAGTAGCATTGTCCCTTCTCTCTTTTTATCTCATTTTTTTGGGCCTTGCTTTTTTTTCTTCTTTTTTTTTCGTCCGGAGTCTCATCCCGACTTATGGGGGAATCATAGTATCCATCATCCTTTCCTCACTTGGGACAATGCTCTAATAATGATGATCTTCACACTTTTATTTTTCTTACAACTCAACAATTACAACTCGAAACTTAGAACAAAATATGACTCTATATGAATGCCTCTGGCGGTGTACCGGGATGGTGCAATGAATCAAGAGTGACATGTATGGAAAATAATGCATGGTGGCTTTGCCACAAATACGATGTCAACTACATGATCATGCAATGGCAATATGACAAAAGTAATGTATGTCATAATAATGATGATGGGAGTTGCATGGCAATATATCTCGGAATGGCTATGGAAATGCCATGATAGGTAGGTATGATGGCTGTTTTGAGGAAGATATAAGGAGGTTTATGTGATAGAGCGATCGTATCACGGGTTTGGATGCACCGCTAAGTTTGCACCAACTCTCAAGGTGAGAAAGGACAATGCACGGTAATCAAGAGGCTAGCAAAGGCGGAAAGGTGAGAGTGCGATAATCCATGGACTCAACATTAGTCAAAAGAACTCATATACTTATTGCAAAAATTTAGAAGCCATCAAAATCAAGTACTACGCGATGCTCCTAGGGGATAGATTGGTAGGAAAAGACCATCGCCGTCCCCGACCGCCACTCATAAGGATGCACAAGCCGGTACACTTCATGTTTCAAATTTGTTACACAACTTTAACCATACGTGCATGCTACGGACTTGCAAACTTCAACACAAGTATTTCTCAAATTCACAATTATCAACTAGCACGACTTTGATATTATCACCTCCATATCTCAAAACAATTATCAAGCATCAAACTTATCTTAGTATTCAATTCACTCAAAAAGAAAGTTTCACATATCTTGAACACTAAGTATATTAACATTAAGCAAATTACCATGCTATTAACGACTCTCAAAATAATCTAAGTGAAGCATGAGAGATCAATAGTTTCTTTAAAACAAATCCACCACTGTGCTCTAAAAGATATAAGTGAAGCACTAGAGCAAAAATTATCATGCTCAAAAGATATAAGTGAAGCACTATGAGCAAAACTATCAAGCTCAAAAGATATAAGTGAGGCACATAGAGTATTCTAACAAATTCCAAATCATGTATGGCTCTCTCAAAAGGTGTGTACAACATGGATGATTGTGGTAAACTAACAAGCAACGACGCAAATAATACAAGACGCTCCAAGCAAAACACATATCATGTGGTGAATAAAAATATAGCTCCAAGTAAATTACCGATGGAAGTGGATGAAAGAGGGGATGCCTTCCGGGGCATCCCCAAGCTTTGACTTTTTGGTGTCCTTGGATTATCTTGGGGGTGCCATGGGCATCCCCAAGCTTAGGATCTTGCCACTCCTTGTTCCATAATCCATCAAAAGAATTCACCCAAAACATGAAAACTTCACAACACAAAATTCAACAGAAATCTCGTGAGCTCCGTTAGAGAAAGAAAACAAAAGACTACTTCAAGGTACTGTAATGTACTCATTCTTTATTTATATTGGTGTTAAACCTAATGTATTCTAACTTCTCAATGGATTATAAACTATTTTACTAGCCATAGATTCATCAAAATAAGCAAACAACACACGAAAAACAGAATCTGTCAAAAACAGAACAGTCTGTAGCAATCTGTAACTAATGCAAACTTATGGAACTCTAAAAATTCTACCAAAACTAGATGACCTGGAAAATTTGTTTATTGATCAGCAACAATTGGAATCAGTATTTTATCACGTTCTGGTGATTTTTAAAAATTCGGTCACTGAGCGCAAAGTTTCTGGAAATTACAGCAAGATCAAATAACTATCATCCAAGAAGATCCTGTCGGGGAAGCTGATCCACGAACACCTATGGGACCGGCGGACCGAGCCCCTTTCGGTTCGGCGGGGGGCGGAGATCGCACGAAGAGCAGATCGAGGCGAAGCACACGAGCAGTTTACCAAGCTTCGGAGCTCTCCGGAGAGATAACATTCCTACTGCTGCATGTCTGAGTGTATTGAGTTCTCGCTTGGGAGCGCTGAGTGTTACAGTACACACCAGCTGCTAACGAGACCTAGCGTGAGTGTTTTCTGCCTTCGAACCCCCCTCTACGTTGCGCATGGGCCTCCTTTTATATGCTCAAGGGGTTTCCGACAGGTGGCAACGTAGACAAGGGTAAAAATGGAAAAAGGATTGCGGTTGGTACATCTACCTGTACAGTGTATCATACCTAACCCTGACGGCAGGGGACAAAGGCATTAAATGCCCGTCTACGTCGCCCAAACAGTGCAAACAGGGACCGTCAGGGGCGCCACCGCTTGCCACGATGGCAATCTTGTCAGCGCCGCTTGCCACCGCGCTCCGCTGGCCACACAGCCTCTTGCCACGCGCGCTTGGAAAGGTCCCAGGGCGACACGTTAGTGGATGTGCTGGAGCGCAGGTACGGAGTGGTAATCTGCCGCGGCAAGCGCCTTGCCGCGGTTGTTGCCTTGCCGCGTCCGGAAGCTTGTCGCTCGCCGGGCCTTGCCGGGACGCGTGGCGCGTCAGCGGCAAGTTCCTTGAGATGTCTTGTTATCCTTCCGGCAAGCTCCTCTTGCCGGGCCTTGTCTCCTTGGCTTAAATACTTTGTTCTTGAATGGCTCCAAAGGAACCACGGAGTACCTTGGCGGTCACCCGCAAACCTTGCCGCTGGTGTCTGCAACTCGCCTGGCACAAGTTCGGGATACTAGGTACCCTACTCTAGTACACCGGACAGAGCCCCGGGCTCACAGGCCACACACGGTGCCGAAGCGCTGTTGGGCCAGGCCCAAAACAGGCACGGCACGCTGCGGCGGGTTACGCCAGATTCTCCTCCGGACCCACCACGCCCTCCACGAACGGCAAAGGCCGAATGCAGCGTCGTGGGAGAGATCATGGTGGTTTCTTTATTCGAAAGACGGAACGCCTGCCCCTCCCTCTTTATAAGCAGAGGAAACAGGGCAGTTCGCCCATCTCGCCAGCTTGCTACTCCAATCTCAAAATCTCCGCTGCTCCCCCTTCTTCCCAAGGCTGAAAAGAGAGCAGCGCCCGCTTCATCGCCACCAAAGATCACCAACGCCGTCGATCTCCCCACCACCTCCGCCATGGTCTCAAAGCCGACAAGGGAAGGTCGTGAAGTCGGCCGAGGCGCAGCTGCTCATGGCGCTGCAAAAGGAGCGGCAACCTTCCCCTCAGCTCGCCAAGGATCCGAGGGAGTACTACTACCTCTTCTCGTCGACGGAGACGCGAGCGCATCCGCGCACGAAGGTACTCCCAGCTGCCGCTTCGGAACTGGCTCCGAATGGATACCCTTTCTTCGCGCTGTTCTTCTACTGCGGGCTCTGCCCGCCTTTCTCTGAATTTTTCTGTGATATCATGAACACCTACGGGTTCCGCCTCCTTGACTTCACCCCCAATGCCGTTCTGACCATGGCAGTTTTCGCACATCTCTGCGAAAACTTTGTCGGAGTCTATCCAAACGTAGCTCTTTTCCGCCACTTCTTTATGCCCCGAGTTGAGAGAGGGGAGCCACTTGCCGGCGGAATCGCTTGGATCTCGAGGACTGGCAAGAAGGAAGCTTATCTGGAGGGAGAGCTCCGTAGCAAGTGGGAGGAATGGAGGGCAGACTGGTGCTGGATTGTCGAGGAGAACCCGCAGCCATTTACCGCCCAGCGCCAAACCCCAGTAGTGCGCGGCAACGATTGGAGCAGCGTGGCCCCGGAAGACGCTAGGCTAAAGATTGCCGTCACCCGGATCCTACGCCTTAGACTTGTCGGCTTTATCGTAGGCGCCGCTGGCGCGGATTTTCTTCGCCGCCACATCGCCCCGCAGAGAGGAGGAGACCCGCCGGGAGTTCCGAATGCGGCGGATATCATGAGGCTGCGCCGGGCCTCAACTTCAACTTCACCGTTTTGAACTGGACGCGATGCTCTTGGAACTGTTCAAGCACGATCCTGATCATCCCGAAATGTTCTCGTTGCCGAGGGTGTCGCTCGCAGCAACAATTCCTCGCCGACCGCATCCGGTAATGATAACGCCAGCGACTCGCATGGAATTGTCCCAACCTGGCAAGAGCCTGCAGAGGACGTCGTGCGGGAGTTCTTTGATGGCTTGGTAGAAGTGCCGGTCCGCCCCGATGAACAGAGGAGCCTCACCCGCGACACCACCGATAATGAGATGCAGCGCATCGCCACCAGGCTGGAAGAGGCGGCAGCAGCCGCTGCCGCGGGCGAGTTTGGATTCACCGTGGAGGAGGCAGAGGCAGAAGAGGCGGCAAGCCTTGTCGAGCGAGAGGAGCTTGCCGGCGAGGAAGAGCTTGTCGGGCCTGAAGCTGAGTCGAGCGAGCCCGCGAGGCGCCTCCTCCCCTTCGCATAGCTTGCCGCAAGCGGAGCCCCCAGCTCCACTAAGAAGGCGCCTCCGCAAGGCCGGAGACGAGTGGGGCGGCAGACGGGCCAACAGCCGCCGCCACAGCGACGCGCGCTTCCACCGCGCAAGCACTGCTGCTGGAGCACCTCACGCTGCTGCGGCAATCGGAGCGGGCCCTCCGGCCACCGCTTCGCTCCCGCCAAGCGGCCAAGGGAACCCACTCTCCGCCTCGTCGACCGAGGCGAGCCGAATTTGATCTCTCCGCCAGCTCCGACGAGGAAGAAGAAGAGTAAGATTCTTTGTTGTACTTGTAGTTCTTCAATTTGTTGCTTTGTCTTGTATCTGATTTTCTTCACTCAACCCATTCCTTTTCGTGACGCTGGCCCGAGAGCGTCAAGAGAGCCAAGGTCCCGTGATTGTCATCGAGGACGAACCTACCATGCGACAACAGGAGGCGCGTCCGAGACCACCTTGCCGGACCCGGCAACTCTCCCTCAAAGCAGCCCCCAGCGCAGCCCCCATCGTAATTATATGGTTTACTTCCTGCTGTTAGGCGTGCATGGGTGCTCTTTCTTTGCTGATATCTCGATCGTTGGTTTGTGTAGGAGCAGAGCAGCCTCACCAGAGTGCCCGAAGCCGCCCCGAAATGCCATCTGCTTGACTACACCGCCAAGGAGGATTCCCGGCAAGGGAGCGCTTCTCCGCAAGGGCAGTTCTCCGCAAGGGACAGCTCTCCGCAAGGGACAGCACCAGCGATCCCCGGTGGTGGAGACCATGATCAGAGACCCCAAAGACAGTAATCCTCTTGCTTGAAAACTTCCCTTGGGTTCTTCTTCTTCTGATTTTCTTTTGAATATTCGCTGACTTTTCTTTCTTTTCTGGTCGCCGATCCATCTCGCCACAGAGCCAATGGAGACCGAGGTCACCGGGCGAGGAGGACGCCACAAGGCAATACCGACGACGCCATCACACCAAGAAGAAGCCGGCGCTGATGATCCCGGCCGCGGAGAGGCCGCCAAAGCTGCCGCCGCAGAAGCCGGGCGAGGGTCCGGCGATCGACCGACGGCCCCGAGGCCGCAGGAGCGCCAGCGCCACGCCGACCGCCGATCCTCCGCCGCTGCTGCAGCGCCAGTTCAAGAGCCCCAGCCCGCGCCACTCAAGGTCGGCGATGGCGCCTTCATCAAGCTCCTCGGGCGCCGAGCTCTGTGGCGCCGATCAAGGAGAAACCTTTGATGAAGAGCTGCTCGCCTCCGCTGGCCGACGCTGGTCGACGCGCCGAAAGCAGCAGCAGCGGCGAGCTCGAGGAGGAGCAGCTGCTGCGAAGCTGTTGTCGCTTACCGCGCCCGACAGCCCAAGCTGGAATCCCGAGAAGCGCTTTGTCGCGAAGGCGGAGCAGACATAGAGAAACGAGCGGAGGAGCTCCGGGGCCTCAACCAGGAAGCTCTCCGGTCCCTGGCAAAGGAGCGGGAGCAAATCGCCGAGGAGCGTAAAGCCTTCCTCCTCGAGAAGGCTGAAGCTGAAGAGCAACAGCGGAAGGTTAATCTTGACAGCCACAAGGAGGATCTTGCCGCGCGCGAGCAAACATTTGGCGGGGCTCTCAAGGAAGCAAAGGATGCTGCCGCAACAGCCGAGGCTGCCAAGGAGCTGGAGACGAAGGTGACGTAGCTGGAGGCCAATCTCAAGGAGAGCGGCGAGGAGCTTGCTGCACTCAAGCGGGAGCGCGAGAAGGACGCCTACACTCTTGGCGAGCTGCAGGGTCGTCTCGCCGAGAGGAGCAAGGAGCTTAGCGCCGCCAAGGTCCAACGCAGATCTTGAGTTGAAGCTGACTACTTTGACCCAGACGCTGGACGGCGCCAGGGAGCAGGAGGTGGCCTTGAAGGAGAAGATCAAGGCCGATGAGGCGCTGCTGGGCGGAAGCTTGCCGCCTGTAACACTTTTAGGGAGAATGTGGAGCATCGGACCGAGGGTCTCGTGGATGTTGCCGCAGCCATCGACAGGAGCTGGCGAATCGGGATGGAGGATCTCGGTATTCCTCCGATGAGCACCTCCAACCCAGCGCCAAGCTCAGCTTGTTCTTCAAAGGCGCATGACGGCCCTCCAGCGACTCGGGAAGAGATCCCGGCAGCTGGTCGACGAGTCGCGCCAGATCTGCGCGGGAGCTCTTCAAAAGGTGCTGATGAAGGTGGCCTTCCGCAACCCAGGCCTCAACCTCACCAACGTCCTCAAGACCTTGCCGCCGGATGCTGATGTGGAAGCGCTCAAGACCCTTGTCGCACCCATTGTGGGCAAGGTGAGCAAGATCAAGAGGATTGAGGGTGATCGCATAGATTAGGCCGCCCGTTTTCTCTTTTTCTTGCCGCTGCTGGTCATGTTATGAGAACAATCTATTAGAGCTGCGGCAAGCTATCTTGTAATATAACTCTATTTCGGGTAGTGATTGCTATGTTATTTCCTTTACTTGATTCCTTCCTTTGTATGTTTTTGCCTCACGCTTTTAGGGAACTTGTCGACGCAGCACCTTAGTCATGAAGCTGAGTCTTGGACGCCAAGAGCCTGTCAAGCGGTGCCGCTACCGACAAGAAACCTTGTCGCAACTAGTCGCAGCTCACTTAAGTTGTTGAGCGGACTCGAAACAAAGTAAGGGCGCAACTAGCTACGAGTTGGTTCCTCCGCGCACAGGTTTTCCATACAAAGTACGGTCGTTCGAGGAAGATAACTTAAAAAAAATTAAATTGATTGCTCAAATTTTAGCAACTTAGCTTTTCTGTCGTTTGCTTCCCGGTAAGGCGAGACTTCCTCGAGCGACGCTTGGTCCACAGCATTATCTTCTCCTTTCCCCCCGGCAAACTTGTGGGCGAGGGAACCTTCCTTTCTTTGAGAAAGAGAAAGAAGAGAAAATAAAGTTATGGAGCTTCGCGGCTCGTTATTGCTTACCGGGGGTAGGCGCTGCACAAAGTGTCAGATAACGCATGCAGAAAATAGGGTAGAAAGCATGAAATTGACAAGATGTGCGGAGCACATGAGCTTTACTTATGCACGGGGTCTGCGCCCGGCTTTGTACAAAGGATTACATGCAACATCGGCAAGACTTGTACAAAAGGTGGTCGCCGGAACCGGTTCCGGCAACCGCACCCTACGGGTAAAACTTACGAAGATGCTCAATGTTCCATGAGTTGCTCACCGAATGCCATCTTCGGTCTCAAGGCGGACAGCGCCAGCCTAGTGACTCGCTTCACCCGTAAGGGTCCTCCCACTTCAAGGCCAACTTGTTGGAATTCTTGGCGGACTGAACGCTACCAAGAACAAGGTTGCCTTCCTCGAGACTTCCGCATTAACTTTGCGGCTATGGTAGCGGCGCAAAGCTTGCCGGTATCAAGCAGCTCGTCAATGGCTCAAGACGGTCCTCCTCAAGGAGCAAGGTTTCATCTTGTCGCAATCGCTCTTGCTCAGCTCATCATAAGCGAGCACTCAAGGTGACCCGTGATACGAAGTTCCGTGGGGAGAACTGCTTCGCCCATAAACTAGAGCGAAGGTGTCCGCCGCTGGCTCGATTTGGCGCCGCCTGATCGACCAAAGAACCACCGCAGCTCCTCAATCCAGTTTCTTCCGCACTTGTGCAGCCTGTCGAAAGTCCTGGTCTTGAGTCCGCGCAGCACTTCAAGATTCGCCTCTCCGCTTGACCGCTACTTCTGGATGAGCAATGTTAAGGCAGACCTTGGCGCCAAGATCTTGGACGTACTGCATGAAGATCCTGTCGGGGAAGCTGATCCACGAACACCTATGGGACCGGCGGACCGAGCCCCTTTCGGTTCGGCGGGGGGCGGAGATCGCACGAAGAGCAGATCGAGGCGAAGCACACGAGCAGTTTACCCAGCTTCGGAGCTCTCCGGAGAGATAACACTCCTACTGCTGCATGTCTGAGTGTATTGAGTTCTCGCTTGGGAGCGTTGAGTGCTACAGTACACACCAGCTGCTAACGAGACCTAGCGTGAGTGTTTTCTGCCTTCGAACACCCCTCTACGTTGCGCATGGGCCTCCTTTTATATGCTCAAGGGGTTTCCGACAGGTGGCAATGTAGACAAGGGTAAAAATGGAAAAGGGATTGTGGTTGGTACATCTACCTGTATAGTGTATCATACCTAACCCTGACGGCAGGGGACAAAGGCATTAAATGCCCGTCTACGTCGCCCAAACAGTGCAAACAGGGACCGTTAGGGGCGCCACCGCTTGCCACGAAGGCAATCTTGTCATTGCCACATCGCTGCTCTCACCGGGTCAAGACAGCCTCTTGCCACGCTGCGCTTGGAAAGGTCCTGTGGCGACACGTTAGTGGATGTGCTGGAGCGCAGTACGGAGTGGTAATCTGCCGCAAGCGCCTTTGCCGCGTTGTTGCCTTGCCGCGTCCGGAAGCTTGTCGCTGCCGGGCCTTGCCGGACGCGTGGCGCGTCGCGGCAAGTTCCTTGAGATGTCTTGTTATCCTTCCCGCAAGCTCCTCTTGCCGGGCCTTGTCTCCTTGGCTTAAATACTTTGTTCTTGAATGGCTCCAAAGGAACCACGGAGTACCTTGGCGGTCACCCGCAAACCTTGCTGCTGGTGTGCAGAATCGCTCAGGCACAAGTTCGGGATACTAGGGTACCCCTACTCTAGTACACCGACAGATCCAATAGGTTTAACTTGGCACAAACACTAATTAAAAGATAAACTCACATCTAAACAGGGGCTAGATGGATTATTTATTCCTAAACAGAAACAAAAACAAAAAACACAAAATAAAATTGGGTTGCCTCCCAACAAGCGCTATCGTTTAACGCCCCTAGCTAGGCATAAAAGCAAGGATAGATCTAGGTATTGCCATCTTTGGTAGGCAATCCATAAGTGGCTCGCATTATAGATTTATATGGTAATTTTATTTTATTTCCAGGGAAGTGTTCCATGCCCTTCTTTAAGGGAAATTGGAATCTAATATTCCCTTCCTTCATATCAATAATTGCACCAATCGTTCTAAGGAAAGGTCTACCAAGAATAATAGGACATGAAGGATTGCAATCTATATCAAGAACGATAAAATCTACGGCACATAATTCCTATTTGCAACAATAAGCACATCATTAATTCTTACCATAGGTTTTTTAATAGTGGAATCCGCAAGATGCAAGTTTAGAGAGCAATCATCAAAATCACGGAAATCTAGCAAATCACATAAAGTTTTGGGAATAGTAGAGACACTAGCACCCAAATCACACAAAGCATGAAACTCAAAATCTTTAATTTTAATTTTAATAGTAGGTTCCCACTCATCATAGAGTTTTCTAGGGATAGAAACTTTCAACTCAAGTTTTTCTTCATAAGATTGCATCAAACCATCAACAATGTGTTCGGTGAAGGCCTTATTTTGACTATAAGCATGAGGAGAATCTACCACGGATTGCAACAAGGAAATACAACCAATCAAAGAGAAATTTTCATAATTAAATTCCTTGAGATCCAAAATAGTGGGTTTAGCAACATCTCGATTTTTATTTCTTCCAATCCCACTTTTATCAGTTTCATCATCAAGATCTAAGAACTCTGAATTCTTAGAACGCCTTCTAGGTAAAGGAAGATCATATTCAGTTTCATCAAGATTCATATTGCAAAACAAAGATTTAATAGGGGACACATCAATAACTTTTAGATCTTCATCTTGATTTTCATAGGAATTGGAAGAACACACTTTAATAAAGCATCTTTGGAAGCACGCATCCTAGCAGTTCTTTCCTTGCACTTATCAATGGAAATTCTCATGGCTTTGAGAGACTCATTGATATCATGCTTAGGAGGAATAGATCTGAGCTTTAAAGAATCAATTTCAAGAGAAATTCTATCAACGTTTCTAGCCAAATCATCAACTTTAAGCAATTTCTCTTCAAGCAAAGCATTAAAATTCTTTTGTGAATTCATAAACTCTTTAACACTACTCTCAAATTCAGAGGGCATCTTATTAAAATTTCCATACGAGTTGTTGTAGGAATTTCCATAATTATTAGAAGGATTAATAGGATAAGGCCTAGGATTAAAATTCCCTCTATAAGCGTTGCTTCCAAAACTATTCCTACCAACAAAATTCACATCCATAGATTCATTATTATTCTCAAGCAAAGTAGATAAAGGTATATCATTGGGATAAAGAGGAGTATTTTTAGGACCAAACATCTTCATAAGTTCATCCATCTTTTCACTCAAAACATTGATTTCTTCTATAGCATGCACCTTTTTACTAGAAGATCTTTCGGTGTGCCATTGAGAATAATTAGACATAATATTATCAAGCAATTTGGTAGCATCTCCTAACGTAATTTCCATAAACGTGCCTCCATGCGCCAATCTAAAAGATTTCTAGAAGCAAAATTCAATCCGCATAAAAATTTGTATGATCATCCATAAATTCAAACCATGAGTAGGGCAATTATGAAGCATTAATTTCATTCTTTCCCAAGATTGGGCAACATGCTCATGATCAAGTTGTTTAAAATTCATGATATCGTTCCTAAGAGTGATAACCTTAGCGGGAGGAAAATACTTAGAGATAAAAGCATCTTTGCACTTGTTCCAAGAATCAATACTATTTTTAGGCAAGGATGAAAGCCAAACTTTAGCACGATCTCTAAGTGAAAACGGAAATAACTTCAATTTGACAATATTGTTATCCGTATCTTTCTTCTTTTGCATATAACACAAATCAACACAATTGTTTAGATGAGTAGCGGCATCTTCACATAACAAGATTCAACAAAGCGGTACTGATTTCACAAGACTCGTCATTATTAAAGGAGCAATCGAAGTACTAAGGAAATCATTATTATTGGTATTCGAGAAATCACACAATTTGGTATTATCTTCCTCCATGGCAACAAGTAATCCAACACACAAGCAAACAGAAGGCAATGGGAAAAAGGGGAGGAGATTGGGAACGATTAAAGCGTAAGTGGGGAGAGGAAAACGAGAGGCAAATGGCAAATAATGTAATGGGAGAGATAGGGATTGCGATAGGTACTTGGTATGGTTGACTTGCTTGCATGAGCCTCCCCGACAACGGCGCCAGAAATTCTTCTTGCTACCTCTTGAGCACTGCGTTGGATTTCCCCAAAGAGGAGAGGATGATAGAGCAAAGTAGCGTAAGTATTTCCCTCAGTTTTTGAGAACCAAGGTATCAATCCAGTAGGAGACCACACGCAAGTCCCTCGTACCTGCACAAAACGATAGCTACTCGAAACCAACGCTTAGGGGTTGTCAATCCCTTCACGGTCACTTACGATAGTGAGATCTGATAGAGATGATAAATAATATTTTTGGTATTTTTTGATAGATAGATGCAAAGTAAGTAAAAGCAAAGTAAAAGCATGATCAATTGATCGATATGCGAGTATATGGCAATGATGATCTTGAGGAAGTGAGGTGAGCGAGTTCAAGATGAGTATCTTGTGCGCCTGTGCTCACCATCCTGTGACTCCCACCTCGTGACCACCTCCTCGAGTAGGGGCACTTCGTGACCACCTCTCGCACTTTGAGTAGGTCTGTCTTCGGATCACGCTCGATTGAAAACACGTTTTGGTAGTTCATCTGCTTAGACTGCTCGATATTCTGCAAACACCAAATAGGCAAAATAATACTTGTACTGGGCTCGGTTAATAGTTGTCCTAAAGTAATATAGTGGTAATAAAGCCCATTATTGCTCCATGCTACTTTATCTACTGTTTTGGACTATATTGGGCTTTATTTTCCACTTTTATATTACTTTTGGGACTAACCTATTAATCGGAGGCCCACCCTGTAATTGCTGTTTTTGCCTTTTTCAAGGTTTCAAGAAACAAATATCAAACGGAGTCCAAACGGAATGAAACCTTCGAAACGTGATTTTCTCAATTTAACGTGATCCAGAGACTTGGACCCACGCCAAGGAACATCGGATGCGGTCACGAGGGTGGGGCGCCTCAGGGCGCTACCGCCCTCGTGGGCCCCCGATGCTCCACCGACGCATTCTTGCTCCTATATATACCTACGCACTCCCAAACGATCGTAACAGGAGCCAAAACCTAATTCCACCGCCGAACTTCCTGATCCACGAGATCCCATCTTGGGGCCTATTCCTGAGTTCACGAGGGGGCATCCACCACGGAGGGCTTCTACATCAACACCATAGCCTCCGGCGAAGTGTGAGTAGTTTACTTCAGACCTTCGGGTCCATAGCTAGTAGCTAGATGACTTCTTCTTTTTTGATCTCAATACAATGTTCTCGCCTCTCGTGGAGATCTATTCGATGTAATCTTCTTTTATGTGTGTTTGTTGAGACCGATGAATTGTGGGTTTATGATCCAGCTTATCTATGAATAAAATTTTATCTTCTCTGAATTCTTTTATGTATGATTGAGTTATCTTTGCAAGTCTCTTCAATTATCCGCTTGGTTTGGCCAACTAGATTGCTAGTTCTTGCAATGGGAGAAGTGCATGGCTTTGGGTTCAATCTTATGTGTCCTTACCCAAAGGATGTAAGGGGTTGCAAGGCACGATTGTATTGTTGCCATCGAGGATAACAAGATGGGGTATTTATCATATTGCATGAATTTATTCCTCTACATCATGTCATCTTGCTTAAGGCGTTACTCTGTTTTTAACTTAATACTCTAGAGGCATGCTGGATAGCGGTCGATGAGTGGAGTAATAGTAGTAGATGCAGAATCGTTTCGATCTAATTGTCTCGGACATGATACCTATATACATGATCATACCTAGATAACCTCATAACTATGCTCAGTTCGGTCAATTGCTCAACTGTAATTTGTTCACCCACCGTAGAATATTTATGCTCTTGAGAGAAGCCACTAGTGAAACCTATGGCCCCCGGGTCTATTCTCATCATATCAATCTTCATCACTTTTATACTTGCTTTGTTTTTACTTTGCCTTTACTTTTTTACTTTGCATATTTATACCAAAAATGCCAAAAATATTATCTCTATCACATCTCACTCTCGTAAGTGACCGTGAAGGGATTGACAACCCCAATCGCTTGGTTGCAGTAGCTATCGCTTTGTGTAGGTACGAGGGACTTGTGCCCGGCCTCCCATCGATTGATACCTTGGTTCTCAAAACTGAGGGAAATACTTACGCCACTGTGCTGCATCATCCTCTCCTCTTCGGGAAAACCAACGCAAGCTCAAGACGAGCAAGAAGGATTTCACGCTGCTGTCGGGAGTCTACGCAAAAGTCAACATACCAAGTATCCATCACAATCCTTATCTCTCGATTACATTATTTGCCATTTGCCTCTCGCTTTCCTCTCCCCACTTCACCCTTGCCGCTTTATTCGCCTCTCTTTCCCAACCTCCTCCTCTCTTTCCGCTTGCCTTCCTGCTACCATGGCGAATCAAAAGAACTACGGGTTTTCTCCCGAACTCTAGTGCCTTGGATAACCCCTCTATCCTCTCTAAGCTCATAAATAATGATGCTATAGAAAGACCCACTGGGGTCATTAATGAGAGCTTGAATAATTTTAATGAGGATGACTGTGGAATTTTTCGCTATTTACTTGATGAGTCTTTAAAAGATGCTTGGGATAGGTTATTAAGGATTCGGGATAGCTATGTGCCACAATATCAAATTGAAATTTACTTAAAAAGTTTTTATGTTGGCTTGCCCGCTTCCTTCAAACAAGTTTTAGATTCCATCTTTGAAGAAGGTTTTCTTGAAGGGGATGCCATAGATAACTATGAAAAAATGAAAACCATATTTGGGCACCCTATGAATGATAAGGTTGAATCAACTACTCTTTTGTGCTTTTATCAAAATGAAATTATTAAAGAGATGAAGTCTAGTTTAGAGGCAAATTTCCGTAATGTGCTTAATCTTACTTCTTCCATTAATGGCCATGTGCTCAACTTAAATATAAGAATGAATGCCATAGAAAGGAGATCCTCCTCTCCGAGTGCCAAAGATGGCAATACCTAGATCTATCCTTGCTTTTATGCCTAGCTAGTGGCGTTAAACGATAGCGCTTGTTGGGAGGCAACCCAATTTTATTTTTAGTTTTTTGTTTTTGCTTCTGTTTAGGAATAAATAATCCATCTAGCCTCTGTTTAGATGTGGTTTTATCTTTTAATTAGTGTTTGTGCCAAGTTAAACCTATTGGATCTTCTTGGATGATAGTTATTTGATCTTGCTGTAATTTCCAGAAACTTTGCTCAGTGCCCGAATTGTTAAAACTCACCAGAACATGATAAAATAATGATTCTAATTTCTTCTGATCAATAAACAAACTTTCCAGGTCTTCAAATTTTGGTAGAATTTTTGGAGTTCCATAAGTTTGCGTTAGTTACAAATTACTACAGACTGTTCTGATTTTGACAAATTCTGTTTTGCGTGTGTTGTTTGCTTATTTTATTGAATCTATGGCTAGTAAAATAGTTTATGATCCATAGAGAAGTTGGAATACAGTAGGTTTAACACCAATATAAATAAAGAATGAGTTCATTACATTACCTTGAAGTAGTCTTTTGTTTTCTTTCTCTAACGGAGCTCACGAGATTTCTATTGAGTTTTGTGTTGTGAAGTTTTCAAGTTTTGGGTGAATTCTTTTGATGGATTATGGAACAAGGAGTGGCAAGAGCGTAAGCTTGGGGATGCCCATGGCACCCCCAAGATAATACAAGGACACCAAAAAGTCAAAGCTTGGGGATGCCTCGGAAGGCATCCCCTCTTTCGTCCACTTCCATCGGTAATTTACTTGGAGCTATATTTTTATTCACCACATGATATGTGTTTTGCTTGGAGAGTCTTGTATTATTTGCGTCTTCGCTTGTTAGTTTACCACAATCATCCTTGCTGTACACACCTTTTGAGAGAGCCATACATGAATTGGAATTTGATAGAATACTCTATGTGCTTCACTTATATCTTTTGAGCTTGATAGTTTTGCTCATAGGGCTTCACCTACATCTTTTTGAGCGTGATAATTTTTGCTCTAGTGCTTCACTTAGATCTTTTAGATCACGTTGGTGGATTTGTTTTAAAGAAACTTGATCTCTCATGCTTCACTTAGATTATTTTGAGAGTCGTTAATAGCATGGTAATTTGCTTAATGTTAATATACTTGGTATTCAAGATATGTGAAACTTTCTTTTGAGTGCGTTGAATACTAAGATAAGTTTGATGCTTGATAATTGTTTTGAGATATGAATATGGTGATATTAGAGTCATGCTAGTTGAGTAGTTGTGAATTCAAAGAATACTTGTGTTGAAGTTTGTGATTCCCGTAGCATGCACGTATGGTGAACCGTTATGTGATGAACTCGGAGCATGATTTATTTATTGATTGTCTTCCTTATGAGTGGCGGTCGGGGACGAGCGATGGTCTTTTCCTACCAATCTACCCCCTAGGAGCATGCGCGTAATACTTTTCTTTGATAACTTCTAGATTTTTGCAATAAGTATATGAGTTCTTTATGACTAATGTTGATTCCATGGATTATACGCACTTTTTCCCATCCTTCCACCATTGCTAGACTCTCTAATACCGCACACCTTTCGCCGGTATCATACGCCCACCATATACCTTCCTAAAAACAGCCACCATACCTACCTATCATGGCATTTCCATAGCCATTCCGAGATATATTGCCATGCAACTTTCCACCATTCCTTTTATTATGACACGCTCCATCATTGTCATATTGCTAGCATGATCACGTAGTTGACATCGTATTTGTGGCAAAGCCACCGTTCATAATTCTTTCATACATGTCACTCATGTTTCATTACATATCCCGGTACACCGCCGAAGGCATTCATATAGAGTCATATTTTGTTCTAAGTATCGAGTTGTAATTGTTGAGTTGTAAGAAAAATAAAAGTGTGATGATCATCATTATTAGAGCATTGTCCCAAGTGAGGAAAGGATGATGGAGACTATGATTCCCCCACAAGTCAGGATGAGACTTCGGGCGACAAATAAAAAAAAGAGGCCATAAAAAAGAGAAAAGGCCCAAAGAAGGGACAATGTTACTATCCTTTTACCACACTTGTGCTTCAAAGTAGCACCATGATCTTCATGATAGAGAGTCTCTCATTTTGTCACTTTCATATACTAGTGGGAAATTTTCATTATAGAACTTGGCTGGTATATTCCAATGATGGGCTTCCTCAAATGCCCTAGGTCTTCGTGAGCAAGCGAGTTGGATGCACACCCACTTAGTTTCTTTTGTTGAGCTTTCATATACTTATAGCTCTAGTGCATCCGTTGCATGGCAATCCCTACTCACTCACATTGATATCTATTGATAGGCATCTCCATAGCCCGTTGATACGCCTAGTTGATGTGAGACTATCTTCCTCCTTTTTGTCTTCTCCACAACCACCGTTCTATTCCACATATAGTGCTATATCCATGGCTCACGCTCATGTATTGCGTGAAGATTGAAAAAGTTTTGAAAATGTTAAAGTATGAAACAATTGCTTGGCTTGTCATCGGGGTTGTGCATGATTTAAATACTTTGTGTGGGGAAGATGGAGTATAGCCAGACTATATGATTTTGTAGGGATAACTTTCTTTGGCCATGTTATTTTGAGAAGACATAATTGCTTAGTTGGTAGACTTGAAGTATTATTATTTTTATGTCAATATGAACTTTTGTCTTGAATCTTTCGGATCTGAATATTCATTCCATGATTAAGAAGATTTACATTGAAATTATGCCAAAGTATCACTCCGCATCAAAAATTCTCTTTTTATCATTTACCTACTCGAGGACGAGCAGGAATTAAGCTTGGGGATGCCGGATACGTCTCCAACGTATCTATAATTTTTGATTGGCCCATGCTACTTTATCTATTGTTTTGGACTATAATGGGCTTTATTTTCCACTTTTATATTACTTTTGGGACTAACGTATTGACCGGAGGTGTCGGTGTCGAAACCGGCGGATCTCGGGTAGGGGGTCCCGAACTGTGCGTCTAGGCGGATGGTAACAGGAGACAAGGGACACGATGTTTTTACCCAGGTTCGGGCCCTCTCGATGGAGGTAAAACCCTACTCCTGCTTGATTAATATTGATGATATGGGTAGTACAAGAGTAGATCTACCACGAGATCAGAGAGGCTAAACCCTAGAAGCTAGCCTATGGTATGATTGTTGTTCGTACTACGGACTAAAACCCTCCAGTTTATATAGGCACCGAAGAGGGTTAGGGTTACACAGAGTTGGTTACAATGGTAGGAGATCTACATATCTGTATCGCCAAGCTTGCCTTCCACGCCAAGGAAAGTCCCATCCGGACACAGGACGAAGTCTTCAATCTTGTAACTTCATAGTCCAGGAGTCCGGCCAAAGGCTATAGTCCGACTATCCGGACACCCCCTAATCCAGGACTCCCTCAGTAGCCCCTGAACCTGGCTTCAATGAGACGAGTCCGGCGCGCATATTGTCTTCGGCATTGCAAGGCGGGTTCCTCCTCCGAATACTTCATAGAAGATTTTGAACACAAGGATAGTGTCCGACTCTGCAAAATAAGTTCCACATACCACCGTAGAGAGAATAATATTCACACCTGTCGGTGTACAGAAAGAAGGGTACATCTTTTAACTGTGCACGGGCAGTCTGAGCTGCGGGCGTCGCCACGCGAAAGCAAGGCAAGGAAGGTGAGCCAAAGCAAGGCCGAAGCCCAAAAGGAGCAGAACAACGCCAAGACCAAGACCACAAAGAGCAAAGGGGACGAAGCGAACTCCCCCGGCAAGATCCTTGCCGGGGTGTGGTTTTAGCAAACCCGACAAGGCCCTTGCCGGGGCAGCTCGCCCCACGCCTACGGAGCGGATCACCCTTGAGTCCACTGCCCCCATGGGGAAAAGGATTCGGGAGACATCCCCGCGGTGGCATGCAGATCTTTGTGAAGACATTCAAGATCACATACACACTATAGAAGACGACGGCCCTTGGCGGGATGCCAGCCAAGGAGGACCACAAGGCCCCCGGCAAGAGCCTTATCGGGGACGACAGCAGGCGCCGCGGCAAGACCCTTGCCGGGGCCCCGGCAAGAACCTTGCCGGGGCTATGACAAGGCCCTTGCCGAGGGCACCCGAAAGACCACCATCGGGCCCACGCCAGTCAAACCTTCACCGCCGTTCGCATGCAGCTGCCAACCCAACCAGTTGGGCAGGCACCTGCGTGGCGGCAAGCGGATCTCCGTGGAGACCCACCGCTGCGCCACCTCAGCTGCCTGCCTGCCTACATGGCACTGTGGGCACCGCTGGCCAGGGCGCGTGTCAACACGGAAGGGAGCGGCGACAGACGAGTCTAGGCTCTCCCCCGTCCTCGGTAAAGCAAGGAAACCTAAGAAAGACGCATTTATGGCGCCTTGTCATGTAATGCAAGGGATAAACTCGTATGGCTGTACCCTGTCCACCTCTTGTACGCCACCGTGGCAACCCCTTTTCCTATAAAAGGAGGACCAAGGCGACCAGGAGGGGGATTAGGCTTTTTGGAGTTCTTCACGCCCCATAGCTAGCTGAAGAACGCAAATAAGCTAACCACCAAAGCAAGAGTAGGGTTTTACGCATCTTGCGGCCCGAACCTGGGTAAAAGAACCCGTGTGCTATCTGTTTGATCCGCTCTTCTCATGACCCCGCGCCCTGCAACCGTAGTAGGGATTCTTGTGATCCCATAGGTGTCGTCTCCGCACCGACATCTTTGGAGCGCCAGGTAGGGGGGTGCAGTTGTGAGAATCGGCTCTAGCAGTTAGTTCGACGCTTCTTCATCATTATGGCGCCCAAGAAGAAGACGACGGTGGCGGTTGGCCCGTCGGAAGCCGGGCATCCCGTCCCAACGCGGGCGAGCAGCGGACCGGTCGCAGAAAGGACCAGGGGCGCCGTTCACGAACACCAACACCGTCCCAACAGCCGAAGTCTAGGAGGCGGCGATGTTCGTGCGCCTGGCAACGGGCTGCATGCTGCCAAATCCAAAGATGGAGCCAGGCTCTCCGCGGGTGGCGTGGGGCCTTCCAAGATCACTGCCACCCCGCTCGCGGGTGACGCGAGGGCCTCCAAGACTCCCACGCCAGCGCCGGCGCGTTCTTCTCAAGTGACGCGCGACGAACGGCGTAATCACGCCGAGGAACCCGGGCGTCGCCGCGGAAAGAGCCCCGAGCGCCACTCCCGGGATTCAGAAGACCTGCCCGCTTGTCGAGGCGCTGGAGAAGGTGGCGTGCGACCGCGGAGTCGTGATAGAGCTCCTTCTGACATGGTCAGAAGTCGAAGCGCGTCGCGATCCGTGCAGGTTTCGCTGCCACCAACGCCAGCGAAGCCACAACGCCGCGAGCTTGCTCCTCGATTTTCCTCCCACTACGGGGAAACTCGACGAATGGAGAGCCACTATCCGAAGCCTTGTTGCGGTGGCCAACAAAGACGGACCAGGTCCGGTGGAGCCCCCGGGTCGACACTCCAACGGAGTTCCACACACTAGTGGCGGGAGAGCCGGCGGCGCTGCAACCACAGTGCACTGGCCTCCTCCTCGCCCGGTACCGCGGACGCCCGCCCGTCCCGACGTTACGGGCGACGAGATCTCCGTAGCATCGTCCGACCCGCGGGCCCACCGTGACCAACGCCAAGTTCTTCGGGAACGAGAACATGAAGACGCTCGAACCACTATCGAGCGCCGGCGCGGAGCGCGCCACCAATCATACAGGCGAGCAGGGCCTGCTGTGAGCCACCCGGCACCGGGGAGCCCTGGAGGCTTACCCTACGAGGTAGGCTGCCTGGCTTTTACCCATGAGCTGCGGCAGTTCCAGCTTGCCCTCCATCGCACCTTTAAACCCGATGTGGGCGAGAAATGCGATGGCAAGACCCACCGTCCGAGTTCTCGGCGTCTACACCATCGCGATGCAAGCTGCGGAGCCAGCGACGATAAGGTGCTTGCGAATTACTTCCATTGGCTCTTAAACCCAACGCCATGTCGTGGTTGGCGACTTGCCATGAGACTCTATTTCCTCCTGGTCGGATTTGTGCCATGAGTTCGTGGGCGCCTTTTCTGGAGGCCACCAAGCCCATGGCCAAGCAAGTGACCTGCACGTCATTCCCCAGAAGGGAGGCGAGAGTCTCCGCAAGTATATTCAGAGGTTCAGCCGGAGTGCAAGACAATATCCTCGATGTTCACCTGCCGCCATCATCGGTAGCGCTCCATCGAACGTGTAATCGCAAGATGCGCGAAGAGCTGGCAATGAACAAGGTGAGAGATGTTGCAGAACTCTATGTTCTTGCTGACAATCGGGCTGAGGAGGGAAGGAAGTACCCTGGCGAAGACGCCGACGTGGAAACCGACTCCTCAAATGAGGATATTGCCGCCCCGGCGAAGAAAGGCCGGCGCCGCAACAGGAAGCGCAAAGGAAAAGCCGTGCTTGCCGTCGAGGGATCTGATGACGCCGGCTCCACCAAGAAAACCAAGGCGACGACCCGGCAAGGAGGTTGCGGATGTGTCGCCTGCCGGGCCTTGGCGGCTACCGAGAAGCCAGGAAACTCCGACAAGCGATACTGCAAGATCCATCGCACCAAAGGCCATGCTCTCCAGGACTGCCGACAGGTTGAGCTCCTCGCTAAAAAGCAGAGGGCCGAGTATACGAGGCGAGACAAGGAGAAGGGCCCAGACGGTGCTGAGGGGTCCGGCAAGAAGCGTGACGGCCAGGCGGGCCGTCGCGGCAAGGACAAGCAACAGGAGAGGCCCGCCCGGGGCCGTGACAGAAAGCCAGAAGACGATGATCACAAAGAGGGCGACGAATCCGGCGACCAAGAGTTTCATAAAGCTACAGAGGCCGTGTGCGTCAACGGCGGCGGCTCGCTGCATACTTCTCACCGCCGGCTTAAATAGTGGGCACGAGAGATCACAGCAGCAGAGCCGTCGTTTGATGCCCAAAGGCCGCTGAAGTGGTCCAGCACACCTATCATCTTTGACACTAAGGACCACCCTGATCGCACCACTGCGGTCCGGTGCTTGCCATTGTTGGTTTCACCAACAATACGCAACCTCAAGGTGACGAAGATGCTAGTCGATGGCGGGGCCGGTCTAAACCTGATCTCGCCTGCCGTGATCGATAAACTGCAGATTCCCGATGGAGATCTCGAAGAGACGGGCACGTTTCAGGGGGTAAACCCGGGAAGAAGCCAACCCAAGGGAAAGGTCACGTTGCCCGTGACTTTTGGAAGCAACCTGAACTTCAGGATGGAGAGGATCGTGTTCGATGTTGCCAAGATCCCCTTGCCCTACAACGGGATCCTTGGCCGCCCAAGATCAGCCAAGTTCATGGCGGCGTCACACTCGCGCTACAACACCACAAGATGCCGGGACCTGTGACGATCATCACCATCCCCTCCGACAAGAAAGATGCGTTGATTTGCGTTGACCAATTATACCAGCAAGCGGTTGCAGCAGCAGCTGCTGCTAGGGCGCTTGCTCCTGCCGCTGGGACCCCGGGAGCGAAGAAGAAGAAGAAGACCGATGAGGCCTCGGACACCCACTCCGGCAAGCGCACCTCTTCGGAGTGTAGCGCTGCCGTCGAGGACATACCAGAGAGCTCCACCGGCGGAAACAAGAAGCCCAGGGCCATACCGCCGGGAACCAAGAAGGTTTCTGTCAATGAGGACGGCACGGGAGGAGCTTTTACCATAAGCTCCACCCTCGACGACAAATAGGAAGACGCGCTCGTCACCTTCCTGCGGCGAATGTCGATGTGTTTGCATGGCAAGCTTCCGACATCCCGGTGTTCCTGTGGAGGTGATTGAGCACCACCTGCTGTATGTCCTCATCGCGGCCCGTCAAGCGAAGGTCGAAAGCAAGCTTTGGAACGACAAGAGTTCATCACGAAGAGATCCGGAAACTGGAAGCGGCGGGTTTGGTAAGAGGAGTGCTCCATCCAACGTTGTTGGCCAATCCGGTCGTGGTGCGCAAGGAAAATGGGAAGTGGAGACTGTGTATTGATTACACAGACATCAATAAGGCTTGCCCTAAAGACCCCTTCCCATTGCCGCGCATCGACCAGATTGTTGACTCCACGGCTGGGTGTGATCTGCTGTCATTCCTCGACGCCTACTCCGGCTACCACCAGATCTTCATGACAAGAGAAGACGAAGAGAAGACATCATTCATCACCCCATGTGGTATGTATTGTTTCATGCGGATGCCTTTCGGGTTGAAGAGTGCTGGTTCGACGTTTGCAAGGGCGGTCCAGATTGGTTTTGAACCCCAGCTCCATAGAAATATGGAGGCTTATATGGATGACATAGTGGTCAAAACCAAGGACAGGGCAACCCTCATATCGGATTTGCAAGAAACATTTGCAAACCTGCGCAAGATCAATCTCAAGCTGAACCCTGAGAAGTGTGACTTTGGTGTCCCATCCGGCAAGCTTCTCGGGTCCTTGGTGTCACAGCGTGGGATAGAAGCCAATCCGGACAAAATCAAAGCTATAGAACAGATTAAAGCACCCAAGCGAATCAAGGATGTGCGTCGGCTTGCTGGTTGCATCGCCGCCATGGGCAGGTTCATTTCCAAGTCTGTCGAGCGCGCCCTACCATTTTTCAAGATCCTGAAAAAGGCGAGCCCAATGGAGTGGACGCCAGAAGCCGAAGCAGCATTGCAAGGTTTGAAGAAATACCTCTCTTCTGCGCCGATACTAGTTGCGCCCAGGCCACAAGAACCGTTGCTGCAATACCTGGCGGCAACGGACCAAGTGGTCAGCGCTGCACTGGTGGCGCAGAGAGAGGTTGACGACGAGGAGATGGCAGCGGCGAAGCCCGACACCACCAATGCAGGGGCGACACCGCCAGTTGGAGTGCCGCCGAAGAAGAAAATGATGCAGTACCCGGTATACTTTGTCAGTTCCCTCTTGCAGGGGGCTAGATCAAGGTACTCCGGCGTGCAGAAATTGCTCTTCGGCCTCCTTATGGCCTCGAGGAAGCTGCGTCACTACTTCCAGGCGCACGAAATCACTGTCGTCACTCGCTTCCCTCTGCAACGGATATTGCACAATCCAGATGCAACGAGAAGAATTGTGGAATGGGCACTGGAGTTGTCTAGCTTTGGCCTCAAGTTTGAAAGTACCTCGACGATTCAGAGCCGAGTCCTAGCGGAGTTCATTGCAGAATGGACTGCAACACCTGACGAAGAAGCCCAAGAGACTGCTCTCCCCGGCAAAGAGGCAAGTTGCGGTTGGATCATGTACTTTGATGGAGCTTTCTCCTTACAAGGCGCCGGGGCTGGCGTACTGCTTGTCGCGCCAACCGGAGAGCACCTCAAGTACGTGATCCAGATGCACTTCCCCAGGGAGGTTTCAACAAATAATACGGCAGAGTACGAAGGGCTGCTTGCCGGTCTTAGGATCGCGGCGGACCTCGAAATCAGGAAACTCATTGTCAGGGGAGACTCACAGCTTGTCGTCAGGCAAGTCAACAAGGATTACCAGAGCCCGTTGATGAAGGCCTACGTCGATGAAGTGAGAAAGCTGGAAGAGCGTTTCGACGGGATACAGGCTGAACACGTTCCCCGAGCGGAGAACGATATCGCCAACTACCTGTCAAAACGCGCTGCCCTCAAGCTACCTGTGGAACCAGGTACCTTCGTGCTTCAGCTAACTCAGCCATCCGTTGATCCATCAACAGAGCAGAATAAGAGGAGGAAATCAGGGCCCGACAAGTACTTTTCCGCCGAGCTCCCCGAAACCGCCGGCAAGGATGCTGCCGGGGATACTGAGCCCGCCACGGGACGACTGGCTCCGGCGGAGCGTCAAGCTCTTGCCGTCGAGTCAGCCGCCCCTATCACGGAGGAGATGCCTTTAGTCCTCGCCGTCGAGCCCCAGGCTCCGGCGTGGGCTCAGCCTACCGTCCGATTCCTCCAAACAGGGGAACTACCTGAGGAGCAGGAAGAAGCGGAAAAAGTAGCCCGTCGCTCCACCATGTACCAGTTAAATCGATGGCGTTACATGCGAAAGAGGCCGAACGGTGTGAAATTGAAGTGTATCCCTCGGGAGGAAGGACTGGGGCTGTTGGCAGAGATACACGGAGGCGTATGTGGATCCCACATTGGGTCAAGGGCCCTTGCCGGCAAGGCATTTCGGCAAGGCTTCTTTTGGCCCACCACCCTCCAGGTGTTGGGAAACGTAGTAATTTCAAAAAATTTCCTACGATCACGCAAGACCATGGTGATGGCATAGCAACGAGGGGGAGAGTGTCCGTCCACGTACCCTCGTGAGACCGAAGCGAAGCGTTATATCAACGCGGTTGATGTAGTCGTACGTCTTCACGATCCGACCGATCCAAGCACCGTTACTCCGGCACCTCCGAGTTCTTAGCACACGTTCAGCTCGATGACGATCCCCGGGCTCCGATCCAGCAAAGCGTCGGGAGGAGTTCCGTCAAGACGACGGCGTGGTGGCGATCTTGATGTTCTACCGTCGCGGGCTTCGCCTAAGCACCGCTACAATATGACCGAGGTGGAATATGGTGGAGGGGGCACCGCACTGCTAAGGAACCGATCACGAAGATCAACTTGTGTGTTCTAGGGTGCCCCCCTGCCCCGTATATAAAGGAGCAAGGGGAGGGCCGCCCGCCCTAGTAAGGCGCACTAAGGGAGGGAGTCCTCCTCCTAGTAGGAGTAGGACTCCCTTCCTAGTCCTACTAGGAAGAGGGAAGGGGAAGGAAAGAGAGGGAGAGGGAGAGGGGGGGCCTCCCCCTCCAGTCAGTCGGACTCCCCATGGGGGCGCGCCACCTCCTGGTGCAGCCCTCTCTCTCCCTCTTGGCCCAATAAGGCCCATTACTTCCCGGGGGTTCCGTAACCCCTCCGCACTCCGGTTTTCTCAGAAACTTCCGAACCTTTCCGGTGTCGAATATAGCCGTCAATATATCAATATTTATGTCTCGAACATTTGAGACTCCTCGTCATGTCCGTGATCACATCCGGGACTCGAACTCCTTGGTACATCAAAATACATAAACTCATAATATAACCGTCCATCGAAACCTTAAGCGTGCGGACCCTACGGTTCGAGAACTATATAGACATGACCTAGAACCATTCTTGTTCAATAACCAATAGCGGAACCTGGATGCCCATATTGGTTCCTACATATTCTACGAAGATCTTTATCGGTCAAACCGCATAACAACATCGTTGTTCCCTTTGTCATCGGTATGTTACTTACCCGAGATTCGATCGTCGGTATCCAATACCTAGTTCAATCTCGTTACGGTAAGTCTCTTTACTCGTTCCGTAATACATCATCTCACAACTAACTCATTAGTTGCAATGCTTGCAAGGCTTATGTGATGTGTATTACCGAGAAGGCCCAGAGATACCTCTCCGACAATCGGAGTGACAAATCCTAATCTTGATTCATGCCAACTCAACATATACTTTCGGAGACACTTGTAGAGTACCTTTATAATCACCCGATTCGTTGTGATGTTTGGTAGCACACAAAGTGTTCCTCCGTAAACAGGAGTTGCATAATCTCATAGTTCTGCAGGAACTTTGTATAAGTCATGAAGATAGCATAAGCAACATACTAAGCGATCAAGTGCTAAGCTAATGAAATGGGTCATGTCAATCACATCATTCTCCTAATGATGTGATCCCATTAATCAAATGACAACACATGTCTATGGTTAGGAAACATAACCATCTTCGATTAATGAGCTAGTCTAGTAGAGGCATACTAGTGACTATCTGTTTGTCTATGTATTCACACATGTATTATGTTTCCGGTTAATACAATTCTAGCATGAATAATAAACATTTATCATGATATAAGGAAATAAATAATAACTTTATTATTGTCTACAGAGCTCCCACTCACTTTCTTGTAAATACAGGCTTCTCCAAAAGTCTGTATAAAACCATATGCTTTGATCACACTATCAAAGCGTTTATTCCAACTCCGAGAGGCTTGCACTGCACCATAAATTGATCGTTGGAGCTTGCACACTTTGTTAGTACCCTTTGGATCAACAAAACCTTCTGGTTGCATCATATACAACTCTTCTTCTAGAAATCCATTCAAGAATGCAGTTTTACATCCATTTGCCAAATTTCATAATCATAAAATCGGCAATTGCTAACATGATTCGGACAGACTTAAGCATCGCTTCGGGTGAGAAAGTCTCATCGTAGTCAACCCCTTGAACTTGTCGAAAACCTTTTGCAACAAGTCGAGCTTTGTAGACAGCTACATTACCATCGCGTCAGTCTTCTTCTTAAAGATCCATTTATTCTCAATAGCTTGCCGATCATCGGGCAAGTCTACCAAAGTCCATACTTTGTTCTCATACATGGATCCCATCTCAGATTTCATGGCTTCAAGCCATTTTGCGAATCTGGGCTCACCATCGCTTCTTCATAGTTCATAGGTTCACCATGATCTAGTAGCATGACTTCGAGAATAGGATTACCGTACCACTCAGTGCGGATTTTATTCTGGTTGATCTCTGATTCAAGTGACAACTTGATCTGAAGTTTCATGATCTTCATCATTATCTTCCTCACTAATGGTGTAGGTGTTACGAAACTGATTTCGTGACGAACTACTTTCAATAAGGGAGCTGGTACTATTACCTCATCAAGTTCCACTTTCCTCCCACTCACTTCTTTCGAGAGAAACTCCTTCTCTAGAAAGGATCCATTTTAGCAACAAATGTCTTGCCTTCGGATCTGTGATAGAAGGTATACCCAATTGTCTCCTTTGGGTATCCTATGAAGACACATTTTCCGATTTGGGTTCAAGCTTATCAGGTTGAAGTTTCTTCACATAAGCATCGCAACCCCAAACTTTCAGAAGCGACAACTTTGGTTTCTTGCTAAACCATAGTTCATAAGGCGTCGTCTCAGCGGATTTTGACGGTGTCCTATTTAACGTGAATGCGGCCGTCTCTAAAGCATAACCCCAAAACGATAGCGGTAAATCGGAAATAGACATCATAGATCGCACCATATCTAGTAAAGTACGATTCGACGTTCGGACACACCATTACGCTGTGGTGTTCCGGTGGCGTGAGTTGCGAAACTATTCCGCATTGCTTCAAATGTAGACCAAACTCGTAACTCAAATATTCTCCTCCACGATCAGATCGTAGAAACTTTATTTTCTTGTTACGATGATTTTCAACTTCACTCTGAAATTCTTTGAACTTTTCAAATGTTTCAGATTTATGTTTCATCAAGTAGATATACCCATATCTGCTTAAATCATCTGTGAAGGTGAGAAAATAACGATATCCACCACGAGCTTCAACATTCATCGGACCACACACATCTGTATGTATGATTTCCAACAAGTCTGTTGCTCTCTCCATACAACCGAGAATGGCGTTTTAGTCATCTTGCCCATGAGGCATGGTTACGCAAGTACCAAGTGATTCATAATCAAGTGATTCCAAAAGTCCATCTGTATGGAGTTTCTTCATCGTTTTACACCAATATGACCTAAGCGGCGAGTGCCACAAATAAGTTGCACTATCATTATCAACTCTGCATCTTTTGGCTTCGACATTATGAATATGTGTATCACTACTGTCGAGATTCAATAAGAATAGACCATTCTTCAAGGGTGCATGACCATAAAAGATATTACTCATATAAATAGAACAACCATTATTCTCTGATTTAAATGAATAACCGTCTCGCATCAAACAAGATCCAGATATAATGTTCATGCTCAACGCTGGCACCAAATAACAATTATTTAGGTCTAAAACTAATCCCGAAGGTAGATGTAGAGGTAGCGTGCCGACCGCGATCACATTGACTTTGGAACCATTTCCCACGCGCATCGTCACCTCGTCCTTTGCCGTGCTCGTCTATTCCGTAGTCCTGTTTGAGTTGCAAATATGAGCAATGAACCAGATCAAATACCAGTGCTACTACGAGCTCTAGTAAGGTACACATCAATAACATGTATATCACATATACCTTTGTTCACCTTGCCATCCTTCTTATCCGCCAAATACTTGGGGCAGTTCCGCTTCAAAGTCGGTTTGCTTGCAAGTAAAACACTCGGTTTCAGGCTTAGGTCCAGACTTGGGTTTCTTCTCTTGATCAGCAACTTTCTTGCTGTTCTTTTGAAGTTTCCTTCTTCTTTCCTTTGCCCTTTTCTTGAAACTAGTGGTCTTGTTGACCATCAACACTTGATGCTCTTTCTTGATTTCTACCTCCGCTGCTTTTAGCATTGCGAAGAGCTCAGAATTGTCTTAGTCATCCCTTGCATATTATAGTTCATCACGAAGCTCTTGTAGCTTGGTGGCGATGATTGGAGAATTCTGTCAATGACACTATCATCCGGAAGATTAACTCCCAGCTGAATTAAGTGATTATTATACCCGGACATTTTGAGTATGTGCTCACTTGATGAACTATTCTCCTCCATCTTGCAGCTATAGAACTTATTGGAGACTTCATATCTCTCAATCCGGGCATTTGCTTGAAATATTAACTTCAACTCTGGAACATCTCATATGCTCCATGACGTTCAAAACGTCGTTGAAGACCCGGTTCTAAGCCGTAAAGCATGGCACACTGAACTATAGAGTAGTCATCAGCTTTGCTTTTCGAGACGTTCACAACTTCGGTGCAGCTCCTGCAGCAGGCACGGCACCAGCGGTGCTTCGGGACGTAATTCTTACGGGCAGCAATGAGGATAATCCTCGAGTTACGGACCCAGTCCGTGTAATTGCTACCATCATCTTTCAACTTTGCTTTCTCAAGGAACGCATTAAAATTCAACGGAACAACAAAGACGAGCCATCTATCTACAAGAAACATAGACAAGCAAAATACTATCGGTACTAAGTTCATGATAATTTAAGTTTTAATTAATCATATTAAAACTCCCACTTAGACAGACATCTCTCTAGTCATCTAAGTGTTTACGTGATCCAAATTAACTAAACCATGTCCGATCATCACGTGAGATGGAGTAGTTTCAATGGTGAACATCACTATGTTGATCATATCTACTATATGATTCACGTTCGACCTTCGGTCTCCGTGTTCGAGGCCATATCTGCATATGCTAGGCTCGTCAAGTTTAACCTGAGTATTCTGCGTGTGCAAAACTGGCTTGCACCGTTGTAGATGGACGTAGAACTTATCACACCGATCATCACGTGGTGTCTGGGTACTCTGAACTTTTAGCAACGGTGCATACTCGGAGAACACTTCTTGATAATTTTAGTGAGAGATCATCTTATAATGCTACCGTCAAACAAAGCAAGATAAGATGCATAAAGGATAAACATCACATGCAATCAATATAAGTGATATGATATGGCCATCATCATCTTGTGCTTGTGATCTCCATCTCGAAGCACCGTCATGATCACCATCGTCACCGGTAGCGACACCTTGATCTCCATCGTAGCATCGTTGTCGTCTCGCCAACTATTGCTTCTCGACTATCGCTACCGCTTAGTGATAAAGTAAAGCAATTACATGGCGTTGCATTTCATACAATAAGCGACAACCATATGGCTCCTGCCGATTGCCGATAACTCGGTTACAAAACATGATCATCTCATACAATAAAATATAGCATCACGTCTTGACCATATCACATCACAACATGCCCTGCAAAAACAAGTTAGGCGTCCTCTACTTTGTTGTTGCAAGTTTTACGTGGCTGCTACGGGCTGAGCAAGAACCGTTCTCACCTCGCATCAAAACCACAGCGATACTTCGTCAAATAGACTCCGTTTAACCTTCTCAAGGACCGGGCGTAGCCACACTCAGTTCAACTAAAGTGAGAGAGCAGACACCCGCCAGCCACCTTTAAGCACGAGTGCTCGTAGCGGTGAAACCAGTCTCGCGTAAGCGTCTGCGTAATGTCGGTCCGGGCGCTTCATCTCACAATACCGCTGAACCAAAGTATGACATGCTGGTAGGTATGACTTGTATCGCCCACAACTCACTTGTGTTCTACTCGTGCATATGACATCAACGCATAAAACCAGGCTCGGATGCCACTTTGTTGGGAAGCGTAGTAATTTCAAAAATTTTCCTACGATCACGCAAGACCATGGTGATGGCATAGCAACGAGAGGGAGAGTGTCCGTCCCGTACCCTCGTGAGACCGGCGCGGCGTTATATCAACGCTGTTGATGTAGTCGTGCGTCTTCACGATCCGACCGATCCAAGCACCGTTACTCCGGCACCTCCGAGTTCTTAGCACACGTTCAGCTCGATGGCGATCCCGGGCTCCGATCCAGCAAAGCGTCGGGGAGGAGTTCCGTCGGCCGACGGCGTGGTGGCGATCTTGATGTTCTACCGTCGCGAGGCTTCGCCTAAGCACCGCTACAATATGACCGAGGTGGAATATGGTGGAGGGGCACCGCACACGGCTAAGGAACGATCACGAAGATCAACTTGTGTGTTCTAGGGTGCCCCCCGCCCCGTATATAAAGGAGCAAGGGGAGGGCGGCCGGCCCTAGGAGGCGCACCAAGGGAGGGAGTCCTCCTCCTAGTAGAGTAGGACTCCCTTTCCTAGTCCTACTAGGAAGAGGAAGGGGAAGGAAAGAGAGGAGAGGGAGAGGAAAGGGGCCGCCCCCCTCCTAGTCCAGTCGGACTCCCCATGGGGGGGCGCGCCACCTCCTGGTGCAGCCCTCTCTCTCCCTCTTGGCCCAATAAGGCCCATTACTTCCCGGGGTTCGGTAACCCCTCCCAAGCACTCCGTTTTCTCCGAAACTTCCGGAACCTTTCCGGTGTCCGAATATAGCCGTCAATATATCAATCTTTATGTCTCGAACATTTGAGACTCCTCGTCATGTCCGTGATCACATCCGGGACTCCGAACTCCTTGGTACATCAAAATACATAAACTCATAATATAACCGCCATCGAAACCTTAAGCGTGCGGACCCTACGGTTCGAGAACTATGTAGACATGACCTAGAACCATTCTTGGTCAATAACCAATAGCGGAACCTGGATGCCCATATTGGTTCCTACATATTCTCGAAGATCTTTATCGGTCAAACCGCATAACAACATCGTTGTTCCCTTTGTCATCGGTATGTTACTTACCCGAGATTCGATCGTCGGTATCCAATACCTAGTTCAATCTCGTTACCAGTAAGTCTCTTTACTCGTTCCGTAATACATCATCTCACAACTAACTCATTAGTTGCAATGCTTGCAAGGCTTATGTGATGTGTATTACCGAGAAGGCCCAGAGATACCTCTCCGACAATCGGAGTGACAAATCCTAATCTTGATTCATGCCAACTCAACATATACTTTGGAGACACTTGTAGAGTACCTTTATAATCACCCGATTCGTTGTGATGTTTGGTAGCACACAAAGTGTTCCTCCGTAAACAGGAGTTGCATAATCTCATAGTTGCAGGAACTTTGTATAAGTCATGAAGATAGCATAAGCAACATACTAAGCGATCAAGTGCTAAGCTAATGAAATGGGTCATGTCAATCACATCATTCTCCTAATGATGTGATCCCATTAATCAAATGACAACACATGTCTATGGTTAGGAAACATAACCATCTTCAATTAATGAGCTAGTCTAGTAGAGGCATACTAGTGACTATCTGTTTGTCTATGTATTCACACATGTATTATGTTTCCGGTTAATACAATTCTAGCATGAATAATAAACATTTATCATGATATAAGGAAATAAATAATAACTTTATTATTGCCTCTAGGGCATATTTCCTTCACCAGGATGCAACGACACTAGTCACCAGGTGTGAAGCGTGTCAGTTCCATTCAAAGAAGCTTCATCAGCCAGCTCAAGCCCTCCAAACCATTCCTCTCTCCTGGCCCTTCTCGGTCTGGGGGCTCGACATACTGGGCCCTTTCCCCCGCGCCGCCGGGGGCTTTGAGTACTTGTACGTTGCCATCGACAAGTTCACAAAGTGGCCGGAGGTGAAGGCAGTGAGGAAGGTCATAGCTCGATCAGCCGTCAAGTTCTTCAAGGACCAGGTGTTATTGCTTTTTGGCGTAACAGAGTTATCACCGACAACGGCACACAGTTCACAACTCGCACCTTCATGCAATATACCCAAGACCTCGGCAGCAGAGTCTGTTTCGCTTCTGTTGCTCACCCGCGAAGCAATGGTCAAGCTGAGAGGGCAAATGCTGAAGTACTGCGGGGATTAAGGACCAAGACCTTTGATAGGCTGCGCAAGAGTGGAAGGCGCTGGATTGATGAGTTGCCGGCGGTTCTTTGGTCGATCAGGACGACGCCAAATCGAGCCACCGGCTAGACACCTTTTGCCCTGGTATACGGGGCAGAGGCAGTTCTCCCCACTGAACTCATATACGGGTCACCTCGAGTGCTCGCTTATGACGAGCTCGAGCAAGAGAAACTGCGGCAAGACGGCACAGTGCTCCTTGAGGAAGATCGTCTTCGGGCGGCTGTGAGAGCAGCATGCTACCAGCAAGCCTTGCGCCGCTACCATAGCCGCAAGGTTCATGCCCGAAGCCTTGAGGAAGGCGACCTTGTCCTTCGGTGCGTTCAATCGGCCAAGAATTCCAACAAGTTGACGCTAAAGTGGGAAGGCCCTTATCGGGTAATACGAGTCACCAGGCCCAGCGCAGTCCGCCTGGAGACCGAAGATGCCGTTCCGGTGAGCAACTCCTGGAACATTGAGCATCTTCGCAAGTTTTACCCGTAAGGCACGGCTCGCCGGGCCCCCCGGCAAGCCACCTTTTGTGCAAGCATTGCCGATGATGCATGTAACCCTTTGTACAAAGCCAGGTGCAGACCCTGAGCATAAATAAATGAAGCGCTGGCGCCCTAAGTTATAGCATGCATGCTAGGTCGAGTCTCGTCCTTGGTTAGGGTTGATAGTGCTCAGCAGTGACTAACCCCTAGCTTAGAGGTCGAGTGTGCGTCTCCTTGCCGTTCTTTTGTCTCCTTTGGTTCGCAGGACCCACAGATATCTTTGCCGGATCACTTGAGGACGAAAAAAAAGAGGGACGGATCGGCATATAGACCCCGGCAAGCCAGTATTACCGGGGGCTGCAAGTACAAAGATTCACCCGCGCAAACCAAGATTGCCGGGGGCTACAGCTCCAGATAAGTTCTTCATCCCTTATCATGCATTCCTCTATGGACTGAGGTATGTGAAACCTCGTTTTTTCCCAAAGCTACCGTGCTCCCATAAAACTCTAGGCTCTAGGGCTCGTTCCTGGGGCCAGGGTTGGTCAAAGTCGCGGCAGCAAAAGGATGAAACGAGGAGCCAGAACCCCACTCATCCCTGCCTCCGCCGAAAGCGTGAGAAAGGTCGAGCGAAGTGGGAAGACAGCAGGGCCTGTTGCTGGGCAAGGAAATGTTTATCTTAAAGATATCAAGGATTTGCTCCTTGTCGTGGGTTCTACCCGCAAACAAATGACCCGGCAAGCATTCCTTTTTCATTAAAAACATTCCACTCAGGTACAGTCCACAGGAAATGAAAAACATGAATGATGGGATTACAAGTTTTAAATTCAGCCAAGGCCCGAAGGCTTACAAAAAAAAGGTACCCGTAACCCCTTCCTTGTCCCTCTCCTCAGGAGGCAGGTAAAGGGGGCGAAAAGGGCAAAAGGAGCGCCTAGGCGAGCTACGGGTGGCAGGAGGCACCAGGAGAACATCTCGGTGGCCGTCCGAAGGCTAGATGGTGATGGCAGCGCCGGAAGCAGAGCTCGAAGACGAGGCGACAGGACGTCAGCACGCGTCGAAGGCCTTGCCGCCCGCCCTCTTCCTCTTCCGCAGCCTCCCGACGCCAGCCGCCCAAGGAGACGACCTCGAGAAGTTCAGGAAGCCGGCGACACAGATGATGGGATCGCCGGTGCTGCACGGAGCGACGCCCGACACCTAGTCGGACCCGTCATCCTGCCGCCTGCTACCCTCGTCGTCGCTGCCGCTGTCCTCCTCGCCACTCCCGCTCGAGGAGGAGCCTTCGCTATCAGAAGAACTCTCCACGCAGCACCTTGCCCGAGTCCCGAAGCACCCAAAGACCTTGACGGAGAGGAGGCCGCCCTCCATCAGCTTGAAATGGAGAGTGAGCCCCGCCGTCAAGCGGTGGATGAGGGCGAACGTCTTCCACCCTCGACCAAGATACATCACCTGAGGGGCTGGAAATTCGACGCGAACTCGCGTACCGCTGATCCAACAGCCCCTCATGTGCAGCCGCAGTGACTCCGACGGATTCGGGAGGCGAAGGCGACAGCGAGGCGGCTGGCGCAGCCTGACGAAGAACTCGCAAGGGTCATCCCCAACATGGCCCTCCGTGGGGGGAGGAACCACTGGCGGAGGCGGGACCGGCGCGCCGCCCTGTTCTCCTCTTCCCTGAGCGCCTCGGCCTCACCCGCGGCCTCGCCCCCTCCCCCTTCCCCTCGCGGCTGGCTCTGCCACCGCAGGTGAAGGAGAAGGAAGGACGCATTGTCGAGCGGCGACCCTTGCCGCCACCGTTGAAGAGCCAGGATTCCCTCTCTCCATGGCGGATGGAGGGAGGGGGAGCAGAAGCTGAAGAAAGGAGAAGATGGAAGAATGCGGGACGACATTCCACCCCCGCTCTTTATAAAGGAACGGGGTGGGGACACGGCCGCCCCGCTCAGCCAATCAAGACGTGGAAGGCGCAGGGAACTGGGGCCAACCCGCTGCCCCGGCCCGCGACGGCCCGGTTTCCCGCCTCCACCGTTCGACACCCCAAGAGCATGAGAGCCACATGGCAGGCATGCGGGACCGAGGCGACGGGTGAGGTGACCTCTCCCCACCCCGTGATCGTGGGGAGTGGACGCCTTGAAGACCACGCCCCGGCCCCATTCAGTAAATGGGTCGCGCCTCCACGCCTCCCCCCGTTTATGGGGAAGGCGCGAGTCGCCCCCTTTTACTGCGACGTGACGCATGCGCGCAGAGCTCAGCCCCACGCATGCCGCCCACGTCACGCACGCCTCCCCACGCCGAGCCACGCGCGGGAGGCATGGGAAGCGCAGCGCGAAAAAAAAGACTTACTCATGTAAAACCACCCTGCCTGCCCACAAGACGTTTTGGGCCTAGCCCAGCGAGCGATTGCGCTTACGTGTGGCCCAGGCCCGGGGGCTCCTGTCGGTGTATAGAAAGAAGGGTACACCTTTTAACTATGCACGGGCAGTCTGAGCCGCGGGCGTTGCCACGCGAAAGCAAGGCAAGGAAGGTGAGCCAAAGTAAGGCCGAAGCCCAAAAGGAGCAGAACAACGCCAAGACCAAGACCACAAAGAGCAAAGGGGACGAAGCGAACTCCCCCGGCAAGATCCTTGCCGGGGTGCGGTTTTAGCAAACCTGGCAAGGCCCTTTCCGGGGCGGCTCGCCCCACGCCTACGGAGCGGATCACCCTTGAGTCCACTGCCCCCATGGGGCAAAGGATTCAGGAGACATCCCCGTGGTGGCATGCAGATCTTTGTGAAGACATTCAAGATCACATACACACTATAGAAGACGACGGCCCTTGGCGGGATCCCATCCAAGGAGGACCACAAGGCCCCCGGCAAGAGCCTTGCCGGGGACGACAACAGGCGCCGTGGCAAGACCCTTGCCGAGGGCACCCGAAAGACCACCATCGGGCCCACGCCAGTCAAACCTTCACCGCCGTTCGCATGCAGCTGCAACCCATCCAGTTGGGCAGGCACCTGCGTGGCGGCAAGCGGATCTCCGTGGAGACCCACCGCTGCGCCACCTCAGCTGCCTGCCTGCCTACATGGCACTGTGGGCACCGCTGGCCAGGGCGCGTGTCAACACGGAAGGGAGCGGCGACGGACGAGTCTGGGCTCTCCCCCGTCCCTGGTAAAGCAAGGACACCTATGCAAGACGCATTTATGGCGCCTTGTCATGTAATGCAAGGGATAAACTCGTATGGCTGTACCCTGTCCACCTCTTGTACGCCACTATGGCAACCCCTTTTCCTATAATAGGAGGCCCAAGGCGACCAGGAGGGGGATTCGGCTTTTTGGAGCTCTTCACGCCCCATAGCTAGCTGAAGAACGCAAATAAGCTAACCACCAAAGCAGGAGTAGGGTTTTACGCATCTTGCGGCCCGAACCTGGGTAAAAGAACCCGTGTGCTATCTGTTTGATCTGCTCTTCTCATGACCCCGCGCCTCGCAACCGTAGTAGGGATTCTTGTGATCCCATAGGTGTCGTCTCCGCACCGAGAACACAAGTTCAATCTGCTGACGTATTCCGCAGCGTGACATCACACCACGGCCAAGCCTTTATTCGAATCGTTTTCTGTCCCACCTCAAGTAGCGTTTAGCGAGGCGGTTTCCTTAACACGTCTTGTCAAAGAAGAGATCGTGTCCCCTTATTCCGGGATTCTCATTAATATGGGCGTGGGTAACCCAGTCGTGCCCGTTGGCACGCCTCCTCTATCGAAAGCGAGTCCCGAACGGTCATGGGGAGGCTCTGGTATTCAACCTCTTTATAAAGAGACCAAGGCCCGCTCTTTTTCTCAATCTCAATCAAATCCGCCCCTCGCTTGAGTCCCAACACCCAAAGCTCCAGATTCAGCGCCTGGACCTTCGATGATGTCGGCTCCGCCCTTCAAGGCGGAGGATGCCTTCCTCATCACGGAAGAAGACGTCCTAAAGCTAAGAGATGCCGGTATCTAACCGCGAAATCTCGCATAGGCTGCCTGCCCAAGGGCAGGTTATTCCTCTCCCAAGCCCGGTGAAAGTGTGGTGTTCGCGTCTCACTTCCTTGAGGCTAGGTTTCCCGCGGACCCCTTCGTGAGGGGGCTCATGTTTTATTACGGGCTGGAATTTCACGACTTGGATCCGAGTCCATCCTCCACATCTCATCGTTCATCGTCAGTGTCTGAAGCCTTCCTCCGCATTACCCCTCACTTGGATTGAGGCTCAAGACCTTCAAGGTGGAGCGAAGATGATCAAGGGCAACAGGCGAGTGCGGAGGGGCTGTTATAAGCAAGAATGTTGGCCTTCATGGTCCGAGGGCTCTTTTCAAGAGGAGCTCAGTCTATGGCAACGAGAGTGGTTTTATATCACAGCTCGTGGGCACCAAATGGGTGGCGCCACCTGCCTTTCGCTCGGGTCCTCCACCACGGCTGGCGTCATGGGTCAATAAAGGGCTTGGTGGGGGCCGTCCAGGGCGTGCCCTTGTTGCAGGCCGTGTTCGAGACCTCCTAGAGAGAGACCAATCTGGTCGTAGTAAGCGCAGATCATGCTGATTAAATGCATCCTACCACGCAAGCGTCGCCCCCTCCGCTTTGTGGGAGTTCAATCCGGAGGGACCGCGAGCTCTCCAACATTTTATGGGCGCAACGCCTGTGGAGATGTACAAATTGTTCTTGGATCACAAGCAATGTGTCCGGACTTGACCAAGACGCAGGTCTGAGCTGCAATCGCCGGATGCTCAAGTAAGTAGTCCTGCACTGGACACGCTATCCGTATATTTATCATAAACTTGCCCTTAAAAGAGTTGTCCCTTAAACAGGAGTGGATAGCGAAAGCAAAACTGATCGGTGTCCGCCCCCTCCCGAGACCACGCGGATCCGTGTTAACCAAGATCTTGGAGGCGGCGCCTTTAGAAGAAGGCGAAGGGGGAACAAGGAAGCTACTGCCTCCGTGAAGGAGGTTATCAAGAAAGGAGGATCGAGAATCCCTCCATCCAAGGAGAAGAGGACCGCCTCAAGATCCGGAGACCAAGGCCTCAAAGCGGGGAATAAATCTTCGCCAGAGGGTCCTGCGCGGAAGATGCCCCGCCGCATTATTTCCCCAAGGAGATCAGCCCTCCAGGAGCCGTAAGTAGAGAGGGAGTTTTAAAATAAGAGACATCCTGTTTTATTTACGAAGATGACCGAAATTTTACCTTGTAGTTCGGATCTCAGCCCTTCTCATCGAGCTCGTCTTGAGGATCTTAAATGCGGAGATGATGGAGAGCGGAACGCCTCCCCTTGCCGTACCGCCTAGCGAGGCGGACGATCCTGAGGTGTCGTCGCGGAGGGTTTCTCCGAATCCGGCAGGGGTGGAGGGCGGTCGTAGGGCCTGCTACCTCTTGAGCACTGCGTTGGATTTCCCCGAAGAGGAGAGGATGATGCAGCAAAGTAGCGTAAGTATTTCCCTCAGTTTTTAAGAACCAAGGTATCAATCCAGTAGGAGACCACGCGCAAGTCCTTCGTACCTGCACAAAACGGTAGCTACTCGCAACCAACGCTTAGGGGTTGTCAATACCTTCACGGTCACTTACGAGGGTGAGATCTGATAGAGATAATATTTTTGGTAATTTTGGTATAAAGATGCAAAGTGAAAAGGAAAAGCAAAGCAAGTAAATAAAGTGATGGAGATTGATATGATGAGAATAGACCCCGGGGCCATAGGTTTCACTAGTGGCTTCTCTCAAGAGCATAAATATTCTACGGTGGGTGAACAAATTACTGTTGAGCAATTGACAGAATTGAGCATAGTTATGAGGTTATCCAGGCAATGATCATGTATATAGGCATCACGTCCGAGACAAGTAGACCGAAACGATTCTGCATCTACTACTGTTACTCCACTCATCGACCGCTATCCAGCATGCATCTAGAGTATTAAGTTAAAAACAGAGTAACGCCTTAAGAAAGATGACATGATGTAGTGGGATAAATTCATGTAATATGATAAATACCCCATCTTGTTATCCTCGATGGAAACAATACAGTACGTGCCTTGCAACCCCTTCTGTCACTAGGTAAGGATACCACAAGATTGAACCCAAAGCTAAGCACTTCTCCCATTGCAAGAACTACCAATCTAGTTGGCCAAACCAAACGGATAATTCGAAGAGACTTGCAAAGATAACTCAATCATACATAAAAGAATTCAGAGAAGAATCAAATATTTTCCATAGATAAGCTGGATCATAAACCCACAATTCATCGGTCTCAACAAACACACCGCAAAAAGAATATTACATCGAATAGATCTCCACGAGAGAGGGGGAGAACATTGTATTGAGATCCAAAAAGAGAGAAAAGCCATCTTGCTACTAACTATGGACCCGAAGGTCTGAAGTAAACTACTCACACTTCATCCGAGGGGCAATGGTGTTAATGTAGAAGCCCTCCGTGGTAGATGCCCCCTCCGGCGGAGCTCCGGAACAGGCCCCAAGATGGGATCTCGTGGATACAGGAAGGTACGGCGGTGGAATTAGGTTTTTGGCTCCGTCCCCGGTCTGTTGAAGTGCGTGGTATATATAGGAGGAAGGAGTAAGTCGGTGGAGCGTCAGGGGGCCCACGAGGCAGGGGGGCGCGCCCTCCACCCTCGTGACCGCCTCTGGCACTCCTTGGAGTAGGGTCCAAGTCTCCTGGATCATGTTCGGTGAGAAGATCACGTTCCCTAATGTTTTTGACATTAAATCCGCAGTACATATCAAATATTTTTTTAAATACTCATATCTTCTAAACTGTAACTTTAAATTTAACATGTTATATATGAATTTTGATTAAAAAAATATGTAGAATATGAATATGATGTTATTTTACATGTTAACAATTTTAAAAATAGTGATGAAATAGGGACCAATATCTATGACATGTATGGCAAGAAATAGTGATGAAATAGGGGCGCAAATACCTGCCTTCACAGGAGACCATACAAAAACAGTTCTTTTCCAGACAAAAAAAAATCTCTTTTTACTTTTTATGATTAAAAAATCCTGTATCTTTTTAACAACTGTTCATTTATTTAAGAAATATGCATGTGAAAAAAAGTGTTCAAGAGTTAACCTAAGTTGGTGATTTTTAAACTGAAAACTGCCATTGATGCACACATGACTCCGTAGTGTGCTAATGTGTAATCGTTTCTTTTTGTTGTTTTTCTTTACTCGCCCGTAACAACACCCCATTCCAATCATGACATGAATAAATGCATGATCACTTGCCCGTTTTTCTATACGGATTAAATCTACGTGCAAGCTGTTTTGAAATAGAACACCTGTAGAATCTTAAACTACGCTTTTATATGTTAAGACCATCTTTGTTCGGATCGTAGCTACAAATTCTCAGATTATAGACCATTATTTATAAATTAAGAGCATGTGGCCTTTTTGCTAGTTATAAAAAGAAGATAGAAAGAGAGTAATGGTACGTACAAATCCACAGCCACACACTAGAAACAAACAACTCAGGTGCTGTGCTAGGAAAAAGACCTAGGCGCAGGGTTCTTGAGAGAAACAAGGAAAGATGGTGTGGCTGAGAAGAGAGCTCCATCATGCTGCGTTGAGCTAATTCAGTCGATTGCATCAACTGTTTGGAAAATCTTATTTTTCATGCACGATTCCTATCAGGTAACGGCGGCGTAGAGATGCGCCGGCAGCCTGGGCTCCGGGACGGCGACGAGTGGCACCTTCCTGCGCGTCGACAGCCCGACGAGCTCCTCCATGCTCAGGTCCTCCCGCGAGATCCCCTCCGGCAGCCGCCACGCGAACCCTTGCAGCAGGTTGGCCAGGCCGGCGCCTATCACCTTCATCGCCAGCCCGTACGCCGGGCATATCCGCCGCCCGGCACCGAACGGCAGCAGCTCGAAGTGCTGCCCACGAACGTCCACGGCGCTCCCGGCGAAGCGCTCCGGCCGGAACTCGTCGGGCCGGTCGGGCCACGACGCCGGGTCTCGCGCAATGGCCCACACGTTCACCAGCACACGCGCGCCGGCGGGGACGTCGTAGCCGGCGACCAGTGTGTCCTCCCGAGCCATGTGTGGGACTAGAAGCGGGCCCACCGGGTGCAGCCGCATTGTTTCCTTTACCACGGCGTCGATGTAGGGGAGGTGGGCCAGGTCGCTTTCTTCGACCCACCGGCTGCGGCCCACCACGCGGTCGAGCTCGTCCGTGGCGGCGGCTGCGGCATCCGGCCGGCGCAAGAGCTCCGACATGGCCCACTCCATGGTCACCGCAGAGCTCTCCGTGCCACCGGCTATGATGTCCTGGACGAACGCCTTGACGCCGTCACGCGTGAGCCTTGCTTCTGTTGATGACGTCCCAACCGTCTCGCCGTCCTCCTTGGCGAGCTGCAGCAGCACGTCCACCAAGTCCCTCGCTGCAGCGGACTCGCCGTCGCTAGCTCCGGTAGCCATCGCCACCTTGCGCCGCTCCTCGTCGTGCTCATCGAGAATCCTCTCGAGGAACCGATCGTACACCTTGCTCAGTCGCTTCATCCTCCGTACGCAGCCCTGCACGTCGAGCCACCCGAGCCATGGCACCCACTCGCCGACGTTGCTCACCGCTCCGGTCACGGCGAACGCCTCGTCAAGCGTGCGCCGGAACTCCTCACCCTCGGCGCTGCCGTAGCAGCCCGACCACTTCTCCCCGATCGACATGCGCAGGACATTCCGCAGCGTGGCGTCCGCCAGGTGCTGCCGGACCGCAACGGCACGGCCGCGGCATTCGAACAAGCCACACACGAGCGCCCGGAGCTCCTGTTGCCGGATATACTCGTACGAGTCGACGCGACGCGGGGAGAAGAGCTCGGTGGCGCAGAGCCTGCGCGCCATACGCCAGTATGCGCCATACGGGGTGTGGACGATACCAAGGTACCCGTACGCGGCGTGCTCGCCGGCAGCGGTGCGGGGGCGGTCCGCGAAGGCGAGGTCGTGTGTCTTGAGGACGAGCCGGGCGGCGTCGGCGGAGGAGGCGACGACGGCGTGGTGGGAACCGAGACGGAGGTGCATGAGCGGGCCGTGGCGCGCCGCGAGCGCGGCCAGAGCGCGGTGCGGCGGGAGCGCGCCCGCGAGGGCGCCGAGGCTGCCGAGCACTGGCCAGCCCCGCGGTCCCGGCGGGAGGCTCAGGGCCTCACTCTGGCGGCGCCGTGACAAGACGGAGCTGAGGACGAGGAGGATGAGGATGGTGACCAAGGCCATGACTATGTGCAGTGTCGATGTGAGCTCCATTATTGGAAACGTTTTGGCCTCGGCACTTGCACTACTTGGGCGTGTATGTGTGACCAAGCATATAGTATATGCATCACTTTCAGTGTAGTTTGTGATGAAAAGTGGTTGGCTGTAACACATTTCTCTATCCAAGCATGAAAGGTATGCAGATGGGTGTTTGTGTCTTTGCGATTCCCCTCAGCCCATGCAAGGAAAATATGCAGATAAGTGTTTGTGTGTGATCCACGAGGAGACATGTCTTAGGGTGCAGGCTGTCACAAAAATACGGAGTACGTACAAGTCTGTTAACAATTATTGGAGTAGATGGAATCGCGTTTAACCAGTCAAACGTCTTTCTTTTTTTGAGTTGGACCAGTCAAACATCTCTGATCTATACTCATTTAGGCTCTTTTAGGAATTGTAAGAAAAAAAACAGAAGGTCTTTAGACTATCAGGAGGGCAGACTCCCCGGTGCCATTACTTGAACCAAACCAGGGTAGTCATCGCATGCATGTTCAGAACAAAGTGCTCAAAGAAACTCAAAACTAAGAACAAAAACATAGCTCAACAAATCTAGCTTATTAGGGCATCCGGGCATAAGCCAGGGCAGTAGAAAGACAGTTTCAGCAACCAGATTGCCGAGCTGTTATCAAGTTCAAGGATCTACAAGTTCATGCAAGTTTTTATTGTACCACTTCTACATACCTATTATTTCTAGGACCAACACATAATTCATGCAAATTACCGATTACCATTCAACTCTCCAAAAAGATATAAGTGAGGCAAGAAAGTCCTAATCTTTTCTATAAAAACGTAATTTGTTGTCATGCTCTAACATATACAAGTCAAGTGCAACAGCAAATTCTATAAAAACCTGAACTCAAAAAGATATAAGCGAAGATCAATGAGCATTCTATAAATAAAAGACCAATGCGTGTCTCTTTAAGAAGTTTGATCATCAGAACATAATGATTCTCATGACCAGCAAAGAAAACTAAAATAAAAGCAAAAGACGCTCCAAACAAAACACATATCATGTGAACAAATAAAAACATACCGATAGTTATTAAAGACGAAAGAGGGGATGTTTACCGGGCATCCCCAATCTTAGACGCTCGAGTCTCCTTAGATATTACCTTGGGGTGCCTTGGGCATCCCCACTAAACGCATACTTTTGCAACCTTATTTTTTTTGAAAAATTAGTAAGTGACAACAATTTATAATGAGAAGTACCATGTACAAATTTCAGGAAATTAGTGCGCTCTGGTACATGATGAAAATTCAAACATTTGGCACAATTTTTTTTGTTTCTACACAGAACCTAACAAACATGCAATTGCAAGAGTCCAAAGGCTCAACTTGGCATAGAAATGAAAGAAAAGATACAAACATAATGACTAATTAGCAATAATTATGTTGGCACACAGAAACAATAAAGATAAATATTGGGTTGCCTCCCGACAAGTGCTTTTCTTTAATGTCTTTTAGCTAGGCATAATGCAAGCATCAAGTTTTATCACCTTACAATTCCTCAATATGGAAACGTGATTTCTTTGGAGGATTTGCTAGCATTCTTTTAATCATAACACTCATAGGTATGAAATCCAAAATTTTAGTGTCAAAGTTGGGTTCCCTTTTTATCTTCCTAATAGTGGGGTGCACGCTTATCATCTTTAAATCTTCCTTTTCTTTACTAGAGGAAGCACCAAAATTTGGTATAGGGACCTTAGCTACATAAGTAAATTTTATATTATTGTTCTTAGATGTCTCCTCACTAGTTTTTATAGAAGAAAAATCTGAACCCAAGACATCTATAACTTCCTCCAATTTATCGATTTTAACAGGACTTTGTTCTACTCTATTGGTATGAGGTTCTTTTTCTTTTAATAATTTTAAAGCACTCCCTACGATGGATCCTAACTTAGTAATGCTTATGCATCTTTCTATCGAATTCGTGCACTTGTCGATTAGTTGACATTTTATTTTCAACTGTATCAAATCTTTGCATAAGATGATTCAAGGTAATTTCTGTTTCATCAACCATAAGAGACGAAGATCCTACTAAATTTCCCATAGAATGAAAAGCATCCAAGGTATGACTACCCATAAAATTCCCCCCAGCGATAGTATTTAAAACAAATTTATAACAAGCAGTAACGCCAACATTAAAATTTCTAAGAAAATTTGTGTTAGATTGTTTACGAGTAGACATGTTTTGAGCATCATAAATCCTATACCAAGCATATTTTAAACTCTCTCCACCTCTCTGTTTAAAATTAAGCACTTATAACTCGGGCGTGGAAATGACAAGTAAGGAACTCGACATGATAGCAAGAGAAAAGATAGCAACAGAAGGTGTTTTTGTATTTAAAAAATTGGCAAGCAAAGTAAGAAGCAAAATTAACTAGGCAAGGAATAAAACAAGTAAATAAGGAGTTTGTGCGAAGGCATCTGATTTGGTGGTAGAAGACTTCCCCGGCAACGGCGCTAGAAATTCTTTTGCTAACTCCTAGAGGAGTTGTAGGGACTGTCCCAAAGATGAAGCGTGAAATAGAACAGTATCAAAGTATTTCCCTCAGTTATACACTCAATGTTATCAAACCAGTAGGAAACTTCGAAGCTAACAAGGTAAACAACACCTGCACACAAACAAGATACAAACTTGCACCCAACATGACAAGAGGGTTGTCAAGCCCCTTGTCTTGCTAGTTACAATATTAGAAGCAAACAATAGAGATAGATAGTAGCAAGGTAGTACGACAAATAAAAAGAGCATTTTTGTATAAGAATCATGTAATAGAGAATAGAACTTGGGGCCATAGGTTAACCTGTGGCATCTCTCTCGAAAACAGCAAGTAGCTATGATCATTCATGGCATAATCGCATATAGCATTATAGCCATGATAAGTAGAACGTTGATCCAACTGCATCCACTACTAATACTCCACCCCAATACTGCTATCCAACATGCATCTCAAGGTATAAAGTTTACAAAAAACAGAGTAAAGAAATAAGCAAGATGACATAATATAAACATGAAGAAGTCGATCAATATGACAAAACCCCGTCACTTTATCCTTAGTGCCAACAATACAATACATGTCGTTTCCTTATTTATTAGAGAAATTATAACCGTGCATCTTTCGAGCCCTCTGATACGTCTCCATCGTATCTACTTTTCCAAACTCTTTTGCCCTTGTTTTGGACTCTAACTTGCATGATTTCAATGGAACTAACCCAGACTGACGCTGTTTTCAGCAGAATTGCCATGGTGTTATTTTTGTGAGGAATAAAAAGTTCTCGAAATAACCTGAAACTTCACGGAGATAAGTTTTGGAATTAATAAAAATATTGGCGAAAGAATCAAGTGAAGGGGGCCCACACCCTGGCCACAAGGGTGGGGGGCGTGCCACCCGACCTTGTGGGCCCCCTGGACCTCCATCGACCTCAACTCCAACTCCATATATTCATGTTCGGGGAGAAAAAAATCAGAGAGAAGGATTCATCGCATTTTATGATACAGAGCCGCCGCCAAGCCCTGTTCTTCCTCGGGAGCAGATCTGGAGTCCGTTCGGGGCTCCATAGAGGGGAATCCGTCGCCATCGTCATCATCAACCATCCTCCATCACCAATTTCTTGATGCTCACTGTCGGTGGAAACGACACCTATGGAATCACTGGGATCCCTTCTATGATTGGCGGGCGCGGGGTTGTGCAAAGAGTGGGTCTGGTAGTCAGCACAAGGATCGTTTGCCCATGTTCGGGCCGAGAGGATGCGTAATACCCTAGTCCTGTTTTAGTGTATATTTGAGCATTCTTGACCTCTCGAACTAGCTGTGGTGCGTGCGTAGTCCAAAAGATCCGAATCCCCCTCCAGTACGCCTCGGGCCTCCTTTTAAAGACAAAAGGGGTTGCCACAGTGGCACACAGGGGGTGGAAAGGTATACAGTGCACAAGCTTGTCGCCTGTCATTACGGGACAAGGCGCATTAAATGCGCTCCTTTGGTGTCCTGTTGCTTTATTGGGGACGACAGCGAGGTCCGTCCCGTCCGTCGCCGCTCCGCCTCGCTCCGACACGCGTCCAGGCCAATGAGGCATGCAACGCCACGTAGGCTGGCAGGCTGCTGAGATGGCGTGGTGGAAGGGTCTTCACAAAGATCTACATGCCACCACGCAGGTGTTTACTGAGTTGGCCTCGAGGCCGCACGTTGCCACACAGGTGCCTGCCCAGCTGGTTGGGCTGGCAGCTGCATGGGAACGGCGGTGGAGTCTTGGCAGACATGGGCCTGGCTGTGGCCCCGTGGGTGTCTTTGGCAAGGGTCTTGCCGGGGCCCCGACAAGAGTCTTGCCGTGGCATCGCGGTCGTCCCCGGCGAGGATCTTGCCGAGGGTCGTCGTCTTCTGGTCTTCATCTGATCTCGCGTGCTTATGATCTTCACAAAGATCTGCACGCCACCACGGAGGTGCCTCTCGAACCTTGGTTCCAATGTGGTTGATGGTGTTGGAAGCCTTGGGCTCAAGGGTGGCATGCTCTGCTCGCATTGGGCAACTTGCCCCGGCAAGGCTCTTGCCGGGGCCGCGGAGGCTGCCCCGGCAAGGGTCTTGCCGGGGGTGTCCACCTCGCCCTCTTGCTCTTTGTGTCTCTGATCTTGGCGCTGCATTTGCCGTCTTGTGCCTTTGCTTCCTCCCTTTGCCCTGCTAAGTATGGCCGCAGGCGCGGCTCTGACTACCCGTGCACAAGTAGAGGGGTCAAAAGGATAGCCCCTACTTTTGTACACCGACAGGAGGCCCAGGGCCTGGGCCACACATAAGCGCAAGACGTTGTTAGGCTAGGCCCAGAACGATGCGGGGGCAGGCGGGGCGGATTTTTACCGTAGTAACTCCTTCGCTCGCTGCGCTTCCCCATGACCTGCATTGAATGCACGACATGGAGGATCGTGCGTGACATGGGGGTCATGCGTGGGGCGGTTCCTGCCCTCATGCGTCACATCGTGGTAAAGAGGCGGCTCGCGCCTTCCCCATAAAAAATAGGAAAACGCAGGGGCGCGGCTCATTTACTGAGTGGACTCGAGCCATGGCGTTCAAGGCGCCCGTGCCCTACGATCACGGGGTGGAAAACGGTCGCCTCACTCATCCCCTCGATTTATGCTTGCTCGCCACGTGTCCCCCATGCCTCGAAGATGGTAGGCGGCGGATGCGAAGTGTACGGGCCTTAAATGACGAGGTGGGGAACCAGGTCGCCGTTGATTGGAGCAGCGGGTCGGTCTCGATTCCCTGCACCCTCGATGGCCGGATTGGTTGAGTGGGGCGACCGAGACCCGAGCCCCGACCCCGCCCTTTTATAAGCAGGGGGATGGCACCCCCCAATCTGTCATTATCCATCTCCTTTTACCTTGGCTCCTTTCTTTCCTTTGCTATGGCGAGAGGGCGCGCCAGCACTTCGACGGTGGCGACGAGGGTCTCCGCTCGACAGCACGCTCCTCCTTCCCAAGAGCTCGTGGCGGCGGAGCCGGCCACGAGAGGAAGTGGGAGGGGGCGAGGCCGAGGTCGTCGTTGCGCTCGGGGAAGAGGGGGACGGGGCGGTGCACCGGCCTCGCCTCCGCCGGCGGTCCCTCCCCCAATGGAGGGCCACGTCGGGGACCAGCCCTACGAGTTCTTCATCAGGCTGCACCGGCCACTGCACCATCGTCTTCATCTCCCTGCTTCATTCACTCGGGAGATGGAGCTCGATTCGCCACAGACTCTGAGGTTGCATATGACGGGCTGCGGGAATGGTGGCACGCGGGTTGATGTCGACTTTCCCGCCCCTCACGTCATGTCTCTTCGCCGCGGATGGAAGACCTTCGCTCGTGTCCATGATAACCCACAAGTGTAGGGGATCGCAACAGCTTTCGAGGGTAGAGTATTCAACCCAAATTTATTGATTCGACACAAGGGGAGCCAAAGAATATTCTCAAGTATTATCAACTGAGTTGTCAATTCAGCCAGACCTGGATAACTTAATATCTACAGCAAGGTTTTTAGTAGCAAAGTAATATGATAGTGGTGGTAACGGTAACAAAAGAGTAACAAAAGCAAAAGTAATATTTTTGGTATTTTTAGTGATTGTAACAGTAGCAACGAGAAAGTAAATAAGCGTAAACCAGTATATGGAAAGCTCGTAGGCATTGGATCGGTGATGGATAATTATGCCGGATGTGGTTCATCATGTAACAGTCATAACATAGGGTGACATAGAACTAGCTCCAATTCATCAATGTAATGTAGGCATGTATTCCGAATATAGTCATACATGCTTATGGAAAAGAACTTGCATGACATCTTTTGTCCTACCCTCCCATGGCAGCGGGGTCCTAATGGAAACTAAGGGATATTAAGGCCTCCTTTTAATAGAGTACCGGACCAAAGCATTAACACATAGTGAATACATGAACTCCTCAAACTATGGTCATCACCGGGAGTCGTCCCGATTATTGTCACTTCGGGTTTGCCGCACCATAACACATAGTAGGTGACTATAGACATGCAAGATAGGATCAAGAACTCACATATATTCATGAAAACATAACAGGTTCAGATCTGAAATCATGGCACTCGGGCCCTAGTGACAAGCATTAAGCATAGTAAAGTCATAGCAACATCAATCTCAGAACGTAGTGGATACTAGGGATCAAACCCAAACAAAACTAACTCGATTACATGATAGATCTCATCCAACCCATCACCGTCCAGCAAGCCTACGATGGAATTACTCACGCACGGCGGTGAGCATCATGAAATTCGTGATGGAGGATGGTTGATGATGACGACGGCGACGAATCCCCCTCCCGGGAGCCCCGAACAGACTCCAGATCAGCCCTCCCGAGAGGTTTTAGGGCTTGGCGGCGGCTCCATATCGTAAAACGCGATTAAACTTGTCCTCTATTTTTTCTCTTTGAAAGCAAATATATAGAGTTGGAGTTGGTGTCAGAGGAGCTCCAGGGGGCCCACGAGGTAGGGGGCGCGCCCTAGGGGAGGGGCGCCCCCACCCTCGTGGACAGGGTGTGAGCCCCCCGGTCTTCATCTTTGGCAAGGATTTTTTATTATTTTTAACTTGACGTTCCGTGGAGTTTCGGTTCATTCCGGGAACTTTTGTTTTCTGCACATAAAACAATATCATGGCAATTTTGCTGAAAATAGCGTCAGTACGGGTTAGTTCCATTCAAATCATGCAAGTTAGAGTCCAAAACAAGGGCAAAAGTGTTTGGAAAAGTAGATACGACGGAGACGTATCAGTCCACAGCCAGACGGAGGGGCTCGTTTTCTACATTAAACTAATGGAGAACGGCCTACTCTCCGTCAAGGTCTTTGGGGACTTTGGGACTTGCCTCAAGTGTTGCGTGGAGAGCTCCTCTGATGATGAAGACTCCTCCTCAAGCGGAAGTGACGTGGAGGACAGCGATAGCTACGACGAGGGCGCCGAGCGGGGGGGGGGGGCCCGACTCCGACTCCGACTGACCGTGCCGCCCCTCCCTTGGCCACGCACCCTGCCGAGGGCCTTCCTCGTCAATCTCTCCATCGGCGCGTTCCCTGTCGCCCCCTTTTTGCCTTCACCTGCCGCACCTGGGAGGAAAAGGGTAAGAACGGGGATCACGAGGCACTTATCTTTTTTTAGTTTGTAAGCCTACGGGCCTTAGTAGAATTTAGACCTTGTAATCCCCTCGCTCAGGCATACATTCCGTACGAATTGTACTTGTTAACAACGTATGAATGAAAATAAGGGTGTTTGCCGGGTTTCTTTTGTGCGTGGGCAGGGGCCACACCAAGGAACGAGTCCTTGTTATCTTAAGGTAAACATTGTAACCCGGCAACGGTCCTTGCTGTCCTCCTGCTCTATAGTTCGATTACACTCACGCCCATGGCGAAGTTAGGGGCAAAGCAGGATTGGGCCCTTCGTCCGTTCCCTTCCCACCGTGCTACGACCAAGTCCCGGCCGAAAGTAAGGTTTTTTGGACATGGGAAAAAGGGTGCATGATGATATAAGAGTGAGCGGAGTCTTGTACGTTCAAGTTTCATACGAAAGTAGGGAGCGGGGAATGGAAAACTTATCTGATGTTGCAGCCCCCGGCAGTCTTGGCTTGCCGTGGTCGGATCTTCGGATCCGCAACCCTTGGCAACCTTGGCTTGCCAGGTCGGGGCACCGGCCTGTTCTCTTTGCTCCAAACAGCTCAGTAGAAATGTCCATGCACCCTGCAAACCTAAAAAAGGACGGGAAGGAAAACAGAGAGATGCACACTCGACCTCTATGCTAGGGGTTAGTCTCCGCTAAGCACTATCAACCCTAACCGAGGGAGAGACTCAACATGCATGCTAAAACTTAGGGCGCCAGCGCTTCATTTTTTAATGCTCAGGGTCTGCGCCTGGCTTTGTATAAAGGGTTACATGCCTCGCTGGCAAGGCTTGTACAAAAGGTGGTCTGCCAGGGGTCCCTGCAACCGCGCCTTATGGGTAAAACTTGCGAAGATGTTCGATGTTCCAGGAGTTTCTCATTGGAATAGCATCTTCGGTCTCTAGGCGGACTACGCCGGGCCTGGTGACTCATATTACCTGATAAGGGCCTTCCCACTTTGGCGTCAACTTGTTGGAATTCTTGGTCGATTGAACACGCCGAAGAACAAGGTCGCCTTCCTCAAAACTTCGGGCATGAACCTTGCGGCTATGGTAGTGGCGCAAGGCTTGCTGGTAGCGTGCTGCTCTCACAGCCGCCCGAAGACGATCTTCCTCGAGGAGCGTTGCGTCATCTTGCCGCAATTGCTCTTGCTCAAACTCACCATAAGCGAGCACTCGGGGTGACCCGTACGTGAGTTCCGTGGGGAGAACTGCTTCTGCCCCGTAAACGAGGGAGAAAGGTGTCTGGCCGGTGGCTCGGTTTGGTGTCGTTCTGTTTAACCGTAGAACCGTCGGCAATTCATCAATCCAGCGCCATCCGCACTTGTGTAGCTTGTCAAAAGTTCTTGTCCGGAGGCCTCGCAATACTTCAACATTCGCCCTCTCAGCCTGGCCGTTGCTTCGTGGGTGTGCAACAGAAGCACAACAGACCTTGCTGCCGAGGTCCTGGATGTACTGCATGAAGACGCGGCTCGTGAACTGCGTGCCATTGTCGGTGATGACTCTATTTGGTACACCAAAATGACAGACTAGCCGCTTGAAGAACTTGACGATTGATTGTGCTGTCACCTTTCTCACTGCCTCCACCTCTGGCCACTTTGTGAACTTGTCAATTGCCATGTACAAGTAATCAAAGCCCCCGACAACACGAGGAAAGGGGCCCAGTATGTCAAGCCCCCATACCGAGAATGGCCAGGAAAGAGGGATTGTTTGGAGAGCTTGAGCCGGTTGATGAAGCTTCTTTGAATGGAACTGGCATGCTTCACACTTGGTTACTAGTGCCGTTGCATCCTGGAGGGTTGTGGGCCAGAAGAAACCTTGCCGGAATGCCTTGCCGGCAAGGGCCCTCGACCCTATGTGGGAGCCATATATGCCTCAGTGTATCTCTGCCAACAGCTCCAGTCCTTCCTCCCGAGGAATGCATTTCAATTTCACACTGTTTGGTCTTTTCACTGCATGAGCGTCATCGATTTGATACATAGCGAGACCGACGGGCTACTTTCTCCGCTTCTTCCTGCTCCTCAGGGAGTTCCCCTGTTTGGAGGAATCGGATGGTATGTTGTGCCCATGCCGGAGCCTGGGGCTCGACAGCAAGGGCCAAAGGCATTTCCTCTACCATGGGAGCGACTGTCTCTACGGCCAGTGCTTGACGCCCTGCCGGAGTCTGTCGCCCCATGGCAGGCTCAGCGTCCACGGCAACATCTTTACCGGCGGCTCCTGGGAGCTCGGCGGGAAAGTACTTGCTAGGGCTTGATTTCCTCTGCTTGTTCTGCCCTGTCGATGGTTCAACGGATGGTTGAGTTAATTGAAGCACAAAAGTACCTGGTTCCACAAGCAATTTGAAGGTAGCGCGTTTCGACAAGTAGTCGGTGATGCCGTTCTCCACTCGGGGAACATGCTCCGCTTGTATACCGTCAAAATGCTCTTCCAGCTTCCTCACTTCGTCTATGTAGGCCTCCATCAATGGGCTTTGATAATCTTTGTTGACTTGCTTGACGACAAGCTGCGAATCACTCCTGACGATGATCTTCTTGATCCCAAGGTCTGCCGCGATCCTGAGACCGACAAGGAACCCCTCGTACTCAGTGGTATTGTTTGTTGACATCTCCCTGGGAAACTGCATCTGGACTACATACTTGAGGTGCTCTCCGGTGGGTGCGACGAGTAGCACACCAGCACTGGCGCCTTGCAGCGAGAAAGCCCCGTCAAAGTACATAATCCAGTCGCGACTTGCTTCCTTGCCGGGGAGGGCGGTCTCCTGAATCTCCTCGTCGGGCGTTGAGGTCCATTCCGCAATGAACTCCGCCAAGACTCTACTCTGAATTGTTGAAGTGCTTTCAAACCTCAACCCAAAGCTCGACAGTTCCAAGGCCCATTCCACAATCCTCCCGGTTGCGTCTGGGTTATGCAATATCCGTTGCAACTGGAGGCGGGTGACGACGTTGATTTCGTGTGCTTGGAAGTAATGACGCAGCTTCCTCGAGGCCATAAGGAGGTCGCAGAGCAATTTTTGCACACCGGAGTACCTTGACCTAGCCCCCTGCAAGAGGGAGCTGACAAAGTAAACCGGGTGCTGCATCTTCTTCTTCTTCTGCACTATCTCATTTGGTTGCGCCGCTTCTGCTCCGCCAGCGCCAGACTCCGCCGAGGGCCTTGCCTTATCGGCACCAGGCCCTGCCGAGGGGAGCTCTGGTTTGCCATCCGCCAGCCCTGCCGTTGCCACTGCCTCTTCGTCGACCCCCCTCTGTGCCACTAGCGCGACGCTGACCACTTGGTTTGTTGCCGCTAGATATAGCAGCAACGGTTCTTGTGGTTTAGGCGCAACCAGTATTGGCGTAGAGGAGAGGTACTTCTTCAAATCCTGCAGGGCTGCCTCGGCCTCTGGGGTCCATTCCATTTTGCCCTCCTTCTTCAAGATTTTGAAAAAGGGAAGGGCACGCTCAACACACTTGGAGAAGAACCTGCTCATGGCGGCAACACAGCCAATGAGCCGACGCACATCCTTGATCTGCCTAGGCGCCTCAATTTGCTCAATGGCCTTGATCTTGTCTGGATTCGCCTCGATCCCATGCTGTGACACAAAGAACCCGAGAAGTTTGCCGGACGGAACACCAAAGACACACTTCTCAGGGTTCAGCTTGAGGTTGATCTTGCGCAAATTCAAACGTCTCTTCTAAATCTTGTCACGAGTGTTGCCTTGTCCTTGGTTTTGACCACTATGTCATCCATATAAGCTTCCATATTTCTATGCAGTGAGGCTCAAAACCAATTTGGACTGCTCTATAAGCGTCGAATAGCGCTCTTCAACCCGAAAGGCATTCGCATGAAACAATACATACCACATGGGGTGATGAACGCTGTCTTCTCTTCATCTTCTTTCGTCATGAATATCTGGTGGTATCCTGAGTAAGCGTCGAGGAATGATAACAAGTCACACCCGGCTGTGGAGTCAACAATCTGGTCGATGCACGACAATGGGAAAGGGTCCTTTGGACACGCCTTATTGATGTCTGTGTAATCAATACACATTCTCCACTTCCCATTTACCTTGCGCACCACCACCGGATTGGCAACCCACATCGGATGGAGCACTCCCCTCACCAAGCCTGCTGCTTCTAACTTCCTGATTTCCTCTGTGATGAACTCTTGTCGTTCCAAAGCTTGCTTCCTGACCTTCTGCTTGACGGGCCGCGCATGAGGACAGACATCAAGATGGTGCTCAATCACCTCCCTGGGAACGCCGGGGATGTCGGATGCTTTCCACGCAAACACATCGACATTCGCCCGTAGGAAAGTGACGAGCGCGCCTTCCTATTTGCTATCGAGGGCGGAGCTTATGGTGAAAGCCCCTCCTGTGCCATCCTCCTTGACGGACACCTTCTTGGTTTCTGGTGGTGCAGCTCTGGATTTCTTGCTCTTGCCGGTGGAGCTCTCTGGCACGTCCTCGATGGGAGCACTACACTCCGAAGAGGTGCGCTTGCCGGAGTGGGCGCGAGAGGTCTTGCCGGTCTTCTTCCCTCCCGGGGCTTCGGCGGCAGGAGCAAGTGCGTTGGCGACAGTCGCTGCAACTGCCTCTCGGTAGAGTTGGTCGACGCAGATCAGCGCATTCTTCTTGTCGGAGGGGACGGTGATGATGGTCATCGGCCCAGGCATCTTCAGGGTGTTGTAGGCATAATGTGAGGTCTCCATGAACTTGGCTAGTGCTGGGGGGCCGAGGATCCCGTTGTAGGCCAAGGGGATCTCGGCTACATAAAAAACAATCCTCTCTGTCCTATAGTTTAACTCGCCTCCAAATGTCACGGCTAGCGTGATCTTACCCTTCGGCTGGCTCCTTCCCGGGTTGACCCCTTGAAATGTGCCTGTCTCTTCGAGGTCTCCATCAGGAATCTGCAGCCTTTTGATCACAACAGGCGAGATCAAATTCAGACCGGCCCCGCCGTCAACTAGCATTTTTGTCACCTTGAGGTTGCGTATTGTTGGCGAAACCAACAACGGCAAACACCCGACCGCAGTTGTGCGATCAGGGTGGTCCTCGGTATAAAAAATGATAGGTGTGCTGGACCACTTCAGTGGCTTTTGAGCACTGAATGATGGTTCCGTTGCTGTGATCTCACGCGCCCACTGCTTGAGCTGGCGGTGAGAGGTGTGCAGTGAGGCGCCACCGTCGAGGCTATGGCCTCCGTAGCTTTTTGGAACTCATGCTCGCCGGACTCGTCGTCCTCGTCATGATGATCGTCTTCTTGCTTCTTGTCGCGGCCCCGAGCGGGCCTCTCTTGCTGGTTATCCTTGCCGTGGCGACCTCCTTGGCCGCCATGCTTCTTGCCAGATCCCTCGGCACCATCCTGACCCTTCTCCTTGTCCCACCTCTCATACTTAGCTTTTTGCTTCTCGGCTAGCAGCTCAACTTGCCGGCAGTTCTGGAGGTCGTGGCCCTTGGTGTGGTGGATCTTGTAGTATTGCTTGTCGGAGCCTCCTGGCTTGTCTGCAGCCGCCAAGGCCCGGCAAGCGGCGCACCCGGCAATTTCCTTATCAGATTCGTCTGCCTTGGCCTTCTTGGCAGCGCCGGTGTCCTCAGATCCCTCGACGGAAAGCATGGTCTTGCCCTTGCGCTTCCTGTTGAGGCGCCGGACCTTCTTCGTCGGGGCGGCCGTGTCTTCATCTGTGGATTCGGTTTCCGCGCTGGCATCCTCGCCGGGGTACTTCCTCCCCTCTTCATCTCGGGCCCTATCGGCCAGAACATAGAGTTCGGCCACATCTTTGACCTTGTTCATCGCTAGCTCTTCACGCATCTTGCAGTTGCGCACATTCTGATGGAATGTGCTGATCACGGCGACGGAATGAACATCTGGGATGTTGTACTGCACCCGGCTGAACCTCTGTATGTACTTGCGCAGGGTTTCACCTTCCTTTTAGGGGATGATATGCAAATCACTTGCCTGGCCATGAGCTTGGTGGCCTCCGGTGAAGGCGGCAACGAACTCATGACACAAATCCGACCATGAAGAAATGGAATCCTCCGGCAAGTGCATCAACCATGACATGACATTGGGTTTAAGTGCCAACGGGAAGTAATTGGCAAGCACCTTGTCGTCGCGAGCTCCGGCAGCTTGCAACGCGATGGTGTAGATGCCGAGGAACTCCGATGGGTGGGTCTTGCGTTGTACTTCTCGCCAACGTCGGGCTTGAACGTGTGGTGGGAGGGCCACTGGAACTGCCGCAACCCATGGGTAAAGGCTGGGCAGCCCGCCTCGTAGGGTAGGCCGCCAAAGCCTCCCGGTGCTGGGTGGTCCATAGTGGGCCCCACCCGCCTATCTGACTGGCGCGTGCTTCGCGCCGGCGCTCGATGGTGGTTTGAGCGTCTTCATGGGCTCGCTCCTGAAGAACTTGGCACTGATCGCGGTGGGTCCGTGGGTCGGACGATGCCATGGAAATGTTATCACAAGCGTCATCATGATGGACCGACACTCGTGGTGGCTGGTGTGGGGGAGGAGAGTGCATAGTGGCCGCAGCACCTCCGGTCCCTCCACCACTGGCATGCGGTCGTTTATGGAGCGCCGGCTTGAGGGCCCCGCTGGTCGTGGCTCATCTTTGTTGGCAATGCCGTCGAGGCTCCGGTTGGTGGCTCTCCACTCATCGAGCTTTTCCGCAACAGGAGGAAAGTCGAGGAGCAACAGCGCGCACGCCATAGCTTCTGTTGGCGTGGGTGGCGGCGAAAGTTGCATGGACCGTGACGCGCTCTGGCTTCTAACCACGTTAGAGGGAGCTCTATCATGACCTTGCGGCTGTGCGCCATTTTCGCCAGCGCCTCGGCGTGCATGCTGGCCTTCTCGTCCCGAATGAGGCCTGATAATCTTCCCAATGGCGCCGGGGTCACCAGCGTGGTGACGCTGCTCGTCGCGCACAACCTGGGAAGAGTGCGTTGTAGGCGCCGGCGTAGGCGTCTTGGAAGTCGCCGCGCCACCTGTAGGTGGCACGACGCCACCCTTGGAGGGCCCCGCGCCGCTTGCGGGGGCCCCGACTCTGTCTTTGGATCTGGCGGCGTGCGGCCCGTCATCTCGCGCATGAACGACGCCGCTCGCCAGGCTTTGACTGCCAGAGCTATGTGGGTGTTCGCGGGCCACGCCTCCGCTTCCGTCCGCGACTGCCCCACCACTCGCCCGCACTGGTATGGGCTGTTCGGCTCCCGATGAACCGATCGCTGTGATCATCTTCTTCTTGGGAGCCATGGCGATGAAGAACTGCTAAACTGACTACTAGACCGGATTTTCACAACTGCGCCCCCTACCTGGTGTGCCAAAGATGTCGGTGGAAATGACACCTATGGAATCACTGGGATCCCTTCTCCGGTTGGCGGCCGCGGGGTTGTGCAAAGAGCGGGTCTGGTAGTCAGCACAAGGATCATTTACCCAGGTTGGGGCCGCGAGGATGCGTAATACCCTAGTCTTGCTTTGGTGTATATTTGAGCATTCTTGAGCTCTCGAACTAGCTGTGGTGCGTGCATAGTCCAAAAGATCCGAATCCCCCTCTAGTATGCCTCGGCCTCCTTTTATAGACAAAAGGGGTTGCCATAGTGGCACACAGGAGGTGGAAAGGTATACAGCGCACAAGCTTATCGCCTGTCATTACGGGACAAGGCGCATTAAATGCACTCCTTAGGTGTCCTGTTGCTTTATTGGGGACAGCAGCGAGGCCCGTCCCGTCCGTCGCCGCTCCGCCTCGCTCCGACACGCGTGCAGGCCAACAAGGCATGCATCGCCATGTAGGCTGGCAGGCTGCTGAGATGGCGTGGTGGTAGGGTATTCACCAATATCTGCATGCCACCATGCAGGTGCTTGCTGAGTTGGCCTGGAGGCCGCACGTTGCCACGAAGGTGCCTGCCCAGCTGGTTGGCCTGGCAGCTGCATGGGAACAGCGGTGGATTCTTGGCAGACGTGGGCCTGGCTGTGGCCCTGCAGGAGTCTTTGGCAAGGGTCTTGCCGGGGCCCCGATAAGGGTCTTGCCGTGGCATCGCGGTCGTCCCCGACAAGGATCTTGCCGGGGGTCTCGTGGATTTCTTCGGCAAGGATCTTGCCGACGGTCGTCGTCTTCTGTTCTTCATCTGATCTCGTGTGCTTAAGATCTTCACAAAGATCTACATGCCACCAGGAGGTGCCTCCCGAGCCTTGGTTCCAATGAGGTTGATGGTGTTGGAACCGTTGGGCTCAAGGGTGGCCTTCTGTGGCGTTAGGCAAGTGCCCGGCAAGGCTCTTCTTGGGGCCATGGCTTCCGCCCGGCAAGGGTCTTGCTGGGGGTGTCCACCTCGCCCTCTTGCTCTTTGTGTCCCTGATCTTGGCGTTGCTTTGCCCGTCTTGTGCCTTTGCATCCTCCCTTTGCCCTGCTAAGTTTGGCCGCAGGCGCGTCTCTGACTGCCCGTGCACAAGTAGAGGGGTCAAAAGGAGAGCCCCTAGTTTTGTACACCGACACTCACCGCCAGGCGTGAGTAATCCCATCGTAGGCTTGCTAGACCATGATGGGTCGGATGAGATTTACCATGTAATCGAGTTAGTTTTGTTAGGGTTTGATCCCTAGTATCCACTATGTTCTAAGATTGATGTTGCTATGACTTTGCTATGCTTAATGCTTGTCATTAGGGCCCGAGTGCCATGATTTCAGATCTGAACCTATTGTGTTTTAATGAATATATCTGTGTTCTTGACCCTATCTTGCAAGTCAATAGTCACCTACTACTTTTATGATCCGGCAACCCCGGAGTGACAATACTTGGGACCACTCCCGGCGATGACTATAGTTTGAGGAGTTCATGTATTCACTAAGTGCTAATGCTTTGGTCCGGTACTCTATTAAAAGGAGGCCTTAATATCCCTTAGTTTCCAATAGGACCCCGCTGCCACGGGAGGGTAGGACAAAAGATGTCATGCAAGTTCTTTTCCATAAGCACGTGTGACTACATTCGGAATACATGCCTACAATATATTGATGTATTGGAGCTACTTCTGTGTCACCCTATGTTATAACCGTTGCATGATGAATGCCATCCGACATAATTATTCATCATTAATCCATTGCCTATGGGTTCGTTTCATATTGATCTTTGCTTCATTACTTTTCCATTGCCACTGTTACGATTGCTACGAAACTGCTACTGTTACTTTTGCCACCGTTACCGTTACTTCCATACTACTTTGCTTATAAATACTTGGCTGCATATATTAAGTCTTTCAGGTGTGGTTGAATTGACAACTCAGCTGCTAATACTCAAGAATATTCTTTGGCTTCCCTGTTGACGAACCAATAAATTTGGGTTGAATACTCTACCCTCGAAAACTATTGCGGTCCCCTATACTTGTGGGTTATCAAGACCTTTTTCTGGTGCCATTGCCGGGGAGCATAGCTCTATTCTCTGAGTCACTTGGAATTTATATCTGTTGATCACTATGAGGAATTTGAAAGATCAAAGAACTAAGATTTTTCCCTCAACTACGCGGGGAGGTAAGGAACTGCCATCTAGCTCTGCACTTGATTCTCCTTCTGTTTTGAGTAAACTTGCGACACCTACACCTGCTATTGATTCTGATATGTTGCATGTTATTGATGATGCCACTTCTACTATGCATGATGCTTATGATGAAACTACTTCTGTGCTTAATAATACTGTGCCAGTAGGTTAATTTCTTGATGAACAACTTGCTAGGGTTAGAGAGAATGAAATTACTGAAACTAATGATATTATTGAAACTGAAGATTATAATTCTCCCCTAGATATGAATTGCCTGTTGTACCTGAGGGTTATATTATGGATGAAGAAACTGCTAGAGACTTCTTTGCTTGCAATGATAGAGAGGATGTTAACAAATTGTTAGCTAAGCTGAAAGAAAAATCCTTGAATGCTCGAATGAAATATGACCCCGCTCTTGCTACTTCACCTATCTTTGTTACTGATAAGGATTATGAATTCTCTGTTGACCCTGAGTTAATTACTTTGGTTGAATCTGATCCTTTCTATGGTTATGAATGTGAAACTGTTGTGGCACATCTTACTAAATTGAATGATATAGCCACCCTATTTGCTCATGAGGAAATAATTCGCTATTACTATATTCTCAAATTGTTTCCTTTCTCATTAAAGGGTGATGCTAAGTTATGGTTTAATTATCTCGCTCCTAGTTGTGTGCGTAGTCCCCAGGATATGATTTATTACTTCTCTCAAAAATATTTCCCTGCTCATAGGAAACAAGCTGCTTTAAAGGAAATATTTAATTTTGTGCAAATTGAAGAAGAGAGTCTCCCACAAGCTTGGGGGAGGCTTCTCCGATTACTTAATGCTTTGCCTGATCATCCTCTCAAGAAAAATGAAATAATTGATACCTTTTATAATGGACTAACCGATGCTTCCAGAGACCACCTGGATAGTTGTGTTGGTTGTGTTTTCAGGGAAAGAACTGTTGAACAAGCTGAATTGCTATTGAATAATATATTGAGTAATGATAATGATTGGACACTTCCTGAACCAACTCCTAAGCCAACTCCAATGAAAAGGGGTATTCTATTTCTTCGTCGTGAAGATATGCAAGAGGCAAAGAAATCTAGGAAAGAAAAAGGTATTAAAGCTGAAGATGTTAAGAATTTACCGCCTATTGAAGAGATACATGGTCTTGATAACCCGACACGAGTATTAGATGCAAACTCTCTCCATAGATTTGATGAAGGTGATATTCCTCATAATAACTCTGCTAATCAATGCTTTGATGAGTTTGATAATTTTATTATTAAACAAGAAAACTTCAATCCTTATGTTAGTAGACAATTGAAACGTAATGCTTACATGCTTGACCACTTGGGTGATTATATGAGTAGAACTGTTAACAATCTTAAGCTTATTAGTAAATATGCTTCCATGGTTGCAACTTAAGTAGAACAAGTACTTAAAGCTCAGGATGATTTGCTTAATGAGTTGAATAGTAAGAACAATGATAATGTTGTTAGGGTTATGACTAGAGGTGGTAAAATGACCCATGAACCTTTGTATCCTGAGGGCCATCCTAAGAGAGTTGAGCAAGATTCTCAGAGAACTAATATTGATGCACCTAGTCCTAGTAATAAAAAGAACAAGAAATCTGATAAGACTTTGCATGCTAGTGAACCTGCTATAGATACACTTCAGAATCCCAATGATATTTCTATTTTTGATGCTGGGACACAATCTGGTGATGAACATGAACCTAGTGATAATGTGAATAATGATGTTCATGTTGATGCTCAACCTAATAATGATGTAGAGATTGAACCTGCTTTTGATCTTGATAACCCACAATCAAAGCATCAACGTTATGATAAAAGAGATTTTGTTGCTAGAAAACATGGTAAAGAAAGAGAACCATGGTTGAGAAACCCATGCCCTTTCCTCCTAAGCCATCCAAGAAAAAGGATGCAAAGGATTTTGAGTGCTTTGTTGAAATGATTAGACCTATCTTTTTGCGTATGCGTTTGAGTGATATGCTTAAAATGCCTCCTTATGCTAAATATATGAAAGATGTTGTTACTAATAAAGCAAAGATACGAGAAGCTAAAATTTCCACCATGTTTGCTAATTATACTTTTAAGGGTGGAATACCAAAGAAACTTGGAGATCCAGGAGTACCAACTGTACCATGCTCCATTAAAAGAAACTATGTTAAAGCTGCTTTATCTGATCTTGGAGCCGGTGTTAGTGTTATGCCTTTCTCTTTGTATCGTAGACTTGAATTGAATAAGTTGACACCTACTGAAATCTCTTTGCAAATGGCTGATAAATCAACTGCTATACCCACCAGTATTTGTGAGGATGTGCCTCTTGTGGTTGCAAACGTTACTATCTTAACAGACTTTGTTATTTTTGATATTCCCAAGGACGATAGTATGTTGATCATCCTTGGTAGACCCTTTTTGAATACTGCAGGGGCTGTTATTGATTGCAACAAAGACAATGTCACTTTTCATGTTAATGGTAATGAGCATACAGTACAGTTTCCGAAGAAACAACCTCAAGTGCATAGTATCAATTGTATTGGAAAAATTTCAACTATTATTATTGGAGGTTTTGAGTTCCCTCTTCCTATTGTAAAAAAGAAATATGATATTCTCATTATTGGGGAAATGCATATCCCCGTGGAGGTAACCTAGTGCTATTCGATAATTCTCCGGTTTCATGTCATTCGGAAGAAGTTTATTAATAAGACTTGACCAACCTTGTTAATGGATTCCTTTTGATGAGCATGAGATGGATGAATTTAGAAGGCACAACCTTCTATACCCATCTTTTACTTTCTTTTAATTAGTTTAAATAAAGCAAAAATAGTATTTACTGTCTGCTTTCTGAATTATCCGCGCAACAAAAAATGTCCCGAAAATAAAAGTTCTCCAAATGCCCTGAAAATTTAGTATGATTTTTTATAGAATATTTAAGAATTTCTTGCACTGAACGCACATCAGGGGGCCTCACCAGCTGGCCACAAGGGTGGAGGGTGCGCTCCCTGTCCTTGTGGCCCCACATGGCCCCCTCCACTTATTCCAGCACCCATCCACTTCGTCTTCCTCCAGAAAAAATCATCCCATAGCTCAAACTCGTGTTCTTGCTCATTTTGCTGCCATTTTTGATCTCCTTGCTCAAAGCTCCATTCACAAAACTGCTTCGGGGGATTGCTCTTCGGTATGTGACTCCTCCAATGGTCCAATTAGTTTTTGTTCTAGTGCTTTATTTATTGTAAATTTTTGCTGCTGTGGTGACCTTGTTCTTGAGATTGCATGTCGTCCAAAGTAGTTTTAATGCATGATATAGCCTCTAGGCACTTGTAGGAGTAGTTGCTATCAATCTTGTTGAGTTTGGTTCACTTTTAGTTTGAGTCACTAAAAATTTCAGAAATTTTCAGAGGAGGAAAATGATGAGCATATGTTGAGAGGTTCCTTGAGCCGTGGTTCAAAGGAAAAATAAAATGAGGAGAAGGAAAAGCCCAAGTATAATATTCCTCGCGCTGCAGAAATTTGGCCGTGTGAATGGCCATGTGATGCATTCTTACAAGCAGCCAGAATTTATGAGGATTTCTATTATTTGTTTGGGAATGCAGGCATCACCGACTTCCTCCTCGACCAGTGTGATCAGTATCTCCTACTCACTAATACTTTCGTGCAAAATTTTCATTTTCATGCTAGGAGATCACCACCCATGGTAGACTTTTACTTATATGATGAGTACAAAGAAATGACGCTTTATGAATTTTGTGAGGTTTGTAAATTACCTTATGAAGGTAGCGTCGAGGAACCACGTCCTAGTGATGTGGATAGTTTTATTCATGAAATTACCGTAGGGGAAAACAGAGGAGTGTCAGAAGCAAGAGTGGCTATTATACATTTCCCTGTTTTACGCTATTACTCATTATTTGCTGGGAGATGTTTAATTGGTCGTGGAGAGAGTGGATGCCTTAGTGCCCCTGACCTCGCCATTTGCGCCGCGCTTTACATATAGACAAAACTTACAGTTCGGGCGCTATGGTCGCTAAATGGTTGAGTTTAAATCATACAAAGGGTCCTATTTTGGAGGTATCTTTGCCTCCCGCCTTGCTAAACATTTTGATATGCCCATTAGGCACTATGAAAAAGAGGAGAAATTGCTACCCACTATACATTTAGATTATGACATTATGGTAGCACATAAGTTTATTCGCCATGATGAGGAAAAGGGACTTATTTATAACCTGGTATTTAGCGAGGTCACCTTTCAGATTATTACCTTGCCTTCACCTATTTTGTTTGATATTCATTTAGGCGGGTACTTCGTTTTTTGCCCGCGGACATTCATGTATAATGGGAGGGGACACGATCCCCACTGATGTCTACTACACAACCTTCTTCTTGTAGACGTTGTTGGGCCTCCAAGTGCAGAGGTTCAGTAGCAAATTTCCCTCAAGTGGATGACCTAAGGTTTATCAATCCGTGGGAGGCGTAGGATGAAGATGGTCTCTCTCAAGCAACCCTTCAACCAAATAACAAAAAGTCTCTTGTGTCCCCAACACACCCAATACAATGGTATATTGTATATGTGCACTAGTTCGGCGAAGAGATGGTGATACAAGTGAAATATGGATGGTAGATATGGGTATTTGTAATCTGAAAATATAAAATCAGCAAGGTAGAAAGAGATAAATGTGAGCATAAATGGTATTTCAATGCTAGGAAACAAGGCCTAGGGTTCATACTTTCACTAGTGCAAGTTCTCTCAACAATAATAACATAATTGGATCATATAACTATCCCTCAACATGCAACAAAGAGTCACTCCAAAGTCACTAATAGCGGAGAACAAACGAAGAGATTATGGGAGGGTACGAAACCACCTCAAAGTTATCCTTTCTGATCGATCTATTCAAGAGTCCGTAGTAAAATAACACGAAGCTATTCTTTCCGTTCGATCTATCATAGAGTCCATACTAGAATAACACCTTAAGACACAAATCAACCAAAACCCTAATGTCACCTAGATACTCCAATGTCATCTCAAGTATTCGTGGGTATGATTATACGATATGCATCACACAATCTCATATTCATCTATTCAAACCAACACAAAGTACTTCAAAGAGTGCCCCAAAGTTTCTACCGGAGAGTCAAGACGAAAACGTGTGCCAAACCCTATGCATAAGTTCATGAGGTCACGGAACTCACAAGTTGATCACCAAAACGAACATCAAGTAGATCACGTGATATCCCATTGTCACCACAGATAAGCACATGCAAGACATACATCAATTGTTCTCGAATCCTTAAAGACTCAATCCGATAAGATAACTTCAAAGGGAAAACTCAATCCATTACAAGAGAGCAGAGGGGGAGAAACATCATAAGATCCAACTATAATAGCAAAGCTCGCGATACATCAAGATCGTACCACCTCAAGAACACGAGAGAGAGAGATCAATCACATAGCTACTGGTACATACCCTCAGCCCCGAGGGTGAACTACTCCCTCCTCGTCATGGAGAGCGCCGGGATGATGAAGATGTCCACCGGTGAGGGATACCCCCTCCGGCAGGGTGCCGGAACAGGGTCCCGATTGGTTTTTGGTGGCTACAGAGGCTTGTAGCGGCGGAACTCCCGATCTAGGTTTCTTTCTGGAAGTTTGGGTATATACAGGAGGTTTTGCCGTCAAGAACAAGTCAGGGGGGTGGGCGCGCCCCCCACCCTCGTGGGCAGCCCGGGACTCTTCTGGCCCAACTCTTTTAACCCATGGCCTTCTTCTGGTCCAAAAATAAGTTCCGTGAAGTTTCAGGCCAATTGGACTCCGTTTGGTTTTCCTTTTCTGCGATACTGAAAAACAAGGAAAAACAAAAACTGGCACTGGGCTCTAGGTTAATAGGTTAGTCCCAAAAATCATATAAAATAGCATATAAAACATCCATGGTTGATAATACAATAGCATGGAACAATAAAAAATTATAGATAAGTTGGAGACATATCAAGCATCCCAAGCTTAATTCCTGCTCGTCCTCGAGTAGGTAAATGATAAAAACATAATTTTTGATGTGGAATGCTACCTAACATATTTATCAATGTAATCTTCTTTATTGTGGCAAGAATATTCAGATCCATAAGATTCAAGACAAAAGTTTAATATTGACATAAAAATAATAATACTTCAAGCATACTAACCAAGCAATTATGTCTTATGAAAATAACATGGCCAAAGAAAGCTTATTCCTACAAAATAATATAGTTTGGCTATGCTTCATTTTCGTCACACAAAAAAGCTCTCATCATGCAAAACCCCGATGACAAGCCAAGCAATTGTTTCATACTTTAGTGTTCTCAAACTTTTTCAATTTTCACGCAATACATGAGCGCGAGCCATGGACATAGCACTATGGGTGGAATAGAATATAATGATGGGGGTTGTGTGGAGAAGACAAAAAAGGATAAAGTCTCACATTGACGTGGCTAATCAATGGGCTATGGAGATGCCCATCAACTGATGTCAATGCAAGGAGTAGGGATTGCCATGCAACAGATGCACTAGAACTATAAATGTATGAAAGCTCAACAAAAGAAATTAAGTGGGTGTGCATCCAACTTGCTTGCTCACGAAGACCTAGGGCATTTGAGGAAGCCCATCGTTGGAATATACAAGCCAAGTTCTATAATGAAAAATTCCCACTAGTATATGAAAGTGACAAAATAGGAGACTCTCTATCATGAAGATCATGGTGCTACTTTGAAGCACAAGTGTGGAAAAAGGATAGTAGCATTGTCCCTTTTATTCTTTTCTTTTTTTGGGCCTTCCTTTTTTTATTTGGCCTTTCTTTTTTCTGGCCTTTCCTGTTTTTTGGCCTATTTTTTGGGACAATGCTCTATTAATGATGATCATCACACTTCTATTTATTTACAACCCAATGATTACAACTCGACACTAGAACAAAATATGACTCTATATGAGTGCCTCCGGCGGTGTACCGGGATGGGAAATGAATCAAGAGTGACATGTATGAAAAATTATGCATGGTGGCTTTGCCACAAATACGATGTCAACTACATGATCATGCAAGGCAATATGACAATGATGAAGCGTGTCATAATAAATGGAACAGTGGAAAGTTGCATGGCAATATATCTCGGAATGGCTATGGAAATGCCATAATAGGTAGGTATGGTGGCTGTTTTGAGGAAGATATAAAGAGGCTTATGTGTGATAGAGCGTATCATATCACGGGGTTTGGATGGGCCGGCGAAGTTTGCACCAACTCTCGAGGTGAGAAAGGGCAATGCACGGTACCGAAGAGGCTAGCAATGATGGAAGGGTGAAAGTGCGTATAATCCATGGACTCAACATTAGTCATAAAGAACTCACATACTTATTGCAAAAATCTACAAGTCATCGAAACCAAGCACTACACGCATGCTCCTAGGGGGATAGATTGGTAGGAAAAGACAATCGCTCCTCCCCGACTGCCACTCATAAGGATGACAATCAAAGAAACACCTCATGCTTCAAATTTGTCACACAACGTTTACCATACGTGCATGCTACGGGACTTGCAAACTCTAATACAAGTATTTCTCAAATTCACAACTACTCAACTAGCATGACTCTAATATCACCATCTTCATATCTCAAAACAATCATCAAGTATCAAACTTCTCATAGTATTCAATGCACTTTATATGAAAGTTTTTATTATATCCCTCTTGTATGGCCATCATATTAGGACTAAATTCATAACCAAAGCAAATTACCATTCTGTTCTAAAACTGTCAAAATAATATAAGTGAAGCATGAGAGTTCATCTGTTTCTTCAAAATAAAACCACCGTCGTGCTCTAAAAGGACATAAGTGAAGCACTAGAGAAAATGACAAACTACTCCAAAAGATATAAGTGAAGGTCAATGAGTAGTTGAATAGCTATGTAACTATGTGAAGACTCTCTAATATTTAAGAATTTCAGATCCTGGGATATTATTCAAACAACAAGAAAAGCAAAATAAAATAAAATGACGCTCCAAGCAAAACACATATCATGTGGTGAATAAAAATATAGCTCCAAGTAAAGTTACCGATGAACGAAGACGAAAGAGGGGATGCCTTCCGGGGCATCCCGAAGCTTAGGCTCTTGGTTGTCCTTGAATATTACCTTGGGTTGCCTTGGGCATCCCCAAGCTTAGGCTCTTGCCACTCCTATTCCATAGTCCATCGAATCTTTACCCAAAACTTGAAAACTTCACAACAAAAAACTCAACAGAAAACTCGTAAGCTCCGTTAGTATAAGAAAATAAATCACCACTTAGGTACTGTTGTGAACTCATTATAAATTCATATTGGTGTAATATCTACTGTATTCCAACTTCTCTATGGTTCATACCTTCCGATACTACTCATAGATTCATCAAAATAAGCAAACAACACAATGAAAACAGAATCTGTCAAAAACAGAACAGTCTGTAGTAATCTGTATCAAACGTATATTTCTGGAACTCCAAAAATTCTGAAATAAATTGTTGGACCTTAGGAATTTGTCTATTAATCATCTTCAAAAAGAATCAACCTAAAAGCCCTCTCTAGTAAAACATGGCAACTAATCTCGTGAGCGCTAAAGTTTATGTTTTTTTACAGCAAGATCATAAAGACTTCACCCATGTCTTCCCAAAGGTTCTACTTGGCACAAACACTAATTAAAACATAAAACCACATCTAACCAGAGGATAGATGAATTATTTATTACTAAACAGGAGCAAAAGGCAAAGAACAAAAATAAAATTGGGTTGCCTCCCAACAAGCGCTAACGTTTAACGCCCCTAGCTTGGCATGATGATTTTAATGATGCTCACATAAAAGTAAGAATTGAAACATAAAGAGAGCATCATGAAGAATATGACTAGCACATTTAAGTATAACCCACTTCCTATGCATAGGGATTTTGTGAGCAAACAACTTATGGGAACAATAACCAACTAGTATAGGAAGGCAAAACAACCATAACTTCAAGATTTTAAGCACATAGAGAGGAAACTTGATATTATTGTGTAACATCCCAAATTTTCAGTTTGGAATGTTATACATAGATCATTCATGCATATCATATTTTGTTGCATTTCGTTTCGCGATCCTCGAAATTCTAAGCAACTCAAGGACCCTCAGAGAGAGTTGGGGATTTCACTGTTTTCATATTTGAATTTGATCAAATATTGAAACAAGGATTATTTGTTTTAATTATTTTTCTCTCCGAAAATATATCATATTAAAATATATGAGAGCAGATGATATGAATTCTCCAAAATAAATGAAATATTGGAGGAAAAATATTAAAATCAAATATTTGATTTTATTTGGATTTTATTGCTATTTTATTTGCATTAGAAAAATTGCATGTTTTCAAAATTGCATTTTAGTGCCAAGAAAATGTTCATCTCACTCTAAATATTTTATTTAGACGGCAAAAATTTGTTTTGGACTTTTTAGATTTTTATTTATTTTTCTAGGATTTATTTTCGGCGGAACCTGTTTTTTTTAAACTTCTTCCGCTTTGGATGAGCCAAGGCCCAGTAGAGCGAAGCCAAGCCCACGCAGCGCCACCGCCTCCATGTGCCGAGTCCGGCCAGGACTCATCATGCAGCCGCCGCCGCCGCCGGGACTCCTCCGCCCCTCCATAAACCACCGCCCCTCCCTTTATAAGCCGCCTGCCCCCCCAAATAACCTCCACCGCCGCCATAGCGGCAGCAGCAGCCTGCCGTGCCTCGCCTCGCCTGCGGTAGCCACTGCCGCCGCACTTCCCCAGCCCGCCGCACTGCAATCGCCCGCCGCACCACCCGCAGCCCCACCTCGGCCCGCCGGAGCCACCGCGGAACCTGCCGGAGCCGCCGTCGATCCGATCCGGAGCCGCCCTTTTTTTTCCGGTTTAGGTAAAAACCGTCAGTTTTTTAAAAAAAAACCCTACATACGTTTTTTAGATCGGTTCGTTGGTTTTCTCGGTTTAGTTTATTTAGCAAACATTCGTCCATACGTTCGTTTTAACGAACGGTTTTCACCCGTTAGTCACAGACAATGAACGTTCATTCGTCAGCCTGTTTGTCAGTTTTTCTTTTTCTCGGGTTTTTCGCGATTATTTTCGATCGCGATTTCTGATCCGATTTTCGTTTCAGTTTATCTTTTCTCTCGTTTATCGGAATCATGCGATTCAAACGCATAGATCTTCGTCTCGAAACCCTCTTTCTGTTTAACCAACTTGAACAAGATTTTGTTACTGTAAAATTTGACTTCAGTCCAGATTAGTAAACGGATTTTGTTTCTGTCAGGTGGTAGGTGCGACATATGCTAACGGGTGGCTAATCATAGTGGGAGCCAATAAGACGTCGCCGGTGCCTGGAAATGGGATGAGGCGAAGCCGGCGAATCTTACCCAGCTTCGGGGCTCTCCGTGGAGATAACACCCCTACTGCTGCTCTGCGGGGTCTCCGCATGATCACTAAATGAACAAGAGCTACAAGAGGCTCCTCGAGCTGTTCGGGGTGAGGAAGAAGAAGGGCACGGCTAGCTCTCCTCTTCCCTCTATGTGGTGTCTAAAACTATCAGAGTCCAACCCTTTCCATGGGTGCCCCGGGGGGTTTATATAGGCCTACCCCCTGGGTGTACAGTGGTAATCCGGCTAGGTGTGGGCCCTAGCCGTCAGTATCTTCATCCGCCGGCTTCTCCATGGCCCATTGAAACTTGCCGACTAGTGGGCCCCGCCGGCTGCCGGCTTCCTGGTCGACAGGCTGGCCCCACCGTTGAGGGCTTTGCCGGGGGCTCGTTACTGTTGCCTCAATCCTGACGACGAGGGCTTCTTCGGGGTAAGCATGGCTACAGTGCCGACGCCTTGGCGGCGATCACTGTAGCCTCCCTTCGTCTTGTCTCCTTAATGAGGCGCTTCCTTCGAGGGAGGGAACAAGCCGGCTATGGCGAGCCAGCCATCTCCCAGTGGCCTGGGAGGCGAACCGCCTTGAGCGTCTCTCGACCGAGGGACCCGCCGACTGCAGGTAGTACAGACAGCCTGTCATGGGTGACGTCACGGTCAACATGGCAACAGTGGCGCGCCAGACAGGTGATGGCTGCCCCATACGGCGCACTGTAGCCACACGCGCTCCGGGATGCGGGTGGCGGGCTTCATCAGTGTACGCCCGACTCATCGTCGTTATGTGGGTGCAGATTCGAGATGCGGCCTTGGCACGCTGCTTGAAATGGCCGGCTCCTTAGAGCCGGCCTTCGCGACTCGCCTCTGTGAGTTAGCCTTCTGGTAGCCGGCTCCTTGGAAGCCGGCCATTTCTCCTATGGGTCTTGGGGCGAGGCCGCCCCCTGACAGCCGGCCTGAACGACAGCCGGCCGGGGGGAAGGCGGCCCAGCGTCTTGGATGTTGGATGTCCTTATTGGCTTGTAAATTTTTCAGAAGCCCCAGGGGGAGCCGGCTAGGCTACCCGTGGTCATTTACTTCGACAGTAGTCCCCGAAGCTGATTGGGCTTCGAGGTTGAAGGGGGGACGAGAAGCTCGATCAGCTTCCTATCCCGAGGAGCCGGTAGCTAGGAGCCGGCCTTGAATGGGTGTGCCGCCTTCGGCCTCACGCGTTGACTGCGCGCCACTTCGCGTGCCGCATGGCCAGAAAAGCCTGCCAGCCCACACGCGCGACAGGACGTCACCGCAGGCCAGGGCCTACCAAGCCTACGCCTCGGCCCACGCACGGATCCTCTGCGGCCCAAATGGTCCGCATGCCTTCTCGCGGTGGTTACAGCACGCCTTTAGGGTGCCATAAACGCGGGACGTGGGGGGAGTGGGCGCAGTTAATCCCACGTTCCCCCACGCCTCGCCTCCTCGGCTCCGCCGCCTGAGCCTATAAGTAGGGGGAGGAGGGGGAGCGGTAGGGGCTCGCACGCTCGCCCTAGCTCCTCTCCTTCCTCAACTTCTTCCTCACTCTCTCGTCGCCACAGCGCACTTCGCCACCGCGCCATTCCGCCGCGAGTTTTCTTGGCTCACCGCGGTTCCTTCGCCGTGTGGCCGCGCTCTCCGCCGCCACGGCTCCTTCCTTCCGTTCCCATGGCGCTGTCGAGCTCGTGGGACGGCTCCAACGTGCACGAGGATCATATTGATTGGCTCCGCCGGATGCGGCGGCTGCCGAGCGCGGACCTCGTGAAGACCCGCCTGGCGCCGGAGGCGGAGATTTCGCCGGCGCCGGAGGAGGGCGAGCGGGTCATCTTCCGCTCGCACTGTCTGCGCGGCCTCGGCCTGCCGGCGAGCGGGTTCTTCCGCTCGTTCCTAGACTTCTATCATCTTCAGCCGCATCACATCACCCCCAACACGGTGATGCTGCTGTCAGCCTTCGTCTCTCTGTGCGAAGGTTTTCTTGGCATACTCCCCACCCTCGAGCTCTGGGGGGAGTTCTTCTAGTGCAAGCTCGACACTGTCTCTGCGGGCGTGCCCGCCCCCTGTGGTGCCTTCATCGCCAAGTGGAGGACGACCGACAACAATCCTTTTCCACCTATCTCGCTGATCCAGTCGGTGAAGCTTTGGCAGCAGTCGTACTTCTACGTGAAGAACGTCGCGGCGCAAGGCGACTACCTCAACCTGCCGGCTTACGTAGCCAGCCCGCCGCTGCAAGGCGGCGTCTTGGTCCTCCCGAGCCGGTCGCTCACCTTGGCGGGAGCGCCGCCGTCACCGGCTCCGGGTGATGGTCGATCGGAGGGCTTGGTGGGGCCGACACGGTGGCGCCGCCGTGGGCCCGGTGCTCCGCTCCAGAGCGGCGAACATGATATGCCAAATGGCGGCCGCTTGACCCATGCCGGCCGAGCACGGGGAGATGCCTCGCGGCGAGTATCTTTCATGGTGAACTATATCTCCAACTACAAACTCACCGTGGAGTGGCAGTATCACAAGGCGCCATATTCTCGGGCCAACCCGCCGCCTGTGGTGAGTTTTTCTTCGTTCTCTTCTTCTTTTGTTGTCGTGTTCGTTAGCCGACTCTTGACTAACCGGCTTTGTCCTTGGGCAGAGCCCTCTTCTTCGTCTGGCGCTGGAGCGCGGGGCGGAGCACCGATTCGCGCGACCGCACGCGTGGGCGACCCGGCGACCGGACTTGGGGCGGCCGCCATGGACAACGCCGTGAATCGCAACCGGGCGGAGAGGCGGCGGCTCGACCTTACGGCCGGCCGAGGACTGGCCGGAGGAGGACGAAGCCGAAGCCGTCCAGCGCCGCCAGCCGGCGGCTGATCGCCATGGCGCGGGGCCTTCTGCCGCGCCAACTGCTCGGGGTGGCGCGCAGAAGCGCCGGGCCGCGCCGGGTCTCTTCGGTAGCGGCTGAAGAAACCCAAGAGTTCATGGCGGCAACCAAGCGAGCGAGGCGGCAGCGGCGGCGCTTCCGCAAGGTGGTGAAGCAGCCACAAGCGGTTTCGGCGTAAGTGCCGTATGTCTTGCATTTTTGTTGTCTTGTTTTTAGTTGAGGCTCATCTGAGCCGTCTTCTTGTCTTGTTGAACAGGGCGCCGCTTTCCCTTGAGCGGGTTGACGCCGCCTCCATAGTCGCGCCGACGGGAGGGTCTTCGAGCTCCCGCCGAGTGGACCCCAGCTGACCTCATGGAGGCAATGGGCGGAATCTTGGGGAGGCTCGGGAGGAGCGGGAAGCGGCGGAGCGGAGGGCCGACCAGGAGGCGGTGGAGAAGTCGGCTGAGGCGCAGGCCGACGCGGCGGCCGAGGCCCAGGCGGAGGCCGCGGCCGCGGAGAGGGAGGCGGAGGCTTCCCACAATCAGCCTCCGCAGCTTGTCATTCCTCTTCGCGCCGTGGCTTCAGACGTCCCCATACCTCCGTCGGAGGAACCCGACCGCGACCAGCCGGTGATGGAGAGGATGGAGGATGACGTGACGATCTTGGGGGAGGCGCCGCAGTCGGCACCGACCGGAGCTGGCCAAGGCGGCCGACCTGCCGCGGCGCCTGGACAGCCGACCGAGGGCGAGTCGGCGGCGGGGGCGGATCTCATGGTGCAGTCGGTGCCCCGTCAGCCGGAGCCGCTGCGGGTGCCAGCTCGACGGCACAGGACCTGGAGGCGGCCAGCGCCAATACGTCCGAGTAAACGCCCAACAGCGGGACGGCCGAGCTGAACGGGGCGGCACAGGAGGTCCGACGCCGGCTTCAGGCCCAGGCCGGCTTGCTTCAACAATACACCCAGGAGTTCCTCGCTACGCGTGCGGTCGTCCGAGTGAGTCTTCTGGCTTTGATCGTTTTCTCTTTTGATTTGTTCCGTGGGGGCGCGTAAGTGCACCCACTGGGTGTAGTCCCCGAGTTTCGAGTTGGCTGCTGAGCAGGCGGCTTGAAACTTCTTAGCAGGCTTTGATAGCAATCTTGTCCTTATACGCACTCCATCTGATTTCCAGGAGTACCACAATCTTTGCGCGACCGCCTTCAACTCCCAGGCCCAGGAGCTGAGCCAGAAGGTCGCCGATCTGACGATAGCTGGAGTAAGAATTTTATTTCTTCTATCTCAAGTGGGGGCGCGTCAGCGCACCCACTGGGTGTAGTCCCCGAGATTCGGGCCGGCTGCTGAGCAGCCAGGTCGGATCTTCCCTGACAACTTTTCCCTTACTGCTTTTTCCCTTTCTCTTCATGCTTGCAGGAGCTAACGCCGACTTGAGGGGGCAGCTAGGCGAGGCCCAGACCGCTCTTCGCGCCAAGGAAACCGAGATCGCCATGTTGGCCCAGGAACGCCCGCCTGGCCAGGAGGCTGGCTGACCAGGAGGAGAGCCACCAGGCGGCCCTGAAGAAGGCGCAGGACAACGAGGCCGCCCTTAAGGCCGAGTTCGAGACCGAGGCGGCGAGCTGGGCTGAAGCAAGGCTGGCGCTGAGCGAAGGTTATGGGTGGGTGGAGGATCTGATCGACGGTAGGCCGCCTTCCCTTCTCACTCTTTTGCTTGCTCCTTGCCCTCTCGTTCGTCTTCTGATTTTTGTGTCGTTTTCTTGTTCTTCACGCAGATTACTTCCCCGGCTACTCCGTCGCCGCAAGCCAAGCCATCGAGGCCCATCGCGAGATGCGCCGGCAAGCAGGTGTTGCAATCTCGCCAGACGCCAGTCGGACGCTCGAGGAGCAGCTCTTGGCGATCCAGGCTCGGTTGCAGCCGGCTCACCGCATGCTCCACCTGCTTCAGCGTGCCGGTGCGCAAGTGTTGGCCGCTCTCTGGCCGGGCGAGGTGATCCTCCGTACCCCCAGTCAGACTGCCGACTGGCTGGAGGTTGTGGTTGGCCGCTTCGAGGCTTGGAAGGCCTCCGCTGCTCGGTCCGGCACCAGGCGGGCGCTGGATTTCGTCCGGGCTTGGTATCCTTGGTTGAACCTGCGCCAGCTGAGCACTTGGAGGCAGGAGGCTGACGAGGAGCTGGTGGCGGTGTGGCCGGCTATCATCCAGTGTGCCTCGGCTATCGCCGAGTACAACGACACCAGTGCCTTCGCTCCTGAAGTGAACGACAGCGGAGTCGCCTAGCTGGAGGAATGGTTCGCGATGAACCCGGTAGAAGGCAAGGACTCGGCGGAGGAGATCGCTTCTAGCAATGAAGCCGAAGACGACGAGGAGGAGGGCGGCGAAGACGCCGCGCCAGACGGCAAAGTGACCAGCCAGCTTCAGCCTGATCGTGCCTCTAGCAATGAGGCACGCGCAAGCGCGCCGCCTTCCAGGGGCGAAGATCCGGCCGAGACTCGCCAGCCGGCCACTCCTCCAAGCCGCACTGGCGCCTCCGCCGACCTGCCCGACTCGCCTGTCGCTCCGCTGGCTTGATCTGCCTGCCGCCCTTGCTTTTCTGCTTTTGCTCTTTGAACAAGTTTTATTAACTTTGCGCAGTTCCACCCACTGGGGGTGTATTCAGACTATGTTGAATGCCGGCCTTTCGAAGGCTTTTGTGTAAATATAATTATGCATGTGTTTTGGCTTCCATTCGAGTTTGCTTTTTTATCCTTAGGCCGTTTCCTTTGCTGCCTTCCCTTGATTGCCGCCTTCCTAGCCGTACAGCTGCTCCGCAGTCTGCGGCTAGGGAGGAACTAGGCTATTCGTGGGAAGGCAAGTACTTGAGCTTTGTTGGATTGTGGCAGGATTGAATGGAAGCCGGCCGGCCGGCTATTCTGGTAGCCAGTCGGCAATGGGAGGAAGCCGACTTTTGTTATATAAGTTCGTTAGTCCTTAGCCATTTTTCGTGTGGGCATCCTTTCCTGCCTTTGACTCTTGTCAGCCGGTCAGTCGGTTCTTCGAGCTGCGGCTTTTTGACAATAGAGGGCTTAGGTGCCAGCACACTACTTGTCTGACTGCAGGTGGAACTTTTAAATATAACTCAAGGCGGCCAGTCCCCGGGCCGACTAGTCGAACCCGGTGCCGGACGAAAAAAGAGGTGAAATGACAAAACCATAGGCATGATACTCGTAACTCATAGATAAAAGGTGGCAGTCCCCGAGTGCTCTTCGGGGGGCCCATTGTCTCATACTTAATACAAAAGGTAGCGTGATACATACTGCATTTTAACTGTAAAATCTTTGGAGGAGGTTGGCGTTCCATGGTCGTTCCGACTCCTTGCCGGAATCATCTCTCTTTCGTGCCTTCGGCTTCTGTGCATCGATTAGGTAGTAGGAGTCGTTTCCCAATGCTCTGCGACGACGAAGGACCTTCCCAAGGGGCGAGAGCTTGTGCTGGCGGCTGTTATTTGGATCAGCGGAGCACAAGGTCGCCGAGGAGTCCCGGATTAGGGGTGTCGGATAGCGAACTATCACCGTTGGCGGACTCTGGACTATAAAGATACAAGATTGAAGACTTCGTCTCGTGTCCGGATGGGACTTTCCTTGGCGTGGAAGGCAAGCTTGGCAATCTGGATATGTAGATCTCCTACCATTGTAACCGACTACTGTGTAACCCTAACCTATCCGGTGTCTATATAAGCGGAGGGTTTTAGTCCATAGGACGAACAACAATCATACCATAGGCTAGTTTCTAGGGTTTAGCCTCCTTGATCTCGTGGTAGATCTACTCTTGTACTACCCATATCATCAATATTAATCAAGCGGGGTAAGGTATTACCTCCATCGAGAGGGCTCGAACACAGGTAAAAACATCGTGTCGCTTGTCTCTGTTACCATCCGCCTAGGCGCACGATTCGGGACCCCCTACCGAGATCCGCGGTTTTGACACCGACATTGGTGCTTTCATTGAGAGTTCCTCCGTCGTCGCCATCGGTAGGATGCCTCATCTCGTCTTTAAAGGCGATACTATCGCCAAAGGAGCCTTGGCCGTTGGCGAACTCTTGACTAGGTGGTTTTCTTATGACCGCCATCCGCCATCGCAAGCGATGACCTCTCGAGTCATGAAACCAATCTCCATGTCAATTGAACTTACCGAACAATTAGATCGATCGAGCTCTCCTCCGTGAGCGAGCTCTTGGATCGAATCGCCGCTCAGGAGTCGCCACAGACTACGACCGGATCGGGCCTAAAACCGATCTGAGAGATCAACTCTCCCGGGCTACCCATCATGTTGCTGTGATAGAGGAGCAATGCGGCGATTCTTCTTCTATCTTAAGGACTAGCTACGTCCGGATTCCCGATCCCTCCATGCGGATTCCCACGGAGGATGGATGTCGATCAAGCCCTAAACTTAAAGTCGGTAGTGGTGGGACTCATTGGATAGCACTCAAAATCCTAACTTCCGAGTTGAAACTTCTCGGCCCCGAGTCCTAAATTGGACAGGGTTCGGATCTAGTTCCACCCGCCCACCCAAACATTAGCGATCTCTCTCGAATTCGGCAGAGCCGCTGAAGCGATTACATCATTCTTGGGCGATTCCTCCTGGTTATGAACAGGATAAAGGACTGCCGAGAGGAGGGCGCAATCCCAATTTTCTGCAATAATTGCACGGACAAGGTAATCCTAAACGCCATAAGTCGTCGCGAAATTACGCTTTGCTAACTTGGTGACCATAGTACAAAAGTACTATGCGATGGAAGCGCTGGAAAACCGAAAGTAAATTTTGGGATAATCCATTTGAATACATCCCTAGTCCGAAACAAATGGGTGCATCATTATCAAGCACACAGGTTAAATACCAAAAACCAAAACCCCTAAAAGTGCGGAACCGTCTTGGAGGGTTGGCTAAATGGACCTGCAAAATTCATAGCACGCAGGCGCCACTCCAACTCATAGCCTTGAGCATGTTGGATACTATGGCAGGTGGCCAAAAGTGGCGAGAGCTTCTAGCTTGAATCCCAGCCCAGCAACACCGATGCACGGTGTTAACGATCTTGAGACTTTCGCATCAAATAACATGCAACGAACACTCCATAACCTTGCGAAGTCTACCAAGTAGCAACAATAAATCCATGGGTAACACGGCTATTACCTTTAATGCGATGGCGAACCTAAATTCGAACAGCCGAGCACCAGCCGCATTGGTCCTTAGTCCGATAGTGGACGGCTTTCACCTTACTAAGGTACTCATGGACGGCGGCAGCGGACCAAACCTCATCTATGAGGAAACCCTCCGAAAAATGGAAATAGATTGGAACCGCATTGAGAGAAGCAGCACAACCTTTAGAGGAATAATCCCTTGCCGGAAGCATGCTGCAGGGAAAAATCACATTTGGGCGTAGTGTTCGGCTCACCGGACAATTACAGGTCGAGGAGGTCACATTTCAAGTGGCCCCGTTCAACATCGGATATCATGCTTTATTAGGGCGAGAGGCATTCACAATTTTTCAAGCTATACCCCATTATGGGTACATGAAGCTTAAAATGCCGGACCTAACAGAATCATCACTCTCGCTAGATGATCCGAACATAGCCCTCTGCGCCAAAAACAAGACAGCCGCACTAGCCCTCGAGGCACTATCCGAAGCCCTAGCGGCGAGGAACTCACCGCGATCGCTCCACGGTGAACAGGGACGATCGATACTTGATAAAAGATCCAAGTCCACTTCTTTTAAACCAGCGGATGAAATAGTCAAATTCCAAGTCCACCAGCGGACCTGCAAAGGCGGCCTCCATTGGGGCACAATTAACCCCGATGTAGGCGCCTTGACTTCGAGAATTTCTACAAGAAAAGCGGGACATCTTTGCACGGCACCCTCCGGACATGCCGAGAATCCCACGTCGGTGGCGAGCACAACCTAAATATCGTAAAAGTTCAAGCGAGTCAAACAGGCTCTTCGGCGCTTTTCCGAACCCAAGAGACAGGCCATGGGAGAGGAGCTAGCCAAACTTTTGGAAGCCAGATTCATCAAGGATATAAAACATCCGGACTGGCTAGTAAACCCGATGATGGTACCAAAGAAGGATAAATCCTGGCGCCTATGTGTTGATTTTGAAGACCTTAATAAGGCTTGCCCAAAGGATCCCTTCCCCTCCTCGAATTGATCAAATTATTGATGCTACTGCAGGACCACGACTCATTGTGCTTCCTCGTAGCGTACTCGGCTACCACAAAATCAAGATGGCGGAGCAGACCAAGCTGCAACAACATTCATCACTCCATACGACCTGTTCGCTTCAACACAATGCCCTTTGGGCTCAAAAAGCGAGGCGCAACATATTAGCGCATGATTGGACATGTCGGCAAACCAGATCGACAAAGCAGTGGAAGCATATGTAGATGGCGTGGTCGTCAAAACCAAGCACGTCGAAACTCTAGTAGGCGACTTGAGGCTCACATTCGACAATCTTGAAAATATGACATCAAGCTCAATCCGGAAAAATGCATCTTGGCGTTCCAGCCGGAAAGCTCTGGTCTTCATTGTGTCGGTAGAGGAATTGAAGCAAACCCAGCCAAGATCCGAGCTCTGTCACAATTGGATATTCAAAGACCTCAAACAAATACAAAAATTGGCGGGATGTGTGGCGACTCTAAGCCGCTTTATTTCCGTTTGGGGAAAAGCGTTACCCTTTACCGCCTCCTCCGCCGCACCAACACTTGAGTGGGCGGATGCATACCACGGCGGACTCGAAGAAATAAAGGCCATTTGGCAACAAATCCGGTCTGGCCCGCGTAGCGTGGGCGAACCAATGCTATTATATATCGCGCAACACATCAAGTTGTCGTAGCGGTGCTCGTTGTCGAGCGAGAATGGGCGGACACGGTTCCCTGTTCAAAACCGGTTTATTATGTGTCCACTGTCCTAACTCCATGCAAGTCCGGTACCCACACTATCAAAAGATAGCATACAGCGGTGTTCATGGCATCCGGAAGCTGCGACACTACTTTCAAGAGTGTTCGATAACGGTAGCCTCGAAGTACCTCTTAACGACATTATAAACAACCGCGACGCAATGGGCGGATTGCTAAATGGGCCATAGAGCTCCTTCCATTCGATATAACTTATAAGCCACGACGAGCTATTAAGTCGTAGGTTTTGGCCGACTTAAATGGCGAAATGGACTGAAGCCGAACTCCTAAAAGAGTACGCGCATACTCAATTGGATCATGCACTTTGGCGGCTCCAAAATGTTGGCGGCACTGGGGCTGGCGTCCCCAACCGGGGACACAGATCCAATCGTCCTTGAGATAATGTATACGGACTCCAACAACGCAGCCGAATACGAGGCCCTTCTGCACAGCCTCCGGATGGCAGTCTCCATGGGCATTCAACGCCTAGAGGTGCGCGGGGATTCGAACCTCGCAATATCTCAAATAAATGGAGACTTTGATGCCAAAGATCCGAAAATGGCAGCATACCGCAATGCGGTCCTAAAAATGTCAGCACGGTTCGAAGGGCTCGAATTTCATCATATAGCCCGGGATAACAACCAGGCGGCGGATATATTGGCACGCATCGGTGCAAAACGCGATGCCGTCCCTCCCAACATCTTCCTGGAACGGCTGTTCAAGCCATCCATACTATTTGAAGGGGAGTCCGGCAATAACAATCCGGACCCAACCGCACTGCCTGACGCCGAACACTCTGACACAACCGGAGGCTCTGCCCCCGAGATAACACCCTCCGCTCACGAAATAATGGCGGTTATCGCCCCGTGGATGGAACCATTCCTAGCCTACCTAACTATGCAGGAACTCCCCGAAGACCAAAATGAGGCTCGCTGCATAGTACGGCGATCTAAAGCCTATAAAGTCCATGAGGGAGAGCTTTATAAGAAAAGCACTATCGGAGTCCTTCAAAGGTGTATCTCCGAAGAGGAAGGGCGAAACCTCCTGGCTGAAATTCATGCCGGACTGGGTGGGCACCACGCCGCAGCCGGGCCCTTGTAGGCAAGGCCTTCCTATCTCGCTGATCCTGGGCCGGTGAAGCTTGCAGCAATGACATTCTACGTGGAAGAACGTCATGCGGCGCAAGGCGACTACTACCTCAACCTGCCGGGCCACGAGCCAGCCTCACGCCGCAAGGCCGGGCGCTTTGGTCCTTCCGAGCCCGCCGGGCCACCTTGGCCGGAACGCCGCCGCCACCCGGCTCCGGTGATGGTCCACGGAGGGTTGGTGGGGCCGACCTGGTGGCCGCCGTGGAGCGCCGGGTGCTCCCGCCCAGAAGCCGGGCCAACATGATATGCCAAATGAGCGCCGCTTTGACCCATGCCGACCGAGCACCAGGAGATGCCTCGCGACGCAGGTATCTTTCATGGTGAACTATATTCCAACTACAAACTCACCGTGGAGGGCAGTATCACAAGGCGCCATATTCTCGCCAACCCGCTACCGTGGGTGAGTTTTTTCGCTTCTTCTTTTGTTGTCGTGTTCGCTAGCCGACTCTTGACTAACTGCTTTGTCTCTTGGCAGAGCCTTCTTCGTTCTCAGCGCCTGGAGCCGCAGGGCCGGAGCACCAGTTCGCTGCCGACCGCACTGCGGACGCACCCCCGGGACGACCGGACTTGGGGCGGCCGCCATGGACGACGCCAGAAGTCGCAACCGGGCGGAGAGGCAGGCGCTCGACACCACGGCCGCTTCGAGGACGGCCGGAGGAGGACGGCCGGTTGCCCAGCGCCGCCAACGGGCGGCTGATCGCCATGGCGCTGGGCCTTCTGCCGCGCCAACTGCCGGTGGCGCGCAGAAGTCGCTGGTCTCCGGGTCTTCGGTAGCCGCTGAAGAAACCTAAGAGTTCCAAGGGCGCAACTAAGCGAGACGAGGCGGCAGCTAGCGTGCCCGCCTCGCAAGGTGGTGAAGCAGCCACAAGCGGTTTTGGCGGTGCCGGTGTCTTGCATTTTGTTGTCTTGTTTTTAGTTGAGGCTCATCTGAGCCGTCTTTTTGGCTTGTTGAACAGGGCGCCGCTTTCCCTTGAGCGGGTTGACGCCGCCTCCATAGTCGCGCCGACGGGAGGGTCTTCGAGATCCCGGGCCGGTGGGACCGGGCTGACCTCTCATGGAGGCAATGGAGCGAATGCTGGAGGCTCGGGAGGAGCGGGAAGCGGCGGAGCGAGGGCCGACTCAGGAGGCGGTGGAGAAGTCGGCTGAGGCGCAGGCCGACGCGGGCGCCGAGGCCTCAGCGGAGGTCATGCCATGAGAGGGAGGCGGAGGCTTCCCACAATCAGCCTCCGCAGCTTGTCATTCCTCTTCGCTACCTGGCTTCAGACGTCTCCCCATACCTCCGCTTGAGGAACCCGACCGCCACCAGCCGGGTGATGGAGAGGATGGAGGATGACGGATTTATCTTGGGGAGGCGCCAGCCGGGCACCGACCGGAGCTGGCCATGGCGCCACCTGTCACAAGGCTGACAGCCATCGAGGCGAAGCCGGGCGGCGGGGCGGATCTCATGGTGCGCCGGTGCCTGTCACCGGATCCGCTATGGTGCAGCTCGACGGCACAGGACCTGAGGCGGCCAGCGAATATACGCCCGAGTAAACGCCAACAGCGGACGGCCGAGCTGAACGGGGCGGCACAGAGGTCCGGACGCCGCTTCAGCCAGCCGCTTGTTTCAACAATACACCCAGAGTTCCGCTACGCAGGCGGTCGTCCGAAAGGAGTCTTCCGCTTTGATCGCTTTCTTTGATTTGTTTGCTGGTAAAGCTGGCGCACCCACCGGGTGTAGTCCCTAGTTTCGAGTTGGCTGGCCGAGCAGCGGCTTGAAACTTCTTAGCGTGCTTTGATAGCAATCTTGTCCTTAGCACGCACTCCATCTGATTTCCGTGAGTACCACAATCTTGCGCGACCTTCTTCAACTCCTGTGCCCGTGAGCTGAGCCGTATACGCCGATCCGACGATAGCCGGAGTAAGAATTTTATTTTTCTATCTCAAGGGGCGCCGTCAGCACTCCATCGGGTGTAGTCCCCGAGATTCGGCCGGTCACGAGCAGCCAGTGCCTGATCTTCTCCGACAACTTTTCCCTTTATCGCTTTTTCCTTTCTTCATGCTTGCAGGAGCTAACGCCGACTTGAGGGGGCAGCCAGGCGAGTCGCCTGCACTGCTTCGCGCCAAGGAAACCGAGATCGCCATGTTGGCCCAGAACGCCTGGCCGCCGTGGAGGCTGGCTGACCAGAGGAGAGCCACCAGCGCCCCTGAAGAAGGCGCAGGACAACGAGGGCCGCCTTAAGGCCGAAGTTCGAGACCGAGGCGGCAGCTGTGGTTGAAGCAAGGCTGGCGCCGAAGGTTGCGGTGGGTGGAGGATCTGATCGACCAGAGGCCTTTCCTTCTCACTCTTTTTGCTTGCTCTTGCCTCTCGCTCGCCTTCTGATTTTTGTGTCGCTTTTCTTGTTCTTCACGCAGATTACTTCCCTGCTACCTGCCGCCGCAGTTGCTTATCGAGGCCCATCGCGAGATGCGCCGGCAGCCAGTGTTGCACCTCGCCAGACGCCACGGACGCCGAGGAGCAGCGCTCGCGATCCAGTTGCTGCGTACCGGGCTCACCGCATGCCCACTCGCTTCAGCGTGCGGCGCAAGCGTTGGCCGCCTTCGCCGGGCGTAGGTGATTCGCACTTCACCAGACCGCCGACCGGCCGAGGTTGTGGTTACGCTTCGAGGCTTGAAGGCTCCGCTGCCGTCCGGCATCAGCGGCGCTGGATTTCGTCCGGCTTGGTATCCTTGTTGAATCTTCGCCACCGAGCACTTGGAGGCAGGAGGTCGACGAGGAGCTGGTGGCGGTGGCCGCTATCATTCAGTGTGCTCTCGTTATCGCCGAGTACAACGACACCAAAGGCCTTCGCTTCCTGAAGTGAACGAAGCGCCGTCGCTTAGCTGGAGGAATGGTTCATGGCGAACCCGTAGAAGGCAAGGACTGCGGAGGAGATCGCTTTCTAGCAATGAAGCCAAGACGACGAGGAGGAGGGCGGCGAAGACGCAAGGCCAGACGGCAAAGTGACCAGCCAGTCACCTGATCGCGTTTCTAGCATGAGGCACGCTGCAAGCCGCCGCCTTCCAGGCGTAAGATCCGCCGAGACTCGCCAGCCGCCACCTCCAAGCCGTGATCAAGGCCTCCCGCCGACCTGCCCGACCACCTGCCGCCTCCCCTGGCTTGATCTGCCTCGCCGCCTTGCTTTTCTCGCTGGTTTCTTGAACAAGTTTTATTAACTTTGCGCAGTTCCACCATCGGGGTGTATTCAGACTATGTTGAATGCCGGCCTTCAAGGCTTTGTGTAAATATAATTATGCATGTGTTTTGGCTTCCATTCGAGTTTGCTTTTTTATCCTTAGGTTGCTTGTTGCCTTCCCTTGATTGTCGCTTTCCTAGTCAGCAGCCTGCTCCAGCTCATGCTAGGGAGGAACTTGGCTATTCGTGGGAAGGCAAGTACTTGAGCTTTTGCTGGATTGTGGCAGGATTGAATGGAAGCCGCCGTCGGCTTATTCCCGTAGCAACCGGTAATGGAGGAAGCCGATTTTTGTTATATAAGTTCGTTAGTCTCAGCCATTTTTCGTGGTGGGCATCCTTTCTCGTTTTGACTCTTGTCACCGGTCACCGGTTCTTCGAGCTGCTTTTTGACAATAGAGGGCTTAGGTGCCAGCACACTACTTGTCCGACCGCAGGTGGAACTTTAAATATAACTCGCGGCCAGTCCCGGCCGACTAGTCGTAACTCCGTGCCGGATTTAAAAAGAGGTGAAATGACAAAACCATAGGCATGATACTGTGAATCTCATAGATAAAGGTGGCAGTCCCCGAGTGCTCTTCGGGGCCCATTGTCTCATACTTAATACAAAAGGTAGCGTGGATACATACTGCATTTTAACTGTAAAATCTTTTGGAGGAGGTTACGCTCCATGGTCGCTCCGACTCCTTGCCGGAATCATCTCTTTCGCGCTCTTCGGCTTCGTGGCATCGATTAGGTAGTAGGAGTCGCTTCCCAATGCTCACGACGACGAAGGGACCTTCCCAGGTTTAGAGCTAGGCTACGGGTTGTTCGCTGGATCAGCCGAGCACAAGGTCGAGGGAGTCCTGATTAGGGGGTGTCCAGATAGTTTAACTATCACCGCTATCGGACTCCGGACTATAAAGATACAAGATTGAAGACTTTGCCTCGTGTCCGGATGGGACTTTCCTCATGGAAGGCAGCTTGGCAATACGGATATGTAGATCTCCTACCATTGTAACCGACTGTGTAACCCTAACCTATCCGGTGTCTATATAAGCCGAGGGTTTTAGTCCATAGGACTAACAACAATCATACCATAGGCTAGTTTCTAGGGTTTAGCCTCCTTGATCTCGTGGTAGATCTACTCTGTACTACCCATATCATCAATATTAATCGCAGTGAGTAGGGTATTACCTCCATCGAGAGGGCTCAACCTGGTAAAAACATCGTGTCGCTTGTCTCCCCGTTACCATCCGCCTAGACGCACAGCCGGGACCCCCATCGAGATCCGCCGGTTTTGACAATCACATTGGTGCTTTTATTGAGAGTTCCTCCGTGTCGCCGCCATCAGGTAGGATGCCTCATCTCGCCTTTAAAGACGACATTATCGCTAAAGGAGCCTTGGTCATACCGACTTCGGCTAGGTGGTTTTCTTATGACCGCCATCCGCCATCATACCGCACGATGACTCTCGAGTCATCGAAACCAATCTCCATGTCAATTCGAACTTATCAATAACTAGATCCGACGAGCTCCTCCGTAAACGAGCTCTTGATCGATCGTCACCGAGTCGCCATAGACTACGACCGATCGGGCCTAAACCGATCTGAGAGAGATCAACTTCCCTGTGCTACCCATCATGTTGCTGTGATAGAGGAGCAATGCGCGATTCTTTTTCTTCTATCTTAAGGACTAGCTACGTCCGATTCCCCGATCCTCCATGCCGGATTCCTACGGAGGATGGATGTCGATCAAGCCCCTAAACTTAAAGTCGCGGCGGTCTGACTCATTGGATAGCACTCAAAATCCTAACTTCCGAAGTTCGAAACTTCGCCCCCTGAGTCCTAAACTGACAGGGTTCTGGATCTAGTTCCAATTACCACCCAAACATTAGCGATCTTCTCGAATTCGCAAGAGCCCGCCAAACAAAGACATCATTATCGGGCCAGATTCTCCCGGTTATGAACAGGATAAAGGATCGCCGAGAGGAGGACGCAATCCCAATTTTCTGCAATAATTGCACGGACAAGGTAATCCTAAACGCCATAAGTCGTCATAAATTACACGCTTTTGTTAACTTGGTGACCATAGTACAAAAGTACTATGCGATGGAGAGCTCGGAAACCGAAAGTAAATTTTGGGATAATCCGCCCCAATACATCCCTAGTCCTAAAACAAATGGGTGCATCATTATCAAGCACCTGGTTAAATACCAAAACCAAAAACCCCTAAAGGGTACGGAACCGCATCGAGGGTTGGCTAAATGGACCTCGCAAAATTCATAGCACGTAGGGCGCCACTCCAACTCATAGCCTTCGAGCATGTTGATACTATGGCAGGTGGCCAAAAGTGGCGAGGAGCTTCTAGCTCGTATCCCAGCCCAAAGAACACCAAGACGGTGTTAATAGCCTTCGAGACTCTCGATCAAATAACATGCTAAAACGAACACTCCGCAACCTTGGCAAGTCTACCAAGTAGCAAACAATAAATCCATGGAGGACACGCTATTACCTTTAATGCCAGTGATTTAACCTAAATTCGAACAGCCCGAGCACCAGCCGAGATTGGTCCTTAGTCCGATAGTGGACGGCTTTCACCTTACTAAGGTACTCTATGGACGGCGGCAGCGGACCAAACCTCATCTATGAGGAAACCCTCCGAAAAATGGAAATAGATTGGAACCGCATTGAGAGAAGCAGCACAACCTTTAGAGGAATAATCCCTTGCCGGGAAGCATGCTGCACAGGAAAAATCACACCGACGACGTGTTCGCTCACCGGACAATTACAGTCCGAGGAGGTCACATTTCAAGTGGCCCTGCTCAACATCGGATATCATGCTTTATTAGGACGAGAGGCATTCACAATTTTTCAAGCTATACCCCATTATGGGTACATGAAGCTTAAAATGCCCGGACCTAACAGAATCATCACTCGCCAGTGATCCAACATAGCCTCTCGCGCAAAAAAACAAGATAGCCGCACTAGCCTCGAGGCACTATCCGGAAGCCCTAGCGTCGAGGAACTCATCAGCGATGCGCCTCCACGGTGAATGTGACGATCCGATACTTGATAAAAAGATCCAAGTCCACTTTTTAAACCAGCGGATGAAATAGTCAAATTCCAAGTCCACCTAACGGACCTTGCAAAGACGGCTCCATTGGGGCACAATTAACCCTGATGTAGACGCCAGACCACGAGAATTTCTACAAGAAAACTGGGACATCTTTGCCCGCACCTCCGACATGCCAGAATCCCACGCCACCCGAGCACAACCTAAATATCGTAAAGGATTCAAGCGAAGTCAAACAAGCTCTTCGGCGCTTTTCTCCAACTCAAGAGATGTGCCAGGGAGAGGAGCTAGCCAAACTTTTGGAAGCCGGATTCATCAAGGATATAAAACATCCTGACCGCTAGTAAACCCGATGATGGTACCAAAGAAGGATAACCGGCGCCTATGTGTTGATTTTGAAGACCTTAATAAGGCTTCGCCTAAAGGATCCTTCCTCCTCAATTGATCAAATTATTGATGCTACAGCAGGACACTTCCACTCATTGTGCTTCCTCGACGCTGCAGACTGCTACCACTAAATCAAGATGGCGGAGCCGCACAAGCTGCAACAACATTCATCACTCCATACGCACCTGTTCGCTTCAACACAATGCCCTTTGGGCTCAAAAACGCAGCGCAATATATTAGCGATGATTCGTATATATGTCCGCAAAACCAGATCGACAAAAACAAGTGGAAGCATATGTAGATGACGTCGCCAAAACCAAGCACGCCGAAACTCTAGTAGATATATGAGGCTCACATTCGACAATCTTCAAAATATGACATCAAGCTCAATCCGAAAATGCATCTTCATGCTCCAGCCGGAAAGCCCTGGTCTTCATTGTGTCCGTAGAGGAATTGAAGCAAACCCAGCCAAGATCCGAGCTCACACAATTGATATTCCAAAAGACCTCAAACAAATACAAAATTGATTTGATGTAGCGACTTAAGCCGCTTTATTTCCGCTTGGGGAAAAGGCGCATTCCTTTATCATTCCTCCGCCGCACCAACACTTCGAGTGGATTTGATACGCCACCACCGGACTCAACAAATAAAGCGCCATTTTGGCAACAACCGTCCTCCCGCGCCTAACGGGCGTAACCAATGCTATTATATATCGCCGCAACACATCAAGTTGTCAGCCAGGTGCTCGTTGTCGAACGAGAATGGACGACACCGTTCCCTGCTCAAAACCGTTTATTATGTGTCCACTGTCCTAACTCCATGCAAGTCCCGGCACCCACACTATCAAAAGATCGCATACGCGTGTTCATGGCATCCCTGGAAGCGACACTACTTTCAAGAGTGTTCGATAACGGTAGCCTCCGGCACCTATTAACGACATTATAAACAACCGCGACGCAATGGGCCGGATTGCTAAATGGGCCAGAGCTCTTCCATTCGACATAACTTATAAGCCACGACGAGCTATTAAGTCGGAGGTTTTGGCCGACTTCGCTGCTAAATGGATCAAGTCGAACTCTTTAAAGAGTACGACGATACTCCAATTGGATCATGCACTTTGACGGCTCCAAAATGTTGGCCGCCTGGGGCTGACGCGCCCCAACCGGGACACACGTCCAATACGCCCTTCGATAATGTATACGACTCCAAATAACGAGCCGAATATTTAGGCCCTTCGGCACAGCTCCGGATAGCAATTCCATGGGCATTCAACGCCTAGAGCGCGATTCAACCTCGTAATATCTCAAATAAATGGAGACTTTGATGCCAAAGATCCAAATGGCAGCATACCGCAATGCGGTCCTAAAATGTCAAAGACGGTTCAAGGGCTCGAATTTCATCATATAGCCCGGATAACAACCAAAGCGGCGGATATATTGGCACGATCGCGGCAAAACGCGATGCCGCCCCTCCCAACATCTTCCCCGAACGGCTGTTCGCCATCCATATTATTTGAAGGAGTCCGCAATAATCCGACTCAACCGCATCGCCTCGACGCCCAACACTTCGACACAACCGAGGCTCGCTTCAGATAACACCTCCGCCACTTAAATAATGGCGTTATCGCCTGCGGATGGAACCATTCTTAGCCTACCTAACTCATGCAGAACTCCCAAGACCAAAATGAGGCTCGCTGCATAGTACGGCATCTAAAGCCTATAAAGTCCATGAGGGAGAGCTTTATAAGAAAAGCACTATCGGAGTCCTTCAAAGGTACCTCCAAGAGGAAGGCGAACCTCCCGGCTGAAATTCATGCCGGACTGGGTGGGCACCACGCCGCAGTCCGGCCCTTGTAGGCAAGGCCTTCCACAGGATTTTATTGGCCGACAGCCCGGCAGATGCGCAGGACTTAGTCCAACGATGCGCCGTTGCCAGCTTTTTGCTAACTAAGCTTACATGCCACCCACCGCCTCTTAAAACTATACCCATCACCGGCCGTCATGTCCGGGGCTTGACATGGTTGGACCCCTTAAGGAGGAACCCACAAGCAAAAATACCTATTGGTCATGGTGGATAAATTCACCAAATGGATAGAGGCCAGCCCCGTTAAAACGGCCGAATCCGACCAGTGATAGACTTCATATCGGGTAGTGCACCGCTACATTGGCCCCTACAAGATCATCACCGATAATGGCACCAACTTCACGGCCGATGAGGTAAAATTATGGTGCAAAAAACATGGGCATCAAGCTCGACACGCCAGTCTATCACCCTCAAACCAACGGCCAAGTCGAATGAGCAAATGGTCTAATCAAGAGCGATTAAACCTGCATTAGTGCGGTCCTCAAGGAATCTAACACGACCGGGTTGAGGAGCTCGACCAGATTTAGGGCTGCGGACCACGCCGAATCGCATTATCAGATTCACACCATTTTCATGGTGTACGGCGCAGAGGCAGCCCTGCTCCGCGACATAATACATGACTCACTCGCTGCGGCGCATGTATGAAGAAAGAGAAGCCGAGCTCGATCGGTAGGACATTTTGGACGACTCGGAGGAGGAGCGCGACATGGCAAAAAAGCTCGCTCCCATTCTATCAACAGCAGGCTCAAGATATCAAAGGTGGAAGTACGGCCAAGGCTTATAACGCTACGTAACTAGTTCTACGCTCGCGGACAAGAAAAAGGACAAACTAAAGCCCAAATGGAAGGTCCTTCATCATCGACTCAGGTCCCGACCGGCGAGCATACCGCTCTGCTAAACGCGATCGGATAACCGACTCGAGCCAAACCCATGGAACGCAGCCCGCTTCACGTAAGATTCTACGCCTAAGCGCCTGACTCCAAGTTCGCCTTCCTCCGCCCACATTTGCTATTTTTGCTGTCTTTATTTCTCCTTCCTCCTCCTCATTCTTGAAGCTCTAGAGGCTCGCTTTTTCGCCAAGACATACTTGACGCGCTGTCCGCTACCATTATACTCTGGGGCTTTTTATGTAGCTTATTTATACGGGTTTATGCCCAACACATGCTAAACTTCCGCATGTACCTTTTATTCACCATTATATGCATCGATATGACTTAAGTTTTGGGCTGCTGTTGCTGTTCGGCTCCTGTGCTTACCCCCACGGTCCCATTGTTCAGCTAGGTGGTAAAGGAGCACCTTCACATTGTTATCGCTGGTCACCTCGGATGTACCTCTGATCGGGGTGAAGCCGAAAGCTAGCGTTTAAGGGAATATTCGGCCGGTGGACTGAAAGATGATTTTTAATTATTTACCCATCTGCCCCCGTGATGATTTCCCTGCTTTCATAGCAGCTTGACATGCACTTTAGGGCATGCATCCCAATGGAAAGGAACCTTTAACGGAACTATTCTCCTAGAAGATGTTTCTTACTACCCATGTAGTATAACATAACTAGTTGGGCACTTGTCCGATAAAGAACAATGACCCCACGCTTTGTCTCAATGCATACCCCGGTTCTTATATAACCACGAAGGTATTCGGACACCTGCACTATTGGGTCCCGAGGTCGGGTTAAAAGGTCCGCTATGACAAACGATCTACAATCCGCTATAAGACATTTTTCTTCATGTCATATTTTTACATAGTCAACTCGACTCATTGTATTCCTCCTCAATGCCGCCTAATAGGCTATCTAATTTACAATCTTGCTGAATACTTATGCCAATTCTACTTGGCCGCACACTGCTTTGCAGGTGTGCATCCATCCCATCAGCCCCATAGGTCCGACCGCCATGTGGTTTGGGTCAGCTCGTATCGCTGCCTTTACCATGGCCTAGGCCTCCTGCCTTTGACGGCAGCCGATATCTTCCATAGACGCTAAGCGCCACTGCGTTCCTTGAAGCCGCCTCGCCAGCTCCCCAATGCCTTCGGTAGAGATAGATGGCCACAAGGCCCTGGTCGATGCCTTTTCATCACCGCCGACTCTGTTTGCAGTAGCCGATTTAATTGGGAAGAAGATCACCAAGAACTGGGCATCTCTCCTTAGGATGACCCGTGAGCAAACCTACATACATGTTTATGTTAGTCGCCTTCCTCACAATCTTTTCAAATTTCGCCAAGCACTTATCGAAATGCCACGACGGTTACCGATTCTCCTTTACGGAGTCGCATAACCTGGGCACGAACATCTTTTAGTTCCTCACCCAGCTTGGTGTTGGCATCCTGAGGTTATTTTTCCCGCCGCACTCGTAAGCACGCTCACCGGCCTTAGCTGGCGCAAGAGCTGTTGCTTGTCCGATCCAAGTCCGCGCCATCTGCAATGTTTTTGTCAGATTTATACACCCGCCACACTTCATAAACTATTTATCTTTGAAGCGATATTACTAGAGGGGGTCTCGTGGTTCCCTCAGTAGCTGCTAGTGCGGCCTCAAGTTGGGCCTTGCACTTTCAAGCCCCGGACACACGGTACTTTTTTCCCAGAAGATCCTCAGATAATAAATGATCCTCAAATCAGTTATTCTAACTATTTTAAGTCTCGGGGCCACTGCATACATAACTCGTCAAATTTCCTACCCGTATGTCCTTACATACCGCCTCGTGGCTCGCTAGATTCATCTTGAGCTGCACGGAGGTGCGATCTGTAACGCCTCGATGCGCTATATCTCCCACGTGTCGAAGCACGACTTAGAGGCATAACCGCATTGAAAGCAATGTCGCAAGTGAGGTAATCTTCACACAACCCATGTAATACATAAGGGAAAGAGATACATAGTTGGCTTACAATGCCACTTCACACAAGACATAAATAAACATCCATCATTCAGATTACACTCAAGGTCCGACTACGGAACCAAAATAAAAGAAGATACCCCAAATGCTACATGATCCCCGATCGTCCCAACCGGGCTCCACTATCGATCATCGAAAAGACACATAGTAACGACCACGCTCTCGTCGAACTCCCACTTGAGCTCGGGCTAAGGCCACCATGACCGCATCATCGGCACGCAACTGTTTTGTAGAATCTGTGAGTCACGGGACTCAGCAATCTCACACCATGTAGATCAAGACTATTTAAGCTTATAGGAAGGACAGAGTAGTGAGGTGGAGCTGCAGTGTTTACTAGCATATATGGTGGCTACATCGCAAAAGAGAGCGAGAAGAGAAGCAAGGCACGGACGTGAAGCTAGTAGCCATCAAGAAGTGATCCTGAACTACTTACGCCAAATATAACTCCAACACCGTGTTCACTTCGACTCCGCCGAGAAGAGACCATCACGGTTACACACGCGTTGATGTGTATTTTAATTGAGGTCAACTTCGGTTTTCTACAACCGACATTAACAAATTCCCATCTGCCTCATAACCGCTGCACGGCTTTCAAAGATAATACCCTGCAGGGTGTCCCAACTTAGCCCATTATAAGCTCTCACGGTCAACGGAAGGATATTCTTCTACCGAAGACCCGATCAATCTCGAATCCCTGACTACAAGACATTTCGACAGAATAAAACAAGACCAAAGAAGCCACCGGACAGCCGACAATCCCGAGTAGGAGCTGCACATATCTCGCTCTCAGTGGCACATCCGGATAGGTCAGCCACGAGTAAAACCAGCCTCGAAGTTGCCCCTGCAGGCCCCAGCTCGTCCTAGTTCGGGCCAGCACCTCAAGGAGCACCGTCCGGGGTTAAAATAAAGATGACCTCGCTCGCGAAACCCGGGGAAAAGGCTTAGGTGGCAAATGGTAAAACCAATGTTGGGCCTTGCCGGAGGAGTCTTATTCAAAGCGAATGTCAAGGGGGTCCCATAAATCACCCAACCGTAAGGAACGCGAAATCAAGGAACATAACACCGTATGACGGAAACTAGGGTGGCAAGAGGAACAAAACACTGCATAAGGCCGAGCCTTCCACCCTTTACCAAGTATATAGATGCATTAATTATAGCAGTATATATTGTGATATCCCCAACAAGTAAACATGTTCCAACAAGGAACAACATCTCCATGTTCCAACAAGGAACAAACTTCATCTTCAATTTGCTAGGAAAGGATGGTTAGAGGCTGACATGGCAATAAGGGTGGCATGATATAGCAAGTGATAGGCATCGAAAGCATAGGCATAGCAAAAGAGCGAGAATCTAGCATAGCAAAGATAGAAGTGATTTCGAGGGTATGGTCATCTTGCCTCGCAATGTTCTCGAGTTGTCAAAGCTTGATCCTCGAAGCTTCTCAACAGGTTCCTCGCTCACGAACTCGCCTCCGGCCTACCCAAAGCAAGAACACAAACAAAGGAACCATAATAAATCACGGGCAATGCACAAGCAACATGATGCAAAACATGGCATGATATGCTAGATGTGATATGCAATGCGATGCGCCATTCCGAAGGAAAATGATGAACCAGGCATCAACTTGGCAAACCAAGTATGCCGCTGAAAGATGAGATGATTTCGTTGAAATCGATATAAAGATCACCGAATCGGATGCACGGTTTGCAAATGACAAGCAAAACAAGAATGGCACAAATCTGCCATTAATAAAGATGATGCCACTTAGCAAGCAACAAGAAATTAAGCTACTGCACCCAAACGTACCAACAAAGTATATGGCAGTGATCTACTCAAGATGCTTGACAAAAGATGAACACTGAGCTACGGCTAAATCACATCATAACAGGTCCAAACAAGCATGGCAAAAGTGCAAAAAAAAATATCAGGGTCGACATGGCAAAACAAGCATCGTGTAGCAATGTTCAGAGCAAGCAAACAACATGCTACAGGAACTTATAATAGCAAAACAAGGCATGGCATGAATCTACTCAAAGCATAGAACAAAAGTCCCTTACTGACCATAAGCCAAAAAGGATCGAAAATATAGTAACACCCATGTCAATATAGCAAGTTTCTATCAGATTCAAAGAACATGGCATGTCAAAACAGATAACAAGTAGGCATGTTTAAGAGCTCAAAGCACTTACCACAGAGCCTTTCATGATAAACTAAGCATACATACATCAAGAAGACATGGCATAGAAGACATACATGGCAAGAAAAACATCGTGAGCAAAAGTAGAGCTCGATTGACTCAAGCTATGGCACTCCATAATTGCAAACAAAGGCATGGATGGATAGAGCATAACCATATGTTCAAAACATCCTTATCAAGTATCTCAAAATATGCATGGATCTCTCGTAGCATCAAGTTAACATGGCATCAAAATATCAAGAAACAGGCTGAAATCAGCAACATCATGAAGCCTAGTTTGCATGCTTGTGCTAGTCACCACAGATCACAAAAATACATGGCATACACCCTGGAAAGATGGCATGGCATATTACAAAACACATGTAGGACTCAAATTCATAGGGTGCACACATCAATCATGGAAAAATGACAAAGTGCATGTTCGTTAAGAAATGTAAACTAACATCACATAGCCCTTTCTAACAGCATTTCGCATCAAGATGAGCTCAAATGAAAATGATGCAATGAGATGAAATGATCTACCTCGAGGCTAACATTTTGACATATTACACGCAATAAACGGAGCTACAGTGCAAAGTTATGATGCGTTGAAAATGCCACAAATCATCATGAATAAAGACTTAGACGATTTGGGGGGGGAGAAAGTCAACCTCGTCGCTAGATCCCGACGATCCGATCCGCGCGGATAGGCTGCGGAGTGCTCACGGAGACGAGGAGGAAGAGGCCGGCGCTGGGCGGGCGGTGACGGAGATCGCGCCCGGGATCGCCAGGCGGCATGGCGGCGAGGGCGGGCGACGAGGCGGAGGCATGGGCGGCACGGGTGGAGCGGGCGGGCGGCCGGCGGCGAGGCGGCAGGGCGCGGGCGGGAGCCGCGGGCGCGGCGAGACGGCCGGGCGCGCGTGGGCGAGGCGGCGGCGGCGACCCGGCGGGGAGCCGGCGAGCGAGCTGGCTCTGGCGGGCTTCCGTGGGCTGGGCAAGGGCATGGGCGCGCGTGGCCGAGGCTACGCGGCGCCCTGCGGTTGGACGGGAAGGGGCGACGTGCCTGCACGCCGGGGATTTAGTCCGAAGCATGCGGATGAAGATGGCTAGGGTTTGTACCGGATTTGGAATGGGGGTGTATATATAGGCATAGAGGGAGCTAGGAGAGTCCAAATGAGGTGCGGTTTTCACCACACGATCGTGATCGAACGACGGAGAGCATGGAAGTGACTTAGATGGGTTATTGGACTATTTTGAAGGGGTTGGGCTGCAACTTAAAAGAGGCCTTTATGAGAGCGTGGTTAACTGCTGAGTACCAAACGAGCTCCAAATGACCCAACTTGACAGTGGTCACCGTGGTATACCAAGGCCACTTGACAAACCTCGTCCATTCCGAGAAAGTTTAGTACCGCCACGGAAAACGAAAAGGGGACGCCGGGAACATAGGAGTGCCGGATTGCAAAACGGACAACGGAAAATGCTCGAATCATGAGACTAACACGTATGCAAATGAGATGCACATGATGACATGATATGAAATGCATGACATGGACAAAATGCAAAAAGAAGAAAACCCAACCACGGAGGGAATATCATATCACAATGCCAAAATGGCAAGAGTTGGAGTTACAAATATGGAAAGTTACATCCGGGTGTTACAACACTCCACCACTACAAGAGGATCTCGCCCCGAGATCTAGGACCGAAAGAACTCCTGATATTTGAACGGAGGTGATCCTCGCGGCCCTGTGTGGCTTCTCGGCGGAATGGTGTGACCACTTCACTTTCAGGAATTTGATTGACTTGTTGCAGTCTTGCGCTCGGTTTCTTCAAGAATAGCAACGGGTGCTCATGATAAGAGAGATCTTCTTGAAGGTCAATTTCTTCGTTGATAGCGCCAGAGTCTTGAAGCACTTGGCGTTGTGACACGTGAAACACATCATGCACGCTCGCTGGTTGGACGGAAGCTCGTTGATAGGCTAGATCTTCTTTGCCAATGATCTTGAAAGGACCCACGATCTAGGGGCAAGCTTCCCTTGATACCGGGTTAACGAGTGCCTTTCATTGAGAGACGCGGAGGTAGACATGGTCTCCGATTTCAAAAGCCACATCACGGTGCTTGTCATCATAATAGTCTTCCGCCGATGCGCTTGCTGCTTTGAGATTTTCACGAATGACTTTGCACATTTCTTCGCTTGGATCAAGTCATTGCCAAGAAGTTACGCTCACCTGCCCCGCGACCAATTGAGAGGAGTACGCACTTTCTCGCCATAGAGAATTTCAATGGGGCCTTGCCCAACTCGCTGGAAGTCTGTTGTTGTAGGAGAACTCGCATATGGAAGACAATCTTCCCACTTCATACCAAGGAAATGACACAAGCCCCGAGCATATCTTCAAGGATTTGATTGACTCGCCGACTTGGCCACTTGTTTGAGGATGGAAAGCTGTGCTGAAACGAATGTTGGTGCTCATGGCCTTCTCAAAAGAATCCAAAACTTGGAGGTAAAGATGCTGCCACGGTCCTAAGAGATCACTTGTGGAATGCCGCAAGGAGACAATCCCGAGGTGTATAGCTCGCCAACCGAGCTGCTGTGATAGATTCTTTGATAGGAAGAAAATGAGCCACTTTAGTAAGCTTGTCAATGACAACGAAGATAGCATCATTTCCACGCTTGGACTTTGGAAACCAAACGTAAGTCCATTTCAATATGATCAAACTTCCATTCTCGAATAGCAAGAGGTTGGAGGAGACCAGCTGGTCGTTGGTGTTCGCTTTCACTCTTCCGCAGACATCACATTCATTCACGAATTGAGCAATTTCTCGCCCATTCGAGTCCACCAATATGATCGCTTGAGGTCATGGTACATCTTCGCATTTCCGTGATGAATGGATAGAAGTGAATTGTGCGCCTGCTCATAATGACTTTACGATCACCCTTAGGAACCACAATCCGTCCTCAAAGAAAAGAGTATCTTTGTCATCAATGTGGAAGCACTTGTACTTGAAATGCCCTTTGTCGATACCACGCTTCACCTTTTTCACCATGGTATCCGGAGTTGAGCCTCACGAATCTGATCTTCCAAAGTAGGAGAGACTATGAGGTTGGCAAGAAAGCCTTGAGGAACAACTTGAAGATTCAGCTATGGAAAGCTTCACAGAGATCCGCTGGAAGGGCTTGAGGATTAAACTGCTGCAATAAGCCTTCCGCTCAAAGCATCTGAATGACATTGGCCTTGCCCGGAGTATATTCAATACTTGGGTTGTACTCTTGAATCATTTCACCCATCGAAGTCTGCCCGAGGTTGAGGTTGGGTTGAGTGAAGATATACTTGAGGCTCTGTGATCGGTGAAATGTCCACTTTCCTTCCCAACAAGAGATGTCTCCATGTTATCAATGCATGGACAACTCGCCGCCAACTCAAGATCGTGAGGGGTAGTTCTTTTCTGGGCTTCAGCCGACGAGAGGTAGGCCACAACTCTTCTCTTGCATTAACACAAAGCACCGAGACCTTGAAGAGAAGCATCACGTAAAACTTCAATGGCTTGGATTCATCAGAGGAGTCAAGACAGAGCTGTGACGAGTTTCTCTTGAGAGTATTGAAAGCAACGCCACACTCGTGAGACCGTATATTTTCACATGCTTCGAGGAGGTTGGAAAGAGGCTTTGCAATCTTGGAGAAGTTCTCAACTAATCTTCGCAATAGCTTGCAAGACCAAGAAAATCATGGAGTAGCTGCTTGACATTCTCGAGGAGGTTCTCAATTCACAATTGCGCAGACACCTTCTGATTAACAGCGATGCCTTTGGCAGAGATGATATGACCAAGATAAAGCACTTCATCAAGCCAAAATTCACATTTGGAGAACTTAGCATAGAATTGATACTTCGAGCTTGTCTAGCACCAATCGCAAATGTTTGGCATGATCCTTCTTATTCTTGGAGAAGACCAAAATATCATCAAGATAGACCAAGACGAATTCATTGGTGTAGGGGTTGAAGATGAAGTTCATCATCCGAGAGAATGTTGAGGAGCATTGACAAGGCCGAAAGACATGACAAGATATTCATAAGAACCAAAGCTTGTTCTTCAATGCTGTCTTGGGAATATCTTGTTCACGAATGCGAATCTGATGATAACCCATACGGAAGGTCAAGCTTGGAGAACACTTTAGCACCTTTGAGTTGCTCAAAAGCTCATTGATGTTGGGAAGTGGATACTTGTTCTTGATAGTCTTCTTATTCAATGGACGGTAATCGACGAAAGTCGGTCCGCGCATCCTTCTTCTCGGACAAAAGAACACCACAACCCCAAGGAGATGAACTCGTCCGATCAAACCTGACGCTTCTTGTTCATCGAAGCTGCTTCTTCAATTCCTTCAGCTCATTAGGTCCAAGCTTGTATGGACGCTGTAACGGGTTCAAAGCTGTGCTCAAGATCGATAACGAACTCAATCGCCGGTGAGGAGGCATACCCAAGCTCTTCCGAAAGACATCTTGGTACTACAAACGATCGAATTGAGAGATAGCATCCAATTCTTCTCATTGAGAGAAAACAACCAATGGTTTCATCACGAGCGCATAGATGATCACATCATTAGAAGAGTGAGTCAATTGATTTCCCCGCAGCACAATCAAGCTGAGCTTTGTGCCGAGAAAGCCACCATCCCGAGAATAAGATCAATATCCGAGTCACCCAGACAATTGGTTTAGCCGAAATCTATAATCGCCCATCTTGATACCGACATTCGAACCAACAAACTAGAACTCATGTGCTTGCCCGGGAAACAATTATAGAGGTCTATCCAAAATTCAAGTGAAATCATGCTTGGCAAAAAACGGTCTTGACATGAAACAATGCGATGCACCAAGATCAAATAAGACTTTTGCAGGAATATCATTAATCGAGATTACCCATTATCACATCAGAGATTCTCCGCTTGAGCTGCATTCATCATATTCACTTTGGCATGCTTTGGATTATGCTTGACCACCGCATTGCCGGAAGATTTCACAGAGGAGGAGGCGAAGGCGCTTTTGGTTGAAGCATTTGTTCGTGATAGTGACCTTTCACGACATTTGTTGCAAGTCACCGAGAGCGGACGGTAAGGAGCACTTGACCTTGGAGCTTGAGAATTTGACTTGTTCGATAGCCTGGGTTGGGCGGTGGGAAGATCCACGCACACCTGAGTTCTTCTCGCCGATAAGGCCGACGGAACGGAGGAGGAGGAAGGTAGAACTTCCGCTGCTTAGCTGCCACTTGAGAGGAAGAAGAAGACTGAACTGCATCCTCGATTCTTCTTAGAAGCCTCACATTTGAGCTGGGCAGCTTCTTGCTTGCCAGGCCATGTTGTAGAATTCATCATACTTTTCTCGCTCAAAAGCACAAGAGCTAATTGCAGATCTTCTCCGAGACCACCTCTGAATTGATAGATCATACTCTTTTCATCGTGGACGCCTTGCTTAGCAAAGCGAGCGAAGCTCGAACTGGATATTGTATTGATACACGTATATGTTGCCTTGCTTGAGATTATGAACTCCTCACGCTTGCTCTCAACAACACTTTTCGAATGTGGTGAGCTCAAATCTCTGCGGAACTCATCCTGTGAAATGACACGACCTCGAATCTTTGTATTGTTGGTACCACTCAGCAGCTTGGTCCTTGAGTTGAAACGATGCAAACTTGACAAAGTCCTCAGTCCGACATTGCTACATTCAAAATGTTTGCAGATGTCCACAAGCCAATCGTCACATGCCCTGTGGCCTCGGCTACGTAAAACCAAAGACTTCGCTGATTAGCGAGGAACCGATCGAGGGTAGCAAAGTGTGGCTGGTTGTTGCCTTGGACCTTGATTTCCTTGACTGCCTTGCCCTTGAGTACGCTTCTTGCAAGAGCTGCAAAATCATCTCGAGCATTGGCATTGGTGGCTGCCATGATAGTTTGCAAGCCTCCGGAGGCGGAGGTGGAGGTGGAGGGTTCGACCGATTCCCATCATTACGCTCCGATTCGACGCTACATGGAGCCATCCTCAAGAGGGTGACATCCGTTAGCACTTGATAGACAGATAGACAAGTTGAATCAACGGATAGAAATTGCAACATATAGTCTTCACAATAAACATTCAACAAGGATGAACGAATGAATTCCAAAGTTAACATCACACGCCCATTAAGGTGAGAAGCCACTTGATTAAAGGTTGATGAAAAAATAACAAGGTAAGACTCGAACAAATAAGTGGTAAGGATTACCCAATCACAAACCAAATATCTACGGAAGAAATGCTAAGAGCTACTTGAATCCCACCTCATAAACTCCCAAACTTTCTCGTTATGCAATCCGTGTTGGGGATATAGGGACACAAAATATATCACCCAAACTAACAATACCTAGATCCAGCTTGTATCCATCCGCAACACATAACCAAGAAACCTTCGAAATCGTGTACTCGACCTTCAAAAGCATCCGTTATACGAAGTCATGGCAATACTCCCGAGCTCGCCTCAAGATCGGGTTATCGGGTTATCTCACAACAACCGCACAAAAGAGATTTCGATGTCGGCAAAACTCGTATTCTAGAACTGCAACGATAAAATTGTGACGACAACACCCTGAGCTCAACTCCCGGACACCGCCACAACCCCTAAATGTCGAGGCACCAAGAACAATGTTCTCACAAAACCATCGGAACGATTCCAAGATACCCGTGATCCTAAAAAAATTTAGTGAAATTTGAGGAGAGAGAGTCAAAACTTCTACGCCAGAGACCTCACCAGAGCGATTTAAGGACTGGGAGTAAAAGAATCCCATTCGATATATATAATCCTAAGACTCAAAACATTTTCCGCTTCTAGACTCAACAACGCCAAGAACAATCAAGTAGGGGGCTCCTCAAGTCGGGAAGGCTCGATACCAACTTGTATCGCCTCGACAAGCGGTTATATCTCCCACGTGTCAAAGCACGACTTAGAGGCATAACCGCATTGAAAGCAATGTCGCAAGTGAGGTAATCTTCACACAACCCATGTAATACATAAGGAAAGAGATACATAGTTGGCTTACAATGCCACTTCACACAATACATAAATAAACATCCATCATTCAGATTACACTCAAGGTCCGACTATGGAACCAAAATAAAAGAAGATACCCTAAATGCTACATGATCCCCGATCGTCCCAATCTGGCTCCACCATCGATCCTCGTGAAAAGACACATAGTAATCGACTACACGGGTTTCTGCACAACCGACATTAACAAATCTCTATCTGCCTCATAACCAAGGCACGGCTTTCGAAAAGATAATACCTGCAGGGTGTCCCAACTTAGCCCATTATAAGCTCACGGTCAACGATGGATATTCTTCTACCGAAGACCGATCAATCTCTAATCCCGACTACAAGACATTTACAAAGAATAAAATAAGACCAGCAAAGCTACCTGACAGCCGATAACCCGACATAGGAGCTGCACATATCTCGCTCTCAGGGCACATCCGGATAGGTCAGCCTACGAGAAAAACCAGCCCTCGAAGTTGTCCTGGCGGTGGCCCCGCAGTCTGTTCGGTTCGGGCCAGCACTCAAGGAGCACTGGTCCGGGGTTAAATAAAGATGACCTCGGCTCGCAAAACCCGGGGAAAAGGCTTAGTGGCAAATGGTAAAACCAATGTTGGGCCTTTGCTGGAGGAGTCTTATTCAAAGCGAACCGTCAAGGGGGTCCCATAAATCACCCAACCGTAAGGAACGCAAAATCAAGGAACATAACACCGTATGACGGAAACTAGGTGGCAAGAGGAACAAAACACTGCATAAGGCCGAGCCTTCCACCCTTTATCAAGTATATAGGTGCATTAATTATAGCAGATATATTGTGATATCCCCAACAAGTAAACATGTTCCAACAAGGAACAACATCTCCATGTTCCAACAAGGAACAAACTTCATCTTCACCTGCAACTAGCAACGCTTATAAGAGGGGCTCAAAGAAAGCGTAACATAGCCAATCAACGGTTTGCTAGGAAAGGATGGTTAGAGGCTGACATGGCAATATGGGTGGCATGATAAGCAAGTGATAGGCATCGAGCATAGGCATAGCAAAAGAGCGAGCATCTAGCATAGCAAAGATAGAAGTGATTTCGAGGGTATGGTCATCTTGCCCGCAAGGTTCTCAAAGTTGTCTTAAAGCTTGATCCTCTAAAGTTGCTCAACAGGTTCCTCGCTCACGAACTCGCCTCCGGCTCTACCCAAAGCAAGAACACAAACAAAGGAACCATAATAAATCACGCAGCAATGCATAAGCAACATGATGCAATACATGGCATGATATGCGTAGATGATATGCAATGCGATGCGCTTCCGAAGGAAAATGATGAACCAGGCATCAACTTGGCAAACCAAGTATGTCATTGAAAGATGAGATGATTTCGTTGAAATCGATATAAAGATCACCGAATCGGATGCACGGTTTGGTAAATGACAAGAAAACAAGAATGGCACAACTGCTATTAACAAGCATGATACCACTTAGCAAGCAACAAGAAATTGGGCTACTGCACCCAAACGTACCAACAAAGAATATGGCAGTGATCTACTCAAGATGCTTGACAAAAGATGAACACTGAGCTACGGCTAAATCACATCATAACAGGTCCAAACAAGCATGGCAAAAGTGCAAAAAATATCAGTCGACATGGCATAAATAAAGATCGTGTAGCAATGTTCAGAGCAAGCAAACAACATGCTACAGGAACTTATAATAGCAAAACAAGGCATGGCATGAATCTACTCAAAGCATAGAACAAAAGTCCCTTACTGACCATAAGCCAAAAAGGATCAGAAAATATAGTAACACCCATGTCAATATAGCAAGTTTCATAATGATTCAGCAACATGGCATGGCAAAACAGATAACAAGTAGGCATGTTTAAGAGCTCAAAGCACTCACTACAGAGCATTTCATGATAAAATAAGCATACATACATCAAGAAGACATGGCATAGAAGACATATACATGGCAAGAACAACATCATAGCATACACGGATCAACCACAACAACCTTGGCAAAATTGAATAACATGTAAACAATCTGCCAGAAACATTTTATAGCAAAAGTAGAGCTCGATTGACTCAAGCTATGGCACTCATAATTGCAAACAAAGGCATGGATGGATAGAGCATAACCATATGTTCAAAACATCCTTATGAAGTATCTCAAAATATGCATGGATCTCTCGGTAGCATCAAGTTAACATGGCATCAAAATATCAAGAAAACAGGGCTGAAATCAGCAACATCAGAAGCCTAGTTTGCATGCTTGTGCTAGTCACCACATAGATCACAAAAATACATGGCATACACCCTGGAAAGATGGCATGGCATATTACAAAACACATGTAAGACTCAAATTCATAGGATGCACACATCAATCATGGAAAAATGACAAAGTGCATGTTCTGTTAAGAAACAAACTAACATCACATAGCCCTCTTCTCAACAGCATTTCGGGTCATCAAGATGAGCTCAAATGAAAATGATGCAATGAGATGAAATGATCTACTTTCGAGACAAACATTTTGACATATTATAATTACTCACAAACGGAGCTACAGGCAAAAGTTATGATGCGCTGAAAATGCCACAAATCATCACTGCAATAAGGACAGACGATTTTGGGGGAGGGAAAGTCAACCCTGTCGTGCTAGATCCGATCGGGATCCCGATCCGCGCTGACGAGGCGGGCGGGTGCTCACCGGAGACGCAGGAGGAAGAGGCCGGGCGGGATTATGGATTGCTGGCCTCGCGGATCTGCCGGGCGGCGGATGGCGGCGGTGCGGGGGCGACGAGGCCGGGAGGCAGCGGGCTGGAGCGGGCTGAAGGCCGGGCTGGCGGCGTATCACGGCGGCAGAGGCGGGCGTTGGGCACCTGGCAAGGGCGGAGGCGACGATGGCCCGGCGCCTGGTGGGCGGCAGGCGGCTCACTGGCCGGAGCTGGCTGGAGCGACGCTGGTTTCACAGGGCTCGCTGGCCGCAAGGGCGGTGGCGCGGCAAGGTGGCCGGGAGGCTACGTGCGGCCTGCGTTGGACGGAGGGCGACGTGTCCGCACGCCGGGATTTAGTCCGGTGGCGCTGGATGAAGATGGCTAGGTTTGTACCGGATTTGGAATGGGGGGTGGTATATAGGCATAGAGGAGCTAGGAGAGTTCAAATGAGGCGCGGTTACCACACGATCGTGGATCGAACGACGGAGAGCATGGAAGTGACTTAGATGGGTTATTGACTATTTTGAAGGGTGTTGGCTGCAACTTAAAAGAGGCCTTTGCGAGTGCGGTTAACTGCTGAGTACCAAACGAGCTCCAAATGACCCGAACTTGACTGTGGTTCACCGATGGTATA